>CM039135.1:4482232-5082232 GCA_022036555.1 Microstegium vimineum | reverse complement strand
GGGCAGGAATCCTCTAATGAACAACCAAAGCAAGGAATAAGACATGGATCATATCATCACGTTCACGCCAAAGACGACCTTTGCTGCTTGCTGAAGGTACCTAGCTAGCTAGCTTAATGCGCGCTGTATAGTTTATCATGCTTTGCCCGCCGAGGAACTCTCAGCTTATTAGGCTAACAAGTCTACCAACAACCATGCTCATAGAACCGTACCTCAAAAGACACAAGTATTGCAAGTTAATGTTCAATACCTACAACTAACAAAAAAAAATACTTCTATTGATCTGTATTTTACCTCTTTATAACTTTTCAAGATCTACACTTTTCGTTTAGATTTTTTTTTTCATCCAAGGTCGTTTACAAAATTTGAAATGCATCCAGATGCAGCAGGTAATGAACACATTGATCATTTGACCTGAGAATGAGATGCATCCAGATGCAGCAGGTTGGACTTGGTGGAGGCAGCAGCAATGGTCTGTGGCGGCGTCATGGGAGGCGAACAGGAGACTTGTGCTGTAGCATAATGTTGACAACTCTAACACATTAGTTTCAGTTTGATCATCGGTTATATTCAAGGTTTTAAATGTACCGCTATAGCTGGCTATAGCTGCTACGAAGGGCAGCCGCTATGGCAATTAGCCCGCTATATATAGCCGGCTATAGCCTGCATTTAAAACCATGGTTATAGCCTGCTAAACGTTGTAAGGCAGCCCTGCCGCTAAACCGTCATAGCCGGCGATTTAAAGCCATGATTATATTACATAAAAAAGGACACCTAAAACTTCCCATCTCATGTTATGAAGAACAAACTTAAACAAGCATTACTAACAACCGACTCAAATCAAGAAAGGATGAGTTTTTCTGAATAATCAAACTCCGAACTCAACTATTGAGATCTGAAACAAAACGACCAGACTAGGAATGTTACATGCACAGGGTAGTAAGTGTGTGCGATAGGAATAAACAAATAGAGAAGAGATCACATTGCTATTATGATGAGACAACAATCTTGATTGCAGGGGCAACGCATTCAACTCGTGGAGCCGATGTACAAGCAGCATTCTTCCTCTTGTTGTAGTTGCCCATTGATTTGAGAGGCCAATGGAGTGGTATCTTGGTTGTTTGTAGCTTCATCTATTCTTTCTTTTGCAAGTTTCACTCTCTCCTCTTTGGGAAGCCGAAGCTGCACCCTCTGCTGCCTCTCCGCATATGTCTCCAGACCTGCGTGCGACATCAGAAGCGACACGTAGGAGAGGTACTCACCGCCAGAACCAAGGCTTTTGGCGTGCAGGTAACCCCTGCATCTACCAGCAGAAAAACAGAGCATCTCGATCCATACACCTTTGATTACTTCCCACATCTTGTTGTCATCACCAAATCGCATAAACTCTTGAGCTAGAACTCATGAGTCGTGGATGAAACCTTCTGGCAACTCTGCCTTATTGATTATCCTTAGTGTAAGTCCTCTTTCGTCCAGCTGTGATAGATCATCGCCTTGGAGAATGGCCTGGAGTTCATCATAAGCAACTGAGACCAAATTCCTTCTGCTGCCAGGCAACAACATCTCAGGATTAGCAAACAGCAGATGCATCATGTAGTTGGAGATTTGTCTACACATTGTGGCACATTCAAAATCATGAGATGTCGTGGCCTTGCTATAGAAGCACAAATCCGTGGCCACATGACAGAGAATGATGCTTTCGTCCAAGGGCTTCTCTACACTCTCCAGAAGGATTTCATTACCGCCATTGCGCTCAAGTGCCCACTGGCCTCGGTTGTCGCTGAACCTCCAATAGCTCTCTATATCTGTTATGTAACTCATCCATCCAGCTTTAACATGTTCACGAACTAACATTGTAATGTCTTTGGATGAGCGACAGTGCCTCAAGCCAAAATATGTGTCAAGCAAACCTTTGCACTGAAAGAATTCTGCGACGCTCATTAGCTTTTTGTGCTTTCTGTTCCAATCTAGGAATCCTACGAGACTTTGTTGTGCAACCCTGTCTGACCACTCCTTGTAATTAATAATATGTGTCATTAAAGACGAAAGTTCCAAAAAGTATGTGATGTACAATAAATATAAATGTAACCTTGATGTCGCTTCCCCTATAAGCCTTTTTGTGGCTGCTGTGGAAGAGGCTGATGGGTACGATCGGCAACAGTAGATTAAGGAACACTAGAAAGATAGAAAACAGATTGCCGCAGTCTGGCGTGGTTCTGTTTTTATCATCCCCTTGGATATCCTTGCTATAAATAAGATTAAAAGTTTCAGAGAGCCCCACACGAAGGGCCATGTAACTGGTTTTCTCGTCCAGCAACCAAAAGGATTTTAAGGTAGTGAGACGGTCATCATAGACATAGGCATAGTCTACAAATAGTTTGTCCGGCATAGAGAGTCGCTCCTTGTGTGATGACCGATTATCAGAATCCAATGCGGGAGGATTTTTGTTCTGTTGCACAAAACTCCGTGCTTCTTGTATGTACTCTTCAAGCTCAACTTCTCTTTTTGCAGTCTTTGTCCTTGGGGCAGGATCGAAAGTAGTAACTATACTATTAAAGCTAGCCCTCTTGAGAGCCAATGGCTTTTCGAAGCATTTGAAAATACCAATGATGAAAAGCAGAATTGCTGCAGCTAGTAACCTCTTGTCAGCAAAGGAAGACCATAACTTAAAAAACACATAGGTGACCACGGCGACCTGAGGGGGTTCCATTGATCAAAGGAATTAGAGCCGGAGGTTGTTGTAGCATAGCTAGCAGTTGCAATTTTTTTGCAAATTATGACAGAATGAATGAATTCTCACTGTTTTTTTGTCTCACCTGAGCCACAGAAGTTAGAGCATGACGGCTCCATAGTTCGTTGTCTTCGATGTTGTAGGCAGATATATTGATCTGTCCAGCGAGGTGGATCAGCAAGATAGGTGCCCATAACACCTCGAGGTCATGGCCGCCATTTGCCTGCAGCTTCCTTATTTGGCGATTGAAGAGGACTGCAAGGGCGTATATAGCTAGAGAGTCTCCGCTAAGGTACGCGAGCCAGATGCTGAATCTGAACATGGGCCGATTATGCTTCTTACGGGCACTGGCAAATAAGGCGAGGTAGCACTGAACCCCGAGGCTGCTTAGAACGAGCACTTGCAGCTGCGACGCTTGCCACCATTGCAGAGCACCCGAGAAAGTCATTCTCTCCCTCCCTCCCTTTGTATATCACTGCTGTGTGCTCTTCTGCAAGCGCTTGTGCAAAGATTATTGGCTGGTGTATGTCAGTTTGTAATCTAGTTACCCACTACGTACATATACCAGGCCAATGCATCTTTTTTATATATAGATATAGATAGAAGAAAAGCCAGTGGAATGGTACTCGAAGCGCTCGCTACACGCTCTCGTTGCTTGTGGTTGCTACGACACATTGAACAGCTGTTCAAGGAAAACATAGTATTTGGCGCGCTCGTCCTTAGGGCGTGTCGACAGTGAGCTACAACGACTCTAACACGGGCTCGCGGGGTCGTCGGGAGCACAAGCCCGTTAAATTTCCTCGTTAGTGACAGGATTGGAGTGAGAGATATTGTTGGCTTTCACTTGACTGAGGTTACGTTGAGCCTCCACAAAATCCAAAAGTGCCAAACGCGTCATTTTTTGTTTCTGTGTAGCTGAGTCAACATTGAAAGTAGAAATGTACGAGGGCCGTCAAAAAAGTTGGAGGGACGTTACATAGTCTCGGAAGCTTCAATACGAGTATCAGCAAACCGCTTCTCCCAAAAGTGAATGCAAAGAAATTTGTAAATCATTGTGGGTTTCTTATTAGGGATAAGCTCCCAATCATCGTGAATAAAAAATAAAGATCCTTAGATCAGTTATGTGTCCAATTTGGATAAGAGGATTATTTGGAATGAAATCACTGCACATTTCAATCTACCAAGAGATGAAAATTTAAAGGGGATTTATGCGTCAGGACATTAAACTTTTTCAAAATTGTTGTGGGACACCGCATGTCCTATAGCAAAGAAAAAAGTTTCCCATAATACAAGAAAAAGTGTCCCACAGCAAAGGAAAAATATGTCCCACGATCAATTTTAGATAAGTTTAGTGTCCCACAGCAAAATTTCCCAAATTTAAAAGAACTAGTTAAGAGTTGTGCTCTATGGCTAGTTGGCTACAAAATTCCAGACCTGGAAGAAGACCATACAAAGATTTTGTTAAGAAGAATCTGACTCTAGACTTCACTGTTGGCCCGTACCAAAAGTGTAGGGCCCACTAGGATGAATTTGTGAGATACAAGACTTTGGAAGAAAGTGAGGCGCAACTTAGAAGAAACCAAAAGGATGTCATCATAGACTTGGAGCTGGAGAGAACCACCTAGAGAGAATCGGACGGCTCCACTTCCTACTTGGACTTGTCGTTGCCTCGACGCAACCTCCAAGATTTCGACACGTGTCATCCCTGCTTCCTTGGAAGCTCCGCTCGGGTTTTGAGACCCAAACCCGTAAACCGGTCACCGGTGGTTTTGAGGTCCAAACCACCAAACCGCTCCGCGAGTAGCGTACTCCATATGCGTCCCCCGCACTCGACACATGTCACTGCATCCTCGACTGCCAGAGCGCCAAGTCATCTGAAGTATTCACTCTCGACTTGCTCGTCCGCCGTCATGACTTAGTCAATACGGTCACCTCCATGTACTCCTTCACTTGCCGATGCCCCAAGTGTCAACCACTGCGGGTAGTCCTCCGGCCATCCGGTCTCTCAGTTCAAGCCTCACATCCGCTCTTCACCGTTCTCGGTCCATCGACATAGTCTGTCTCTACTTGACCTTCACTTCGTCATTGACTACCACCTCCGAGATCAATACCTGCACAACACAAACCAAGAGAGACATGACAAACTCTCTTTTTGTGGTAGGGTCAGTTCAACATGCTCAACCTGAAATGACTTTATGTTGGCAATACACTCATCATAAAAGTGAACTATATGAATACTTATTCATCATGTGTTCAAATATTCCGAGTAAGTTGATCAGTCAGACAAGTCATACTCATGATGTGCAAGCCATGAATTAATTACATACATACATCACATACACATAAAGCATATACCAGTCATGAAATCCTGCAAAACAGAGTAATCGATTTTACAGAAAATTGATCTAAAGGTCGTTCTCTCATCATGTTTAAAAGAACAAACTTAGACACAAATTATTGGCAACTGACTCAAATCAAGAAAGGCTAAAGCTTTTGACTGTTCAAAGTGCAAACTCAACCATTGAGATCCAAAACAGAATGACCAGATATGGAATGGTACGGGCACGGTACAGTCAGCGTGTGTGATCGATAGTAATATACAAACAAAGAAGACATCACATGGCTCTTATGGTGAGACAACAATCTTGATCTCAAGGGCCGCAGGGGCACCACACTCAACTCTTGAAGCCGATGTAGAGGCAGCATCTTCTTGTTGGTTTACTGGTTGCCCATGGACTTGAGAAGCCAATGAACTGGTAGCATTCTCTTCTTCCCTGACAGGATTAGCTTGGTTGCTTGCAGCTTCCTGTATTCTTTGCTTTGCAGTTTGCACTCTCTCCTCTTTCGGCAACCGAAGATGCACCCTCTGCTGCCTCTCCGCATACGTTTCCAGTCCTGCGTGCGACATCAAGAGTGAGACGAAAGAGAGGTACTCCCCACCGGAGCCCAGGCATTTGGCGTGCAGGTAACCCCTGCATCTACCAGCAGAAAAACATAGCATTTCAATCCATACGGACTTCATTACTTCCCACATCTTCGCATCACTTAGTCGCATCAACTCTTGAGCTAGAACCCATGAGTCTCGAATAAAGCCTTCTGCTGAATCTGCCATAGCAATTATCATTTGAATGAGTTCTGTTTCATCCAACAGCGAAACATCATGACCTTGTAGGATGGCCTCGAGTTCATCATAAGCACCTGTGAACAAATTACTTCTGCTGCCAGGCAACAACATCTCTGGATTAGCAAACAATAGATGCATCATGTAGTTGGAGATTTGTCTACACATCCTTACAGATTGAAAATCATGAGATGTCGTGCCCTTGCTATAGAAGCACAAATCCGTGGCCACATGCCAGAGAATGATGCTCTCGTCAAAGGGCTTCTCTATACTGTCCAGAAGGATTTCTCCACCGCCATTGCGCTCAAGTGCCCACTGGCCTCGGCTGTCGCTGAACCTCCAATAGCTCTCTATATCTGTTATATGACTCATCCATTCAGCCTTAATATGCTCACGAACTAACATTGTAATGTCACGGGACGACTGACAGGACCCCAGGCCAAAGAATTCTGTGATGCCCATTAGCCTTGTGTAGTATCCTATAAGGCTATGCTGGGCAACCTCATCTGGCCACTGCCAGAAAAACAACGCCATTGAAAAATAGGACAAAATCTCCAAAAAGTATGTGATGTACAATACTATAAATGTAACAATGATGTCGCTTCTGCTATAATCTGTTTTGTGGCTGGCGTGGAAGAGGCCGATGGGCACGATTGGCAATAGGAGATTAGGAAAGATTACAAGGCTAGAAAAGATATTGCCACACAAAGGCGTGATTCTATTTTTGTCATCCCTTTGTAGTTCCTTGCTATAAATAAGATCAAAAGTTCGAGAGAGGCCCACACGAAGGGACATGTAAGTGGTTTCCCTACCCAGCAGCCAAAAGGATTTCAAGGTAGTGACACGGTCATCATAGACATATGCATAGTCTACAAATAGTTTGTCTGGCATAGCGAGTCGCTTCACGTATGATGCTAGGCTATCAGAATCCAATGCTGGGGGATTTTCGTTTTGTTGCACAAAACTCCGTGCTTCTTGTATGTACTCTTCAAGCTCAACTTCTCTTTTTGCAGTTTTTGTCCTTGGGGCAGGACGGAAAGTAGTGACTATACTATTAAAGCTAGCCCTCTTGAGAGCCGATGGCTTATCCAAGCATTTGAAAATACCAATGATGAAAAGCAGAATTGCTGCAGCTAGTAACTTCTTGTCATCTGAGAAAGGCCATGACTTAAAAAACACGTAGCTGACCACGGCGATCTGAGGAGTTTCATTGATCAAAAGAATTAGAGCCGGAAGCTCGCGGAGTTGCAATTTTGCAAAATATGACAAAATGAATGAATTTTGTCTGTTTTTTTTCTCACCTGAGCCACAGAAGTTAGAGCGTGCCGGCCCCATAGTTCATTGTCTTCGATGTTGTAGGCAGATATGTTGATCGGTCCAGCAAGGTGGATTAGCAAGATAGGTGCCCATAACACCTCAAAGTCATGGTTGCTGTTGTAAAAACAAGGGTCATGGCAACCATTTGCATGCAGCTTCCTTTGGCGATTGAAGAGGACGAGAGTCTCCGCTAAGGTACGCCAGCCAGATGCTGAATCTGAACAATGGCCGAGTATGCTTCTTACGGGCACTGGCAAATAAGGCGAGGTAGAACTGAACCCCAAGGCTGCTTAGAACGAGGACTCGGAGCTGCCAATCTTGCCACCTTTGCAGAGCATCCGAGAAATCCATTCTCTCACTCCCTCCTTCCCTCCCTCTGTATGTCCCTGCTGTGTGCTCCTCTGCAAGCGTTAGTTTGTGCACAGATTATTTATTGGCTTGGTGGAAGAAACAGGTGGCCGAATGGTACTCGAAGCGCTCTTGTTCTGTATCCACACGCTCTCGTCGCTTATGGTTGCTAGGACTAGGAGACCTTGTACAGTTGTACAAACAATTTTTTTAGCGAAAACATAGTACTCATTCCATCTCAAATTATAATACATTTTAATAATTTTAGAAAGTCAAAACATCTTCAGTTTAAGTTTAACCACTAATTATAGAGAAATTTATAAAGATTTATAACATCAAATAGTCATACTATAAAAATATAATTGATAAATAATCTAATGGTACTGATAGCTGGCTTCATAAATATTAATATATTGTCAAATAAGGTTGGTCAAAGGCCTCTTAAGGTCTTTGAGATATCTTATAATTTGAAATGGATGAAGTATTGTATTTGACTGGTTCCTAGGATCCGTCGTTGACGGCTTAGCGGGGTCGTCGGAGGGTTCCTAGGGCAGGATGTTGACGGGGTTAGCAGGGTCGCCCGGAGAAGTTGCCAGATGCTTTACTCGTCAGTGACAGGATTGGACTGAGATGTCTCTCTTGCTCCGTTCATAGATCATAATCGTATTAAATCGGAGAGAAAAAAAATCAAATTTTATAAATTTTGACCATAGTTAGTTAAATTATATAAATATTTAGAGCATAGAACTTACAAAATTTATTTTTGTTAAAAATGTCTCTAAGATAGTATTGATATTTTAGTCACAAACTTTACATTATAAAAGAAATTAATGGTTAAGATTTATTTTATATGGTTTTTTTTCTGATCTAATACGATTATACTTTTGAACGGATTAGCATCAAGGGCGTTGTGTGGAGACATTGTTGACTTTTTTTACTTGAGTGAGGTTACATAAGCCTCCACGAAATTCAAATGTCTGAAATCTATGTTTAACCATCTAGTATTTTTAATATTTATATTTATACACAACTAAAAAACGACGAATGTAATCATCCACCTGTCAGATCCTTGTCCTCCGTGACAAAAAGTCTCCCGCAGCCCGACAGAAGCCCTCTCGCGATCACTGTCGCTCCTTCCCCCATCGACCACGCCACCTCTTGTCGCATGCACCGCTCCCTCTCCCTCTCCCTCTAATTTTCTTTTTTAAAAAAAATGGAAAACCCCGTAATCATCGCCACAACTAAATAAATCAACAGAAATTTGGGACAGACACCAAATTTCTTTGTTTGATGAATATAAATGTGTTGGCTTCTATTTAGCCCCTATATGGTCACCTTTTAGGTCGTTCAATTTTTTTTCTTATTTCTTAATTTCTAGACTAGCCTTTTTCAATTCTTGAGTTCTTTGATAATTTTCTCACTCCCATATATAGGAATGTTTGTTTGTGCCCTGACAAGATATATTATGAGGAGTTTGGTTGCATGAATGAAGTGGGACGCGATGCGACGAATCTAGGACGAGCTGAATTTGGTTAGGAGACAACCAGGAGCGAGGGGCGTACATGGGAATATTCCCGTGAGATGCGGCGACCACCTTCCTAAAAATTTCATGGACGGAGGAGTGTGCACAGATTATTGGCTTGTGGAAGAAACAGGCGGTAGAATGGTACTCAAAGCGCTCTTGTTCTGTATCCACATGCTCTCGTTGCTTATGGTTGCTAGGACTAGCAGACCTTGTACAGTTGTACAAACAATTTTTTTTAGTGAAAACATAATACTTCCGTCATCTCAAATTATAACACATTTCAAGAATTATAGAGAGTGAAAGCCTCTCAAGCTTAATCATTAATTATAGAGAAAATTATAAAGATTTATGACATCAAATAGGTATTCTACAAAAATATATTTGATAAAGAATCTAATGATACATAGTTGACCTCATAAATATTAATATATTGTCAAATAAGTTTGGTCAAACTTAAGATACTTTGAATCTTAAGGTTCTTGAGATGTCTTATAATTTGAAATGGAGGGTGTACTGTATTTGACAAGTTCCTAAGATGCGTCGTTGACGGGTTAGCGAGGTCGTCGGGAGGATTCCTAGGACGCGTCGTTGACGGGGTTAGCGGGGTCGTCGGGAGAAGTTGTCGATTGCTTTAGTCGTCAGTGACAGGATTGGACTGAGATGTCTCTCTCGCTCCATTCATAGATCATAATCGTATTAAATCAGAGGGAAAAAATCAAATTTTATAAATTTTGACCATAATTAATTAAATTATATAAATATTTAGAGCATAGAACTTACAAAACATATTTATGTTAAAAATATCTCTAAGATGGTATTGATATTTTAGCCATCAACTTTATATTATAAGACAAATTAATAGTTAAAATCTATTTTATATAATTTTTTATCTGATCTAATACGATTATCATTTTTGAACGGGGTGGTGCGGAGACATTGTTGACCTTTTTTACTTGAGTGAGGTTACATGAAGCCTCCACGAAATTCAAATGTCTGAAATCTATGTTTATCCATCTAATATTTATATTTATATTTATATTTATATTTATATTTACAACTAAAAAGCAGCAAATATAATCATCCACCTGACAGATCCATGTCCTCTCTGACAAAAAGTCTCCCGCTCCCGGACAAGCCCTCTCGCGATCACTGCCGCTCCTTCCCCCATCGACCATGCACGGCACCTCCCGTCGCATGCACCGCTCCCTCTCCCTCTAATTTTCTTTTAAAAAAAATGGAAACCCCGTAATCAGCGCCACGACTAAATAAATCAACAGAAATTTGGGACAGAGACCAAATTTCTTTATTTAGGGCAGTCTGTTTGGGACCTAGAGCTGCCTATTTGGGACCGCCCTGCTCTAGTTTTTCCAGCTCTGCTCTACCAACTCCACCATGGAGCAGCTCCACTCTACAGTTTATGAAGTTGGTAAACTTGTTTGACATGTTGCTTAGCTCCAACTCTGGAAATGGGAGTTTTCGTAAGAATGGTCCAACATACCCCTTAATGATGATATAACGCATGACCGGATGTAAACCTTTAGTAAATCATTATTGATATAAAATATTGTGTTGTGAATAATCTAGTCGCAAAAAAAACATAAAATGCTACCAACAATATTCTCTGCATTTGCTCCAGCGAACAAGCAAGCAAGAAACAACTTCTCCTGTACGCACGGCTCTGACCAACAAGCAAGAAATCATCAACGAGCCAAGCAATCATTTTCTCGATCAGGGGAGACACAGTCATTTGCTCGAACAGGTGGTCGGCTGCTGCTCACGGGAAGGTGGCCTGCTTCGGCCGCGTGATCTCCTCCGATAGCGGTAGACGGCGGTGCTCGTTGGCAGTCACGGGAAAAGTGACCGCGGGATCTGCTCCGCCGGCGGCGCTCGTGGGCAGTCACGGGGAAGGAGAGACGTTGTTGCGTGCGTGAGATTGGGAAAGAAACGAACCGGTATCTTTCACTAACTAGTGGCAGTGGCATGGCGGATAATATCCACGTAACTCCATGAGGAGGTTGAAAATGGGGGTTCGTGGAGTACCTGTGAGGTGCTCCCTCAAAAACCTAAAGCAGAGCAGTCCTAAACAGGCCCTTAATGAACAAATGCTTTGGCTTGTATTTAGTCCATTTATGGTCACCTTTTAGTTCGTTCGATTTTTTTCTTCTTATATTTCTTAATTTCTAGACTAGTATTTTTGAATTCTTGAGTTCTTTGGTAATTTTCTCACTCTCATATATAGGAATGTCCATGTGTGCCCTTGACACCATATATTAGGAGATGTTTGGTTGCAGAAATAAAGTGGGATGCGATGGGATGAATCTGGGAGTTTGGTTAGGAGACGACCATGAGTAAGGACGTACACCATGGGAATATTCCCGTGAGATGCGGGCGACCACCTTCCCAAAAAATTCATGAACGGATCGGAGTGGGACGAGCGACTCGCTGCGTGGAAGAAAGGAGAGGAGTGCAGGTCACGGATGCGGTCGTGGGCGAGGGCAAGGAAGGAGCATGTGTAACCGAGCTACAGGGATGGAGGGCACTGACACTTGAAAAAACTGACAACACCTATGGCTATGAGTGAGATGTCCCTAGACTAAACAGAAAATGGGTTTATCCTATCCTCTTTAATCAAACAAAAATTAAAATTGTTTGGTCCCAGAAACCAGAGAGGAGACTATCCCACTCCACCTTAGCTCCAAACCAAACGCTAAATGGATCCACTTAAAATTTTCACTTGCTTTGGGCATAGCACGGTTATTTGTGTAACACAAGAATAACTAATTTATACTAACTAAACTATGTCATATCCAAAGTAGCAAAAAGTAAAAAAGATTTACGACATCTAATAGATCACACATGCATCAATTAGATTTAAAAAATCTTGATATTTAAAACTTTCCTTATTTGTTGTTTTTTATAAAACTAAAAATTACGTAAATATATTTTTCAACTATTATGTCCTAGTGTCCGATTTAATTAAATAAAATGCTTAGAGTTATTTGGAGTAGCACAAGCTCATATATTAGTTACGAGACAATGACAGAAACATAGATACTGCAATCCTGTTCCTGTCCGCATGACTTTGTGTTTTAGAAGGCTATATATAGTTGGAATAGTCTTATTAGAGAATAATTGTCAGAATCTTTCTTATAAATGACAATTAGCCATTGTTTTTAAGTTCCGGTGTATGCATGGTTTATTTTCATTCAGATGGTTTCACGACTTATTTTGATCTTTCAAACATATAGATGATGTACACTACTAAAATATTATTTTTTAGAAAATCAGGAGGGGAATACCATTTTATAGATATAAGTCTGTACAAAACTAAAAGAAAAAACTTTACAAAAGACTAGAAACTAAAAAACAAAACAAAAAACAATCCCTAAGAAGAGATTACTATACCGGCTTAAAAAAAGGAAACATAGAGATAGGACCCATGCGTATTCTTATCTTTGCAATTTGCAGTCTCTCCTCTTTCGGCAACCTAAGATGCACCCTATGTTGCCTCTCTGCATATGTTTCCAGTCCTGCGTGCGACATCAAGAGTGAGACGAAGGAGAGGTGCTCCCCACCGGAGCCCAGGCTTTTGGCGTGCAGGTAACCTCTGCATCTACCAGCAGAAAAACAGAGCATTTCAATCCATACGGATTTGATTACTTCCCACATCTTCTTATCACCTAGTCGCATCAACTCCTGAGCTAGAACCCATGAGTCTCGAATAAAGCCTTCTTCTGCTGAATCTGCCTTAGCAATTATCATTTGACTGACTTCTTTTTCATCCAAGAGTGATACATCATGACCTTGGAGGATGACCTCGAGTTCATCATAAGCACCTGTGAACAAATTCTTTCTGCTGCCAGGCAACAACATCTCTGGATTTGAAAACAATAGATGCATCATGTAGTTGGAGATTTGTCTACACATCATGGCACATTCAAAATCAGGAGATGTCGTGCCCTTGCTATGGAAGCACAAATCCGTGGCCACGTGCCAGAGAATGATGCTTTCGTCAAAGGGCTTCTGTATACTCTCCAGAAGGATTTCTTCACCGCCATTGCGCTCAAGTGCCCACTGGCCTCGGCTGTCGCTGAACCTCCAATAGCTCTCTATATCTGTTATATGAGTCATCCATCCAGCCTTAACATGTTCACGAACTAACATTGTAATGCCGTGGGACGACTGACAGGACCCCAGGCCAAAGAATTTTGTGATGCCCATTGCCCCTTTTGTGCCTTATGTTCCAAGCAAAGCATCCTATAAGGCTATGCTGAGCTACCTCATCTGACCACTGCTTGGCAAACCATGCCATTGAAAAACAGGACAAAATCTCCAAAAAGTATGTGATGTACAATAATATAAATGTAACTTTGATGTCGGCTCCCCTATAAGCCTTTTTGTGGCTGCTGTGGAAGAGGCCGATGGGCACGATTGGCAATAGGAGATTAAGGAACATTACAAGGGAAGAAAACAGATTGCCACAGAAAGGCGTGGTTCTGTTTCTATCATCGATTTGATCTAGCTTGCTATAAATAAGATTGAAAGTTTCAGAGAGCCCTACACAAAGGGCCTTGTAAGTGGCTTCCCTACCCAGCAGCCAAAAGGATTTCGAGGTAGTGACACGGTCATCATAGACATATGCATAGTCTACAAATAGTTTGTCTGGCAAAGAGAGTCGCTTCACGTGTGATTCTAGGCTATCATAATCCAATGCCGGGGGATTTTTGTTTTGTTGCACAAAAATCTGTGCTTCTTGTATGTACTCTTCAAGCTCAACTTCTTTTTTCGCAGTCTTTGTCCTTGGGGCAGGACGGAAAGTAGTGACTATACTATTAAAGCTAGCCCTCTTGAGAGCCGATGGCTTATCCAAGCATTTGAAAATACCAATGATGAAAAGCAGAATTGCTGCAGCTAGTAACCTCTTGTCAGCAGAGGATGACCATGACTTGCAAAACACATAGAGGACCACGGTGACCTGAGAAGTTTCACCCAAATGCATGCATCAGAAGCTAGCCTCTATGAGTTGAAATTTTGCAAAATATATACCACAAAATCAAAGAATTCTATTTGTCTTTTTTTTTCTTTCTCACTCACCTGAGTCACTACAGTTAGAATGTGACGGCGCCATAGTTCGTTGTCTTCAATGTTGTAAGCGGAGATGTTGATCTGTCCACCGAGGTGCATCAGCAAGATAGGGGCCCATAAAACCTCAAGGTCATGGTTCTCATTTCCATCCCCACTACTACGGCTGCAGTTCACAGGCTTTCTCTGGCGATTGAAGAGCGTGGCGAGGGCATAGATGGCTAGAGCGTCACCGCCTAGGTACGCCAGCCAGATGAGCAATCTGTACAAGGGCCTGATCTGCTTCTTACGAGAGCTGGCGAATAATGCGAGGTAGCACTGAACGCCGAGGCTGCCCAGGATGAGGATGCGCAGCTGCGAGTCCTCCCACCATTGCACGGCACTTGAGAGGCCCATTGCATTGCACTGGTTTACAGGCACCATCCAATGCATAAATCATAGTGTTATATAGTATATCTGAACTGAACCCACGCACTTGGACACAGCTTGCTAAAACAGAAGGGTATTACTTGGCGTGGCCACCAAATGGCTCAAGCCAAGTATCAATGCAAAGCTACGTACCCTTTATTGGGTCAGAGACAGATGAATAAATCCGTTCTCTCTGATGGATTGGATAACCAAGAAAGGAACGGGGTCCCTTCTTCTTGGACCAACCATCATCACCTTCACTCAAACATATATGCTGGTTTCTGGTAGGGATTATAGGCAGGCGTGCCGGCCAGGAATTCTGTCAGCAACCTGACGATGGACATCTCTGAAGTTGAAGATGATGAAGCTCGACTGAAGAGAACAGGCGCAAGACCAAGCCGGGCCGAAGGCAAGAAAGGCCCAGAAGTAGGAGTGAGGCCCAAGCGTTTGATGAAGCCCAACCCAAAGGTCTTCGGGCCCGACTGGAAGAAGAGAACAAGAGGGCAAGCGGATAGAACAGACAGAAGAAGAGGTGGCCGGGTCCCCTATGTAATAATTTGGAAGCCAGATGGTTTATATCCTTTATCTAAAAAAAAGGAAGAAGAGGTCGGCTGCATCTAGAGAAACTGGCAGGCTAAACTCGAGTTAAACCCCATACATTTGATACTAGATAAATTCTTGAAGGTACATCAAGTTTTCACCAAGTTACAGATTCTGATTGAAACGAGAAACAACAACAAAAAAAAATAGTCCCGTCACTTCTCACATCTGTTGTCTTATTAGCACAAAGATTCATGTGTCCGTGCGTCGCAACTGAAACCACAAATGTTATTCAAATTCAAGGCTAGAGGCTATGTTGCAATGCACCGATGATGTCAAGAACCACTTAGGGTCTGTTTGGAACGCGATATTTTTTTCCTGTTCCTGTAAAAATGAACTGATTCCTATAAAATTCCTACGCAAATCCTGTGAAATTCATGCGTTCCAAACATGCCCTTAATGTACTCTAAGACAACTCATACTTCTGGCCACATAGATAATAACTAGGGCTACCTGGTTCCTTAGCTAGCAACTGTGTTGCCTCTGCAATGTCTAGCTAGAGTACCTCAGGACCTGTGTGGGCAATATTCCCTTTGCCCTTTTTAGAGAGTTATAAATTGGCTCTCCTAGGTGGGCAAGCTTCTCATTGCTCGCGCCAAGAAGGTGAGGCAGGGTAAGGCTACTCACAATCAGGAACCAAGCATGCCAAAATCAACAGCATCGGCAAAGCTGCTCATGGATGGATCTTGCTACAGCAGAATGCATGACTGCGTTCAAAAAGGCTTGGAAGGTTTCTTTCGTTTCCATAGCTGAAAATTATGCAATTCAACCATGACTGCTTAGCGTCTAGAAGCTGCTGGAGATACCGATGCATACAAATATCGTCTAGAGTCTAGACGAACACAAATCGCTGTGTCATTTTCTGTTATTGTCCATCTTCCAATGCAGTTGTTTTCTGGTCCATTTAACATGACGAAGAAAATACAAAAAGGTTGACTGGGACAGTCGTACGTCTGCCCTTGTTGCAACGGAACAGTGATATCTTGGTCAATCAAGCTTCACCCAATTGTCTACAAAAACATAAATACCATCACATATCTTGCTAGGAAATATTAATGTGAAGATAAGATACCTCTTAATAATTTACAAAACATAAATGAAATCACATCTGCTTGGCAATTTTAATTTAAACAAAATAAGACGCCTCTGAAAAGTGCAGTCTTTAATAGTGGGTTAAAATTCCAAATCATATTTCCACGCTAAAAAAATAACTTGTCAAAAGGTGCTATCACGTTCGTTCGCAGCAGCTAGATATTATTACATAGATATATATATATATATATATATATATATATATATATATATATATATATATATATATATATATATATATATATTTCCAGGCACTAGTCTCGTCATTTGCCCACCATGATCATGGCCATGTCCAGCATTAAGCCCGTTTTCTCGACGATCCTAAAATTCCTGTTAGTTGGTCTTGGCCTTGCCATTGCTCCACTCATCGCCGGAAACGACGAACACCAGTTTGTCTACTCCGGCTTCACCAATGCTAGACTCACCCTCGACGGCACAGCCTCCATCACACAAGCCGGGTTGCTCGAGCTCACCAATGGCACGATCATGAGCATGGGCCACGCCTTCTACCCAGATCCGCTGCACCTTCGCAACTCGCCCAACGGCACGGTGCAGTCCTTCTCCGCCTCCTTCGTGTTTGGCATCATCTCTATCTACGACTTGAGCAGCCATGGTCTCACCTTTCTGGTAGCACCAAGCAAGAATTTCTCTGCGATTGCGGTACAATACCTGGGCCTCTTCAGTGGCTCCAACAATGGCAACACCACCAATCACATGTTTGCCGTTGAGCTCGACACCTGGCAGAACAGCGAGTTCAAGGACATCAACAACAACCATGTCGGCATCGACATCAACAGCCTAGCCTCTGTGAAGTCCAGCCCTGCCGGCTTCTACCATGATCAGGATGGAAGCTTCGAGAACCTGACTCTCAGCAGCCAAGAGGTGATGCAGGTGTGGGTGGAGTACGATAGAGACAAGACACGGATCGACGTCACCTTGGCTCCTCTAGCCATGGTCAAGCCAAGGAGACCAAACAGTGTCAGCCATCCAAAACCTCTCAGATGTGCTCACCGATGTGGCGTACATCGGCTTCTCATCATCAACAGGCAAGATCCATACACACCACTACGTGCTTGGCTGGAGCTTCGCCATGAACGGTGCTGCTCCATCCATCAACCTAACCATGCTTCCAAAGCTTCCACGGCGTCACCAAAAGGGTCGACGATCTTGGGTGTTAGAGGTAGTTCTGCCCATAGCAACTGCAGCACTCCTCCTGTCGCTGGGCGCCATTGCTTTCTTGCTTGTGCAGAGGCATTTCAGGTATGCGGAGGTACGAGAAGACTGGGAGATGGAGTTCGGGCCACACCGGTTCTCGTACAAGGACCTGTTCCATGCAACGGGTGGATTTGAGAACAAAAACCTTCTTGGGGTTGGAGGATTTGGGAGAGTGTACAAAGGGGAGCTTCCGAGATCAAGATTGAAGATAGCCGTGAAGAGGGTGTCACATGACTCCAAGCAAGGCATGAAGGAGTTCATAGCAGAGATTGTCAGCATAGGTCGTCTTCAGAACCGTAATCTTGTTCAGTTGCTTGGCTATTGCAGACGCAAAGGCGAGCTCCTCTTGGTATATGAGTACATGCCCAATGGAAGCTTGGATAAATATCTGCACAACAGCAAAGAGGACAATTCTCTGTTGAGTTGGACTCAGAGGTTTCGGATCATCAAGGGAATCGCATCTGGCCTGTTGTATCTCCACGAGGAGTGGGAGAAGGTGGTTGTTCACCGAGACATCAAGGCAAGCAATGTGCTCCTAGATGATGAGATGAATGGAAGGTTAGGTGATTTTGGCCTTGCAAGACTTTATGACCATGGGGTCGACCCACAAACTACGCATGTGGTTGGCACCATAGGTTACCTTGCTCCAGAGCTAGCACACCGCGGAAATGCCACTCCTCCTACAGATGTTTTCGCCTTTGGTATGTTCGTCCTTGAGGTCACCTGTGGACAAAGGCCTGTCAATAACCAAAATATGCAAGATAGCCAGCTCATATTGGTTGATTGGGTGCTTGACAACGTTCAGAAAGGATCATTCGGTGATACAATAGATGCTAGGCTCAAAGGGAAGTATGATATTGGTGAGGCACACTTGGCACTAAAAATAGGGCTGCTATGCTCACACCCATTCGCTAATGAAAGGCCTACCATGCGGCAAGTCATGCAATACTTTGATGGGGAGATTGAGCCTCCAGATTTAAGCTTTGAGGTGCTAGCCTCTATGCAAAGTGAAGGGATCGATCCATACATCATTGCATATCCGTTGTCAACAGGAAGCATCAGATTGTCAAAAATAGTCTCTGGAGGAAGATGAAAATGGTGTTTTGTCATGAATGGATCCAAATATGTTTATTACATACCGTAAGAAATTAAATATGTATTGTAACGTAATGAAGCATGTATAGGAAGCCTACATAAACTTAAGGATATTGTTATAATTGGCCTGTAAAATATTATGAGCTTCTTTTTCTGTTTGCATCTAGATATCTTGTGTTTCCTGCTCAGTTACTTCGTGTAGCAACCTTGTTTTGCATTAGAACCTCCAATCAAATAATTGACAGTGCTAACTGGTGCCAAAATTCACTAGCTTTATCTTCTACTGTCTCAGTCTCTTGATTCCAAATTATAAGTTGTTCTAACTTTTTAAGATACATAGCTTTTGTTATGCACCTAAATATTATTTGATCGTGATATAATCAAAAAGATATATATGCCACTTGTGTCTATGGTAAAACAAAAGAGAGCGTAACTCGGGATCTATATAGTATGCCTAGCTGCACAGAGAACTTATAATTTGGAATGGAAGATGTACCAATAAGTATTCATGCTTGTTCTTTTTCCCCAAAACTATTCATATGTGCATTCATGAGAATCCTAAGGCCAGATGGATGAAAAAATCTAAAGACAAAAACTAAGCTAGATGCCAACCTGTTCATTCATAGAACCAGTGGCGGGCCTGAGACTAAGGCCACTAGCCCACTAGGGTGACTCTTAATTACAGTGGAGAAATCATCATTTTTTGTATAGCTAAGCATAGTTAGAACTAATGTCTAATGTAATGGCCCTAGTCTTTGGCCAATCCTGGGTCCGCCCCTGCATAGAACAGATTCCTTTTTTGCTGGACAGTTATATAAAAAAAATTGTATGTTGCATCCATCAACATGTATTCTATCCATAGTTTTTTAGGCGTTGAGGCGTACCCCAGGCGCCGCAGGACACCACAGGGTTTTAGTTACGCCACATCGCCTAGGCGTCGCCTAGAAGGCGCCTAGGCGTCCAAGCGTAACCCCAGCGCCACAGAACGCCGCAACGCCTCAATAACCATTATTCTATCTGTTCAATAATGTCAGTGACTTGGGGAAAGCCTCAGCTTCAGTCCACGGTTTTGGTGGGCAATGGGTAAAACATAGAATTTTGCATTTCCATGTCCGTGCAGAATTTTACATAAGATCAGTAATAGTATCCTGAACCAGGAATTCTGAAAACTTCCTCTAACTCTGATGCCAAGTTCCCTTGATCTCTATAAATTCTACCAGTATGACCAGAAGCATATTCCTGATCCCAAGTCTGCTGAATGCACGTAATGTGTCTCGAGTAGGATTCTGGAACTGGCATTTTGAAGTCTGAAGTCTCAAATGCAAAGTGCCAAAGTTCCCTTGATCCTAGGCAATCTCTATATCGCAGTCAAACAAAGAATAATGTGTCTGGACTGTGGAGTCTGGACAAATTGACTCCTACAACCATAAGTCCATGCTGAATTTATATAAGATATTTTTAGGAAGTAGGATTTGGACCAGGCATTCTGAAGTAGTGAAGTCTGAATAACCAGATGCCAAGTACCTTAGAAACTAGGTAATCTCCACAATTCACACTATGACAAAGAATATTGACTGCATCAAAGCATCACACATTGCATCAAGCTTCCTTTTCAGTTATTGTCTATCTTTAAATGCATTTGCTTACTTCTAGTTCTCTCCATTTTTCATAAAAAAAAAATTAAAGACTTCAAATGTCCTATCCATATCCCTGTTACTAGCAACTCTAGATCTACCTTAGTCTAGTTAGACGAAGGTATGTTCTAGCTCTTGGTTAAGCTTAGTATTTAGAAATTTTAGATCACATCGGACATATATAAGACATATTTGAAAATAGGATTAGTTCCTGTATCTACAAAACAAAATTTTATATACGATCGCAGCTTCAATCCGAAGCCTGAGATATTAGTTTATAAGCTCCCTCCAACCTAGATAATCACGGCAAGTGACCATCTGATAGGTATACATCAAAGCTTTTATTACACGTTGAACAAGCTTCGCTTTCTGTAATTGTCCATATTTAAATGCAATTTTGTATATTCCAGTCCCTTGACCTGTTGAAGGATTGCAAAAGGTTGTTTGGAATCCTCCCCCTGGTTGCAATGGACCAGGGATCTTCACTAGTCAGTGTCTCAGAGTGCAGATATTTTTATTTTTGTTAAGCTCAAAACAGTGTCCACAAATTCTAGAGGAAAGCAGAAATGTATGCTAATACTGTTTTCCTGGAAATTTTTACCTTGTGCAAACAATGGAAGCTTTCTTTCGGGATCTTAGTTTATGAATGAACAAGACTGGAAGATGCTACTTGTACAATCCATGGATACAACCATGTGCAAATCTCCCATTCATGACAGAAAATTGTTATGATGATATGAAGGTTGAGCTGGACTATCTTTAGCTGTCATTGTCTTACTAGCTCCATGTTAACTTGTTCTGGAATCCTAAATATTTGTTAGGTTGGGCCTTAAAATCAATCCAAAGATGTGGTAGCCAATAAACCTAACAATATAAGTGTCTACATCACCTATTAAAATTTAGACAATAACAGATGTTGAAAATCCAGACAATAGATTTGGTACGAAGCTGCAAGTTAAATCTAATATAAACTGCACCACTGAGTGCAATCTGAAACTAGATAGCATTGGTTACACAAAAAACACTTACTGCTTGCTATCCCTGTTGAGTTGCAGCTTGCAAGACACATACATGCTTGCGATGGCAATGAAGCATACATCCTTCCTTCGGTACCTGCTCCTACTCCTCCTCACAATCTTGGCCTCCTGCGATGATCAATTCCTCTTCTCTGGCTTCACCCAATCCAGCTTAGACCTTGATGGCTGTGCCACCACCACAAACAGTGGTCTCCTTGATCTGACCAATGGCACTACAATCCTCAAAGGTCACGCATTCTACCCCAACCCATTGCACTTCCGCAAATCACCTGATGGTAAAGTTCAATCCTTCTCGGTCAACGTTGTTTTCAGTATCTTCATCACATACCCAGACTTGAGCGCTGATGGCATGGCCCTCTTCATCGCCCCTACCAAGAATTTCTCCGATGCGTGGGCAGCCAAGTACTTTGGCCTCCTCAATGAAGAGAACAATGGCGATCCAAGCAAACACATCTTCATGGTTGAGCTCGACACCTACAAGAATGTGGAGCTCCAAGACATCAATGACAACCACGTCGGCATCAACATCAACAATGTGATCTCCTTGAATTCCAGCACAGCTGGCTTCTATGAAGATGACGGTGGTACCTTCAGGGATCTGACGCTCAATGGAAACCAGGGAACACAACTGTGGGTAGACTATGACGAGGGTACTACTCAGATCAATGTGACCTTGGCTCCAATCAACATGGGCAGACCATCAAGGCCACTGCTCTCTGCAACCTGTGATCTCTCAACTGTACTCTCCAACTCAACTTCGTACATTGGATTCTCATCCGTAGCTACTCTCATCAACACCCGTCAGTATGTGATGGGCTGGAGCTTTGGCCTGAATAAACCAGCTCCACCCCTTGATGTCTCCAAGCTTCCCAAGTTGCCTTCTCTTGGTCCAAAGGCCCAGTCCAAGGTCTTGGCAATTGTCCTACCGATAGCCACTGCAACATTCATCCTCTCCATAGGCACTATTGTCATTCTCATTTTGCGAAGGCGACTGAAGTATGCTGAGGTGCGTGAGGATTGGGAGGGTGAGTTTGGTCCACACCGGTTTTCATACAAGGATTTGTTCCATGCTACCAGAGGCTTTAAGAATAAGCACCTACTTGGAGAAGGAGGATTTGGGAAAGTATACAAAGGAGTGCTTCCATTGTCTAATGTAGAGGTTGCTGTGAAGAGGATGTCTCATGAGTCAAGACAGGGAATGAAGGAGTTTGTCACTGAGGTTGTTAGCATTGGTCGACTCCGCCATCGCAACCTTGTGCAGCTACTTGGCTATTGCAGGAGAAAAGGTGAACTGTTTTTGGTTTACAACTACATGCCCAATGGTAGCCTTGATAAATATCTGCACTGTGAAGAGCGCAAGGCTATTTTGAATTGGGATCAGAGGTTTCGAGTCATCAAAGGCATCGCTACGGGCTTGCTGTATCTCCATGAGAAGTGGGACAAGATAGTGATCCATAGAGACATCAAGGCAAGCAATGTACTCCTAGATGGTGAAATGAATGGCCGCCTTGGTGACTTCGGCCTTGCAAGGTTATATGATCATGGCACTGACCCACAAACAACACATATGGTTGGCACAAAGGGGTACCTAGCCCCTGAGCTACTGCGCACAGGGAAGGCATCCCCTTATACAGATGTTTTTGCCTTCGGCGTGTTCCTTCTTGAGGTTGCATGCGGGCAAAGACCTGTCACGAAAAACGCAGAGGGTAATGAAATTTTCTTGGTCAGTTGGGTGCTCGAGCACTGGAACAACGGTTTTCTTACCAAGACACTGGATTCTAGGCTGCAGGGTGAGTACAACATGGATGAGGCACATCTTGTGTTGAAGCTAGGACTCTTGTGCTTGCACCAACTTCCTAGTTCAAGGCCTAGGATGCGAGAAGTTATGCAATACCTTGATGGCCATATGCCACTGCCTGAGCTAAGGCCAACCCAACTGAGCTCAAACATGGTTGCCTTGATGAAAAACAGTGGACTGAACTCATCTGTTATGTCATATCCAGAAATATCATCAAGCTTCTGCCCAATATCAGGCCTCTCAGGTGGGAGATAATATGTGTGGTGTTCTGTTGGAAGTTGGTTACTTCCGTTTCATTTGTGTAGTACGTGGCACATACATTGTATGTCGTAGATATATTCCTAAGAGTATGATCAGTCTTGCATGTCTAAAGTCTGTATGTCCCCTTATTGTACTGTTCACAAGTTTTATCTACCAGATGGGTTTATGTCTGACTGTCTGTGTACCTTCTGATGAATTCATTTGTACCAATTAACATTTTTGGAAAATAAGGGGTCATTTTTCCCTTGTTTTCATTACAATGAGTCGGTCACACCCTGTTCAATACTACATAACACCATAATAGTAATGCTATGCTGCTAAGGCACAACCGTGCAACACATAGGGGGTATTTGGATACGAAAGCTAATTGCTGGCTAGGTGGCTAAAATTTGCTCTAGTGCATCAAAGCAGTAGCTAATAGATAGGCTAGTTTTTTAGCTAAATCTTCAACTAGTTATTAGCCAACATAGCTAATTTTTAGCCCCAACTAGTAAACTAGCCATGTATACCAAACATGCACATAATAAAGAACTCGAACTAATTAAGCTGACAAAAAAAATAGAACAACGAAATTTTTCCATCACCTAACAGGAGTTTGCCAGGCTCGCACGGATCTGACACCCAGAACAAAATCTAAAAGGTTATTTTATTATACATATATTAAAAAAAATCTTCAAGTGAATCTATTCCTTGTGTTGTGTGTGAGTTTCGTTAGCATTTGTAACAAATTGCTGTTGAAATCGTACTGCAGTGAGTTCAGATATGCCTCTTTACACGCGCAGTTTCAGATGCGTTTGTGGGCGAAATGAAGTGATTCATGATGGTTCAGCAATGAATCAAGCTAGATAGGCTCCGAGCAAGCGCTAATCGCAACTCGCAGACAAGCTTCAGGGATAGCGATTACCTCGTACTACTGCTGCAGTGCCGTCTCCGTGGCTGTCGTCCGGCGGCCGCCGCCGCGGAATCAGGCGCAGGCCCCGCGCCCGCTGCAATGTGGCCTTCGGCGGAGGAATCAGGACGCCGTAGCCGAAGAGAAGCCGGCAGCCGGCCCAGTCCGGGCGCGCGACCTCGGCCTCACCTCCACCTCGCCGGATCCGGCTCACGCCGCCCGTCGTCGCGGTGAGTCCGAAAGCGGAGGGAGCTGCAGAGGATTTGTCCTTTTTTTTTCCCCACCATCTCCAAATTGCTGCATGTCCAGCATGAATACGGAGCGGCCCAGAGCTGGAACAGGGCCATGGCCCAATGCAAGCGTGGCTAAGCGACAAGCTTAGGCCTACTAGGGCCACCGGCCAATGGTCCGAACTTTGAAGGGCAATCAAAAGACCTGCTTAAAATTTGTCGTGTCAAAGAATTATACCAAACAAACAAAACTACAAAAGCTATCAAAAGTTGAACAAAACTATTTACCAGTAGATTTGATAAGCCAAATATTACAGATTACTAAATTTTGGTAGCAAACACAGTGGAAACCTAAAAACTTCGCTTAGCCTCAAAACTTGATAAGGGCAGAGACAATGTCAAAATGAGATGACGCTTGAGGTCTTCCCCTATTAGATGATGAGAGGTTACACATGCATAGGCAAAAATGATCTAGGGTTTGGGTTATGAAACCAAACAAATAAACTTATGATCCATGCCTATAATGATAAGCATGTGTAGGTGCGAGACCCTAGGAAGCACTAGCCGAATGGCTCCAAAGGCCCGTCAAACCCGGTTCACACTACTGAAAGGTCTTAGATGGATAGAGGGGGAATAGCATAATAAAAATTCTACAAAACACTAGAGCAAATGGTTAGATAACACTTAAGCGAAGCTTTTTGCTCTAGCTCTACTTGGGATGCAAAGCCACCTATCCAATGCAATTCTAGTCAACTAAGTGTTTGTCAATCAATAGCAAGAACCTAAAGCACTTAGCACAAGCTAGCAAGAACAACTACTAAAGAAGCTAACTAGATAAGATATGAAATAGTAAATACAAGATAGGAGGTGATTGCTATACCGATGTCTTGTGATGGATAAATGTCAATAGGATGAACCAATCACAATGAATATCAAAGAGTAGCCGGGAGACAAGATGACAATCGATTTTTCTCCGGAGGTTCACTTGGTTGTCACTAAGCTAGTCCCCGTTGTGTCGACTACTCAAGTGGCGATTCGGTGGCTAATAGGCAATGACAAGCCTAGCCCACTAACTCGGGCGCCACAAGAATCTACCCAAATGAGAGTAACTCAATGACACGAGCAATCCACTAGAGTTACCCTTTGGCTCTCCGCCGAGGTGGGTACAAGCCCTCTCACAATCACCAAAGTCGGCCTCAAACAATCACCAATTGCGTCGAAGCTTCTCCACAATCGCCAAGCCGTCTAGGTGTTGGCAAACACCAAGAATAACAAGAAACCACGCTGCGATGACGATGACCAAGTGTCACTAAGATGCAATGCAATGATCAATGCACTTGGATCACTCAAACTCTCACAAATATGCAATAAGAGTGAAGAGAGTGAGTTGGGGGCTATCTCAAGCAAGCACAAATGTCTCAAATGAATGGAAGGTGCAAGAGTGTGCTTCTTGAGCCGGCCAAAACACTTATATAGCTTTCACCACCGAGCTAGCCGTTTTGCCCATCTTCCACGCTTTTCTGCGCCAGTCTGGACGCAAGTTACACAGGGGGTCCGGACCATCGCGCATGTGTCCGGACCCTCTACCATTTGAATTCATCCGTTGACGCCCTTGCTTGTGCCTGCGTGTCGCCTCCGGACGCAAGGCACAGTAGCGTCCGGTGCACCTGTTTCTTGCGTCCGGACCCAATCCAGAGAGGGTCCAGAGAGCTTCTCAGCTCCGGACCCGCGTCCGGTCTCTTGCATCCGGACCGCATTCAGCGTCCGGATAAAAAGATCCAGAGAAGTCCAGTGAGCGCCGAGCTCCGGACGCGCGACCGGAGTCAGCGTCCGGACTCACTTTTGCGTCCGGACCTCCTGTCCAGAGTATGCCACCGGACACATGTCCATTGGTCCGGACGGCCTCTTGCCTACGTCCGGGCCCTGTGTCCGGAGCCTGTCTGAGTGCCAAACCGAGCCTCTGCTTCTTCTCCAAGCTTTCATGTGCTAACACCTTGTGATCCATACCTTTGTTCACCTGTGTTAGCCTTTACAAAATATTTTCATGGATTTTACTTTAGTTTTTTGTGTCACTTAGGTTCATTTTATATGGATACAATGCAAACCTAGTGGCACATGATAACCGTAACCGTAACCGTAACGAGTTTTCCCTTCTTAATAGTGCGGCTATCTATCCTAAAGGTGATCACACCTCTTATAGTATCCTGATCACTAAACCAAAAATGGCCCTATAGATATACCTTTGTCTTGGGTCCATTTTGTTTTTCTCTTTCTTCTTTTCCTTAGCCATGGAGCACTTGATCCATCATGATCTTTCATCTAGCTCCATGTCTCAAGGTGAACCACCCTATTTTGATCATACACTTAGTACAAGGGTTAGTCTATAGGTTTCATCAATTAACCAAAACCAAATAAGGTCTTTCAACTACTATAGAAATCATTTTTAGAGGCACCTCACTTTTTGGGTAGAGGTGTACCTGTCAAAATACACCTCTAAAATGGTTTCTGAACTGGTCTGCCTCTAGAAATCATTTTTTCATACACTTCTCTAGAAATGTTGTATTTTTATAGGTGGCTAGAAAACCCAACCACCTCTTAAAAAATCATTTTTAGAGGCGGCTAGGAAGTTCAGTCGTCAGATTTCAAGAGGCAGTTCACAATTTGGCCTTCCTCTAAAAATAGGTGTATCACGGTAAATCTCCTAATATTTCTAAATCAAGTCGGGTGAAGACAAAAAAAAATATATCAAAGTTTAGTACCCAAGAGATCACAACTTTGTAGTTGATGACTTTTCCATGTGAAATCATTTGAGGTCAAAAAAATGTTTTGAGATTTCATAATTTGAAATTCAATATTTAAAAAAAATCAAATGACTTTGGATGGAGAAATGACTTAAACCAAAATTATAGTATCTAGGCCTTCGTAATTGACTACTTTTTCATTTAAAATTATTAGGTTTCTGGAATTTATATTTTTATTTCTCAAAGTATCTTTAATGGATAAATACTTTAAACTAAACATGTATTACTCAAAGATACATGTAAATTCGCAGTTGACGACCTTTTCATTTAAAATGTTTAAAGCCTTCAAATTATGCCCTGAGTTTTTAGTGAAACGGTCTTAATTAACCACGGAGCCTATCTAGATGGATTTCACATGGAAATGGTCTTAATTAACCTCAGAGCCTATCTAGATAGATTTATTTTCAAATTATGCCCTGAATTGTCAAATAACCTCGGATGTAGAAATGGTCTTAATTAAAGTTCTAGTACTTGAATAGATCTAAAACTTTCCAATTTCATCCTTTAGCATTTAAATTTTCTTCTCAAACATACATTACAATATTCACTAAATTTAATATAAAAACAATATATCAGCCACTTAGTTATAAGTGACTTTGAGGCATAATGGTAAGGAAACAACATATGAGAGTTGAGGTTACGAGTTCAATCACAACGGCCAGTCTCAATGGGGAGTTTCATGTCGTTGTTTCCAACAATGTCACATCGTATGAATTGAAATGAAACTCGGGTGAAACATCCACTCTCAATGGAGAGTTTCATTCCATAGTTTCATATGTATTGAATTTCATGATTCATAGATAGTTGGTATTCGTGCCAATAAAGTTTCATCATTTCTCCTCTCTTCATAAATACACCACCATGTCAAAAAAAATGCCTACACGTGGCAATACATTTAATGTGAATGAAACTCTGATGAAACTACGACTGAGACTGGCCTAAGTGCACATGTATTTCACACAAAAATTCATGTGACTTGTGGTCACTATATAGCTTCAAAATTCTAAAATTTTACAAGATTCTCTATCACATCAAATCTTTGGACGCATGTATGGAACATTAAATATAGGTAAGAATATAACTAAATGCATAGTTTGTTTGTAATTTTTGAGACGAATCTTTCAAACCTAGTGTTGACACAAAATGTGACACACTGTGTCTCATACATAGCAAGCCGGAAAACGTGACTTCAATCGGGTGCCCGGGCATTTCGAGATCCGAGAACGTGCCAGTCAGTTTGACCTGAAACTAACAAGAGATGAAAATCATTAGGTATAAACTGGAACATGTCGGATGAGACCAGACAGTTCTATATATATGGCCCTGAAGCCGACAAATTCACTGCGTGTTGGCCCACCTGTCATCTTCTTAAGCATGTCAAAATCCAGTGCTAACACCTAGTTACTCCATGATTCGACAATAATTATCAAATGCAAATGAAACGCTATAATGCTTTACATATGTAAAATTTTTGCATCTAAACGAGACCACATTAACATGACAATGACAAAGAAAATAGAAAAAAGATTGATTGGTACAGGCCGTCTGCCCTTGTCAGCAGAAATCTCTTGGTGATTCAAGTTGACCGATTGTTTACAAAATATAGTAGTAACATATTGTTTGTGGAATTAGCCAATTGATTTATATACCCTTCGCAGAGTCCTTGACATACCTACTACGTTTGGGATATCAAGTATGTACCTGTTATTGTCATGATCTAGCTACACAACCTGTTATGGTTGTTGTCTTTGGTGATTTTTTGTTGCAAACAAAACTAGTAAGAAAAAGAAAAAAAAACTTAAATCTTTCTTTGGGTTGACCAAGTTCACTGAGACATGTTGTAGGAAACGTTTTATATGCCATAGGAAATGGATGCATCAGTGGTACTTCAGAAGCCATAGTTTGATAAAAGCTATGATGCTAAGTAAGATTTGTAAAGCAAAGCTTAGTATACTTTTGTTGAAATTCGGTTGAGCAAGAAATAGGCCAGTGCATATTGGCTTTATCTTACAGGCTCAATCCTGTTTATTTGATATAGCTTTTGCATAATCGATGACCGATATAGAATTGAGGACCTTGTTGAGATGCAGTTGCAACATATTCAATACAACATCAAGAACCATCACAACAATTCTTTTTCTTCTGATGGAATAGGTCTCTATTCTGTACATATGCATAGGTCCATACAAATCCTATCCCAAAATGGCTCGTGAAGGAAAATAAATATATTATATATTTTCTGGCTAATTCCTTTAAACAAATTGTTTTCCAATACGAATCATACTCCGACGTGACTCGCAGATATATAATAGAAAAAATATATGTAAAGAAAAAGGAATAGTCATGGACTCCGTGATAAAATATTTCCATTTCACTAAGATGCGCATGAAGAAATAGAAAAAAAAAGCAATAGAAGCGTATAGGGAAATAGAATGGGAATGAGAATGTCAATGAAGTCCTTTATGGACTTTTCTGGTTTGTACGAAAAAATAATGACATATTATAGAGAAAAATATAATTAAAAATAAATAGCAATGGTCTGCATCACGAACTACTCCGATTGAGACTTAAAAAGAATATGTATAGGTAAAATATGAATAAATATGCAATAAACACTCTTGTCTGTGTTTTCCACTAACTTTCGATTTTCCTCCCATTGCAATGCACGGACGCGTTTGCTAATAACTTATAAAAAAACATAAATGATGTCACATCTCCTAGACAATACTAATATTAATTTGAAAATAAAACACCTCTTAGTTTATAGCCACACCCTTTTTAGAGCAACTCCAAGAGATTTGCTAAAATTAGATGCTAAATTATGAGATTTAGCTATTATGTAAAATAGAAAGTTCATCTAAAATGTAGAGTTTTAGAGCAACTCCAACAGACTGGCTAAATGTATTTGTGAAGCCATTTTATAGCTATTGTGCTCTAAAAAATCACTCCAACAACTTGTGTATACTGATTTCTATTTTACCCAGTTGGCTATCCCACCATTCTTGTTGGCCATATTTCCCTAACGAGTCTTGTTTGTTATCCATCGGCGTTGGCTTCATTCTCTCTCCTCTTTTCTTTTTTGTCCAACTAGGATCCTCCACGTCGCCCCCGCATGGCGACTCGGGCGGCCCCAACCCTAACCCCGCCACCAGCTCGCTTCCCATCCCATCCGCCTTGCCGCCGCCGGAGGGGGCTCCCGGGAGCCCTAGGATGGTGGCGGCGAGGCCTCACGCCTAGCTGTGCGAGATCCTGGTGCGGGTCGGCGCGCCGATGTGGCAGAGGCGGTGTGTGGAGGCGCGACAGAGTTGGCTGCGTGACCAGCCCTCTCCTTCTTCTTCCCTCCTCCTGGTTGTCGATCCTTGGCAGCGATGGCGATTCGGCGTGGTGGTGGCGCGCCGGTGATGGAAGGTGTGGAGGTCGGCGGCGGATCCGTGCCCTGTATGGCCGGATCTGGCCCCTCCCTCCCCTGATCTGATTTGCGAGTGGTGTGTTCTTCGTGAACGGTGGTGAAGGGGCCCCGGGCCTCGGGCACGGTTGTCTGAGAAGTTGAGTGACCTTCAGTGAAGGTGGCCTTCCGAGTTGGCAGGGCGCAGAGTCGACGCTGGTGGCGGCGGTTTGGGTGAAAACCTTGTCTGGCGTGTTACGCCGGGCCGGCGGCGGTGGTGGTACTGACGGTGCCACGCACCTTGTTGAAGGTGTCACTGAAGCTGTTGGTCAGTCTGTCTGCCACTGCTGCGTCCACGGGCGTTCAATAACCAGATGAAAACCTAGCCTGGTTTCTTCGGGCCGGCGGCTGTGGCGGAGGCGCGTCATCGAAGTTTTTGTTCGTCAAGGTCGGGCTTCTCCCGCGTGGTTACCGTGCTCGTTGTGCAGCTCAAGGCGGATGTGGTATTCGATGGCGTAACAGCTTAACGTTTAGTGGGCATCTGCACAAAGTATTTCGTGTTGTTGTCGAGGAAGAAGCATCCCGTCTTCAATGGTGGTCGGTGTCCAATGTTTTTAGTACCTTTATTAGGTCTGACAAACGTGATTGGCGGCTTCGTCTTGACGTTGGTGATCTTATTCTAGTGGAATTGACACCATAGTGCAAGTCATAGGTCGTGTAGGACTACTTAAGCCCCCTTGTTGGGGATGTATTTTGTTCCGTCATTTTCTTTCGTTTTATTTATGATGTTATAATAATTTGGCCTGATTCTACCCTCGGGTAGATAAAGTCGGATAGTTTCTATCCTTTATCTAAAAAAAATATGTTTTTCAATTTAAGTAGGCTTTTGTAGAACTTTATATTTTAGATGAGCTTTCTATTTGATATAATGGTCAAATCTCATAATTTAACATCTAATTTTACCAAGTCTCTTGAAGTTGCTCTTACAACAGCCTAGCTAAATTGGAAAACACATATAGCAAACATGTCTCGCTAGGTAAATATGACCAGCGAGAATGATGAGATAGCCAAGAAAATGGCATACACAAACCGTTGGAGTGATATTTTGGAACACAATAGCTATAAATAGTTTCACGAATACATTTAGCCCGTTGGAGTTGCTCTTAGGACCCGTCCAGTTCGATCTCTACCTTTCAAATGATGAGGTGTTTTCGCTTTTTTAGATATAATATCTTTACTATATGTCTAAATATACTGTATATTTAAGTATATAAAAAAACTATGAATCTAGAAATACAAAAATATCTTATAATTTGAGATAGAGGGAATAGCTACGTTCCATTGAAATGTGCGCCTTTAAAAGGATGTTAACAATCCAAACTAAAATTCCGACTTCGTTCCCAGAAGCTAGAAATTTTCGCATTAGTATTGCGAGGTATGTGTAGTAGGTACTACCGTACTAGCTTGGTAGAGTGGCGTCTGCCTCCCCAGTTGCCAATTGAGTGACAACTACAAACTCCATCCGAGTTGCTGCACCTACTCTCTCGCCATTGTCAAGCATGAAGCCCGCTTCCTTGATGATGATCCTAAAACTCCTATTAGTTTGCCTTGGCCTTGCCACTGCACCCCTCAGCGCTGGAGACGACAGCCACCATCAGCAGTTCGTCTTCTCCGGCTTCGCCAACGCCAGCCTCGCCCTCGACGGCACAGCCACCATCACACAAGCCGGATTGCTAAAGCTCACCAATGGCACGGCCACGAGCATGGGCCACGCCTTCTACCCAGATCCACTGCGCCTTCGCGACTCGCCCAACAGCACGGTGCAGTCCTTCTCTGCCTCCTTCGTGTTCGGCATCACCTCCCTCTACGACGACTTGAGCACCGATGGCCTAGCCATGTTGGTCGCACCGAGCAAGAATTTGTCCGCTGCGCCAGTACAATACCTGGGCCTCTTCAATGGCTCCAACAATGGCCAATCAAGCAATCACATCTTCGCCATTGAACTTGACACCTACCGGAACCCCGAGTTTGGGGACATCAACAACAACCACATCGGTGTCGACATCAACAGCCTAACCTCTGTGCAGTCCTACCCAGCCGGCTTCTTCCATGACCAGGATGGAACCTTTAGAAACTTGACTCTCTATAACCAAGATGCGATGCAGGTGTGGGTGGTGTATGATCAAGACAAGACACAGATCGACGTCACCATGGCTCCACTAGCAGTGGTCAACAAGCCTAGGAGACCAACACTGTCCACTATCCAAAACCTCTCAGATGTTCTCACCGATGTGGCATACATCGGTTTCTCATCATCAACAGGAAAGGTCAACTCACAACACTATGTTCTCGGCTGGAGCTTCGCCATCAACAGCCCTGCTCCGTCCATCGATCTAACCATTCTTCCAAAGCCTCCACTACGTCGTCATCAAAAGGGCCGACGATCATGGGTTTTAGAGGTACTTCTTCCCGTAGCAACCGCGGTACTCCTCCTGTCTTTGGGCACAATTGCTTTCTTCCTTGTACAGAGGCATTTCAGGTATGTGGAAGTACGAGAGGACTGGGAGCTGGACTTTGGCCCACACCGGTTCTCATACAAGGATTTGTTCCATGCGACGGGAGGATTTGAGAACAAAAACCTTCTTGGGGTTGGAGGATTTGGGAGAGTGTACAAGGGGGTACTTCCAAAATCAAGATTGAAGGTAGCCGTGAAGAGGGTGTCGCACGACTCCAGGCAAGGCATGAAGGAGTTCATAGCAGAGATTGTCAGCATAGGACGTCTTCAGAACCGTAATCTTGTCCAGTTGCTTGGCTATTGCCGGCGCAAAGGTGAGCTCCTCTTGGTATATGAGTACATGCCCAATGGAAGCTTGGATAAATATCTGCATAATGGCAAAGAGGACAAGTCTGTGTTGAGTTGGACTCAAAGGTTTCAGATCATCAAGGGAATTGCATCAGGCCTGTTGTATCTCCATGAGGAGTGGGAGAAGGTAGTTGTTCACAGAGACATCAAAGCGAGCAATGTGCTCCTTGATGATGAGATGAATGGACGCTTAGGTGATTTCGGACTTGCAAGACTTTATGATCATGGTGTCGACCCACAAACTACACATGTGGTTGGCACCATAGGTTACCTTGCTCCAGAGCTAGCACGCAGTGGAAATGCCACTCCTCCTACGGATGTTTTCGCCTTCGGTATGTTCGTCCTTGAGGTCACCTGTGGACAAAGGCCTGTCAATCACCAAAATGTGCAAGATAGCCAGCTCATGTTGACTGACTGGGTGCTTGACAACGTTCAGAAAGGATCATTCGGTGATACTGTGGATGCTAGGCTCAAAGGGATGTATGATATTGGTGAGGCACACTTGGCACTAAAAATAGGGCTGCTATGTTCACACCCATTCGCTAATGAAAGGCCTACCATGCGGCAAGTCATGCAATACTTTGATGGGGAGATTGAGCCTCCAAATTTAAGCCTTGAGATACTAGCCTCTATGCAAAGTGAAGGGTTCGACCCATACATCATTTCATATCCATTGGCAACAAGTAGCATCAGCACAATGTCGCACATCTCTAGTGTAGGAAGATGAATTAAACATGGTGTTTTGCCATGAGAAATGTCCAAATATATTTATTATGGATACTGTTATTTGCAAGCCTATATATATATATATATATATATATATATAGACATCTCGTGTTATATATGTTGAGAAACTTCCTGCATCACCTTTGTTTTGTAGAACCTCCTATCAAATAATTGATGGTGGTCACTGGTTCTAGAATTCACCAGATTTATCTGTATTTTATAAGGGGGTGTATAGGAGGCAATGGAGTGCTTTGAGGCCCAGTTATTTTGCAAAATTTTGACCAACAATTAATCAAATTATATACAAAGTTTAGAACTTATAGTTTACATCAATAGTTTTGTATTTTTTTTATAAATGAAGATTTTATTAAAATTTGAAGCACATTACATCGAGTTTAATACAAAATCTTGAAAATAATTCTTCCAATCTCTGGTTGGCAAGAAGCACCTATATAACCAATTAAAAGATGAAAACCATACACACCCAGTGACTATCAATCAGCAGACTAGAGCGCTACTCATGTGACTCAGAAGATAACCTTATTGGTCACCTGTGTCAAGTACTGCAAAGGCACCACAACCAAATCGATCCCGTGTATCTAGCTTCTGAATAAATGTAAGTGTCAAAAAAATATTTTATTTGTTTCTTTCCGATCAAAATACATTTAGCGTTTGTGAATGAAGGGGGTATTATTAACGTACTCAGTATATATTACTACACAGTCATCGCAAAACAAAAACTGAGCGGTCAAAGTTCATGGCCTAAACAGGATTAAAATTTTCATGTACTAGTCGTAAGTGGAATAATTCAAACCGCGACAAAGACTGGATTGAAGCACAACATTGTTGAATAATCCAAGGCCGGCGCACGAGACGTTGAATAAAACCAGAGCGGTTGAAATTCATGGCTTCATGCATATTACTTTCTCCGTCCTAAATTATAAACTTTTTTTGACTTTTTTTAGTACATCTACATTTTACTATGTATCTAGACACCAAAAAAAAATCAAAACATCTTATAATTTTGGATGGAGTCATGGAACACCACTCAACTACCTGCTTGATACTATTTATTTATTACTAAGGGTTTCAAATTAAAATAATATATTGTAAAGATTCTAGAAGAATACAATTCTAGATTTGGGTTAAGCTATTTTTTTTCTTAAATGTTATAAATTTATATAATAATATCAACATTTACATTTCTAGAATTTTTTTTTTTTACAATTCAGGCATAAGAGTAGTCGATTATATTAAAAACGAGAAAACCTAAACTGAACAAAGACAACAGAGTGTATCTCTAGATAGGTTTACTGTGAAAATAATATTTTATGATTAATCTAATGAGTATCATAAATGTTAGCATTTTTTTACATATTTGCTTAAGCTTGAAATTATTTAATTCATAGAAAGAGAGAATTGTATTATTTGTTATTGAAACCGAGGGAGAGAGAGAGAGAGAGTATATATTGTACATTATTTAACGCCGGATTCAAACCACTACATAGTTAAATCTCCAAGGACAACGTCAGGTTTTGTCATGGGATATATGACTTCAGTGGCAACATAAATACAAAAGTCTCAGCACGAGACGTTGAATGCTCTGTTTTTTTCTTAGTTTTGTCAACTGAGATATTTCTTCTTTTTTTACTACAGACACTAGAAACAAGAGCGGTTGAAATTCATGGCCTAAGTGAGTTTAACATGTTCGTGCATACTACTTTCTCCATTCCAAATGACTTGTGATATTATAAGTCATTCCAATTTTCTCGTGGAGTCAAAGTATCTCAGGCCATTCAACACCAGAGACGCATATGATGTGCACTTGTACCTACTCCCAGCGTGCAGGACTTCCATGGGAAATCCAAAGTGCCCAACAAAGTCAAAATATTTCCCTGGTTGTATTTCGAGGACAGACTCAGCACCAAGTAGATATCGATGTCTATACTATTGACTATTGACTCAGCACCAAGTAGATGGTATGTCTATACTATTGAGTACAGAAGATATCAGGATCCTGACTCCTCAGACTTGGCCGTCAATCCTTCAAACTGTGCCGTCTACGCAATGTTTTGTCCAGAATCTGTGATGGATGACTTAGCTAGTTAGACCAGGCTAGGTTCTTTCTCTTGGTTAAGCTTTAGTATTTAGAAAGAATTTTTAGATCACATCGGACGTACATATGCAAGACATTATTTGCAAATAGGATTAGACGTATGCTAAACAAAATTTTGAGTATGATTGCAGCTTTTGGCCTTGGCCTTGGTTATCTGAAGTCTGACAGAGATATGAATTGACATGTTCTCTCTCCATCATAATATCCTAGGTAATCACTGCAAGTGACTTGTCCCTAAATGCACACGATCGACATTCATATACCTCTCCATTCATGACGACAGAAAATAGACCTGAAGTTTGAGCTGAACTATCTTTCTACACGCCATGCATTGTTAACTTGTTCTGGAATAAAAAAAATATATTTGTTAGGCTGTGATGTGGTAGCAAATAAACCTGAAAATATGTGTCTACATCAGCTGCTAAAATAGATGACGACAGGTATTGAAAATCCAGAGAATATAAACATTGGTTGCCCATTCTGGTTGATTTGCAGGCTTCCAGCTTGCAAGCTACACATCATACTTGCAATGGCAACGAAGCATACATCCTTCCTTCAGTACCTTCTGCTCCTCCTCCTCCTCATAACTTTGGCCTCCTGCGATGATCAATTTCTCTTCTCTGGCTTCACCCAATCCAGCTTAAACCTTGATGGCTGTGCCACCATCACAAACAGTGGCCTCCTTGATCTGACCAACGGCACTGCAATTCTCAATGGCCACGCATTCTACCCCAACCCATTGCGCTTCCGCAAATCACCTGATGGTAAAGTTCAATCCTTCTCAGTCAATGCTGTTTTCAGTATCATCATCACATACCCAGACTTGAGTGCTGATGGCATGGCCTTCTTCATCGCCCCTACCAAGAATTTCTCCGATGCGCGGGCATCCAAGTACTTTGGCCTCCTCAACGAAACAAGCAATGGCGACCCAAGCAAACACATCTTCATGATCGAGCTCGACACCTACAAAAATGCTGAGCTTCATGACATCAATGACAACCACGTCGGCATCAACATCAACAGTGTGATCTCCTTGAATTCAAGCACAGCTGGCTTCTATGAAGATGACAGTGGTACCTTTAGGAATCTGACGCTCAACGGAAACAAAGGAACACAACTGTGGGTAGACTATGACGAGGGTACTACACAGATCAATGTGACCTTGGCTCCTATCAACATGGGCAAACCCTCAAGGCCACTGCTCTCTGCAACCTGTGACCTCTCAACTGTACTCTCCAACTCAACTTCGTACATTGGATTCTCATCCGTAGCTACTCCCTTCAACACCCGTCAGTATGTGATGGGCTGGAGCTTTGGCCTGAATAAACCAGCTCCACCCCTTGATATCTCCAAGCTTCCCAAGTTGCCTTCTCTTGGTCCAAAGGCCCAGTCCAAGATCTTAGCAATTGTCCTACCGATAGCCACTGCAACATTCATCCTCTCCATAGGCACTATTGTCGTTCTCATTGTGCGAAGGCGGCTGAAGTATGCTGAGGAGCGTGAGGATTGGGAGAGTGAGTTTGGTCCACACCGGTTTTCATACAAGGATTTGTTCCATGCTACAGGGGGCTTTAAGAATAAACGCCTGCTCGGAGAAGGAGGTTTTGGCAAAGTATACAAAGGAGTGCTTCCATTGTCTAATGTAGAGGTTGCTGTGAAGAGGATGTCTCATGAGTCAAGACAGGGAATGAAGGAGTTTGTCACTGAGGTTGTTAGCATTGGTCGACTCCGCCATCGCAACCTTGTGCAGCTACTTGGCTATTGCAGGAGAAAAGGTGAACTGTTTTTGGTTTACAATTACATGCCCAATGGTAGCCTTGATAAATATCTGCACTGTGAAGAGCAAAAGGGTATTTTGAATTGGGATCAGAGATTTCGAGTCATCAAGGGCATCGCTACAGGCTTGTTGTATCTGCATGAGAAATGGGAGAAGATAGTGATCCATAGAGACATCAAGGCAAGCAATGTACTCCTAGATGGTGAAATGAATGGCCGCCTTGGTGACTTTGGCCTTGCGAGGTTATACGATCACGGCACTGACCCACAAACAACACATATGGTTGGCACAAAGGGGTACCTAGCCCCCGAGCTACTGCGCACAGGGAAGGCATCCCCTTATACAGATGCTTTTGCCTTTGGCATGTTCCTTCTTGAGGTGGCATGTGGGCAAAGACCTGTGAAGAAAAATGCAGAGGGAAATGAATTTTTCTTGGTCGACTGGGTTCTAGAGCACTGGAACAATGGTTTGCTTACAAACACACTAGATTCTAGGCTCCAGGGTGAGTACAACATCGATGAGGCACATCTTGTGTTGAAGCTAGGACTATTGTGCTCACACCCTCTTCCTAGTTCAAGGCCTAGGATGCGAGAAGTTATGCAATACCTCGATGGTGATATGCCACTACCTGAGCTGAGGCCGACCGAACTGAGCTCGAACATGGTTGCCTTGATGAAAAACAGTGGACTGAACTCAGCTGTCATGTCGTATCCTCAAATATCGTCAAGCTTCTGCACAATATCTGGCCTCTCAGGAGGAAGATGATGTCTATGGTGTGTTTTTTGTGTACAGTTACTTAAGCTGTTTAGTACGTTGCTCTTTTAATGTTTGTCATATAGACATATGACTATGATCAGTCTTACTATCTTCTTAATTCAGGTGCTGACAAGTTGTATGTATCTGATGGCTTTATGCTTGTTTACTTTTCGAATTCTTTAGGTGTTGACAGTAGTTTTTTTTTTTAGAAAATAAGGGAACATTTTTCTTCCTTGTTTTCATTGCAATGAATTGTCCACAAGCAACCTTTTTAATAGCTAACACAATAGCGAATTAGTGGTGCTAAGGCACAACATAACTGAAGAACTAAATCATCATACAAAAAGGAAGACGAGATTTCTTCACCTAACAAAAATTTACCAGACTCGCACGGATCTGACACCCAGAACGAAACCTAACAGATTGTTTAAAAAAATACAAGGGGAAATGTAATTTTTTTTTTTGGGTGTGTGTGTGCGCATCAGTTTTGTTAGAATTTATAGAAAATTGCTCTTCAAATCGTGCTACAGGGAGTACAGAGATACACACACAGTTTCAAACTTGATTCTGGGCCAAAATGAAACGATTCATGGTTCAGTAATGAATCCATACCACAGGCTCCGAGGAACCGCTCGTCGCGATTCGCAAAACAAGCTTCAGGAAGCAGCGTCGTCTCCGCGGCAGTCAGGCGGCCGCCGCCGCCCCGGCGTCTCGTCGGAATCAGGCGCAGGGCCCCCGCCCCGCCCACTGCAATCTGGCCTTCGGCGGAGGAATCAGGATAAGGCCGTAGCCGAAGAGACGCCGGCCCAACACATTGAGGCTTAGCTCGCCGCCACCTCCGCCTGACAAGGCCGCCGGGCGCGAGCTCCTCACCACTCCGAAGCGGAGGGAGCTACACGAAAGTCGAGCGGCCCAGAGCCGAAACAGGGACCATGGCCCAATACTAGGTGTTGCTAAGCCAAAAGCTTAGGCCTACTACGGATACCGGCCCATGGTCCGAACTTTGAAGGGCAATCAAGGCCTACTACGGATACCTTTGTGTTTGCATCATGCATTTTGTTTGAATTTTTTTTTAGCTTACTTAGCTATATTGGCAGTAGTGGACGGGGAGAAAAGGGAGAGAGAAGATTTATGTCAGTCTAAGACTCTAAGCTTTGTTTTACTGAAATTCTATTTTCAGATATTTTGAGTGATTTGGTCCTTTGCATTACTCAAGTGCCCACTGGGCCTGAATCACTAGGATTCTGTACTTGTGTAATTTGTTTCCTCAAATCAAACTGCTTGAGCGATTAGAGGGGACAAATTACCTTTGTTTCAAATAGATCAGTCCAAAGATAATTATTAATGTCGATTTGTTATAGATATATTGAATTTATCCATGAAAATTTTAATACCAATGTAACGATAAAAGCACATAAGCTGTGCTAGAGCATTGATTAATTGATTAGCTAGTTTAAGAAAATCGAAATATTTTCCACTTGGTCTGCCTTTGAAATATGACATTTGAAAGTCACGAAAGTTTACTCGTACAGTGATCTAGTAATAAGACATTTATCCATGATGACATGACATGACATGACTAGTTGACAAAGGACACAGTTTAGTGACTAGTAATACTAGAATACACCTACACGTAACACGTGGTCGTTGCTAGCTAATTAATCTTTGTTGGTTTGCGCTTGCTGCTTCTTGGGCAGGAGCTGCTTCCGGCCGCCGCGCCCGCGCCTGGCCTCCTGCAGCATGGACACGACGTCCCTCATCGGCGGCCGCTCCTTCGGGCACCGGCTAGTGCACCGCAGCGCCACTCGCAGCGCCAGCGCCATCTCATCCCGCGCCGCCTCGCCGTCCGCCGCCCACGCCGCCGCGTCCATCACGTCGTCGCCGGCGGTAGCGGCGGCGACCTTGCGCCTCACCCAGTCGACGATGTTGCTCCCCTCGCCGTACTCCGCGTCCACGGACCTCCGGCCGGTGAGGATCTCCAGGAGCACCACGCCGAAGCTGTACACGTCGCTCTTCTCGTCTACCTTGAGTGTATACGTGTACTCTGCATCATCCAATGTACGTCGTCCACGTACGTGTCATCATCATCAGCCAATCGTCGTATCGTATTACGTGACAAAAACGTCCATGTCGCGACGACGGACGTACGTACCTGGTGCGATGTAGCCGTAGGAGCCGGCGACGACGGACATAGGCACGGCACCGGCGGCGCCGCCCTGGAGCGCCTTAGCAACGCCGAAGTCGGCGACGCGCGCCTCCATGTCGGCGTCGAGCAGGATGTTGCTGGGCTTCAGGTCACGGTGCGCCACCGCCGGCACACAGTCGTGGTGGAGGTAGCTCACGCCCTGCGCCACCCCAACCGCGATCCGGTGCCGCGCGTCCCAGTCCAGCAGCCCCGCCTTCTTGCCGCCCTTATTACCCCTGCCGGCGCCGGCGCCGGCGCCGCCGTGGAGGAGGTCGTCGAGGCTGCCGTTCGGCATGTACTCGTACAACAGCAGCGTCGCCTCGCCGTCCGTGCACCATCCCAGTAGCCGGACGATGTTGCGGTGCCGGAGATGCCCCAACACCTCCACCTCGGCGACGACCATGCCGCCGCTCCTCTTGCCGATGCCGTCCGCCGGAGCTCCTTCTCCTCCCTCCTTCTGCGCCGACGACGGCTGGCGCCACAGCTTCTTCACGGCGATGACCTCGCCGTTAGGCATCTTGGCGCGGTACACCGTCCCGGACGCCCCGGCGCCGACGATGCCGTCGCTCCCCTCGACGCACCTTGCCACGTCATCAGCGGTGAAGTCCAGTCTCTGGAACGCGGTCATCCGCCACGGACCAACGACGACGTTGGGTCGTCGTCGTACACGTGCGCCGCTCCCGCTACCGCCGTCGTCGCGCCACTGTAGCCAGTGAGCGGTGACGGCGAGCACCACCACCCCCGCGAACGCCACCGCCCCAGCGGAAACCCACATCGCCGCCGTGCGCCGCCGAGCGGAGGTCGTCCCAGCTGGTGACGCCGCCGACGGCGAGCTGCCAGCTGCTGTCACCTGCAGCAGATGGTTGAAGGACACGTCGAAGGTCTCGAGCGTGGTGCAGTTGGCGAAGCCCGACGGGACGACGCCGGTGAGCTCGTTCCAGGACAGGTCGATCTCGGTGATAGACGGCAACGCGGCGAGCTCAGCCGGGATCTCGCCGGTGAGCTGGTTATGCTGCAGCCTCAAGCTCACCAGCCTCTTACACGTGCTGACGTCACTGGGGATTGCACCGGTGAGGTCGTTGCCCGCAAGGTCAAGCCGGTACAGGTTCGAACACCCGGCGGAACCGAACGCCGGGACCTCGCCGTCAAGTCCACACTCACTCGCCGCGAACACCTGCAGGTTCGGCGCCTGCCACGACACGGTCGGAAGCACGCCGCCGATTGGGTTACCGGAGATATTGACGTACTCGAGGCTCGGAGACGCTAAAAGATCAGCAGGAACACCGCCGCCGCCGCCGGTGAGGGAGTTGGAGCTGAGGTCAAGGTACGTCAGGTTACGGATGGAGCCGAACCCGAACGGGATCTCGCCGGAGAGACGGTTGGATTGTAGCCGGACTCGCCAGAGCGACGAGCAGGTGACGAGGCTCGTCGGGATGGACGAGTCGAAATGGTTGTCGAAGAGGATGAGGCGTGCGAGACGGTTGCCCGTGCATATCCCAGGAGGAATCGGGCCGGAGAGGGAGTTGGTTGACACGTCGATGCGGACGAGTCGCCTGCTCGCGGTTCCGAGAGTCTCCGGGAGACGGCCGGTGAGCGAGTTGTTCCAGAGCTGTAGCACCTCGAGACTCGGTAGCGCGCCGATCGTCGCCGGGATTTTGCCGGAGAGGAAGTTGCTCATTAGGTTCAGCACCGTGAGGTTGACGAGATCGCCGAGCCCCGCCGGGATTTCGCCGGCGATGAGGTTGTCGGAAAGGTCGAGTGCTTCCAGCGCGCCGAGACGGGACCACCGTGGCGGTATGGCACCGGATAGCCGGTTCTTGAACAGGAACAGCTTCTCGAGCCGGTGGAGATCCCCGAGCTCCGGTGGAAGTGGACCGGAGAGGTTGGCGACGGCGATGTCGAGGTACTGGAGCCGTGTTAAGTTCCCGAGTTCGGCCGGAACGCCGCCGCCGCCGTCGAAGGCATTGTACCCGAGCTCGAGATGCTCGAGCGAAACGAGTGCGCCGAGCTCCGACGGGAGGCGTCCGGTTAACGCGTTCCCGGCGAGGTGAAGGAACCGGAGAGAACGAAGCTGGCCGATCTCGGGCGGGACACTCCCGTTGAAGAAGCTGCCACCGAGGTTGAGCCGCTGGAGCTGTCGAAGCTCGCCGAGGCCACGTGGTAACGCGCCGACGAAGCAGTTGCTGTAGGCGTCGAACACCTCGATCCCGCCACCACCGAGTGACGCGACGCCGTCGGAAGGGAACGTGCCGTTGAAGAAGTTGTGGCTGATGTCGAGGGACTTGAGCCGCCGGAGGAGCTGGAAGAACACGGACGTGGCTGGAAACTCCCCTGAGAAGGCGTTGCCGCTGAGGTTGAGTGACGTCAGTGTCGGCGATAGGAGCCTTGCTGCGGTGAGGGAGAATGTGCCGGAGAGGTTGCGGCGGGAGAGGTCGAGTCCCGTGATGGACCCTGGTGTGGTTGGGTCGTCGCAGGAGACTCCTGGCCACGCGCACCATGGTGGGGTTTGAGAGCGTGTTGCGCCTGTGGAGGCTGCGGACGCGTACGTCCAGGATCGGAGTGAGTTTGCTGGGTCGTGGAGGGTAGACTTGAGGGAGAGTAGCGCCAGGAGGGGGAGTGGCGCTGAGGAGGCTGCGGTGGTGATTGTTAGGAGAGGGAGCAGGAGTAGGAGGCCGCCGTGGAGCGGGAGTGCTAGATGCGGCGGCGACGAGGAGGAGGTGGTGCGGCGGGTGCCTGTGGTGGCGGCCATGGTGGCGGTGGAGCGGAGACGGCGGTGGTGGTGGTGGTGGCATGGAGGGGAAGAGGAGGGTGGTAAAATGGAGAAGAGAAAGGTGGTGGCGCACTGGTGAAGGTCATGATGGAGGAGGAGGAGGAGATGGCGGTGCTGGTGGACGACATGAGGATTGAGGAGTGAACTGTGGCGCGCGCGCAGGGGCAGCCGGGCAGGGGAGGTGCGGTGGAGGAGGTGATGATGGTGGTGGTGGTCTGGTCGGCCCGGGCACTTCAACTGCAAGAGTGGGCGCGCGAGTGGAGAGACTTTGCTGGACGGACGCCTTTTCTCTTCTCGCCATTGCAGGCGGCAATGGCGGCTGGGCTTTTTGGCTGTACCGTACCGTGCATATGCACATGCCTATTGGCTATTGCCTCTCATCACAGCTACGCAAGCTATCACTACTACTCCGTCTTCTCTTCCTTATTCTTTCAGAGCGCCAGTACTGCGTGCTAGATTATTTCTGATTTTTTTTTCAAAGAGGAAAAATAAATCACACCTGACATTTTCCCCATCGTACTCTTTGTTCATCTTTTTGCCCCTGCATGCATATGGTTGCATTTGCTGTTGCAATTTGAGCTCAGCTTCATCTTTTTTTTTATAAAAAAAAACTTAGCTCACCTTCGTCTTCTCGGCCGCAAGGTGCCAAGGTCCCAGGCCTTTCTATATATACAAAAAAATGAAACACGGTAAAGTAAAGACACTTTCAGACTTTCTGAATGCAAGTCATAAAATAGGAATTTATTAAATTTCAAATGACTGAAATTTAGTTTTATTTTAGGCGATAACTATTACATATATTTTATACAACAATTGTAGTTTTAGTTCGTTGCAATTTATATAGACATAGTCTGCAATTTTGGTTCCAGAAATAAAAAAAAATATGTTAGACAAAACTACAAACCTTACAAAATCTTATATATGTTCGCACAAAGACAATTTAACAATTACAATTATTTTTATAGGAGGACAAGGACAAAAAAAATTAATATGTTATAACACAAAGACAAATAACAAAATATAAAATTAACAACTAACTTATACTAGTTGGTGGTATATTAGTATTGTCTGAAATCATCTTAAATTTCAGACACCTAAATTATAGGAAAAGTGCATAAATAATATAATAGAAAATAAGCAAGTCTCAAATAAATCTAAATATATTTACCCAATATAGATACATACGGAGTAGCATTTTAAAATAAACCACACGTTAGTTCACTCACATTTACCTAATGTAAAAATAAACTAGTTATAATTTTTTTAGATATTAGGCTATATTTTAATTATTTTCAGAAAATAAAAAAATTACACTTGAAATAAGGTAGAGGACCAAATTTGCCAAGTTTCAATAGTCAAAGGGATCCGATATCCGGTTTCGTGGTTTAGGATTAAAAGTTGGACTACCTTGCAAGTTAGAGGTTAGATGCACTTCACTTTGCAATACTTCCTTCCACACCCCCCACCCCCCCCCCCCCCCCCCACACACACACAAAAATGGTATCCTAGGTCAAGTAAGTTAAACATTCTTAAATTTGACTACATATATAAAAAAACATAATCAATATTATATCTCCAAATAGGTTTATTATAATAATATATTTCATTATTACCAAATGATACTTAACTATTATGCATCATAAATATTATTACTATATTTTGTATGTATTTGGTTAATTAAGACTGATTGACTCCTCAAAAAAGTAATGAGATTTGTTTGGGAGGGGGGGGGAGTAAGAAGGAAAAAAAATGAGCATCTAAATTCGAGCTGAATAAGATCGAGCACCGAAAATAGTAGTATAAGAAGATTGCATACGAAGGCGCAAGAGACAAGAGTAGTAAGGATGAGGGATGAACTTTAGCCTTTATGTGGACTATGTGTTGCTGTACGCGACAACAAGGCACAACATACAAATCTCTTTTGCCCGGCAATTGTCTCTTTCACTTTTGTTCCATAATATTCGAGACGTCCAGACAATGATCTAGCTCTATATATACCTCGCTAGGGTTTGCAAACTTTTTTCACCCTTTTCCCCCTTTCTCAAAAGAAAAGAGGTACAGCTAAGGGACAAATGATGAAAGGGTCGCTGGTGGCTCTGTGTGGCCGGCCGGTGAGAAGGGTGTGTGGAACTGTACATGTGCATGGGCCCACGGTGTCAGCTAGGGGAGGGGATGCGTGGTGCCGGGCCCTCGGATTGCATTGCATGCTTTGGAGTGAGTGATGAGGCAGTGCACTCGATGAGCATGCTTGTCAGTGCCCAGGCGTGTTGATACCCCTTCTTCCTCCTCCATCCAGACGCGCGCCTGCTGCCTGCCGTGTGTTCTTTTTGTAACTTTGATGCATGCAAATGCAATGGAGGGTCGGAGAAGCGGAGGAGGTTGTGATGGACAGACAGGGGCATCATATCAACCTCTACTCGATCTCGGCTGAGCGAGTGAGCTTTGTCTCTGCTCATGCTCAATTGCTCCATGGATCGGACAGGCCCTCGTGCAGATTCCCAGGCATTATCCCCAGTGGCTACTGGGGGCCTGGGGCCCGCCGGCAGCCTGTGAGAAAGCGAGCGACTAGTGTCAAAGCTCTCTCTCTGTTGCTTCCCCTGCTCGGCCGGTCCTCTCTGAATTTCTGGACACTTTCGTTGTTTGCTGTCCTCTTCTACCTTAAAGTTTGAGTTCTAGCTCCATCGATCGGCTAAGGCCCTGTTTGGTTCTTTAGTCCTTCGACTGGGACTAAAGACTAAAATACAGACTTAATAAAAGTCTTTATTGGTGTTTGGTTCTATAAACTTGTATAGACTTAATATTATTTAATACACCCTAACAAAGACCATTGTACCCTTGCATGGTGAAGGGAGAGGGCGTGGGCAGACTATAATGAAGGGCAAGGGGTGTCAATTGTGGTCCAAAAGTCCCCATAAGTCTCACCCCTTGAGACTACTACTCAGCCCAAAAAAAGTCTTTAAATAAGTCTTTAGTGCTTGGTTCAAATAGACTAAAAGTGACTTAAAATAAGTCTTTAGTCCCTCTTCAAGAGAAACCAAATAGGGCCTAAGTACTTGTTCTATCTCTGCAAATATTATATTTCCTTCACGTTGTAGAAGAAGTCGTTCTGCACAAGATTTTGGTTAAACATTGAGAATATAAATCATGAATAATTTTTAAGTTGTTGACTTTAAAAATGTAAAAACTATACGAATAGATACATATCCTAGCTAGGTTTAAGTAAAATTTACTCATCTCATCAGCATGCAGATATATATGAAGAAGCACTCGAGTGTATATATAGTGGCCAAACTGTCATGTGCCCCTGCTGCATGCGGCCTCCCCAAGCGTTCGTTCAGCTAGCTAGGTGAAGCAGGCAACCAAGGAAAATCATGTCTTGGATGCATGCAAGATACTTGACATCATTTCATCCATTTTACCTTCCTTTTGCTTGGACCAAAGTAAATAACTAAAGCATTTCCAGAACTTACATTTGATCGAGCTTGGTTTGATTGATGCGCAATGTCTTCGTGGCGCGGGGCAAAATGAATGCCGTAGCAGAGCAAAGGCACAGACCGTGCAAACAATGCAAGTCAGCTCTACAGATCATCGAAGAAGAGCAAAGCTTTTTGGTACATCTATTTTACAATGTATAGATATAAAAAAATGTCTATATGCAAAACCAAATGAATCAAATAAAAAAGTCAATAAGACTTATAATTTGAAAAATGAGGGAGTATGTAGACTAAAATAAGAGACTAGTTTTTAGTTTAGGGTTTAACTATCGTTTTTTAGTTTTCGTACCGTAAGTTTAACTAGACTTTCTAAAAAAATATGTGCATCATTTATATCTCTAAATAAATCCCAGGCTATAATATACACTACTCTAGAAATGGCAAACATTGCCGGTTCCCAAGGGCATATCTGTGCCGGAATTTGAACCGTCATAAGCAAGTCGGCAGTGATGCCTCTTTGCTAGCACTGCCGGGCACTCTCACCCGACACTGATAGTTTTTTCAGAAAACAAAAAAAAATCCCACAAGCATGCTCCAGCAGCATGCTCGCCCACAAATCATAAATGGAGTTCATACATCACAAACAAGGAGTGATTCATGGAAGAAACTTGAATCCACCTAGAGTTCATGCAAGAACAATTCATATAAAAAAAACTGAGAGATTCGACACATCAGTACATCACAAATCTCATCCACAAATCAATTATCAGTACATCACAAATCTCATCCACAAATCAATTAGTACATCTCATCACAAACAAAGGAGAAGAGTTCAACACTAACACACAACTCATTCACGAATTGAGATTCCACACATACACGGAGGGAAGGGTGCGGCAGGGAAGAACCGGGGTGGATTAGCGCCGAGCCGCTCGCCAGCGCCAGGATGAAGAGGCCGCCGGCGTGGATCTGCGCCGAACGCCCGTGCCTGGAGGAAGACGAAGCCACCAGATCTACACCAAGGCGCTCGGCCACGCCGGGAGCGTGGATCTGCACCAAGGCGCTCGGCTACTCCGGGAGGAAGATGAAGTTGCCGCATGCTCGCCGGTGCTAGGAGGATCCGCGCTCGCGCCGCTCGTCCACGCTCGCGCCGCGCCAAGATCCCGACTGCTCGTCGGCGCCAGCGGCAGCCTCAAGCCCGCGCCGCGCTGGTCCGGACCGCGCACCAGCGCCCGTCGATGCCTCGTGCCCGCGCCGAGCTGGGGTCTAGGCCACTCGTCGGTGCCCACGGCGACGTTGGGTGGAGGAGTTGTGTGGGCGGCGTTGGGTGGAGGGAGATCTCGGGTGGAGGCTGAGAGATATTTGTGGAGCAGAGAGAAGGAGGCGGGTGGAGCGCCAAGCACGGGCGGACGCGAGCAACTGAGTCAAGCAGATTGAATAAATTTTTTGCGTCCGTGTGCATTGATTGGTGCCGGATTGGCTAATAAACCGACATTGATACACGTTACTGCCGGTTTTTTATACCACCCCGGCAGTGACCTGGATTTTTACTACCGGTTATTAGTCAGTCTCATTTATTTTCTTTTTTTAAAGCCAGGATAGGATCTTTAGTGTCGGTTTTTTAAGTTCCGGCAGTGATAAAAGCGGCACTGAAGACCATATCTGTAGTAGTGATAAAACTTGTCTGTTGATAACTTGACTTGGCTTATAGCTAGCTAAATTTTATTGAACTTGCTTGCTCTAAGAGCCGGCACGGGTCACATAATACGTACCATGGGGTTTAAGTAAAGAGGTTACTCACATTACCCTATACAGTAGTACCAGCTGATGAAGCACTCGAGTGTAGGTTAAAAAAAACAGAAACTATCCTGAGCTAGCTCTCGGTGGACACTAGCAGAGAATTGAACCCAAGACCTGAGGATTGAACCCAAGACCTTCAGCACAACCTTACATGCAGCTTACCACTCCACCTACCCAACACATCTAACAATGAATGAGACATTTTCCTTTTGAACCAACTCAGCAAGAGACCTTTAGTCTCGGTTCGTAACACCAACCGGAACTAAAGGTACCTTGGTTGGTAACACCAACTGGGACTAAAGGGTCTACCATTACCAACCGTGACTAAAGGTCCTGATACCTTTTTTTGCGACGAAAGAAGAATTATATTATATAATAGCGGGGTACATCAACTTATTACAAGCACTCTGGATTACACTAGATATATCTAGAAACTGATTTTCATCTAAAAACTACCCACGCCATGAAAAGCTCCAAATCTCAAAACCAAACCTTTTTGACGCTTCGTATAAATGACCACACAGGCAAATACTCGGCACCAGCAATAGCGGCAAGCCTGAGAACAGATGCTCAACGGACGTCCAACATTCCTGTAGGTGGAATTGAGAATCTTTTTCTTCTTGTTGGTGTCTTCCTTCTTCTTTTTTCTGCCACCGAAGAATGAGGAAGACTGATCTGAAGGATATTCTTCCTAGTCTTTCATTGTGGCCAGATCTAACCACAACAAAACGAAGAAAAGACCGGAGAAAATTATTCCATGGCGGAGACATCATCTCCGCCTTGATGCCGTCGTCCGGAAACAAAGATCTCCATGTCGTCATGTCGATGAAGATGGTGACGCCGAAGTTGTCGCCCTCGTCTTCAACGAAGCCGCCACGGAGAAAACGATTCCACCCGTCTCCTTCACCATAGCCGGAGAAGAGGAGATAAAACTTCAATACCAAGAACTTTGACATGGAGAAACTCTAACCTTAAGGACTCAATCTACTGGAGAAACTTATTAAAAACAATGGATCCCCACTCCCTTCAGCCCCCGGCGAGATGCCGGAGGGGAAGGGAGGGGGACCAGCGGCGACGACGGAGGGCGGCGGGAGTGCGGGCGGCGGCGGCGGCTTGCGGCCTGCCTAAATCAGGTCCTGATACCTTTAGTCCCAGTTTTTAACTCCAACCGGGACTAAAGATGGGATTAAAGTGCCCCACCTGCAAAAGACTACTGTACTAGCCATTGAGCAAGGGGTTTTAGTCCCGGCCGCAAAAAATACCGAGACTAAAGCCAAATTAACATATCGTTTAAAGACCTGTTCTCTACTAGTGGGAGTCTGGGTGTAGAAATCAAGGCAAATCATGCCTTCATACATACCTCAACTTATTATTGCGGGGGCACTTCCAGATGAATCCAAGGAAACCAACAACAACAGAGATACAGATCTATTCATGCATCGTAAAAACACTCATCTTTGTTTCCTTGAACCGAGTGTGTACACTAAGGAGGCATGACGACGAACTGCTCTTCTTCTGAGAGCGAGCTTATTTTGATGCGCGCTTTTTGTCTGCCTGGTGCATGCGCGGCAAAACGGAGGATGATGCGCGCGTCGGCAGAGAAGACAAAGCCGAACGAGTCAGAGTCAAAGCACTGAAGGAAGAAGCAAGAAAGTCTAGCTTCATGGTGGAGATCGATATGGCATGACAAGCAGAGCTTTCATGAGCCATGACCTCGCGGAAACCTCAACAGAGCCAGCAGCCAGCAGAGTTGATCTGACCACTTTTTGGACTGATGGAGTTAGCAGTAGTAGAGTAGTAGTAAAATATAAAATGGAGTGGAGAAAATATTGCTTGTACCAGGAATGAAGTTATGGTACAATTAATACTGGTGCTTATTTATCTGAACTTATGCTGCAATTATCTGAACTTTAACACTGGTGCTTAACAACAACTAACATATTACATGGAGCATATGCATGCATGAACGAAAACAAGTAATTTATTTATTTATTTATTTATTATTAGCTAGCTAGGGATATATATGAATATGATTGACATGGATTTTAGAGACCAAAGATATATAGCTCACACTTGTGGCCCAGTGACAGTCAGATTATTATTGTCCCAAAATAAAAAGAGCTTCAAAGCAAACAAGCACATGCACAAGGTTTGTTCAGACTAGTGTGATACCGATCGATTACCCCACTAGTACCCTTTTTCTTTGGATGTACGACTACTGTAGGCCCATCCTCTTATATATTCTCTTGACCTTTGTTGCAACTCTTTTGCCTTTCTCTGCTGCATTGCACGCATGTGCTCTGCACGCTATAGGGCATTGTATATACTTGTATCATTTGGTAGATGCATGCTTTTTGTGAGAAAGCTAGCACTAATAACTATCTGTGAAAAAAGCTACGGATTACACTACTACAGAATTGGCAATCACTGTCGGCCCATCACCGTCGGTTGTATTTGGGCCGGCAGTGATGCCTCTTCACTGCCGGTTCTATCTCTGACAGACCCCCAATTATCGGGGGCTGGGGCAGAACCGACAGTGAATTTCAACATCATGTCGGCAGTGATAAGGAGATTTACTGCCAGTTCGTGGCTTGAACCGACAGTGATACAGTTAGGTTTTTATTTAAGCAGGCACTGGCGCGCTCCGAAATGTTCAGACGCGCGCCAGTGTCCACTGAACCGCCGCTCCACGCCCTCCACGCCGTCGCCGCCGCCGCCGCCGGCGTGAAGGCCGCAGGAGGACGGCGCTCCACGCCACCGTCCTCGCCACGGTGAAGGCCGCAGGAGGACGGATCTTCCTCCACGACGCCCGTCCACCTCCCTCTACGGTACCATGGTGTTCGACGAAATGCCTATTTAAGATGTTATTTGATATGTTATATGAAATTTAATATGGATAATATATAGATTTGATAGATAGATAGGTAGAGATAGATAGAGAGGGATATATAGATAGAGAGGGATAGATAATCTTAGTATATGCTATTTGATATGTGATATGGAATTTAATATAGATATAGATAGATAGGTAGAGATAGATAGATAGATAGATGAAATATAATCTGAGTATATGTGATTTAATATATAGATGGCTGGACGTCGTAATCTCCTACCACCAGAGGAAATTGGTTGGAATGGTTATTGTACTTGGATGGGTTTCCATCCAGTATTCCCGATAGCCCCCCGGAATTGAAGCTATTAATCGCAACATGTATCCTGATATTCGGGGTTTATGTGCACGAATGGCTCAGAACTCGCCAAAGGTAAGTTTAAGACTCATAACTTATACCTAGATTTGTTGTTATATGTTGTCAATATTGCTCTCATAATTAACCCTATATTTATAGGTAGAGGAGTATGACATGACCTACGCAGGGTGTAGTTTTGAAGCCATTCTGAACCAAGTAATGGATGCATTGGGTTATGACTGACAATGTGCTGATGAAGAGCCAACACTAACTACTGCAGATTTTCAAGCAAAGTTGGTTGCGACTAAGAAGGGAAACCCACCAACTACTCGACCACCGTTAAACGTAGTTAGTACACCATGTGCTCGTAAGTGTGAAGCAATAGAGAGTGTACTATTTAATACGTTGTTGTTCATCGATAAGATTATTGGTTACAAGATAGGTGAATTACACTTCTCCGATTTGGTAGTACTAAATCGTTGAACTATTGTAATGTACAATAAGTTTAAGACATATCTATGAATTTCTGTAATATAAATGTTGATGGTTTCTGTAATATAATGTTGATTGATGGTTTCTGTAATAAATATAAATTATAAAAATTAAATCACTGTCGGATCACTTAAAACCAACAGTGATATCCTACATTCACTGTCGGTTGGTTAAATGAACCGGGCAGTGATGGCTCAAGCATCACTGTCGGTTTATAATACGAACCGGCAGTGATGGCTTGGCCTCATCATTGCCGAATTGCCAGTGCCGGTTCAAACACCATCACTGAAGGAGGGTTTTGAACCAACACTGTTTTGATGTTCTGTAGTAGTGTTAGATCGCTTAGATAATTTATATATAGGGGCGCGAGGCCTAGATAGGTACAGTACGTATGTCCTAAGACGAAAACAAGGTGATGATTAGCAGCTCACGCGCCAGCCTTTTTTTTTTCTCCCGATCGATATCTTGGCTTCGATCCCGTGAGCGTCAAGACTAAAAGGCTGTCCTAAATGCGCATCATCAGCATCATTATATAAATTAACTCACTGGTCACTGGATAGTAGTCCTCTCGTCATTCCCAATGCGGGCAAAGCGCAGCAGGGGATGTTGATTGATTTTGTTTTGCATGGAAAGATATGATATGGATGGATCGGTCATCATCACCGAGTAAGCATGATGTAATGCAGTAAGATAATTAGCAGCTGCTGAAGCCCTGAAGCTGAAGGTCGGTGAGGCTCGATCAGCCACTCTCAATAAGCTCCTGACGACATACTACATACCTGCAAACGCATGGGAAACATCATCATGCATGATTGGATGGCGGCAATTACAATATTACAATACATTATAGGGGGGGGGGGGGGGGGGGGGGGGCGTGTGCCTTGTGCGTGCGTGTGTTTCACTCGATCACTACGTCGTACTGTTAACTTTTCACATACTACATACATACAGAGGCCCGGCATGGCAATGGGACGGAATGATAATAAGCGTGGGTAATAGTCGCATTGCATGAGATCGACATGCTGCTGCTGCTGCCCTGCTTTTCTTTTCCTCGCCACGCCCGTCGCTTTAATGGGCTGTTTGGTGTAGTACATACGTACGGTACGGGCATGGGCATCGCACACCAACCAGTTTTTTTCTAGCTCAGCAATTTAGGAGATTAAAGAGAAGCTTCTATTTAAATTTCCAAATTGTACCTCTGCTGGCCTGCTGCGCTCTAGTATCTTGGCGCTGCCGGTGAATCAAATACACCTGTTCTCTTCAGCTTTTTTTTTGTTTTGTTTTGTTTATTAACTGATGATGAAAGATCGAGGGATGCCTCCTCAATATCACAACTCCCCCCTAAGCCCAAATGAAACTAGTAACTTCAGCCCATGTAAGAAAAAGCCCCTGCCCACCCTGAGCTTTCGGCCCAACAAGCCCACTTCACACCGGGACGCGCGCGGCCGATCCAACGGGTCCACATAGACCTAAGCCCATTTCGTTTTTTTTTTCTATCGTGGATGGGAGTTTGATTCGGTTCGGTTTGGTTTGGTTGGCGACGCAGCAACCACCTGTCAACACTCCAGGACACGGCGGCTGCCGTGCCGGCGACGAGGGAGATGGCGGCGGCGGAGGTGAGGTACGGGATAGTCGGGGTGGGGATGATGGGGCGGGAGCATCTCCACAACCTCGCCCACCTCGCCGCCGAGGTCGAGCGGGAGCAGTCCGTCCGGGTGCGGGTCACTGGCCTCGCCGACCCCCACCAGGAGTCGCTCCGCCTCGGCCTCCAGCTCGCCGCCGACCTCGGCCTCCCGCCTCCCCAGGTACGTATGAGCTCCACCCTCGTAATTACTTTTCCAGCGAGATTCTGATGACTTTCTCAAATGTTTCCTCTTGTGAAATAGTACTATATGCACATAAAAAACAGATCGTGAATAGAATATATATGGATAAATTGTGACTGTACTGTGCAAAGCAAAGCTACGTAGACATTTCAAGAATCTTGGAGAGTCAACTTTTAAGTTTGACCAATAATTACAAGAACATTATGACATCAAATAGACATACTATAAAAATATATAGTTGATAAAGAATACTATAATGACACTTAGTTGACATCGTAAATGTTATTATATTGTTATACAGGTTTGGTCAAACTTGAGATATTTTGACTCTCCAAAATTGTTGGAATGTCTTAGAATTTGTGATGGAGGGACTACATTCTTAGGGCGTCCGCAACGGGAGCCAAATCGCTAGCAACAAATGAATCCTATTGGTCCACAGAGAGGAACCTGAACGCGCTAGCGACGGCCAAATCGCCAGTCTCGCACGTTTCTCCAGAAACACTCTCTCACATGCCACACATTTGTTTACTCGGGTTCTCTTTTTCTATTATTTACATAGCTCATCTCGCTAGCTATTTGATTCACGCCATTGAGGACGCCCTTATCTGTAAATCTTAGTGACATCCAAAAGGTTTCAAGACCTTTTCAGGCCACCGCGAGCTGCTGGACAGCGAACTCTGTGATGCCGTCATCGTATCGTCCCCAAACATGACCCACTACGAGATACTCATGGACATCATCCGCCACAGCGAACCGCACCACATCCTTGTCGAGAAGCCCTTATGCACCACTGTTCTGGACTGCAAGAAGGTTAGTCTAGTACTTTGACCTGTTGGTTCGTGATGACTGATGAGCTGTTACCTTTGCGCATGCTGCTCTGTTTCTTTTCTTGATATATCACCTGCCTGTTGTCTACCTGTTGCATAGTTTTCCACATTTCACATTTCGTCATCCTGTGGAGAGAACAACAAACCATACTCTCTAATAGCACAATATGATTGTACCCACCAAGAAATGAAATCAGCATCACTGTTCTCCTGAACACGGAAGATGGGATCCATGTTGTTGAAGAAAACTGTTTTCATTGAGTTTTAGCTTCACTGTTCACTCTACATGACACAGACATTCAGTTTTTGTGTCTTAATATCTATGTTGCTAAGTACCATGTAACCAGCTTTACATGGCTGTTTTTCTGTCCAAAAACATGTCCAGCTATTGCAGGTTGCTTTTCAGGAAAAAAGTACCCATGCTACCAACTTTAGATAACGTGACCTGTCCTCTGTTTTATTTTGAAACTCACATTCTTCTATGTTTCCAAACAGGTCATTGAAGCTGCTAAACAGAGACCAGACATACTTGTGCAAGTTGGATTAGAGTACAGGTATATGCCACCAGTTGCTAAGCTGATAGACATCGTTAAGAGCGGTACACTAGGACAAGTCAGAATGGTGGCAATACGCGAACACCGTTTTCCTTTCCTTGTTAAGGTACTGATAGCCGTGTTTACTTGTAATACATTCAAGTTCACCTCTTATTGTTTTTAAGTGCTAGACAACGTGCAGGTGAACAACTGGAATAGATTCAATTGTAACAGTGGGGGAACTCTAGTGGAGAAGTGCTGCCACTTCTTTGATTTGATGAGACTGTTTGCAGATGCAAATCCAGTTCGTGTGATGGCTTCAGGAGCCATTGATGTTAACCATAAGGATGAAGTGTATGATGGAAAGGTCAGGCTGTCTCACTGTTTGATTAAAATATTTCATTTGACACATACTGTGGATGCATGGCTCTGTGTTCATGCCCATGCCAATTTCAATGAAGATGTTTTCTGTTTCCTCTTCCTCTTCCTACTGAAAGACTTGCAATCAATGTAACAGTGAAAACCTGAGTTCTGATATTGAGATTCACTCGTCTAGCATTTGTGCAATATTGCAGTTGGAACTCATAAACCATAACAGTAAATAAACCACAAGCTGAATGCAGCCTTTAAGCATTCCTAGTAGTGGCTAAAAGTTGATGATCTCCTAATGCAGGTACCAGATATTATTGATAATGCATATGTGATAGTGGAATTTGATAATGGCTCTCGTGGCATGCTTGATCTCTGCATGTTTGCTGAAGGAAGTAGGAACGAGCAAGAAATTTGTGTGGTTGGTGACATTGGGAAGGTACAAATAAAGCCATATGTTTCTTACAATTCTTATTTTCCCTGTGGTGCCATACTAAACTGTAACCTTTTGCAGATGATGTGATTCTCAGTAATTTAGTTATACTTAATTGGTTCAGTTTATAGTTTGGTACCCCCAAAATTCTTGTCTGATTACTCTATTTTACCAGTAGTGTGTAGCTACAAGCGTACAAGTATGTTATCTTTAGAAGAAAGGCCAGAAACTTGAGGGAAAAATATTACCAATTGTAGAAAGCACATGTTCCCTTGAATCAAATGTTTTTTTCTTTGAAAGTAATGTTAGCGAATATATTTGTTACACCAGTTGAAGGAAAGCTTTCCTAACATTGGTTGAGAATGCTTTGGACATATGAAAGAATGGAATACATATCCATAATAATTGTCCTTAGATAGGGTCTCGTGGAAATCAGCCAGCCATGTGCCTGAACCATGGCCGAGTGTTATCCTTTTACTAGTATTACTGTTGCTAATAGCATTTATACTTTTATATTTTTGTTGTTGTAGGTAAATCTTGAGATACACAATGTGATTCAGGCTTTGTTTGGATGTGCATGTGTATCCCTCAAACCACATGTGTTGGAGTGTATTTGAACTAATTTCCACTCCAATCCACTCCAATCCATGTGGTTTGAGCGAGATACATGCGCATCCAAACAAGACCTCAAGTGGGTAAAACTACACTGGGCTCTTGAATTAGCTTCTGGCATATACCTATGTAAAATTAAAAAGTACAGCTAGCTGTGACTTATTCCGGATATGTGTAACACATAACAGATCCATAAATTGTGTAGGCTCAAACGAACCAAACAAATATGAAATCGCAAATCCAACAAATGGCTGTGCTTTTCTGTACTATATATAATCAGTATCAGTAATGCTGGAATGATCACCTTCTTGTATTACCTGGAGGTCTAGGAAAATCTGTCTTGGCTCATTTTTGGGCAACAAGGTATCATCTAGAGTCTAGCTGAGATATCATGAACGCTACCTGCCATATTTCAAAGATTTATCTTGGATGGTGAACCATTGATGAGTGAGTGAGTTCACGAAAAACTTGGTGATAAAAGGCATGAACATGCACATTGCCACGTGAAAACAATGTTCAGGATGAAGATCAAACTGGTGGTTCTGATTAGCTAGATATATGATCAAATCAATTTTGAAAGGGAATCATCTGGACTGGATTGTTATGGGAGTCCTTGAGAAACTGCAGCAACGTTATTTCTAAAATTGGCCTAAGGCATACAGTGGTTTATAATATTCTTCATCAGTTAGATTTTCCGGCTTTGAAGGAGAGGGAGAGATTAATTTCTACAAAGTAGCTCAGGTTCCTATTGTGCTACTATTCATAGTAGACCACATGTAGCTCAGGTTCCTCTCATCTTGACTATTTTCTCAGATGAAAGAATGTTTTTTTCGAGATGGTGCCGTATGGCACGTTTTATTAAGCAGAAGAAGAGTTACAATTTAAGCTTGCCACGGTAATTCACTGATTACCGAGACTAGTGACCGAAAGAAAGTTGTTTGTTGTTTTATTTCTTACTTGAATCTGGTTTCCTGGATTTTGAGTCTCTGCTATCGTGTCTCAGTTTAATATTCAGTTCTAGTTTATGTGGTACATTTTCTTTGAAACAGGGTGAAACTTTTGTTCCAGAGAGCATTGTCAGGTTTGGAAAGAGAACACAAGGCAGAGATGGAGTTGTAACAATAATGGCGGAAGATGAACGAATCAAGTATGCTCTATTTTTGCTATCCTGTATTAGCATTTATTTTTCATAAGCCCTACAATTTAAGGAATATTTGGTACATTCAAATGACAGTCTCAAAAGTAATAATTTTGTTGTTTACAGCGGTTGCATATTCGGTGCTTCTTGCGTTAGCGTAGTCTAATTCTATATATTTGACCAGATAATGAAGCAGGCACACTGATCGAGAAGTTTATATTTATTTGTTTTCCTTAGGATTAAAGTTTTAAGATGCAGAATGCATAGTTTTGCATACTGCAAGTTTTAGTTTTGTATCTTACCGAAGTGTGTGTATCATATATAGGTATGAAGGTCTTCATCATGGATCCAGCTATTTGGAGCACCTGAATTTCTTGTCTGCTATAAGGGCTCAAGGTGCATCTGGACCATCTGTCAACTTAAGTGACGGCCTATTATCTGTTGCCATCGGTGTGGCTGGGCAATTATCAATTGAACTAGGCCGGTTTGTAACCATGGAAGAGGTCTTAGGCTCTTAGCCTGGTGATAATTCAGGCATGATAATGTATTGCACATCATGTCCTTCATAGCTAGCTGGTGAACATTTAGACCAACAGCTACTACACCATTTATATTTATTCCAACTCTACAGCATCAACATAGGTATATATACTGGTTCATTTAAAATCCTTGGCCGTACTTTGGTGGAGCACTGGAGCCTACGAGTGACGCACAACTTCCACCAGGCTTTTTTTTACATTAAGTCCTGCTACGTGTCACATAGACCATCAATTCGCGAGTACGTAATGCCATCGACATCGAATTATAGACACATCTACCTGACTACCTCCCACACTAGTTCTATGAATATATATGTTGGCCATCTCGCATCTCAAGACACATAGAAACTAGAAAGCTTGCGCCAAAATGATTTCGCTGTGCACACATGTGGCCAACTGGAACGAAACTCTGCTTGCTTTCAGGAGTTAGGAAATGCATACTTGGCATGGTAGGCTTCAGGAAGCTATAACCCGACTTACCAAGCAGTCCGAGTGACGCAGAGGAGAGAAAGGAGAGCTGAAGTTATTCCTCTCGACTCATGCCGCGATTGTCGAGTGACGCAGAGGAGAGAAAGGAGAGCTGAAGTTATTCCTCTCGACTCATGCCGCGATTGTCGCAAAGTGCTTCCAGGAAGTCATGTGGCCTGTGTTTCTGCAGGCAACGAGATGGAAAGAGATCGAGATGGCGGGATCGGCGTGTTTCTGCAGGCAACGAGATGGAAAGAGATCGAGATGGCGGGATCGGCAGGGTGTGTGGTGGGGTCAATGAAAGAGTAAACGAATTTACTTCGTGGCTAATTTCAAGGTTACAATGGATGATGGATCCTCTGCTCTGCCAATAAACTTGCTGTGCAATGATTCTCTGCATATGTCTCCCATCTACCTTAACTTTTCTAGTCATTATGAGTTTAATTTATGACGTCGTATGATATGTATTGGCAATGTGACGGTTCTTTCCGGACCCGTAGGGAGAGCAGCTGAGGCGCCACACAAACCAGCGCGTCTGATCGCCGGTAATTAATGGTTAGGTAGCATATGATTAGCTGAGTAATAGATCATGATCTCCTTCTGCTAGGGAGAGCAAGACTGGTTGTATAACTATATCCCCTAATGTGCCATATGTGGCGTTTGTTGTAATTTTCACTATCTCTCGATCTTAATATAAGGATGTTATTTAGATCTTTTGCGTATTCGAGAAAAAAAACACAGACGAGGTTATTAAGTACTCTGAGCCTGGGAGGCATGAGATAGAAATGCCACAAAGGTAATTGAGCATGAAGGTGTTTGGGCTCGGATCAATATAGAACCCAATGTTAGAATGTGGTCTTGGTTAACTGATATAAACTTGGCGCATGAGTTAAGTTCCACCCAGATCAGTGAAAAACAAACATATATAATAGATAAGTTGTTGTGATCGGTGATAACACTAAGAGCCTATTTGGATTTTATGGTCTAAAAAGTTTAGTTGGCTAAGCTAAGAACTAAACTTTACACAACTAATCTTTAGAATTTTTTTGAAGGAAATTATATTAGTGGGCTTTACTTTGTAGAGATTAGTTGTGTAAAGAGCTATACAAAGTAACAATAATCGGCATTTGGAAAGGAGGAATATGGTGATCACTACCGGAATCGCCTGATTTGCCCGAGTGCCTGGAGCACTCAGCACAAGCTGTAAAACTCTCGGCAAAGGGAATTTTTTTTATCGTTCGAATTTCTTTGCCCAGAGCCCTCCCCAAGGCTCTCGGCATAGCTGGGAAACTGGGCAAAAACTGGCCTCGGTTTGCCAGCTGTGCCGAGATGGACTCTCGGCAAAGGGGTCATTTCCAGCTATGCCGAGAGGGGCTCTCGGCAAAGGGTCATTTTTTCAGCTATGCCGAGAGCTACCCTCGGCAAAACGACCATAAACCACATTTTTTTCTTCTGATTTTTCATTTTCCACTACAATAAATCACATATATCATATCCATCACATATACCTCATGTCCATCACATATATCACACATTCATCATATATGTGTCCTGGGCCGTCTGAGTCCTGGGCCAATGGGCCTTGGACATGCAAACCCTCATGACATGCCCTGGTTTTAAGCAATTGCGACAGTAGACAGGGGAGCAGCACGTGCTGCGAGCATGGCCCAAAGCCAGGCATTTAGAGCATGTCCGGGCCTGATTTAGAGAAGACGAGTTTGAAGCCAGACATTTAGAGCATGTCCGGGCGTGATTTAGAGAAGACGAGTTTGAATTTGAAAGGCTCGAACAGTCACCCGCGTGATCCGCCGTGATCATCGGTCGACCAAACCTTGAGCCAGATCCAACGTTTTGATTTTCCGCCCCCAAATTTCCAAAAATAAAATTCTGAATTGACGATGTCAGGTTAGGATTGATCTTGGTGGAGAAAGAACCAAAATTGATTGTAGAACACGGAATTGGCTTTCTTTTGGTCGTTGCAAGAGTCAAATTGTCAGCAAAATGGACCTTCTTGGCTGTTTTCTTTGCTAGATGCTTGCCAGATTTTGAAAGAACCAGATTCCATTCTTTTTCTTGCTCAAGTTCCCAAGCACGTTTTTCTCTCTCCCAGTGAGGAGTACCATTACTCCAAAGATGAAAATACACATCGAATAAGGGAGTAATCACTCTTCGGAGATTATAAATCTCAAACCCAACACATTTGGAGAAAACCGAGATGCGAAAATGATTCGTACTTAGGAATTTAACATGGAAATCCGAAGCACGACCCCCCAAACAGGATTGCAAAGCAAGACTCACTAAATCTTCTGTCAGACGGAAGGGAAATCTTCTGAAGGTGACCAGGAGGAAGAAAGATTCAGAAGGAGAGGGGGAAGGATGGTGTACCGGGGACTTGAGACCCCTACGGATTTCATCTTGAAATTGCAGGCCAAGAAAACTGGTCGCTGAGCCAATAATTGAAGATGACCAGCTAGCGTGTCCACACCAGTGTACTGTTGCACCCTCGTACGTGCCGTACTACGTTCAATAGAGGCAATAGCTACCCTGGGGCACTCAGAAAACCACATCCAGCGCCACCCTGCAAGTAGATGTACCTGGCCGTACTATGTTCAATAGAGGCAATAGCTACCCTGGGGCACTCAGAAAACCACATCCAGGGCCACCCTGCAAGTAGATGTACCTGGCCGTACTACGTTCAATAGAGGCAATAGCTACCCTGGGGCACTCAGAAAACCACATCCAGGGCCACCCTGCAAGTAGATGTACCTGGCCGTACTATGTTCAATAGAGGCAATAGCTACCCTGGGGCACTCAGAAAACCACATCCAGGGCCACCCTGCAAGTAGATGTACCTGGCCGTACTACGTTCAATAGAGGCAATAGCTACCCTGGGGCACTCAGAAAACCACATCCAGCGCCACCCTGCAAGTAGATATACCTGGGAGTGGGAACCCCGCCTACAAGGCTACAACTAAGATTTTGAGTGCTGATCGAGGAGAGCAAGTATGCGGCCACTTGGAATCAGCATGAAAGGTACGTAGTATAGCCTCATCTCTCACCTCTTACAACTATATGCAGTGTGAGGGATTATATTCCGCTGACAAAACTTTCCTTTTTTTTATTTCACCCCTCTCGTTATTTCCTGGCTTGTTTGGAATTTTTGCATATGCACGATCACGTACGCACAGCCTTTTCATCTGAGATTCCTGGCCTTCAAAGTTCAAACTAAAACTAACTGGCGGATCAGTTTTCTTTTGTGTACTACTACTTGAAGATTATGTGTTACACTACATATATTATATAAACTAACTTGGTGTATAGTTTAGATATGTGTCCTCCTGAGTCCAGAGAAAGAATATATATAGCTTCAACAGCTGATCAATTAATAATTACTTCTTCAACACCATGGCAAAAAAACAGACATCTGCAGGTACGTATGCAGGGCCTCACAATAATTTGTGTGTCATGGGTCTTCCTTCCTTGGATGTAGATGTATGTATATTAGCCTTCTAGCTTCTCTGGTTGTTTATTAACGATTTTATTTGAATCAGTGGTGTGCTTAAGCGCGCTATGGTTGGTATGCTATATATATTTTTTTAAATAAAGGAATTAAATTCCGGCCTCTATGGATCCGCTGGAACAAACACATACACAGCCAACCCTAATACAAAGACTAAAAAGAAAAGAGAAAACTTAATTTAGTACACTAAATCGGTACTAAATTAAGGCCGCCTACATCCAGTAATGGATCCACTAGAGGCACAAGCTAGCGACAGCAAGCCCTCCAAAAATACGGAAGGTTGCAAAAACGAAGACAAAACCCTTGACCTTTACGAGGATCCCTAAGACGAAGCTCCAGAGAGTATGCGACGCCGAAAGCGCCGCCGACGTCCATCCATAACAGGATTAGGTTTTCACCTAGTGATCCGGCAACTGCCAAAAGAAGTCAGGGGAGCGATCCATTTGCTGCCATCAAGTCTGCAATCCCTTGGCAACCATGTCACCAAGATATGTACACGGTTGCACAAGTTGTACGACGAACTTCCACAATGACGAAGCGGTCGTACGACCAAGTGGTGGTTCTTGACGGTGACATCCCAGGCAGCCACGTATTGAAAGCGACAATGCGACCTCTAGTGGCGGCATGACACAGATAAGGTCGGCGGCGACTGGATCTGAGTCGCGAGGACGGAGGAGAAGTTGAGTGGATCCAGCTCCTCGCCCGCAAGGTCGTCGTCATCGAAGATCCACCGTCGCGATGTCCCAACGGCTTTTGATATGCCAACAGGATGCGCAGACCGGCGATGCTTCCTTCGATGGCGGCGCTTGGATCGTCTTCGAGGGGGGGGGGGGTCGCGATCCCGACTGCCATGGCCGATCGGACAGGCCCAGGCATTCGGAACCGACGAGCCCCACCAAGAGCCACCGCCGGGGGCGCCACCGGACCTCAGGGGCCAGGATCCGGCCGTCCAAGGCCCGGTTCTAGCCCCCAGCAGCCTCCGCCGCCGGCCGATGAATCGGGACGGGGGAGCGCCGCCGGAGCAGGTCCGGCCGGCCACGGCCCGGGTCCGGCCCCCCCGGCCGCCGCTTGCCACCGGAGCCAAGGAGTCCGGCCCGCGGGGGGTCAGATCCGGCCACGGGAGGGGCGGGACCGGCCGCGCCGCCGGGGGAAGGGGGAGGGAGGAGGTGGAGACGCCGCCTCGCGAGATCATGGCGGAGAAGGCCCAGCCGTCGCCCTCACGGCCGTCCGCCGGGTTGTGTCGGCGTTGGGCTCCGGCGACGGCCGGGGAGGCGAGGGAAGGGGGCGGTTGCCTGGTATGCTATATATGAGGTTGCGTAACAACTGTTTTTCTATCCCAGTCCAGAGATCCTTTAATTTATCCCTATGGGCCCCCAAGAGTGGTCTCTGTATACTTATTTGCTTGAACCACAGTATATATATGTATCATGGTATATATTGGACGCCTAAAACTTTAGGATTTGATGCATATAATTAAAAAGCTAACAATATTAATGTGTAATCTGTACATACTAAGAAGCAAATACATATATAGTGTGTGATGCTGATCTGAACTTTTGTCTCTGTGTCGACGGCAATCTTGAGACCCAGATCCAACTAGTCCCAAAGTTGCCAAAATGTTGTCATCCCATGTCATGTAGTCTAACCAACACATGCTTCAGGGTCTATACATGGGTCAGTCGGTCTGCCTAGCAGTAAGCGGTCTACATCCAGGTAGTAGCAAATACACATCAATCCACCCACCCTAACACATGCACATTGATACAGATCTGACTACATCCAAACAAGGCCTAAGAGAGTTTAAATGTTTAATACATGCATTTTTGGTTTTGTACAAGAGTCCACCTCTAGTGGGATAATTTGAGTCCCCTTTCTGTTTTGAGGCCATTCGTTCATTCACTACCACAATCTAAAAGTTCTCCTAGTGAGGTGGAGTTCTCCTAGTGTTTTGGTAGTCAAAATTTAGTACAAACTTTTCCTAGTAAATGTCTCCTAGTGAGATTTCTCATGTGTTATGACTAGTGGTAGTGTTTTACTACTAATTAAAAATACTATGAGAAGTCCACCGTTCTTGTAGTGATTCATCGTGCTCCGTGCGTGTTCTTCCGCATGCTGATTTTAATTTTTAGTTCTCGTTCGGTTCTCTTCTTCATAAGATGTGTCTTTGTTGAGTTTTGCTATGGTACATACAAATAACTGTGAGCCGTTCATTTATTTTGATCGAACGGATACGATCAGGAGGTAATATGTGAAATATATATTTATTTAATTTTTATTTTGTAAAGTAAAATAAATAAGGAAAGTTTCAGATATAAAAATATTGTTTCTAGATTTAATTGATTCACGTGTGATCTAGCAGATATGATAGATCCTTTTTATTTGGCAACTTTAATTTTAGACGTATATGATTCTGTATATATGACTTCATATACTTTATTTACACACACATACGTAATTACATGTGGTAGACAAACGTGCTTACATGTACCATGTTACCGCAGATTGTAGATGTACTTACGAAACATGTTAGGACGTCTATACATGCTCTCTAGAATACCACATAAATATTTTATATTATATATTTATCATAAATAGAAAATTATTCTCTAAGATAGACTATGGAAATGCAAATATGCATGAAATCAAACTCGAAAAATATTATTTATCCTTATTATAGTTCGACTTCGAATACAAATATGAGCATATCATATATGAATACAAATTGGCTAGTTTAAAATTTTAATTCAGATTATCATTTAGATCAATTTGAAATTGATATGTTAAGATTTAAAATATAAATGTAAAATATCTTGATAGTTGAAACTTATTATTAATGAATATTTCCTTAATTTCTTATCTTCATAGAAAAGGAAGGAGCCAAGCCGCCTCTACGTCTGTTACGTGGTCACCGCGCTAAAATTGACATGATTTTTTTCCTTTTCCCTATGTACATTTATTAATTAATTAGTATAAATAATTTAAAAATTCAAGGGCTTAGATTTGTTCAAGGTATTACCTCCTAGTAAGTAAAATATGTACCATAGCATTGTGTGTCTTTGTTTCATCATAATTGACTTAACAACGTCATCATACTATATCAATGGCTATGGGATCTCATAAATAGAGGTGGGTAATTTATAAAGGAAAACAATAGGAGGTGGTTTTAAATAAGTTTTCATAATTGCAGATGGTGTGGTTCTCCGTGCATGCTTCGCGCGTGTTCCTCTTCTGGTTTTTAATTTGTATAGTTATTGGTCATTTGTTCTTTATAAAGTGGTTGTGATTCATGTTACTTCCAAGTTTCACAACAACATCATCATATGTTAGTACGCTGTTAATTAACTCTTTATTTTTTGAACTTTGATTCAGGTGTCAATGGGAGTACTGGATTAGTCAACATCAGGAATTCAACAATGGCAGAGCTAGTGTACGAGTGGAATGTGTGGGAAACTCAGGTCATGGTATTCCTCAGCTTCATGCTACAGCTCTTTCTGTTGGCTACCGGAAGCCTCCGTCGCCGCAACACCAACGGAGTGCTCAAGGCTTTGATATGGCTGGCTTATGTGGGAGCAGATTTAGTTGCTCTTTATGCCCTTGGCCTCTTCTCTCAGTATGAGGACAAATACAAGCTAGGAAGGGAGTCATTTGGGGACACATTGCCCTTCATTTGGGTACCTTTTCTTCTTGTGCACCTGGGTGGCCAGGATTCAATCACGGCCTTCTCTATCGAGGACAACAACCTTTGGTTAAGGCACTTGTTGAATCTCGCAGCACAGGTGGTTCTAGCTCTGTATGTCTTCTGGAAATCCTTTGACAGGATCAATTACAGTATATTGGTTCCTGCAAAGTTCGTGTTTGTTTCTGGGATTATCAAGTATGGAGAGAGGGTATGGGCACTAAAGAGCGCGAGCCGAATTGGCCTTGGCAAGTTAGTTAAGTTCAACTCACCAGGACAGAACAATAGGAACGAGGTGTATGTGTGTCCTATTCCTAGGAACGAGGAATCATATGCTCTTCAGATCGTGCTTCTTGCTCGAGGTTTATTTGTGGGGAGGACTGTGCTCCAGCTGGGAGACGGGATTCGGGGCAAATTTGTAGACAGTTTCCGGAGCTATGACTATGAACAAGGAAAAGGGAAGCTGAAGATGGTAGTGATGGAGCTTGGCATGATGTTCGATCTCCTCTACACAAAGGCCCATCTGCTGCAGAGATGGACTGGTGTCATATTTCGGTGTGCTTCCCAGGCCTTGATGGTCGTTGCCTTCCTTCTCTTTCTTAAAATTGAGAAGGGTTCCCACAACCATAGCAACAACAGGGTCAATGTCGCGATTACCTACACATTATTTAGTGGTGCCATGTTTATGGAAGCCTGTTCTGTTGCTGTGGTGATGGCATCACCTTGGACAAGAGCACACTTGAAGGAGGGTAGCTTTCTTCATGGTCTTTGCAACTTTGCTACGTTCATTTTCAAGGCTGTTCATTGTAACAAGAGCCACCGGAGCTCGAGTTCCGCTTCCATGGGGATGGGGCAATTCAATTATATGGATTACTGCATCTCCATGAAATACAAACCCACACTAGTGTCAAAGGCCATCATTGCTATTGGTCTGGACAAGCAATGGAGAAACTTATGGTATGTCTACCACATCGATGATGCCAGCAGAGCAGTGGAGGGGATTATCAACGGTGTTATGGACATTCTTCGTAGACCAACCGGTGACTGGTTCGAACAGAGGTGTCTTGGCAGGAGATTGAATTATGCACTGAGCCTGCCCTTTGAGCATGCCCTTTATCGTTTGCATATATACACAGACTTGCATATAAGTAGATACTTCCCCCACACTACTCACAGTGATGACAACGGTACTCCTGGTGATGTAACAATAATGAGACTTAAGGAAGAATGTGAGGCCCTATCAAACTACATGATGTACCTGATGGTGGTGCATCCTTCCATGTTGCCAGTCAGCACTGCTGCAGAAGATCTTGAACCCGAACTTCTCAAATGGGTCAGCAGGCATAATCAATATGAAGGGAAGACCAAGGTAGAGTTTCTGGACCATTATACAAAGTCAGTGCTTGGCAACGAGCCGGACTCTGGCTCCCCCTTCGAACAAGATGACCAAAATGTGCCACTTCATCTGGAGCAATCACTTATGGACATCAAGGAGATGTGGTTGAGGCTGCTCGTGTATGCTGCTGGTAAATGCCGCGGAGAGCTACACGCACGGCAGCTTAGCGAAGGAGGCGAGCTCATCACCTTTGTCTGGTTACTCATGGTGCACCATGGTCTTGGGGACGTGGCAGGGGGGCTTATTAGCCTTTTGACATCTGATGATCCTAATGTAGCCCAGCCTGGGTCGATAGTGCCAATTGCAAATAGTAACTGGAGACCACGGCACCAAGGGCCTCGTTACGCCTTCCAGTTCCAGACTGCAGGGGTATCGCGCCAGAGAAAATGGATACAGCAAGCACATGAGATTGTACCACAAGTCCTGCAAGCGGGACAGTCTGTGCTTCGGAATACAGCAGTGATTGATTTTCTCATCCAGCAATTTCTGTCTGATGGCGAAACACAGCAGGATGGGGCTACCGTGGCACCCGGTGGGGCATCAGAGCAAGATGAAGCAGGGACATCCGGCAAGGAGGCAGGACGAGATGACGACGACGACGCGGGGACACTCTCTGAGAATCATAAGCAATCACCTGCTATGACTGGATTGGAAATCCAAAGCTCACGAAACGCGTAGCGCTACATTCTATCACTCGGCTCATCGGTTTCAGAATAATGCAGGGTAATAAGCAATACGCTGCAGTAGGCTAGCTACTGATGATTACATGATATTTATGCATCCAGGACCTGCAGGATCTATATTGATATTGTATTTTCGGATTGCATGATATTTATGCATGATCCAATTCCTAGTCTACCGATCGCGTGTGTTTGCTGCCATCTGCAGTATGTAGTTGGTACCTAGTACTATTATTGTCTAAGAAAACAATATTATGCATCTATATGTTGGATTGCACTAAGACTGTGAGACAGTCATATGTATGGTTATGTTATTACTCAAGGTTTGTAACTGATGTATTGTATTGTATTGTATTGTATTGTATTGTATTGTATTGTATTGTATTGTATTGTATTGTTGTGTTATGAACTTATGATGTGTTCAATGTTTCTTCTATTCGGATTGTTGTTTCTGGTGCACATGAAAATTTCTTTAGTTTCCAATCATGTTTCCTGTTAGTTTATCTAGAAAATATACACCCGTGTGCTGCTATGGCTAGAGGTTGTCTCTAGACTCAAGGTAGTTCAGGGTACAAGAAAGAGAAGTGCAGATGGTTATGAAGGTGTTCACCTCCGAACAATTGAGAAGAGGGATCATAGGGAGGTGCAGGTGGTGTGCTCACTAACTATTGAAGCAATTGAACTGTGGTGGCCGGATGTTGGGGATCAGCTAACGATGGCAATTGGGTTTTCTTTGTGGACGGAGGGCAGAGCAGCGGATCTTGATCCGAGGGGGTGTATAAATCGATCCTTTCATGTTGGCAGTCTGCACGGCTGCTGAAGATCTTGAACCACAACTTGTCAAATGGTAGAATAATTAATGTTGCTGTGTAGATCACCTATCATATCCTTCCAAGTTGGCGAATGGCGGCGGAAGTATGATCCTATCGGTAATTTTTCGCACAAGAGTTATCTTCATTCAAGGGCAAAACTAGAATGCTCCATCCTATCTTGTTCGGATTTGTTATTTATCTTCCAAGAGCATCTTTACTTGTGCTGAAATAATATTTGTGCGCTAGCTGCTCTCTCACACACAAAAAAAGCATATTCATTTTTCAGCGCATATATGCACCAAGGCACTGAGGAAAACTGTGAGTCCGCCGCAGCATCACCCCCGGCTCTCACCATTATCTTAATTCTTAACTCATCTTCCACCCACCCACCCACCTTAATTAGCATTATCTTTCCAATTTCTCTCCTACCTCTTCAACTTCACTTCTCTCTCCACGGCAGGAATGCAGGAGTCCATGGACCTGAGCCCGACGCAAGGCATTGCAGCTGACAATAGTGGTGTGCGCGGGCTCGTGAGCCTTGCATGGCCATGTTGCGGGATCCTAGCTTGAGCCCCAATGGTCATGGCCGGTGCGGCCTCTGCGATCATAAAGCAACCCCTCTCACTACGGGAGAACGATTATTCGCCGAGTGCCTGGGGCTTTGCACTCGGCAAAGAGTTGCCTTTGCCGAGTGTTGGAGCCCAGACACTCGGCGAAGAAAATACACTCGGCGAAGAGGGTTTTGCCGAGTGCCGCAGAATACATAGCACTCGGCAAAGCACGACACTCGGCAAAGAGGCCTCTTTGTCGAGTGCAGCACTCGGCGAAGAATTGCCCCCGGCAAAAAAATGTCTCCCTAATGGCCGAATCAACCGCGCCGTCAAAATAAAAAAAAAAATCACCGAGCGCTGAGTTTGGCACTCGGCAAAGAGCTGCCTTTGCGAGTGCCAGGATAATGCACTCGGCAATGAGGCCTCTTTGGCGGAATTTTTTTTTACCTATTTTTCGACCCAATATTTTTTTAAGACTTCCCACAATATTTAAAAGTACATGTTCAAATTTGGGGCAAGTTTGACTTTTTTTTTGCTATATATAGTTAATTTTTTTATTTTCTTTGTATATTTTTGAATATTTCAAATTTGAAGCGCAGGTACATGGAATAATGGAATTTGACCATTCAAACAATGATATTAATGATATTTGGTGTATTTTGAGGCCGTATCGAGAAACTCACATAAAATTTCGAGCATCTCGTTGACGTAACATGACGAGGTAATTGCGAGAAAAATGTTTTTAAATTATATAAAATCCGAACGAAGTCCAAAAATCACGAAACTTGTCTGGGCGTCATGTTATCGCATGTAGATGCTATGATAAAAAATTGAGAAGGTTTCGATCAAGTTGCGATGTCGACTGCGTAAAACCCAAACATCTCCATATTTGATCCACAAGGTTTTGAGTAACCTCCAAGCAGGCGAACCTTGTGGTCTGTGTTAGAACCAGGCCCGGCTCGCTGAGCCGACACCCCTAGGTTCCCTGCAGCTATCCCGGCCCGTCGTTCGCGACGATCGGCGTTGCTCCGGCCCAGGTCCATCGGTCCGGAGTCACAACATATACAGACCTTGGGTCTAACTCAACCCAAAAGATTAACCTTATAGTCACACATCGGTTCCAACTCTTTAACTCACACAACCGTGTGGCCAAGACGTTGTCTAGACGGGGTGCCCCCAAGTGTGTGACCCACCGAGATTTGTTGCGGATCCTTAGACCCCATCAATTTCCAATGTGGGACTAACCCCAACAATCTCTGTTGTAGTCACACATCGGTCCCAACTCTTTAACTCACATAACCGTGTGGCCAAGACGTTGCGGTCCCAACTCTTTAACTCACACTCGTCGTACGCGATGACCGGCGCCGCTCCGGCCCATTGGCCTAACTTAACCCAAAAGACTAGTCTTATAGGTAATGACCGCCCCGCCTTATAGGTTGTGCTCCCCCACCACCAATTTCCGATGTTAGACTAACCTTAACACTCTGGTGCGTCTCGGCGGCGCTCACGTGCGCTGTCTCCGCCCGGCGCGAGTACTACCACCCAATCAGGGTCAACTTCTTCTTCGCGTCATGGATCACCTGCCTCTACCTCGCCGTCTGCGTGCCGCCGACTAGCTCGGGTACGTGCTCATGGCGGCTCGATCTGCTCTCCCTGGGCCTCAAGATCTACGTCCAGTGGATATCCGGCGGGCAGCGGCGGCTATCCAAGGTGGCTAACCCGTCCAACCACCTCTCTCTGCTGTGGAACTTCGTCGACGCGCAGCTCGGCGCCACCATGGGACTCAGGGAAGGTCCGCTCTCTTCTTCTTCGCCGTTGGGCTCGCGCACTACGCCGTGCTGTTCGTGAGGCTGTACATACAAGCGGCTGCCGACCAACGAGACGCTGCCCAAGGAGCTCCACCCGGTGTTCTTCCTCTTCGTGGCGTGGTCCGAGATCACCGGCGACGGTGAGTTCGGCGGCGGCTCCAGGGTGGCCGGCCTTCTTCGTGGGGATAGATGTTCCTGTACGCGTCGCAGGGCGTGCGGATGAACTTCTTCCGTGGGTTCAGGTTCTCGCTGTCGTGGTGGGCCTACACGTGACGTCGCCGATGGCCGGCGCGGCGGAGGTGGACAACGGCTTCACCAGGGCGCTGTGCGTCGCGCTGTCCGCGGTGGCCACGCTCACCGTGGCGGCGCTCCTCGCCACCACCGACGTCCACGACTTCGTGCTCCGGAACCTCTTCCCCAACGACATCTGCATCGCCATCACCGAGCGCAAGGTGAAGCCCATCATGGAGCTGCAGGAGAGCCACGACGGAGGACGACACGAGGATAATATAGAAGCCACCGATGCCGCCGGGGCCACACCAGCTTGAGCCGAAGCCTGCCTAAAGCTGTGAAGCACAACGATCTGTTGATGTGTCCGTGTGCCTGACTGCCTGTGCGTGCTCGTATACATTGCTGTGTGCTTTTCTAGTGTTTGTGACAGAGTCACAGAAATAGGTGAGTACTCCCCGTCCGTTTCATAAATAAATGCTCACATCTTGTGCTTCACACAAAAAAAGTAACGGTCAACAGTGGCTTTTGAAAAAAACGGTCGAGATATATATAGGCCGTAAGAAAGCCAAAAGCCCTTCAGTTGAAATAGTGGTTGCGCTTTTAAGAAAACTGTTAAGCAGACTCCCGATGTCATCCATAGCTCTCGCCATACAACTCTCTCTCACTCTCATTGACCAGCGGATCCCGCTCAGATCCTGCTGGACATCTAGAAAACAAGTGACATATGGGTAAATTGTTTTCCCAAGAGCAACTCAATATATATTCGGCTGGTCGTTTTGTAGCTGAAAAACTGGTTGACGTTGTTTTTGACTATTTTATTAGAAAAAAAACCAATCTAATGCTGACTGACCTGAAATAAAACTTAAGGACAACAAAAAAAGAAGGAAAAAGAGCATTTGCCTTAGCATAAAAACTCTTTCAACTGAGCCTGTAAGAAAATCATACAACAATGCAATGGTTTCCTACATAAAAGACAATGCTTTGATGGCAAAGCAAGTATCCACCTAGAGGACTGACGGCAAAGCATCAGCCCACGACATGGTCACCAAGAATCTGCCAAGTGAGCTAGCACGCTCTTTTTAGATAAGAGATATATAAATATTGGACCTCTATATTCAGGGATGTACACAACCAATTATTACAACGTCTAATAACAAAAAAAGAAGAGCAAGCCATGTTCTTAAACAATGACTAGGACACTAGAGTAAACAGTAAAAATGTTTCCATCCGTTATTAGAAATCTCTAAAGCAATTGTCTCTAATCTCTTGCTTATCGACGAGAGGATGTCCTTGGCTTGCTCATCATGCTGTAGCGGGGCCTAGAAGCGCACAGAGCTAATACGCTCCCCTAAAAATAACCTACATAATAGAGTTAGTTTTGAGTTTGTTAAAAATAACATCATTCTGGCATCGCCAGATTGCCCAGTACATGGCAGCCACCCCAATCCAGATCACGCCTCTAAGCCTCTTATGCTGATTACGATGCCATGTACCAAAATGTGGCTGATAGATCTTGGTTGAGTTAAATTAGTAGCAAATACAATAATCCTCCAAATCATTTTGGCGAAAGGGCAATCGATGAATAAGTGTTGGATAGTCTCATTCATATTACAACAGATACAGTTCTGGCTCCCTTTCTAGTTCTTCCTAGCTATGTTGTCTTTGGTTAGGACCACTCCCCTTTGTAGGAACCAAATAAAGATTTTAATCATTAGAGGAATTTTTGTTTTCCAGAGTTTCCTATGAAGAAAAGATAGTTGTGTATCAATAAGATGGAGATACAGTGAGCGGACAAAAAATAACCCAGATTTGGTTAAGTTCCATCTAAAATAATCTAAACCCCCACCAATTCAACATTAGAAATATGTGCTACTAAATTTAGCCATTCTAAAAGTTTATTGCCCACCAGAACCCTACGAAAGGAGATGTTTAGGGGACTAAAGGTCAACACCTTCGATATAGTTGCGTGGCGATCACACACTTTATTATATAGAGAAGGATATTTAACTTTTAGAGGCTTATCTCCTACCCATATATCGTCTCAGAATCTCGTTTTGGTCCCATATTTAATATCGAAGGAACCTTTATCTAAGACCTCATCTTTGATGCGCATGAGGCCTCTCCAAAAATGTGAATCATGAGGTTTAGTTGTCACTTGGGTAAGGGTTTTCGATCGTAGGTATTTGTTCGTTACTAGGGACATCCACATGCCCTCTGTGTTAAGTACATTTACCAACCACTTTGCCAATAAGCATTTATTCTGTAGTTGTAAATCCAAGATACCTAGACCCCCTTGGTCCTTAGGACAACATAAGACGTCCCATCTGGCAAGTCTATATTTATGTTTGTCAGTAGATTCTTGCTAGAAGAATCTTGATCTGAAATGATCAAGGTTTTTTTAGTACTCCTTTAGGGATCTCGAAGAAGGACATCATAAATATGGGTAGACTGCTTAAGACAGAGTTAAGAACTAATCTTCCCCCATAAGACAAGTATTTTGCTTTCCAGCAAGAGAGTTTATGTTGAAATTGTTCTTCAACCTTTCTCCATTCAAAGTTCAGGAGTTGTCTATGGTGCATTGGGATCCCTAGATATCCGAAGGGATATTCCCCCCGTATTACACACAAAGAGACTAGTATAATAAGATTCCATCTATTTAGCTGCCCCATAGCAGAAAATTTCACTCTTGTGGAAATTGATTTTAAGCCCAGATAATTGTTCAAAGGCGCATAGCAAAAGTTTTAAATTATTTTCTTGTTCTAGGTCGTGGTCTATAAAGATAATGGTGTCATCTGCATATTGTAGGATCGATAGACCATCATCAATAAGGTGGGGGATGACTCCTCTTATTTGACCATCGGCTTTTGCTCTATTAATAAGAAGAGCTAGCATATCAGCGACGATGTTAAATAAGATTGACGACATAGAATCTCCATGGCTTAGTCCGAGTCTGGTTTGGAAGTAGGGCCCAATATCGTCATTGACTTTGATCCCCACACTTTCCCAAGCAGAAAAGGGGGCTAAAGAGCCAATAACGGCAAAGTATTCGCCACGGATTCCATTGACGACCAAGCATCTGCTGGGGAAGAGCGGATCACACCTGCTGCATCAAAGCATTCTCAGCCGGAGGGCGTTGGCGACGGATGAGGAGGAGGCGATGAGGGTTGGTGGAGCGCCGACGTTTAGGAGCCCCGTGAGCCGTTGAGAAGTGAAAGCAAATTTCACTTCTGATTTTCTGAAAATGCACCATGTGATATGTGATAGAAGATAGATGTACGCCCTTTCATTGTGGCGTCTAGATGGGCAATGTTTATCTCATTTGTCTCAAGAGAATTGGTACCAGTGCTTTGTTGGACGTTGTCTGCTGAATCAAGATAAACTGAGCAGAATGCATGTGGCTGGCTGTTTATTGCCAGTTCAAATCTGAAACATAATTGTCCTTCGCGTCGTTCAGGGAGCATATCGTTTGACTGCTTGTACAGTCGATTTTTTTTGTTTTTATTTTTGGTTTCTAGATTAATGAAATTTAGCCATTTTTGTTTAAAAAGTACACTTCCTTTTGAATTAAAGAGATATGCTGGATTTCATTATTTGTCACGCCTCTTTTCCTTGAAAAATAACGATCCCTCGATATCAACGTGTAGTAGGCCATATAGTTATATCATTCTATTTTTCCTAGGCTAGAAGTAGTTTGTTTTTCTTGTTTAAAACGACCCTAAAACAAGAATTTTGTTATAACAATTTTTTTTCTCTCTTCGTAAAATTCCGTGCAATGCTAAACATGTTCTAGGGAAGGAAATTAAAGATAGACGGATATGCCAAAAAACACCACTACTACAATCCTAACAAATGTTTATAAACTACCACTTCTACTGGGCACTTGCTGATAATAGAAACAGGACATGAAACATGAAACTTGAAAGTCCAAAGGCGCCTAATAATCTTCCCAGACAAGGAACATAAGATCGATCTCCAATATATGACTTCTCCACTGGGCATGCCATCGATGCCCACCTTGATTCCCTCCATCCTAGAGCTGGAAAAAGAACCAGCAGGCCAAGTTACCAACTGATCAATGTGTTCTGAATAAATCCATATGCAGCAAGAACTTAACAGGCCGACCAGAATCTACATTACCTCAGATCTAGACGCCTCATAGTATCGCTGCTTCTCCAGGCTGGTCAGAAGGTATAGCACGGCGACACCGAGGCTGCAAAAAAAAAAATCAGAAGAAAGACAAGTGAGGAACCAATTAATAAGGGAGTGTGTGATGAGTAATTGACAACACCATGGTGTCTGTTTTTTTTCTCGATCAGGCTGAGCCTGTTTTTCATTAAGGGAGGAGGTAAGCCCGTCCAAATCAAAGCAACGTTTTACAGGTCACACTGGCGAGGAACCAGTGACCACGACCAGCCCACAAGGCAGCAGAAAATAAAATTGTTACATGGAAACGGAAAGAGGCGACCAAGACCCGATTGGCACAGCCATGGACCTGAAGCCGGTGGCAACCCAAAGCTCGGCTTCTTGCACTGCCGCCGAGATGACTTGATGAATAACAACTGGCTCATTCCTGAAAACCCGAGCGTTTCTTGTCTTCCACATGGTGTCTGTTGTATATCTAGGGTTGTTCCTAGGGTCAGTAGGTCCGCTGTGACTACGTGATCTTGGCAAAAATAGCAACTACACTAGAAGAGAGGTCTTGTGGTTGAATTTGGGGTATAGGCCTAGTTTCTTGGCAAAGATTTTTTGTCGGCGCCCATTCACATGCCTTAAGCTCGTCAAGCTTGTATGTGTCGTGTGAGGAGGGGAGGCGAGGGGAGAAGATCGATACATACGGCTCGTCGTCGTTGCAGTCGAGATGGAACTGGTCGTCGCTGCTGCGGTCCTCGTCGGCGTAGCGCACTGAGATCCTGATCTTCTTCCCCGGCGGATCCGCCGCTGCCGCGTACCTCACGTTGATGGTCACCTTCTTTCCCCCTGGCAGATCGGCAGCCAAGACGGCAGCCGCCGCGAGGCTGGCGAGGAGCAGAAGGGACAGATGGTAGGGTCGAACCATCCTTGTTTGGAAAACTACGAGTAGTTTGTGATCTTGCACAAAGCCTAGTAGAAACAACTATGTGGTCTGAACGGAGTCCAGAGCTGGCAGCATATATATGTGGTGGAGGGATGATCACACCAGAGCTGTGTGATATACATGCATAGGTTGTATACAGCTATGCCATGCACTGTATATGCCGTCCAACTGCAAGGGCATGCAAGTAGAAAGGTGACTGCAATGGGTCATGATAATGTAGCAGCGGCAGCAGCCGCACAGCAGGGTGTGGTGTTGCTTTGACACTGCCTCATGATTCATGAAGTGTGAGGTACCAGTGAGACATTGTGGTGTTTTCTGAACTGCCAGATTGTTACAAAAGGGGATAAATTAATTGATGATTCAACATTTTGGCCCGCTCGTTTCCTGACACATGCATGTCAATCAAAATTATACGAAAATAAGAAGTGACAAGACACAGTAATGACACATTCAACATATATTCATTCAAACTATGTGTTCCGGTTCCTTCCTGCATGTATGTACTTTTTCGTAAATTTGTATTGTGGGCTCACACAGTGTGGGCCATTCAACCGTCAAACAAGTACGTGCGGTGTTAGTGTGAGGATGAGTGCCCAAAACGTTTGTGAACATAAGATTGATATGTTTCCTTGTATGTTGAGTTTCTAATGAGTGATTGTCAAGAGATAATCGGATCAATTTAGGTTAAGTTTAGAGACTAAGCATTGCGTGAGTGTGTGTGCAACACAGAGGTGAAGCTATGTAGATTTTGGTGGGTGCAAACGCACCACCCAAATTTTGTGAAAACAATGATTTTTTTTTCTTCTAAAATTTCACCATATATACATGCACCTCTTATAGCACAACACTATGCACTCACAAAGCAAATGCACCATCCCCTAATTTGGTCTAGCTTCGCCACTGGTGCAACTTGTCTCTTGAATATGTTGGTGTGCAGGTGCAGCAGGGCACAAAGATGGTTGACGACCATGGAGAAGGTCAAATACTAATCATAGTATTGAACTTGGAGATTAAGTAGATACCATAGGTGAACAATGTTGTTTCTCCATTTGGCGTATGAAGCAGAGTTTTGGGTGGAAGACACGACAGAGTATACGCCATCCAAACTCACAAGAGAACATGGAAGCCTTGGGCATGAAAAAGCTCCACACGTCGTACCACACAATGTTAAAATTTGGACGAAAGACCAGAGTTCTGGTCAATGGCGAAGGCTCAAATATGAAGATGATCCAGAATTGGATCAATCACGTTTATCAGAAGTTTACAATAGACTTGTTGTACCAGACAAAAACTCACTTGATCATTGAAGAGGTTTCTTAATTTCATATATTATCCAACGATGGGGAAGGACACACGGACACTGCGCATCATCTGGCATTTAGAGTTTCAAAGAGACATTAGAGCAAATACTAGTCAAAGTGGTTGGGTTGTAGACATCATCTGCATCTTTTGATACGCTGAGGTGTGCACTTGTTGACTGGGAGCCACTGCACTGCAGCTTTCTACAGGTGAAGGTACTGGTACGTACTTGGAACAGATTGTACGATTCATCACATTCAGGGCTGCCATGCAAATGATGGAAAAGATTATAGACATCTCTTCTTGCTTGAAGACTTGTGCACCGGAAAGCTCTTGACAGGCACAATTAACTTGTTCGGGGTAAGAAAATTAGATGGAACTTCAATAATGACCAGAACAAAAAAAAAATGAAAGATCAAATGTACGTTTCAGCTTTGGCTACAAGATGCATGGGGACCCCACAGCGACACAAAATTTTGTTCATGTATACATGCCCTTGGTCTGCGTTTTCATTCTTTGGGCATACAAATTTTTAAGTAATGGATATCTTAATTTTAAGCATTCAGGTTGTATGTAGTTTTAGGTGATCAAAGAATGATGGGTACTCTCGAACTTCATTCTCAAAAATTATCATGAGTCCAAAGAAAATAAAATTTATGAAATCATAGTTTCTATTCCCCTAAAATTAAATCTAGCAGAAATATGCATTCCACACCAAAAAAAAATCCTTATGACATAAAAAAGTATCCATATATTAGGATAAGTTATTTGTTCATATTTATAGAAACAAAATGAGTATTTTTTTCATGAACATGTGCACGATATCTGCCATGCCAATGCAACCTGCCTTCCTGCCAAGAACTTTAGAAATTATTCCTGCGATTTTATGGCTCTATTCACATTAAAAAATGACTACCTCAGGCCGGTGGCATGACCTAACCGTGCCATTATCTTTGTAGCATGTCAATTAGTCTAATTAACCTTTGTAAGTGGAAATTACACTTTAAATGCACACATACGAGAGTAGCAGTATAGTTAAATCTTAAAAACCAAAGTTCCACATATATAGTTAGTATGCCAAATGTTGGATTTTTTTTATTGTTCCACTGTTGCTCATACACTCTTGAGTCTTGATGAGAAAATTTCGCTTTGGCATCACTGTAATTTTGCAGAAATGTACTATTATTTCTACCAAATCATTTTTATTCATGAACAGGGAAGTGATGCACATTAAAGAATGCTCACAGAACTACTAACTGATCACAAAGTGAACTGACAACATAACACCAGCCAAAGCACTTCTCTACTGGTACTAAAATGTCAGAACGGCGATAGTAGCTCCCCGATGGCTGGCACCCTCCATCCATATACCAATCCGAGAGTTGATCGATGGCCTCCATCAATCTCTAAAAATCCTGGAACGGATTCTGACAAGAGATTCTGAACTAATTAATAACCATCATGAAACATGAATGAACAAAACAAAACAAAACAGTTTGACTGAAAACATTGCATTGCAGTGTGGCAATTAATTAGTTGTACCTCCGCCTGAGCTTCTGCTTTCTCCATACTCTGCTTGGTCAAGCGGGAGACCCAATCGCGCAAGGCGTGAACGTAACTGTATGCCACAGCGTGCATCAACCATCAAAATTCAAACAACAACCATGGTGGCAGGCACTTTCAATGGCACGGAGGAGAGTAGAGGAGAGGAGACATACGGATTGTCGTCCGCTGCCGCCGGCGCCGTCGTCGCCATCCTTTGTTGTGGCGACGTCGTCGCTCAGGCGGTTCAGCCAGTGCTCCTCCTCCGGTGTGGCACGAACCATCCTGAGCGGGCCAGCACCGAGCGGCTGGTGCGTCTCCGCGTAGCGGTTCAGCCACTGCGCCTCCTCCTTGTCAGCGTGCCGAATCCTCATTCGGATCTTCTTCACCGGAGTGTCCTCCGCTGCGGTAGCAGCAGGGCCTGGGGAGAGAGCAGCCAGAAGCAGGAGGAGGGAGAAGATGGCTGGGGCGACGATGGAGTACAGGTGGTGGTGAAGAAGCCGAGCCATCTCGAGCTCCAACAGCCTAGCACATGTGGATCGGCACAGAGGCAGATCTAGAACTAGCAGAGTATTATATAGTGAAGTCTGTGTTGATTGTTGTGCTGCTATCACGCAGCGCGTGCCTGGTACCTGCTGAACAAGTACCAGCTGCGTGAGTCCTCATCAAGAAAAAAAGTACTGATCGACCGCATGCGGCAGCTGTGTGTGTGGTGTTGTTGAATCCATGTGGGCTGGCACTGGCATATGGCCTACCTCTGATGGTTGGTTAGGTGTCTCTAATTAAGAAAACATGAATTACTGTACTATCTACGTAGGTGATGAGTGAGAAAGCGCCTGTCATGAACTAGGGCCTAAAATCACATGCCATGAGGGTCACCAGGCGGCGACGCTGTCCTAAGTTAGCCAACTGGGATTGTTACCTAGATCTGCACCCTTGGTACTAACCGCATGCGGCAGCTGTGTGTGGTGTTGAATCCATGTGCCTGGCCTACCTGATGGATGACTACGTGTCTCTCTACTAGAAAACTGAATATCCTCTCGAGAGCCTGCAATTTCCTTGAGGGGCGAAATTGAACCCCAAGAATATACCATTACCTTGGGATCATATGTAACTGAGAGATCTCTAGTGTTTTGGATAATTGATGAAACCTAAGGTACTAACCTAGCTCTAAGTATTTGAGTAGGCTTAGTACATATATAGAAGATAATGACAAGTGGTGGAGCAAGCAAAGGTGGTGGAGACCTAGAGCTCACACTTGGAAAAGAAGGAGAATGGAAAGACCCTAAGCTACTCAAGGAAAAGGTACATGCTAGGGCTTTTCTTTTAGTGATCAAAACACCAAGTGAGTGTGATCACATTTAGGATAGACAACCGTACTATTAAGAGGGGAAATTCAAAAGTGATTGCGGTTTGTCAAGTGCCACTAGATGTTATCTATAGTGCATGTGCATTTAGGACCTAGTGACATACTCCATGATAATTGATAAGTAAACCATACCAAGAAGTATTCACTAAAGGGGTATCTTAGTGCTTGGCACATTGGAGCAAGACTGGAAAAGATCAGAGACAAATGAGGATCAAGCAGGGCCGCTGAACGCTGCAGATCTCGGCGTCGGACGCTGTCCGACGCGCCGGACGATGGCGCAGGACGCTGGCGTCAGCATGACGTAGCGTCCGTCGGCCACACTGCAGCCGCAGAGAAAATTCAGAGCGCGACGGACGCTGTCTGTCGGTATCTCGTGGAGCGTCCGTCGGGCTTCCAGAGGGCTCTGCAAGCGAGTGAATCAAAGACAGGCGTCAGACGCTGGTGGTCCGAGCGTCGGACGCTGGGGACGGAGTGTCCGTCGCCCACGCGTCAGCCCAACGGCTAGTTCTGACAAGTCGTCGGACGCTGCGACGGAGCGTCCGTTGCCCCCGTGAAGAGTGTTCGTCGCCAACTTATCAGCCCAACGGTTTGAAAACTTTGCGGGGGTCTATAAATATGTGTTGGCCGGCTAGGGGAGTCTCTCTCGCACATTTGAACATCTTGAGACTCCTTTGAGCTGAACAAACTCCCTCCCACTCATCTCCATGCTTGGTTAGTTGAGTGATCCAAGTGCATTTCGCATATAGCATGCATCTAGTGGCACTTGGGAGGCGTTCTCGCTGCGGATTTCTTGTTACTCTTGGTGATTGTCATCACCTAGATGGTTTGGAGCAGCGGAGGTAGATCGAGAAGCTTGTTGATTGTGCTTCGTCGACTACAGGGTGATTGTGAGGGGTTCTTGTGCCTTCCCCGTGGGAGATCGCAATTGACAACTCTAGTGGATTGCTCGTGGCGTTTCAATAGCCTCATCTTGTGTTGGTTGTGCGGCACCCGGTGACGGGTTTGGCGTGTGAGGCCAATTAGCGCGTGAACCTCCAAGTGAGTGTCTTGCCACAACGGGGACTAGCTAGTTGGCAAACTAGTGAACCTCGGAAGAAAATCAAATGTCAACCTTGTTGTCTCTATTGTGATTGATTGGTTTTCTTGGTGATCAGTTGATTGGTTCATCCACTCCTCCACGGTGGTATAATCACCTTTGCCATATTTGCATTACCTTATTCATACTTGTCCTAGTATATTAGGTTGTGCCTAGAGGGCTACTAGAATTGAATAAGCATTGTGTGATTCTAGACTCATTAGGATAGAAATTGTGGTTAGGTGGCTTTGCATCCCCTAGTAGGCTAGTGCAAGTCAAGCTTCGCTTCATTGCTATCTAACTTGTTGTTGAGTTTGTTTTTAGTTTTCGATTTAGGCTATTCACCCACCCTCTAGCCATCACTTAGGACCTTTCAGTAACCCTTAAGAGAGTTCATATTCTTGAGTGCCAACCCAAACCGCCAAGTTAGTTTCATATTTCCTTGAGTGCTACTCGAAACCGCCAAGGTAATTCATATTTTCTTGAGTGTTAATAGAAACTGCCAAGGTAATTCAAATTTCCTTGAGTGTAACTAGAAACCACCAAGGAAGTGTTATTTTCCATCGGTGCAAACCCTGAAGTAAATTATTGTAGCCGCTAAGGAAAAAATTTCAGTTTATAATCATTTTCTTTTAAACCACCAATATATTAAACTTATTATATTCTTGTCAATTAGACAATGCATTTTATAGACACAAATTCTCCATTGACATGTTATGAGATGAAATACATTTTTTATTAGTACATTAATCCAACAAAAGGTATAATTTTGTGTTGTCATGCACTAGAGAATGCTTTACCGACACTTAGCTTGAGATACATAGTTACTCCCTCCACACCGTTTTACCTGGCGCGGTAGGCACCATACCAGTTACCAAGGCCAAGTATTAAAGTAGCTAGACTAACAGACGTGCGACACATGCACGTATTAACTGCCTCACCCAAGCACAGACGTAATTTGTCTTCAGCTCAATCCCTCTCTGCATGCAGGGATGTAATTGGTCATGGTATGCACGCAATTCGTGAGTAATTAAATGAAACCACTCGACAACCTAGCCCGCCTGTTATACTGGTTGATTTAAAAAATGGAGATGCGCCTGTTAAAACGGTGTGGAGGGAGTAGTTTTAAAACTAACATGCAACATACTAATATGGAGACAAACTTTATTTAAGTTGTAGAGCTTGAAGAGATATATAACTTAGTAGTTGATGACTTATTCATTTGAAATTGCTTGAAGTCCACAAACTATGTTTTAAGTTCTCAGAGTTTTGAACTTCAATTTTTTGCATCTTTCAAATGACCTTTGATGGAAATACAACCTAAACTAAAGTTATAGTACTCGACGAGATATAAAACTTTCTAGTTCAAACTTTTTTCATTTGAAATCGTTTAGGCTCTCTAATATTCATTACAAGATCTACTTAAAGTGAAAACAAAAAGAAAGAAACATTCATTCAGTGAAAAAAGACTTCATAGTGTAGTGGTGAGTTTGATGCTGAAAATTAGGTTGCGAGTTCGATTCCTTGCTACAACAAATATGTGAAGTCATTAGCACTCAAGAAAACACATATCCTTGAGGGGTTTTAATTTTTTCTTGAATGTCATCGGCATTCAAGGAAACATATATTCTTGTGTGTTGGTATATGTTCTCAATGATGTTAAAAATTGACCACTTATTATTTTCCTTGACGGCTCAACATTTCAAGAATTAATTTCCAGCGGCCGGCCCTCAAGATAATAGCTGTTTTCCTAACTCTACCCTTGGCGGTCTTTTCTTGAGTGCTGACAGCCAAGAGTCATTTCTATGGCGGTTTTGCTGCTTTCCTTGATGGTTTTCGACCCTCAAGGCTATTCTGCTTTGTGGTAGATCTAATTAAGAAAACATGAATTACTGTAGTATCAACATGATGAGTCAGAGAGTGGCTGTATATATATACCCTATGTACGTCTATCCTGCTTTCACAATGACATATAAGTAGACTCTCATGGTTCGTATGTTCACTTCTGTCAATGATAAGACACAAACATTTGCAGCCAATACATATAGTCCTCAAACTAACTAGCTAGGGTCATGGGAGTGGGGTGCATCTGGATTAAAAGCTTATTATGTTGATATGCTCCAACATGCTGACCAGTTCATGTCCATCAACTCGCTTAGCTGCGACTAGCTAGAGTTCTTGAGATGAGGCGGTGTCATGAACCAGGGCCTAAAATCACAAGCCATGAGGCTCGCGAGGCGGCACTGTGTTGAGCAAGTATAGGTGGCATGGCCACGGATGTACGCACGGTTTCTTTTAGACTATGCGGTAGCCAACAGGGGCGCGACACAAGTACAGCCAGTAGTTCTAGGTACTATTGAAGTACAACAGAAAAAGTTTGGAGACCAAGCTAAGAAGGAAAAAATTTGTTTTACTGAGTGTTAGGGAATACACTCGGCAAACGTATATGGTTCGCCGAGTGTATATGGCAATACACTCGGCAAACGGTTTGGGGTGCCGAGTGTCTAACGGAGACACTCGGCAAACGGCTGACGGCGTCAGGTCCTAACGCCGTATGCCGAGTGGTTCGGGGTTACCGTGTGCCCGACACTCGGTAAACGGCCCTTTTATCGAGTGTCACGCTTTACCGAGTGCCGGACGCTCGGTACAGGCTATGCTGCCGAGTATTATAATATGCCGAGTGTCCTACACTCGACAAACGAGGCGTCTACCGAGTGCTTTAGTATGCCGAGTGTGACACTCGGCAAATGAGCCGTTTGCCGAGTGCCGAGGGAAAGCACTCGGCAAACGCCCCGGCACTCGGCAACGACCCCGTTTCCGGTAGTGATGTCACGGGCACGGGCATTGTGGCTAGGAGCGCGTAGATGTTGGTCTAATTGTCCAGCACTTTCGGATGTAGTAGCTTTATTAAATTCTATGATAAAGACCACGGAGTTGTTATCTTTACTTGTATTAAATTCTATGATAAAAACACACATATCCTTTGGTAGCATGAGAAAAATTTATGCACTTGGCGTTGAAATTTATATAAAACTCGATATAAATACATCTATGTATGTGAACCTGCCGATTAGAATCATTACGTGTCGGTTCTACCATACCGTGCAGTGATGGACATGCATTTATTTGTTGTGAGTTTGTGCAATATGGTGTTGACTATGCACATGACCGCAACGACGATGTTAATCACTTAAATGATTAGGTAAGATATATCCGATGGCTCATTCTAGTAGTGATCGAGCATCTCTAACAGTTTGATAAATTACTTGTCATCCTTTAATATTTAGCAAATCAATTAAAAAACAATCTCCAACAGTTTACCAATTAGACTTGTCAATTCTACACACTTGTCAAAAGACGGAGCCGCGCGCCTATTTTTGCGAGCGCACATCGGCTTGGCATCCCCTCGCCCGCGAGTCCTCCGCTCGGTTTCCCGCGCGAGCGTGGAAGTTTCCTTCCTTTTTAATCTTTTTTTTGATTTGGCAAGTGAAAAATAGAAAATTGTTGGAGATGACCTATTTCCAACTTGGTAAATTATTATAGAACTTGCTAAAATATAATATTTGACAAGTGAGAAATAGCAGATTGTTGGATATGCTCACCATTTAAAATTTAAGAAAGTTGCTATCTAGGGCATCTGATTTGGGGAATTTGATCTATGGTTCTGAAACTAAGGGGAAATCATTAATTTCCATTAATTGGAACCATGCCATTACAAACTCGACGATCTTGAGAAACACCAGTACTTCTTGACTAATACAATGCCCATACCATCGCTATTCTTTCAGTTTTAAATATGCCACACTTTAGATGCATGAGAGCTACTTAGGCCCACTTGCACACTGTTGTATATTCTCCTATCAACCAAAATTCCCTGTACTGGAATACGCTGCTGGCCAGACTAGTGCACTATGCTTGCTGCTGCCATGCATGTCTGGGCATCAGAGGGAGGGACTGGGAGACGAGCATCCAGTGCACATTTTTGCCCCATGAATGCTTCACCAGCATGTGTGGTTGCTATAATTGAAGGGTCCAGCGAGATGGGCGTGCTCATGCGCTGGGGAGCGCAAGGACATCCTGGTTCGTGGCTATCCACAACACTCAGCCTTGTTTTGGTAGTCGTGGGAGCGGCAGGGTGTCACCAGTGTCGACACAAGCAGTGCTAGCGGAAAGCGAGTGGTGTGCAAGGCGAGTCCAGCAGGATATATCCTTGCACGCTAGCACTGCACAGATGGCGAGAGCGGCGGTAGTGGTCGTTTTGAAGGTGATGCATGGGAATCATGAATGGGGCCCGGCGGGTGCTGGATGAGCTAGTGAGCAACAGAGGAAGCACGACAATGAGCAGTAGCACATGCATGTATCCTCACGCTGCAGCAATGTTTTGGATTTGTGATTTATCCACTCCAGTTCTCCCGATTTCTGGTGTCTCCAATTCCAGAACATTGTGCTGTATATGCAATCTACTTTTTTTTTCATAAAATATCTATCCTCACTAATTAAACTGTAACTCGTATCGGCTTCCATGAAATGGCGAAATGAAGCTTTAAAGAGTTCTACCATGCATCTACTCCTCTATCCGTGTGATCTCTCTCTCTCTCTCTCTCTCTCTCTCTCTCTCTCTCTCTACATACTCTTTGGGCCCTAGCCAATCTCTCCATGTAAATAAATGGTTCACCTAGTGACCTACCTGAGAGGCTGAGAGAGATATTGTACGTTATCCCTACTCCCACATGTACTCTCATTTTTATTAAACCATGCATATTTGATATGTATGTATACTTAATCTCAAAAATAAAGATATGTATGTATACTCATTTATCAGAAATGAAAAAAAGAGCTTGAATTGCCTCCAAAGGGTCACCAACCACCACCAACATCACTCCCAACGATGCTCGCTCGGGTACAGAGAGGACGTAGGATGTAAACAACTAGAGACTAGACTGAATGTAGGATCAGCTACGGTCAGCTAGGATTATATATATATGAGCCTCTTTCATATTAATACTACTACTACCGTAGGCTAGGCTCAGCTAGGATGTAGGATGTCGAAGAACATGAATTAAAAACCATATATATAGACACTCACTGCTACACAAAACATTAACCGTGACGGTTTTTTCAACCGCCACAGATCAAAGGCCACGGTTAATCGAATGATTAACCATGGCGGTTGGAAAAAACCGCCACGGTTAATCCTTTTAAAAAACAAAAAAGCAGTTAGGTCTGGATCTGGGCCACGCCGCTGCCGATCTGGATCTGGACCTGGGAGGTCGCGCCCTGCCGCCGCCGTCGAGCAGCCGCGCCGCCCTCGCGCGGGCCCGAGTCGGAGAGGAGGGGGGAGGGGCGCCGGTCCGCCGCGCCGGAGAGGAGGGGGAAGGGGCACACCGCCACCCGCGCCGGATCTGCCGCCGGTCTGCCCACACCGTAGAGGAGAGGGGAGGGCCCCCGGTCCGCCCGCGTCGGAGAGGAGGGGGGAGGGGCGCCGGAGAGGAGGGGGAAGGAGCGCGCCGCCGCCCGCGCCGGAGAGGAGAGGGGCCCCGGTACGCCCCCGTCGGAGAGGAGGGTGCAAGGGCGCCGATCTGCCGCGCCGGAGAGGAGGGGGGAGGGGCGCACCGCGCCGGAGAGAGTCGCGCGCGTGAGAGAGAGGGGAGCCGCCGCTGGTGACAGAGGGGGAGTTGAGGGAGTGGGAGGATGAGTGAGAAACCTTAAGTACTGGATATATAGCGCGAATTTTATCGGGCCAAGTGGGCTTTCCGATTGTTATTGGGCTTCGCCTCTATTAACCGTGGCAGTTGTGCAACAGAAACCGCCACGGTTAATAGGCCATTAACCGTGGCGGTCAGGTTATAACAACCGCCACGGTTACCCAAGCCGGTGGGATTTCTGGCCACCTATTAACCGTGACGGTTTATGTGTTTAACCGCCACGATTAATAAACCCAAGTGCTATGCAAAATCATTTATGTAGTAATGACTAGACCGAATAGGCATCGATGGCTTGGCATTGAGCAAACCGTCGATCAACTAGAGAAGGCACTGTACAAACCGGAGCGACACCCAAGCTATAGTTCCACAGCTGCGCAGCGGGAAGCCATCAGAGGAAAAAGGCAAGGCACCAAAGAAACAGCTCCTGCGTTCAGCTCCGTCTCATCGTCTCACACCTCTCGTGTTTGGAAAGCAGCAGGACAATCCATGGGGTTCAGCCAGGCAGGGTGATATTCCCTACCAGTGGTGCAGCGATTCACCATTTCGCTCTATTTTGGATTTCCGGTGTCTCCAATTCCAAATAGATCATTGTGCTGCACATCTAATCTACTTCCACTTGTTTTCCTCTTACCAAACTATAGCTGCACTCGATTTTCATGAAGTGGCTAAATGAACTTTGAAGAGCTCTACCATACATGTACTCCCCTATCAGTGTGCTCTTTATATATGCAAACACACTCGGGCCGGTATATGTCTCTAAATAAAAATAATGGTTCATCCAGTGACCCGCTCGAGAGACATGCACATACTTCTTCTATATATACATGTGTTGCCTCACCTCCAGGCCAGAGACAAAGGCATACCCGTGGTCCCTGTCACCTCCGCGCACTTGGAGAGGGAGCATTGGGAGACGTATATATGTTTGAGTTTCAAGATTACTTCAATTCAAAAAAAAAATGTCAGTATATCAAACATGTAGATCAGCTGGTTGACCACTAAAACTTTGGTATTAAAAACTTTTCAACTACAAAGTTAGAGTCTATTGATAACTATAACTTTTGTATAGACCATGTCAACATATGAGATTGTTTGATAATTTCAAATTTCAAACTCTGTGCACTTACAAGACCCTAAACAATTTTAATTTTAAAACTTTTTATTTACAAAGTTATAGATCGCTTTGAGTGCTACAATTTAATATAAAGTATGTCTTTACAAGTTAATATGAAAAAATTATAAATGATATTTTGGTGCAATCATTTAACTAAGACGGACGTCTTAAGATGCACGGCTTGTTGCCCACGATGGCTTGATCCAGGCTGCAGCCACGCTCCATGGGCTCTGGTAACGAACGGAAGCATCGACCTTTAACTTCTCGATCAGAAATCTACGAGTGAGAGGAAACTGAGGGGGCTGCTGACTGCAGGCTGCCCATGCTGGGGAGCCTCTGCGCCAGATCCTGTGCCCTCCGAGTTGATAAACTTAATCTACCCTTTAAGTTTAACCTAAAAGTAGTTCCACATAATTTTTGTTCAGATCCACCACTTAATTAAGTTCGTCTACATTGATTTTTTTATTTTATAACCATTAGATCTACTCAAATGGATATCCTAGTTTTTCGAAGCAAGATACAATTTATCCTAGTTGAATAAACATAGCGCTGGCTCCTAACATTAATTATATGATTCAAATCTTCTCTTTTTTAAGGCAACTAGGAATTTTTTATTTGGTGGCGGCAGAAGCAAACCATGCCATGCACTTTAGCGGTGTCATTGTAATTAGTTATACTCACTAGCTAGACATATCAAGCACTGTACTATGGCCATCCAGGGAACATTTTTAATTTTCTATCCATGTACGACAGTATAAAGATATTTATGTACATGCATCATTTCTGCTGGTAAGCATTATTACACATATCTGCATATTGCCTCAAACATAAAAATTGGTTGGTCAAATAGTTACTTCCTGAGCTAAAGAGCCAATATGTGCTGATCCTGCTTCCTATATTGACATATAAATATCAACTCTGTTTGGCCAGTTCCAGTTGATTCAAACAGAAACTTACAAACAATACATTGCATAGAAAATGTGCAAGCAATATGCATTGCATAGAATCATATTTTTAGTACGAAACTGCATGGATGAAGTGCTATAAAAAGATGGTATCTTAGGAATTGGATGCATTTGGAGTTCTAGCACCACGTTAAAAGTTCTTTGTCCATGATTGAACAGAAGTGAAATCTGGCAAGTAGTGGCTAGACGTGACACTAAAGCAGAGGGTAAAAATTCCCATGTGGCAGTGCCAAAACACTGGCGAGATCACTCACGCCTGTCCGTGTTTGTCCAGTGGGACCTCCTCATGAACTGGTGTTAACTCCGCTACCAGACGGAGCAGCTCAGCTAGCTGATCGAGCAGTTGAGCTGCACACCATCCCTCCGCTGATGACATGAATGACAGCTGATGACAATGCTGAAGTTTTCTGGTTCGTCAAACATTTTCGGAGTTGTTAGCTTTAGAGAAAGACCCTGTAACTTGCTTCATGCATGGTGCTCTGATCCTCCCACAATGTTCGCTCCCTGGAGCTGAATGAGATGTAGAGCAAAACAGGGAAAAAGCTGCGTGCAGCTTAGCATCTGCACGGACACATTTCTTACCCAAAAATACCCTCTTTGTGGACGAGACGGATCCGTCGGGGTTTCAGGGGCATGAATCCGCTAGCTAGCACCGGGCTGCCTCAGTGCGGAGCTGCACGGTCACTGAGCACCGCAAGTGCATGCACGGTCACGGAGGACGAAACTGTTCGATGGATGAAGAATGGTATAGTACGAGCACTAATGAACAAGGGGCCCAGTTTTAAGGGCTTGCTGATTCTGTATTATTCCAGCATGCCATCATAGTCCACGTACGAGAAAAGGTTGTCGTTTTAACATGCAAATATATCGATTAATTTCTCAAAAGCACAAGAAAAAAAAATACACAGAGGTCCTTTAACCTGGCAAGAGGTGTCATCTAAGTCCCTCTCTACATTCAAAATGCTAATTTTGAATCTATTACCTTGTCTTTGAGGGTCATCTAGGTCCAAATGGGTCCAACTGAGTTTGGAGACAAACTTTTGATCAAAGTTGTAGCCCTCAACACGAACTACAACTTTATAGTTGAAAAGTTTTTAATTTTCCCAAAATACTGTTGTAAGTTTATAGATTTTGAAATTTAAAATGTAAAATTATTAAAAAATCTGCTCTATATAAAAGTTATATTTATCGATACAATAATCTACAACTTTATAATTGATTTTTTTATTTAATATCTGAAATATGTATTCTAAGATGGTGAAGTGCCTTGTTTTGACGCTGTCGATGGAGAAGCTGGTAGGGCCTCGCCTTCATTGAACCAGCAGAGGACGATGTGGAATCTCCCACACCTGCCACCACCAGATGTCTTACTGGAGACATCGGTTCGTCACTCGAGCACTGGAGATGTGTTTCTCCCTGGTGTTGGGTTAGAGTCACGCTCAAGCTGTTGTCGCTTGGCAGTAGGGATGAAAACGCATATCGCTCATATTGTATTTGTTTTCATATTTATAATCGGATTCGGATTCGGGCACGGATAGCTACCGGATACATATACGAATACGGATTGTCTCGGTTACGAATACGAATAGTAAGTATCGAATACGGTATGAACCAGATTCGGAGAATGTCGGATACAAATATTCATTTGGATATTGAGTAAAAGCAACCTATATATATTTCATAGGTGCGCAAATCATCACACCACTCATGAATCCATAATAGGTGCACAAATCATCACACCACTCTATGAATCCATAATCCATCTAGATTAAACCTAAAGAGTAAAACAACAAATAAGAGATAAGATTAAGATGCATCATCATACAAGCACCGATCTTCACAGCACGAGTAGAAGTAGCCAAGCTCACGAGTGTGTGGTCATTTGCATTGACAACTTCACCCATATCAAGAATTTCAAAAACAAACCAAATCAAGTGGAATTATACCAAACACGATTGATATAAAAAATCAATATAAAGTACCGACCCATAGGTCCAAGTTGTAACCCCCTATGTTTTTCCTCATGCTAAAATTCACTAAAACATTTAAAAGTTTACAACAAATTTAAACTATTTTTTTGCAAAACTATTTTAAACCTTTCATCAAAATTCATCATATGCATTTTCATGTGTTGAGGTGCTTTCTCGAATTTATTTGTGGCACCAAAAAATTTATCTTGGATCTCCAACCCAAATCACTTCCTAGAATTCAAATCAAATCACTTCAGCTCTCCCTCTTTGATTTCTGGGAATTTACAAAAGTTATTGCAAAATACAAAATCTATTTTGGGGATATCATCAAAGTAATATCCGTCGGATATCGGATAATCCGACTAAAAATCGGATATATCCGTATAAAGAATCCGTTTTACTATTCGTAGACCAAATATTCGGATATCCGAATAAGTGTTCATATTCCTTCGGTTGGGATCCGTTTTCATCCTTTTTTTTTGCGAATTACACGGTACAACGCAGACACTCCAACACACACTCACACTCACCCCTATGAATATAGGTACGCAAACCCTACCCCTATGAGCACCTCCGAAGAATTGAGCCGGCATATATCTCGAGCTTCACGAAGTCACCACAGGCGCCTCGCTGTCGACGGGGACGTCACCTACCACTGAAAGCGTAGCGCCGGAAAATCCTGAAATAAATCCAGAAAACTACAGCCTGAAATTCGCTCCCACGGGGAATCAAACTCAGGACCTGTGGGGTACCGCTCGAGTGACTTAGCCAACCAGACTAAGCACCCTTTGGCGATCCGTTTTCATCCTTATTTGGCAGTGATCTATTGCAATAGTGAGCACCCCGGGCCCCGACCATGCTCGGTATCTTTCCGTGACTCCGGCCATGCTCGGTATCTTTCCGTGACTCCTTTATGTTAGTCTATATTATATATATAGCCCATGAGCCCCCGAATGATCTGTGTACCTCTATGTTAGTCTTGCCACTTTAATTATTGAATTTACAATTGTGTAATTAACCAGGTGTTCCTTTTTATTTATTTTAACCAGTAGGGATTCATGACCCCTCCTTTTTCCTTCCAGAAAGTCCAGTATATATGGATCATTATACTATGGATGTCCAAGTAGGTCGTACATCAATATTTCTTTATTGTTGCCAAACACTTGTGCGAGTTAGAAAGTGCCTTTATATGTAGGCTCCTGCTTCCACACACTAACATATAAATAAACTGTGCCTTATCTATTGCATGCATGCATACACTAGTATAAAACAAACAAATTGCATGCATGCATATGTAGTCCTCAGACTGGTGACTGGGAATGAGATGCATTCGGAGTTGCAGCCGCACCAATGATTGGGCTACTTGTGTCTTACCTCGCTCCCCACGCAGAGGTTAATTATGAATGCCACTGTCTCCTCCATTCTCGTGGGCCTCTCCCACCTCCCTCTATTGGCATAGGCAACCGGATGTGGTCGGAACCGATCTGGGTGCATGCCATGCAGCGGTGGAGCTAGCACGACTCGCAGCGGTGCTCGTGTAGCTCAGGCCACACTAACTACCAGTGGTGGCGGAGTTTGCCCGGCATTGCTGCGGCGGCGAAGAACGCAGATCCTCGTGTTGTATATCTGTGGCGGCGGCGCTCGCAGATCCGGCGAGATTGTTGTTTTCCTCTCTGGGCTTGGTGCCAAGCATGGGAGTAGGCTCAGGCGCTCAGCGATGGCGGTTGGTCTGCAAGCTTGGTCAGCGATGGTAGCGCTCTTGGGAGCAGGGTCAATATAATGGCGGCCATGTGCCGCTGAACAGGCTCAGCAACGACGATGAGATCGGAGCGAGGTTGCCAGTGTGGTCTCGAAACGGGCTGTGATTTCTCTTTTTAAAATATATTTTTAGAGGCGGGCTTTATAGCGGCCTTAATAGTGACGTTGTACCCGAGGGAGGCGGTTTGCCTGCCCACCTCTTTGGAAACATGTTGTGACTGCCTGAAAAAACCTTTAAGCCTGTTTGGATCTTTTGAATTGAATTCCTTCTAATTATAGTTAGCCATACGAGGGAAAGAATATTGGCTGCAACTTGAGCTTTTCTCAATCAAGCAAGCAGACTAAAGCTAACAAATTCAGTTTTTACTGTTCTACCGACATTCTGCATGTGAGTACCTTCCTACTGCAGCACCAAATCGACAAGTTGAAAAAGCTTTGTTTGTGGAGAGGAGTTGACATAAATGGAAAACAAAAGGCAAAGGGAGCATAGCGAGTGGTATGCAGATCAATGAAGGAAGAAAGGGGTTGGGAGTGCTCAACATCAAAAAACAAAATGAAGCTCTCCTTATTAAATATCTACATAAAATTTTCAACAGGGAACAAGTGCCTTGGGTATCATTTGGTACAGGGGAGAAATACTACAACAATGGTAGTGTCGGTGTTTCGACCCAGGGGGTCCATCACCAACTAGTAAATTTGTATATTGCGTGCTCCCTCTCTCAGATGTGATGCAAAAAGAACACAGAGTTTATCCTGGTTCGGGCAAAAAAGGCCCTACGTCCAGCAAGAGAAGGAGGTACTGTATTATCTTGCACCGAAGTGCTTGTACAGGGGGGGCAGTACAAGCTGGTTTACACGGGGGTGCTCAGAGCGAGCCGAGGCCTAGAACTAGCAGGACTACTCTAGGTGAATTGGTTGATTGCTTGAGATGTTGATCAGGCAAGTGAGTGGTTGGTATTGTGCTTGGTTCTGGTGAGAGTTCGTATAGGAATGTGGGTGGGGTCGATGATTGACCTCTTCGTCTTCGTGTTCTTGTCCCCTCGCCGTGCCCTCTTTTCTCTCTAGCCCCCCTCTCTACTATCCCAGCGTCCCCTTTTATAGGCCAAGGGGAGGCTTAAGAGTACAGGGGCCTAGTACGTATCGGTATGGGAGGCGTGTCCGTGCGCCATGTCTGTGACGAGACGTCGATCGCTGTAGCGGCATGCTCCTCCTGTACTTCTGGTGTTCCGAGGCATGGTGATGGCGGACTGGTTATCGCCGGACGACATGGCGTGGAACCTGCGAACTCCACAGTTGAAGCGGGACGGGTCGGACGGGCCCATGCCGTAACAGTTGGGGATGAGGGTCGAGCCCCCGGGTCGAGGGGTATCGAGGCCTGCGTGACCCTGACACATTCCTGAGAACGTGGTCGAGGGATGCCTCACCCAAAATTCGAGGGGGTGCTCCGTACTCGAGGCGTGGCTGCAGTAGTTATACGGTCGACGGGTAATCCGGGTATGGGTGATGACTTGACGGATTTGACCGAGGTAGTGAGTGCCCATGGCGTTATGCGAGGACTGACCCCAGCATAGGATTCCCTTTATCCCATACTGGGAGCAGGTGAGCTGATCGAGCCTCCTGTTCGGGGGTTGTTCGTTCGACCCCTTGTCCGTCACTTCGGGGGTTGGAGTTGAGGGGGATTCGATCGACCTCTCTCCGTCATCTGAGGGGTCGAGGTTGGGGGGCGCTCGTTCGATCCCCCTTTCAGTCGGTCGAGGGGTCGCGGCAGGGGGTCGTTCGTTCGACCCCTTCTCCGTCATTCAGGGGATCGAGGTCGAAGGTCACTCCACCTACCATCCCTCTGGTAATGGGCTGGCCCATGGCCTGCCCTTTCTGCCGGTGGGGTAGGCCTTCGCCTGACGGGCCTTCCTCCATTGTTTGGTCGACTGTCGGATTTCGCCTGGATGTTTAGGCCTTAGATTATCACAGGTTTGGGTACCCCTTACCTTTGTACCCGACAGGTAGACTACCTAGCAATTCGAAGAAGGGGTCCTTTTGGTAGAAGGATGTACGTACTCAAGATGTTGGATAATTTTAAATAAATGACAAAGGTAAATGTCAACAATGGGAAATCCTTTTTGGAAAACCTTTGGGGAATGGACACCCTTGAGCATAAATACTCAGAGTTATCACCCATTGCAAAAAAGTTGATCTCCTTTGAAAAAGGGAAGACCCAGATTCCAATTCACAGTCTTTTTTATTTGCCATTATCACATCAAGCATACACACAAATGATTGACTTGGAGGAAGAACTACAGAATATGAGTTTGAATAACTCTCCAGAGAACTGGTCTTATATTTGGAACACAACTTTTTTTTTCTCAGTCAGTAAAGCCTATAATCACCTCAGTGGGCATCTACAAATTCACCCAGCTTTCAAATAAAATTGGAGAAGTTCATGTCAAAATAAACACAAAGTTTTTTTCGCTCCTACTAAAGGATAGATATAGTACAAGAGAGCTTCTAAGAAGAAATAGAGCATGGCTTTGCAAGATTACAAGTGTCCTCTTTGTTATGACAGAGGAAACGTTGGTCCATGTTTATCCACTGCCCCTTTGCTTCCCAATGTTGGAACTCGATAGATATTCAGATCGCCTATTCTCTGGATCGTTTCCAGCTGCTTCAAAGCCTTAAAGATCAACTTCAAGTGTCGTTCTCTATGGAGGTAATTACATTAATGTGCTGGACTATTTGGAAAGCAAGAAATGATTTGGTATTTAGACAGACAAAGCCTTCACTACAGAGTTCCAAGAACTTATTCAGATCAGAGCTTGAGCTTCTTCGGTTTCAGACAAAAAGAAGTTACTCCCCAAGCATTATATTAATCAATGGATTGCAAATCTAGCTTAGCTTGGTTCCTTTTTTTCTTTTCTGCGCATTTTTTTTACTTCTTTCTTTGTTTCATGAGCTCTTCCCCAAGCTTTAGTTTCCTGCTCTTTTTGTGTATCCATAGTAGGGGCTTGCCCCTCTTGTTTACCATAAAAAAAACTATTGTTAGTCATAAAAGAGAGATAATTATAGTTTTTGAATATAAACATAGCATGGTATCTTCTGTTAGTAAGTATATGAGGATTTTGAGGGGGTCAAAATTTAATTTTATAATGGCAAGGTACATATATGAATTATAGGCTTTTATATTGTATTGATATGTCTAATCAAAATAAAAAAGATAGGCTTATTTCATTTATATTTTATAATGATACATTTTGTGGTAATTTTATTTACTTTTCATAATGGTAAATATGTCTGTAATTTTACAAAATAAAACAATTAATTTTAGTGGCTATTACTGATAATGATTGGATTTTACCAAATTAAAAGATACATGAATTTATTTAGTTGTCATTTTTAGTGTGTCATGTGTACATGCATCAATGAAATTGCCCTCTCTAAATAATATGCAATAGTGGTTGGTGAACCATTTCATTGATGACAAACAGATCTTAGTGTCTGGTTGATTTCAACACCACAATGAAATAAATAACATGCCAACTTGCTGTAAGATAAATTGCAGAAAACATCACATATATCTATCTAACTAATATTCAGTGCTCAGAATTAATGCCACATTTCTTGTTTCATGCTTGGTATATGCGAGGCACCAGTAATCTGGCTAAGGTCCATACTGTTTGGTTGTTTATCTCTGTTTTGGATTATATTCCGGTGTCTCCAATTCCAAATAGGTCATCTAGCTTGTTGGTTATATATCCAATCTACTTTCTTACAAAACTATATATAGCTTCTCTCGATTCTCATGAAGTGGCTCAATGAGCCTTGAAGAGCTCTACCATACACGTCCTCTCCTATCGCTATCAGTGTGCTGTTTATATATACACACTCTGTGGCTGTTATCTCTCTAATTAAATTAATGGTTCAATGAGTACTTAGACATGCGCACTAGACATATCAATCGTTGTACCATGGCTGTCCAGGGAACATTTTTAATTTTCTGTCCATGTATGACAGTATATAAAGGCATTCATGTACGTGTATCATTTCTGCTGCCTAGCATACACATATCTGCATACTGCCTCAAACATAGACAGTGATTGGTTGGTCAAATATTTACGTGAGGCAAAGAGCCCGTATGACTGTTCATCCTGCTTTAATTTCTACACTGACATTTAAATATAAACTCTGTGCGGCTAGTTGCATCAAACAGTAGCATACAAACAATGCATTGCATAGAGTAAACATGGAAACATTGTAGTCCATAGAAAAGTATTTCTAGTAGGAACCTTTTTTCCCGAGTAATTATTTATAGTAGGAAACTGCATCATTATGAAGTCCTACAAAACATGGTATCATGAGAATTGGTTCTTGGCCCATGATGGAAAAAAATTGAAGTTCGCCAAGTAGTGGCCAAACATGACGCTGAAGCATAAGGTTGAAAATTTTCATGTGGCATTGCCGCACCACAGCAGCGAAGCAACAATGGCGACATCCCTGACGCCTGTCGTCCTTGATCCTTCTGTGGGGTCTCCTCACGAACTGGTGTTACTGGTGCTAGCATACTGAGCAGCTCAGTTAGCAGATCGAGCCTTTGAGCAACACCCAGCATCCTTCCACTGCTGATGACAACCAGAACCGAATGACAGATTTGCCGCTGATGATGAAAATGCTGAAATTAATCAGATTCGTCCAGCATTGTCTCAGTTGTTAGCTTTACAAAAGATCCTGTAATCCCATTCATGGTGCTCCGATCCTCCAGAGATTTCCGATGTCTGGAGCTTAATGAGATGTAGAGAGCCAAAAAAAAAAAAAAGCTTCGTACAGCTTCTCATCTGTGCTCATCTGCGCTTGTGCAGCGTGGCCGCTGGGTTTTGCAGCGCAGGTGTGGTGTGACACTTCACCTACATGCAAGTGTGCTCCAATGTCTAGTGTGTGTTCCTGATTCTTTGGTGTTTTCACCAAGCAAGTAGATACAACATTGGTTGTACAGACCACACACTTTGGCTGTAACACTGTTTTTAGTAGACAAAACATTCGTTGTACTATGATTGTTCAGAGAACAGTTTTAGTTTTCGTATGGCAGTATAATAAAAACTATTACTATATACATCTATAATATAGCATTCGTTCATCAAACATCGAAATAAATTGGTCATGCATCTACACTGACATATCATTGTTGCGCATATAAACGTTCCCTCAAAGGTTGCATTCTTACTGTAACATAGAAGCACTGTGTTTCATATATCAAAGTATCTCCAGTAGGAAATTGCATGCATGAAGTCCAGAACGACTTTATACTACGGGAATTGCAAAGCTAAGGGTAAATAATTTTTCTAGGTGGCAGTGCCACACCACTGCTTCTTTTGCATCATATCAATCGGTAGCGTAGAGATGTGTTTGATGGCAGAATTTAATAGGAAACTCTGCTTTAAGGATGAAAACAGAATAAAAATATTTCAAACCAAACCGCAACATTTCTGTATTTAAGCGGATCGAATCCAAATTTTCTTGTCCGACTTTACTGTTTTCGTTTTCGTATTTCAAATGTAAAAACAGAAAACGATTGAAGAGTTTTTTCGACCGAGTTTGACCATTTTCTACTTTTCTACTTTTAATTTGGAATATCCCGAACTCAAAATTTGATTTAAACCGAATTTGGTTACCAATTATTACTGTTTCGGCAACTAGGCAAAGACAAATGTGGAGCACTGATACCCATGAGCCGCATTATATAGGTAGCTCACCCCGTCACGCTTCCCTAAGTAGCCGAGGTGGGACTAATCAAATCACACGGCGTTGTATGTTTGCATCTAGTTTCACATGACGCTGTTGTTGCGTTGCATATGACTGAACCGACCAAACCAGAGGGAGTTATATATATGGGCCAGGCCTTATTGCTATCCTTTCTAGTCCAGTACCGATGACATCTTAAATTTTCCTCTTCTTTCTTTTTCTTTTTTTTCTCTTGTTGAAAAAATCAAATTGATAAATCTGCTCTATTGCACTCGAAATTTCTACTCTCTGTAGCTTAATGAGTTGTAGAGAGCCAAAAACAAAAAACTTTTTTTAGATAATGGATAAAATATCCGGCTTCATCTATCAAAAGATAGAATCAGACCAATTATTACAAGAACACAGTCCGAGCCAAAAACAAAAAAACTATCTTCATAAAGCTTCTCAACTGTGGTTGTGCGCATCTGTATGGACACATTTGTTCTCCGAAGAGGCCCTCTGTGTGGACGAGGCAGCCAGGCATGCTGCATATATGCATAGCCGCCGGAGTGCGGGGGACACGAAGCTGATATAACGTACACCTCAAATTTGTTTTGTCATCCGTCAAGAAAAGCTACAAGTGGTGCTGGAATTCCTGATGCATCCAATTCCCGTTATATATGCTCTCTTCTTGGAATTATTAATTGCATGCAGTTTCCTACTAAAAATCTTTTGCTACGCAATGCAATGCTTGTATGTTACTGGTTGATCGCTGCAACCTATGAAGCTGAGTTTATATTTACATCTTAGTGTGTAGAGCAGCTAGGATGAACACAAGCAGTTATATAGCTAGGCTCTTTGGCTCACATATTTACCAACCAACTTTGATGTTTGAGGGTTGAGGCAATAAGGAAATATCTTACTGTTACTAATTGGAGGCCCCAACGGCGTTAATTCTGATCAGTCACATTAAGAAAAAAGATAAATCCTATAAATTCTCACAATAATCAGAAACATCTGGCCTTTCATTTAGTAGACTCTAATCATCATTACCGATATTAGCCATTGAATCTATTGTACACTAGTACACATATCTTACCGGAGGCGGTCGTTTTTGGTTAATGGAGGCGGGCAAACACGACCGCCTCCAATGGAAGGCATCGGATAATCAGAGATTAACAGAGGCGGTCGCCCCGCCTGCCTCCATTAATGGTATTAATGGAGGCGGGCGTCATAACCTCCCCGCCTCCGGTAATGGATTAAAAACTTTTAAAAAAAGAACATAGCCCATCGACGAGCTCGTCTCGGAGCCCACCAGGGAGCTCGCCTACTCCGCGTGGCCCGAGCGTCGCCGGATCCTCACGCCCCGCCGACGCGAGCCATATCCGGCATCCCTGCGCCAAGCAACCGCCGGATGTGGCTTTCCCGCTCCGAACAGTCGCCGGAGGCCTCCTCTCCGAGATGTCGTAGATCCACTTGGAGAAGCCGCCGCCGGAGGAGCTCCTCATCTAGATCTGCGCCGCTGGAGGTGCTCCTTGGCCACATCCACCGCTATGCTCAAGGTAGATGGAGGATTAGTCACCGAGGTACGCCGCCACCGAGGTAGCCGGCGTTCTCGAGGAAGAGGGGCGCCGTGGGGGAGCGGCTCGCGCCCGCGAGAGGGGAGGCCACACGGCCCATGCCATTGCGAAGGAGGCTGTACCGACCGGACGGGATGGGATGTGGCACACCTCAAGGAGAGAGTGGACAGAGGGAGAGAGAGGCAGGGCCGCCGCCGCCGCTGTCTTCTGAGAGAAAAGATGAGTGGTTGGTCTGGTGTGAGACTCCTGAACCCTAAATGACGCTTATATACATGGAATCTATTAATGGAGGCGGACATCTTAATTTGACCGTCTGCGTTAATCATTAATGGAGGCGAACACCTTAATACGACCGCCTCCATTAATCATCTACTAACGGAGGCGTGCATCTTAATATGATCGCCTCCTTTAATCGATTAATGGAGACAGACACGTGATAATGCTCGCCTCTATTATTAGATGATTAATGGAGGTGGACAAATTATATAGTCCGCCTCCATTAATGAATTAACGGAGGCGAGCGACTCATATTGACAGCCTCGGTTAATATGTATTAACTGAGGCGGTCATCGCTATAATGCCTGCCTCTATTAAATATTAACGGAGGCGGGTGCCTTCAACGACGAATGTTGACAGTCTGGCAGGGATTAATGGAGGCGGGCGCGAGATGTGCCTGCCTCCAATCAAGAAATCGCACCGTTTCTTAAAAGAATCCTATGCTAGTGATAGTTTATTAAAAAATTACCCATCACTGCCATTATGAAAAATACATAAACTAACCCCCTATTTTTTCATATAAATTACCCACCTCTGCCATTATATAAAACAAAATTCAAAATAACCCCCTAAATTTATATATAAAGTCTCACATCTCCTGTTATGAAAAATAATTCAAAACAGCCCCCTAAATTTTGCATCTAAATTACCCACCTTGGACATTATTAAATATAATTTAAAATACCCCCTAACATTATGTCTCAATTACCTCACGAGGTCATTATGAATGATAATACGTATTCTATAATAATAAATTTTATAAGAAATTGTTTTAAATAAGTCTTTTTGTTTGGCATAATTATATATTATGGCTCCGTTTAGTAGGGCTCCTACCAGCTCTAGATTCTCCAACACATTCACTATTTAAACACTGTTCACGGGAGTTGTTTTTATGTTTCTTCTCCTCTCCTCTCACAAAGCCACTGGAAGCATGTGAAGCTAGATAAAAGTGGCTTCTCCTTCTCCCACTAGCTCTGTGAGAGGAGAGAGGATAGAGAAAAAATAGTTCCTGTGAACAGTGTACGAACAGTGAATGTTTCAGAGAAGCTGGAGCCAGTAGGAGCCAATGTTTCAGAGAAGCTGGAGGCAGTAGGAGCCTTACCAAGCGGGAGCCTATATATAATTTGTAGCAAAAACAAATCGTGCAAAATGGCAGGGACACTTTAAATGGTAGATACATCGACCATTGTACTGCATGCGGCTGTTAATGAATAATTTTCTGACCATGTACTGCAGCATAAAACATCAACACTGGTTGGCGAAAAATTTACACGTGAGCCAGATTTTTTCCTATATTTATGTCGTCATTTGTCCATCCTTCTTCCATGTTCGCCTATAGATAGACGACCGTGTCTCTTCGATCTGTTGCGTCAATTAGCTAATTAACTTGTATAAGCCATAACATGCAGTTTCTATATATATATAGTCCTTAAACTAGGTAGCTTGTTTCATAGGAATGGGATGCATCCGGAGTTCCAACTGGACAAGGACACACGCATACCAGAGTGAGGCATGACAGCCCATCGGAGGTTCATGTCCTGCCATGCCAGCACGGACGCCATGTGGTACACAGAGCCGTGAAGCGTGTGACTCCAGCGTACACCGTCTCAGATGGTCACCGTGCATATGAATGCACAGCGGACTCCGGCCGGCGGGTGCCCGTTGCTTGTTGTGCCGATGGGAGTACGTGGGGACTAGAGCGTCGTAGTGAACTAGTGCAGAATGCTGTGTTGTGCCTATCTCTTTGGACACCACAGTGCAGCAGCATGCTGTGTCCAGTCCAGTCCAGGTCGAGAGATCGATGATCGATCAGTCACGCGGCCAGGTCGCCAGGTTGTAAGAAAGCTAGTTGTGAAACCCGGACCAGCTTGCTTTCCTTGCCATAGGCGCTTGTAGCTTTGTCTGTATGCGTTTCTCTGTGTATACTGTATTACACTGGTGGAGGCTGGATCAATGAGTTGCCCTGTCTCTGGGAATGAAGCTCGTATAGCTCGGTCGAGAGCCAACCTCCTGTGCACTCACTCTGAGCCAAGCTACCAGTACGTGCTGGGGATTTTCCTCGTTATTGTTTTAGGTCAAGCGTTTGCCTCCATCTTCTGTGGACCCGGGAGTCGCCCTGGGCATAATTAACCGATAACCGAAGACCGAACTGAAATGACCGAGACCGAAACTGATTTTTTCGGTCACTAGTTCGGTCTTATGTTTCAGGTAACCGAAGTTTAGTCGGTTAATTCGGTCTCATATCTCGGTTACCCGAAGTAACCGAATAGACCGACATATGTCAAAGAGGCTCAAATACGCAATGAAGCCCAAGCCCAATACTGTAAAGTCATATATATAATCGAAACTGGCCACCGGACACCACTCAAACCCTACCTCCATTCCCCACCCGAACCCTGCAGCTGTGACGGCGGCTCCCTGGCTCCCTGCAAATCCACGGGCACCCGCACGCACCTAGGTTCTTCTCTCCGGCCTCCGCAATCTTCTCCGAGCTCCCGTCGCCACCGCAATCTCTCTCTCCCCCAGGCCAGGGTACTAGCCGGTGCCCATCGTCCGTCCGTCCGTCCTCGTAGGCTGCACTCCTGCTCGCTGCATCTCGGCAAGTCTCCGAGCATGCGAGTGCAACACAACAAGAAGCTAACAGCGATGGCAGCAGTACTCTCGAGGCTCCACGTTGAGACATTTGACATTTGTTTAGTTTTTAGTTTATCTCACTAGTGTTTACATGTGTTGCTAGCGGTCGAAGAATTGTTTGATTTGATTTTTCTTCCTATTATTTTGTTTGTTGATTGATCTAAAGAAACTCGTGACTGTGTCGATGATTTCTTGGTCGGTCAGTTCGGTTAAAATCGAAGACCGGACCGAACTGACCGAACCCGAAGTGCCCGGTCTTCAGTTTCCACAGAGACCGATCGGTTCGCAGTTTTAGATAACCGAAGTTTGTCAAAGACCGAGGAACCGATCGGTTCGGTTCGGTCTGACCGAATGCCCAAGGCGACCCGGGAGCCTATGTGATTACTTCTGGTCAATAATAATAATGGAGAAAATGATCAACTAATTGGGTGTGGGCAGCATTGAGATGCTTGCGATTTTAGAAAACAGGACTACACGAGCAGTTCTGAAACATTTGTTGGACACTTACATGGCTCCCTGAAGGGATGTTTATGGATGTCACATTCGATCTTCTTCGAACAGATGAAGAATTACTTTATCTCTCGCTCTTTATGACATTATTATCCAGAGTAGTACTTATACTAAATTAATGGCTAACATATATATAGATAATATATGTATAAAGGGAACTAATTAAATTAGTGAATAACACGTTGGTGAAGATGTGGTACTTGTTCTTGGGATGCGTCCTTCTTCCAGATCATTCTTCTACGTACTATGCATCACGTTGTGACCAGTCCCTGCATTGATAATGTCTACTTACTGCGAGAACCTCGCCTCCACTGAGCGAACGATGATTGAGCAATGGCCTCTCTAGGCTCTAGATGTCAGAGCAGCATCTAAGCGTTTTCTGACTCATTGGCTGCAAGTATAATTCCTAGTGCATCCCATTGCCATGGCTCTATCAAAAGCATCGTAGCACCTCTCTCTATAGAAACTGAAAAACCGGAATTGTCACTGCTAAATTGTTATACAAACCGGAATTGTATTTATATCACTGTATTGATTGAACAAATGTGGAAGAACCATATTTGTCCACACCTACCTCTCTGATAGAATTAACTGCTTGGAACAAATAAATCAATTAATAAGAAATAGTAGTACACAAACATGCTATATAGACTACTCCCACTATTCAAGAAAATGGTTAGGGCCTAGCCTTGTGGGTTCAATCGGAACTTGCGGTGAAGATGCAACAATAATAATAGTTCGAGGCTGACCCTGGGCTCCAAATAATTGAGGGCACATGAACTTGTCGTGATATGTGTTGTCACTTTGGATCTTAGCTCGAGCAGGCAGGAAGATGTTTATAGGCACAACTGGTTTTAGTCATGAACTTGGCACTATCAAAGGCTGCTTGTAGTCAAAATGCTACTAGCTAGAAATGATTTGGTTTTAGGAGACACCACCTTACATTCCAATGATTTCCTTTTAGTAGTTGATTAACAGATGACCCTCATACTACACCTATACTCCCTCCGTATCGGAAATAGAAGACGTTTAGGACAACGACACGGTCTCCAAAACACAACTTTGACCCTTTGTTTTTTATAAAAAATATTTATAGAAAAGTGATATATGTATACTTTTATGAAAAATATTTTTTCAAGATAAATCTATTCATATATTTTTTACATTTGGAAACTCAACAATTTAAAATTTATAGATGATTTATATTCCCAATGATTTGAAAACGTCTTCTATTTCCGATACGGAGGGAGTATTTCAAATTAAGTGCATTATTGATCTCTCCACGGTCGGATATCTTTGAGCATATGGCTCCTCGTACTTTGTTTTCTTTTAAGATAATGGAATGAAGATTCGGTTCATCCCTCTTGAAGAAAAAAGGCATTAGAAAAAAAAACTATAACTGCCCTCTTTCTGGAGATATAATTCCAAATGGATCATCATTCTGCCCATCCAAGGTACTTGTTAGACGATGTTTGGTGCACAGGGTCCCTCCACCTGTAGGCAAATGGAGACTGGGCACCATCGGCCAGGAGTGCTTCTTCACAACTGTATGTATGTACCTGGGTACTCTGATTAATGAATCTATCTATCTATTCATACCAGTGTTCATACTCTTTCACTACTTTCATTATTCTCTGACCTCAAAAGAAAAATGCAACTACAACTGCCCTGTTTTAGTTTTGAGATATAACACTAAATTTTGTTCGGAAGGCGTGTGAAGTTAGGTGTGTTGAGAAGTCTTTTTAGTATTTAGCTATAACAATTGTAGTTTTTCAAACAACCTCCCAATGAGAAAGGGCTTGTAATTAACTAATAAGTTCTGTCCGACGAGGTCTTAAACTTTGTAGTTTTCGACAAAATTTAAATATGTTGGCTGATTATTGAATGGAATATATACGTCAAGAATTTTTGTGAGGATAGAGGAATAGATTCCAATGCTGAACGCAGAAGTGCATACTTCGCGTCACGTGCAGGACCCTTGAGAGCGGTGCTTAGCCAGTGCCTAGTAGTATGTAGGCACTTTTTAAAGAATGCCTAGTAGGATTATGATCACATTATTACTTTGCCGCCCCTGTGTTAAGGGTTGATTTATACACATCTTTTGGTAGAGCATGCCTTTATTAAACCAACCTTTGTAATTCACTGTTTACCAATTAATGTCCGCAAAACAATCTTTCAGTAGCGTTATTAAGATTGTCCAACCCTGACATGTATCCGTACTATGATACCCTCATTATAATGTACAATCCTAGTACACAATAAATCCCTACTAGACTTTGAGTCGATTGAACCATGGCGGGAGGTACACCCACCGGACACGCTCGTACATGTCTGTGAGAACGACCATCATTAGATTAGAAGACTCTGTTCTAATCTCCTCCGAGAGGGGCTCTATGGTCTACAGGAATGCATCCGATTTATGGGTCTGACCTCTGGGGAACAAATCAGACCCATTAGTTTCCCAAGACAGGGCCTCGCTGATCAACCATCGTATAGTCCAGGTCACACTAACATGCTAAGACCCTGCAGTGACCTCCCTACGTGGATTGGGCAACGATGCCTGTTACTGTGCACCAGTGCAGGATGCTGCCTTTTGTTCATGCCTTGTTCGAAAAGGGGATTGGTGGTGCTACATGCTACAATCTATAACGTTTGGTGGAATTGGTGGTGCACCAAAATTATTTTTTGAGTTTGGCTCTGTTTTGGATTTCTGGTGCCCAAAATATAATTCCAATTATAATGGATCATCGTGCTTCATATCCAAGCTACTTTGATTATTATCTGACCTCGATAGAAAAAAAACAACAATAACTCCCAGCCCTCTTTCAGCAAATGAAAACAGAGCTTGAATAGCCTCCAACGGGGCACCACCATCAACATCACCCCAAAGATGCTCGGTTACAGAGGACGTAGGATGTAAACAACTAGAGACTAGACCGAATATAGCATCAGCTACGATCAGCTAGGATTTTATACGAGCCTCTTTCATATTAGTAATACTACCACCGTAGGCAAGGCTCAGCTAGGATGTAGGATGTTGAAGACCATGAATTAAAAACCACATAGACACTAGACCGTATAGGCATCGATGGCATGGCATTGAGCAAACCATCGATCAACAAGAGAAGGCACTGTACAAACTGGAGCTTGGCGATGGCGACAGAAGTGTTTTGTGCGATAGCGATGGTGAAAGCACCATACGCCAAGCTATAGTTCCACAGCAGCGCAGCAGCAGGGTGCCATCGGAGGAAAAAGACAAGAGCACCAAAGAAACAGCTCCTGCTTTCAGCTCCGTCTCATCGTCTCAGACCTCTCGTGCATGGAAAGCAGCAGGAGAAGCCATGGGGTTCAGCCCGGCAGTAGGGTATTCCGTACTTGTGGCGCAGCGATGCCACAAATAAGGTGAATTTGCTGTCCATCCATTCTGATTCACCATTTTGCTCTATTTTGGATTTCCGGTGTCTCCAATTCCAAATAGATCATTGTGCTGCACATGTAATCTAATTCCATTTGTTTTCCTCTTACCAAACTATAGTTGCACTCGCTTTTCATGAAGTGGCTAAATGAGCTTTGAAGAGCCCTACCATACATGTACTCCCCTATCAGTGTGCTCTTTATTTATGCAAACACACTCAGGCCGGTATATCTCTATAAATAAAAGAAATGGTTCATTGAGTGACCCGCTGGAGAGACATGCACATACTTCTTCTATATATACATTGCCTCACTTCCATGCTAGAGATGGAGACGAAGGCATAGCCATGGTCCTCGTACCTCGGCGCGTGTGGAGAAGGAGCATTGGGAGGCGTATGTTTAAGTTTCAAGATGACTTCAATTCAAAAACAAATTGCCAGTATCAAACATGGGATTAAAAACTTTTTTTTTGAGAATTACACAGTTAAAAAACGTAGACACTCAAACATGCACGCGCACTCACCCCTATGAATACACGTACGCAAACCCTACCCTTATGAGCACCTCCGAAGAACTGAGCCGGCAGATATCTCGAGTTTCACGAAGTCAGAAATTCGCTTCCACGGGGAATCGAACTCAGGACCTGTGGGGTGCCGCTCGAGTGACTTAGCCAACCAGACTAAACACCCTTTGGCTGAGATTAAAAACTTTTGTATAGAGTATTAGGTCGACTACTAAAACATTGGTATTAAAAACTTTTCAACTACAAAGTTAGAGTCTAGTGATGTAACTGTAAACTTTTGTATAGACCATGTCAACATATGGGATTGTTTGATAATTTAAAATTTCAATTTTCAAAATCTGTGCACTTACAACAATATTTTGGGACCCTAAAACATTTCAATTCTAAAACTTTTTATTTACAAAGTAGTAGATCGCTTCGAGTTCTGCAATTTTGATATAAAGTATGTCTTTATTCAAGTTGATATGAAGAAATTATAAACTATTTTTTGGTGTAACCATTTAACTCGGACGAACATGTTAAGATGCACGGCTTGTTGCCCACGAGGGCTTGATCCAGGCTGCAGCCACGCTCCATGAGCTCTAGTAACGAACGGAAGCATCGGCGTTTGACTTCTTAGAAACCTAGGAGTGAGAGGAAACTGAAGGGGCCGCTGACTGTAGGCTGCCCAAGCTTGGGAGCCTCTGCGACAGATCTTGTGCCCTGCGAGCCGCCACGCATGCCGTGGGGCAGCTGTGACATCCGCGCTTGGAGGAGGAAGCTACCGAATGTATTAATGTATTTGGACAGCAACATCTAAAACACGAATGTATTAATGTACCCTTTAAATTTAATCTAAAACTAGTTCCATATAATTTTTGTTCGGATCCACCACTTAAGTTCATCTACATTAGTTTTCTTATTTTATAATCATTAGATCTACTCAAATGGATATCCTAGTTTTTTGAAGCACGATAGAATTTCTCCTAGTTAAATACACATAGCGCTAGCTCCTAATATTACTTATATGATTCAAATCTTCTCTTTTTTTAAGGCAACTAGGTATTTTTTATTTGGTGGAGGCAGAAGCAAACCATGCCATGCACTTTAGCGGTGTCATTGTAATGAGTTCTACTCACTAGACATATCGTTGTACTATATATGGCCGTCCAGGGAACATTTTTTATTTTCTTTCCGCGTATGACAGTATAAAGATATTTATATATGTACATGCATCATTTCTGCTGGTAAGCATTATTACACATATCTGCATATTGCCTCAAACATCATACCAAAATTGGTTGGTCAAATAGTTACGGGCCAGAGCTAAAGAGCCAGTATGTGCTGATCCTGCTTCCTATATTGACATATAAATATCAACTCTGTTTGGCTAGTTGATTCAAATAGAAACTTACAAACAATACATTGCGTATAAAATATGAAAGCAATATGCATTGCATAGAATCGTATTTTCAGTAGGAAACTGCATGGATGAAGTCCTATATAAAAAATGGTATCGTGGGAATTGGATGCATCTGGAGTTCTAGCACCACGTTAAAAGTTCTTTGTTCATGATTGAACAGAAGTGAAGTCTGGCAAGTAGTGGCTAGACATTACGCTAAAGCAGAGGGTAAAATTCCCATGTGGCAGTGCCGCACTACAGCTGCCAAAACACTGGCGAGATCACTCACGCCTGTCTGTGATTGTCCAGTGGGACCTCCTCATGAACTGGTGTTTCCTCCGCTACCAGAAGGAGCAGCTCAGCTAGCTGATCTAGCAGTTGAGCTGCACACCATCCCTCCGCTGATGACAGGAATGGCAGCTGATTATGAAGGACCGAGAACGGCGACCAGAGGGGGGGTGAATGGGAGCCTCAAATTTCACTCGGAAATATTCGGGCCACTCTTCCCAAAAACAACCCCAGCAAGCAAACTTACTCCACCAGCAAGATCACGACCCTAGAGAGGGTGGATACCTTTGGCGAAGACCAAGAAGTACAGCGGATCTTCCGGAAACCAAGAACTCAAACCGTGACAACGATAGTGAGGCTCTCAAACCCTATGGAGAAGAGAAGAGAGCTCTCCCAAAAATACTTATGAGAACTGGTCTCAAAAGTGTTTCATCAAGTTCCTTGCGTGATTACGAAACCAACGCAACAAACGGAACTCAATTCGGAGTCCGGAAGAGGGAGAAACGGCCAAAACAGCGACGAAGAAAATCCTGAAAATCTTTGCTGGAAGGCCGACGGACGCTGGCGTTGGACGGTCCGTCGCCAGAGTCCGACGCACCCAGAAAAATCAGCCCCTACTGGAAGGGCGGCGGACGCTGGCGTAGGACGCTGACAGAGGGCGACGGACGCTGGCGTAGGACGGTCCGTCGCCAGAGTCCGACGCACCTAGAAAAATCAGCCCTTACTGGAAGGGCGACGGACGCTGGCGTAGGACGCTGACTGAGGGCGACGGACGCTGGCGTAGGACGGTCCGTCGCCAGAGTCCGACGCCAAAAACGAAAAACGACGACCAGCGAGGCGACGGACGCTGACGTCAGCACGCCCCAGCGTCCGACGCAAAACCCTCGGAGCGTCCGACGCTCCCGAAAACTGCACAGTGAACCCGAAAATCGTGATTTCTCCTCCAAATCTTCTCAAAACTCAACCAAATGAACTCCAACTGCAACCAAACTTTGTAGGCATGATCCTTGTACAGTTGAGGAGCTATCCCGAAGAAATCATCGCTCAATTTGGGTCGGATAAACGGGAACACTCGGATTTGGGGGAGAAAAGGCAAAACGAAGAACACCGCAAAGAAATCGCCCGATCTGCGCACTCGTGAGGTTTGAGGAGAATTCCTTCGGTGCAAAGATGCTCCTCACGAATACGAACAACTTGGTTCAAATGGATTTGCAAGAGCTACTCCCTACAAAGAGAAATCATCTCGGGAAAAAGAGGGAGCAAAAGCAAAACGCGAAGAACACAAGCAAAACAACGACACGATCAAGAAATCGAAGCCACCATGGCTTACGGAGGTTACGGCCTCCGATTCCTCACAACAAACTCGAGTTCTTACAGAGGTTGGTGAAATCAACCTAGGGATCTCATGAACTAGAGAGAGGCTAGAGAGAGAGAGAGTTAGGGCAAATGATTAGGGTTCAGGAGATAGGATGAGGATACCCCTTCATCCTCTATTTATTAGAGGCTTTGGCTATTTCCCAAAGACCCCCCTAGATACAATGAGTGAACTACCTAGCCTAAGCATTGCAGTCCAAGCTCCGGTAAATATCTCCCTCGATTTGAATGGACGGCCCCGCTTCCTGCCAGGAGTTGCCGTCGCCTCGACGCAACCTCCAGGATTCCGCCACGTGCCATCCCCGCTTCCTCGGAAGCTCCGCCCGGGTTTTGAGGCCCAAACCCGCGAAACCCGCCACCGGTAGCTTTCGGCTCAACTACCGAACCCCGAGTTTTGCGGCTCAAACTCGGAAACCGACGCGGATGGTTTTGAGGCCCAAACCACCAAACCACTCGACTCGAGCCGCCTTGTCCTCGCCCGATCGGACTCCGAGTCCCTTGAGCCTCCGCTCGACCCGCTCGTCCGCCGTCTTGACTCGATCGACTCGGTCTACCTTCATGTCTTCTTGCACTCGCCGGTGCCAGGCACTAGCCACCACAGCTAGTCCGCCGGCGCCCATGGTCCCTCAGTCCGAGCCCCGCTTCTGCCCTTCACCGCTCTCAGTCCATCGGCACGGCAAGCCTCTACTCGACCTTCTCCACGCCATTGACCACTGTCACTAGGCATAACACCTGCACACCACAAGCCGATAGACAGGCACACATTTGCTTTCGCAAAGAGGTTAGGGTAAGCCACTCAAACTGAAACGCTCAAATGTTGGACAATCACTCATCACAAAACTGAACATACATGGGTACTTATCCACCATGTGTTCGCAATCTCCCCCTTGATGAGTGCATTGTCAACACAAGTGCATTTCAGATTTGAGCCACAAGGTAAAACTCTCCAAATGACCAAAAGCTAAGAAAGCCAAAACGGGGTCACTTGAGAGAAGCAAGACACATCCAAAACTTGGTTCCCAAAGACATGGGCAACGGCTCGACGCAACCAAGCAAAACAAAGCTAGCCCTCAAGAAGAGGCAGAAACGGGCTCAACACCGCTAGCAAGCCAAAAATACCAATCAAAGCTCTCAAAGCTCAGAAAACCAATTGAAGCACTCAGGGAGCTCAAAGATACCAATTAAAATGCATAAAACTCAAGAAGCCAATCGAAACCTGTCGGAGCCAAAACACAAGCTAGACCCTCCAGAAGAGGCAAAGGCTCAACACATCTAGCAAAAGCTCCCCCTGGACAAAAGCAACACAAGATACCAAGGAAGGGTGAAATTCATTTTCTCCCCCTTGAACAGATAACTCTCCCCCATGCTTTCTTCTCTCCCCCATGCTTTCTTCCCACAATGCACAATTCTCCCCCTTAAGTGTCTTAAGTGTAGATGGAGTGAAATGCACATCTCTCCCCCTTGTTGACACATGAAACTCAACAAAGCTCAAAACGCAAGAACCGGCCACAAATGCCATGAAATGCAAAATGAGTGCTACAAGCTTCATACATAGAGCAAAGACAATGAAAGGATGCTCTAAATGATGTGATCCTGTGAGAATAGGAAAAGCTCTACGTGCCCAACTAAGACTCGGGTTGAGCTAAAGATCACTTTAGAAGCTATTTTAGAGAGCATTACATGTGTGAGCAAGGAATGGGTATCACCTCCTAGAGACAACTATACATGGCAAACAAGATAGGACCTATCTCAAAGCAATATCATGTATAGCAAGTAAAACTATCCCTAGCAAAGTTCATACAACAAGCCAATGACCCAACTGAATGAATTTTTCAAATTTCAGAGTTTTGCAGCCAAATTTCAGTTTTAGGCACATTTAAGTTGTATGCGAGTGGTTGTAAGCAAAGTGATGCCACTGCTTACCAACCGGGCGAAGTCAAAGGACTTAACACACCGGTTTTGGTCATACACGACACCGCTCAAGTATCAACCCATATGGGAAGCAGTCTCGAACACACGGTGAAGTGCTCACAATGCAAACCCAACTCGATCTTTCCAATGCACAAAACAGAGAGCTATTTCATTTTAGATCAATTTTAAGGCATGGTGCTCAATGGAAGTAAATGAAACAATGAAGAGCCATAGTTACAAGCTATATATAAGGCAGCCAAGAAGGATCTTCAAAAGCCTACACATGCTAGTGCCATTTCAGAGGTGACATGGGGAATTAAATTCAGTTTTAAAGTTTTTCTAACTTAGCTCTATTGCATATCAAGAGATCAAAGAGAGTCTAAGTTAGGCAACACCATAGACACATAAAGCACCTCAAATAGAGCATAGATTCATTATATCGGCTATAGGTATGAAGCTTAATATGAATTATGTCACAAATGCAAATGAGATGCAAAATGTAATGACACCAATTAAAAGAAAAGACAAAAAGAACCAAAAAGAAAAAGAAACACAAAGAGCTTCCCTCAACTAAAAAGGGAAGCAAACACCCAACTCACCCCGAAGGCGAGAAAACGCAACTTGATCGAGAGGCTTTGTGAGAATATCCGCAAGCTGGTTTTGGGTATCGACATGCCGGAGGTCAATGTCGCCCTTCTCATAGTGATCTCTCAAGAAGTGAAAACGAACTTCAATGTGCTTGGTCTTTGAGTGAAGCACGGGATTTTTGGCTACACTAATGGCACTCGTGCTATCGCAAAGCAGAGGCACTTTAGTAATCTCAAGGCCAAAATCCTTCAAAGTCGCAATCATCCAAAGCAACTGCGAACAACAGCTAGCCGCGGCAACGTACTCAGCTTCGCACGTCGATTGTGCCACGCTAGACTATTTGCGAGAAGACCAAGACACAAGAGAAGAACCAAGAAACTGGCAAGTCCCAGAAGTGGACTTCCTATCAAGACGGAAACCGGCAAAGTCGGCATCAGAGTAACCACAAAGCACAAGAGAGGAGGAGGCGGAAAACCAAAGTCCAAATTCGGGAGTGAAGCGCAAGTACCTCATGATGCGTTTCACCGCCTGTTTGTGCGATGTTCGTGGGGACGCCTGAAAGCGAGCACACAGGCAGACAGCGAACTGAATGTCCGGTCGGGTCGCCGTTAGGTACAGAAGCGACCCGATCATGCTGCGGTACTCCGTCTGGTCCACCGCTTCTCCTTCCTCATCCGCATCCAAGGCAGTAGTAGTTGACATAGGCGTCGAGAGGGGCTTTGCCTCGTCCATGTCAAACTTCTTCAAGATATCCTTCGTGTACTTGCCTTGGTGCACAAACGTCCCTTCTCGGGTTTGCTTGATTTGCAACCCGAGAAAGAAAGTCAACTCTCCCATCATGCTCATCTCAAATTCCCTGCTCATAAGATCTGCAAACTTGGCAACAAGAGCATGAGAAGACCCACCAAAGATGATATCATCCACGTAAATTTGGACAAGGAGAGTATCTTTGCCTTGCTTGAGGAGAAACAACGTCTTATCTACCGATCCCATTTTAAAACCCTTAGCAAGCAAAAAGGTCTTTAGCCTATCATACCATGCTCTAGGTGCTTGTTTCAAACCATATAAAGCTTTATGAAGTTTAAAAACATGGTTTGGAAACTTGGGATTTTCGAACCCGGGAGGTTGTCTAACATACACTTCCTCCTCTATGTAGCCATTTAAGAAAGCACTTTTAACGTCCATTTGAAAAAGTTTAAAACCCTTAGAAGCCGCAAAAGCTAAAAGGATTCTAATGGCTTCTAAACGAGCTACGGGAGCAAAGGTTTCCTCATAGTCTATTCCCTCCTTTTGACAAAAGCCTTGCGCTACCAACCTAGCCTTGTTACGCACTACCACCCCATCCTCACTTTGTTTGTTTTTGAAAACCCACTTGGTTCCTATAGGGTGACAACTTGGTGGTGGTGGCACTAAGACCCAAACGCGGTTTCGCTCAAAGTTCTCTAACTCCTCATGCATGGCATTAACCCAATCCGGATCCATCAATGCGTGTCCAACATCTCGGGGCTCAAAAGACGCGACAAAAGACGAATGAGCAAAGTGAGAGATACGATATGACCTGGAGCGTGTAGTACGCTCGTTGATGTCACCGATCATAGTCTGAGGAGGGTGGCGATGCTGAATGTGTAGCGGTGCCTCACGTGAAGAAGTCGTCTCCCCCTCGACAACAGCTGGAGCTCCCTCAGGTGCAACGGGCACCGACTGAGGAAGTTGCTCGAACGGCCCCCATGTAGAGGAAGTAGAAAGGTCCGGGCCGTGAGCCGAAGTAGACGTCACAGGGTCGACTGGGACAGCCGGTGGAGTCGGCTCGGGATCACCCCAATCGGCGTCGTCCTGCTCCTCCTCCACAAAGATGCTGGTGTTCACCTCATCATCACCTGCAAGCTCAAAAGCAGTGGAAACACAGGGCATAGTTTCATCGAATGTAATCTCACTAGTCTCCATCACTCGGTTAGTCTCAAGGTAAGTGCACGATAAGCACGAGAGTGAGTAGAATAACCAAGAAATATACCGTCAGAAGACCGTGATTCAAATTTATCCAACTTACCGCCCTTTTTGAGGATGAAGCACCTGCACCCAAACACCCGTAGGTGACTTACCTTGGGTGGTCTCCCAAATCGCAGCTCATAAGAGGTCTTTTTCTTAAAAGCCCGGAGAAAAATGCGATTGGAAACATAGCAAGCAGAATTGAGTGCTTCGGCCCAATACCGCCTAGGAGTCCTATGCTCATCGAGCATCGTCCTGGCCATCTCAACAAGGGTCCGATTCTTGCGCTCAACAACACCATTCTGCTGGGGAGTGTAAGGAGAGGAAAATTGGTGATCCAAACCCAAAGAAGAGCAAAGAGATGCAAATTTAGCATTCTTGAATTCTGTGCCATTATCACTGCGAATAGCTCTCATGGCATGCTTAGGTAGCTCATTTTGCAATCTCAAAATCAGATCACGCACGTGCATAAAAGCCTCATCCTTACTCTCCAAAAAGAACACCCAAGAGTACCTCGAGTAGTCATCAACGACTACAACCACATACCACTTCCCTCCTTCCGACCTAACCCGAGCTGGACCAACTGTGTCCATGTGTAAGAGCTCGCCGGGTTGTGAGGTCATAATTTGAGTTACAGGAGGATGGGAAGCAGCAACCATCTTGCCATGCCTGCAAGGATGGCAAACCAAATCCTTCTCGAACTTTAGCTTAGGCAATCCTTGGATAAGGTCCATTGAGCTAAGCCTTGCAAGCAAGTCAAAACTCAAATGTCCCAATCTCCTATGCCACTTCCAAAGCTCGGAAGAAGAACCGGCAAGAAGACAACGAGAAGGTCTGGAAGAGATAGAAAAATCCGCACGAAAAACCTTCCCAAAGGGTAAAATCTGGCAAACAAGATCACCACGAGAGTCCAAAATCCGAGACAAGTTTGGCTTAAAACTCACTTCAAAACCGTCTTCAAGGAGTTGCGAAACCGAGAGAAGATTAAAATGCAAATTCGCAACCAAAGCAACATCCTTGAGGACAAAAGACGAATTGACTCGGATGGACCCCTAGGAGACAACCTTACCTTTACTCTTGTCCCCGAATGTGATGTACTCGGTGTGGTGCACGGGGTCGAGGCTAGAGAACCACTTGGCACTTCCAGTCATATGGCGTGAGCATCCAGAATCCACAAGCCAAGTCTCCTCCAGTCCTCCTTCCTACATCAATAAAAAGACATAGGGTGAGCAAACGGACCAACACTAGGGTTAGTAAACTGTGAAGGATACCAGTGTTGTCCCACTTGCCCAAAGAATGGGTTAGGAGAAAAACCAAACATCTCATGCCCCACGGGAGGATAGCGATCACCACGATAGGGAAAACGTGGTCCGCTAAAGAAGGGTGGAGTAGAGCCACCGCCACGAGGCCCATAGTCGTATGGGTCACGACCGGTACCCCGCCGGGCACGACCACCACGTGGTCTTGCCTCCTGAGGCCTAGCACCTTGAGGCATTGCACCTCTAGGCCTAGAAGTGCGCCTCTGAACTTCCGGTTCACGCACCCCAATTCGTGGGTGGTACATGTCCCGGTTGTTCAACTCAACCTGCCTTCGATCATCTCTCTTCCTCCTAAAGCAAAACTCAGCCAAGTGCCCATCCCGCTCACAATACTCACAATGGTACCTCACCACACTCTTGGTAGGCACTCTCTTGTTGGGTTGGGTGGCTCTCGCTTTCTTAGGAAGGGGATCACTAGAGATGTCTGGCAGTGTATCAAGTGGGTTGCGAAGGTGATTTGGTTTGGCAATCCACACTTGCTTCTGTGGAGTGGTTTTGGGTGGCTCTTCAAACACACCATCTCTCACAGGAAACTTGGAGGGATCGGTAGGCTTAGGTGGAGTGATCTTGGTAAGCTTGGGTGTTGTGGTGGATTTCTCATTCTCGCTCAAACCACTGCACTCACCGATCTTACCGAACAAGCTATCGTCCTTCCCACCTACAGCAAAGCCTACTCCCATGATGCCAGCTCGCTTGCATTGGCTAAGCATCATCCCCAACTGCGGCTCTCGGCAAGACACCCAGCTCAAAATGGACCGAAGGTATGTGTTTTCTTCCTCGGTACGCATCTTGTTGTGTCTGCACGACGCGATCTCAAGCTCCAAAGCCTCAAGGCGATCTGACTCTCTAGTGCTATCTGAGCTGACCTTCTCTAACACAGCAATCCTAGCATCCTTCTGTGCCAGCTCAGAACGCAAGCCTAAGCAAGACTTGCACGCACCAAGTAAGCTAGGCCTAGCCTTCAGCTCACTAATCTCCTCAAGTAGAGTGCCATACTTGTCCTGGAGTGTGACAAGATCAGACATGTGGATGGCACAAGCATCACACTCTACCTCCTCGGTAACCACCACTTGTGCCTTAGCAAACTCCAGCTCATGAAGCGTGCTAAGGTACTTTGCTTTGAAATCATTCCTCTCACAAGCGGCACGCTTGAGCAACGCATCCTGACTGAGCAAGGTATCGTTCAGAGACTCAAGCTCGAGAGAGAGGGATTTGATGGTGGGTGGTACCTCGGGTGTGTCGGAGTCATAGTCGGGGCCATCCTTGAACTTCCCGACCTTGCCTTTTTCAATCGCCATGGTGCAAAAGCCACCGTGCTTGGCGTCGGCGTAGAAGCAGAGGCCGTTGAACTTGTCCTCAACCTTTCCCTTCGACTCATCGTCGCTTGAGGAAGAACCCCCGTCGGAGGAGGCATCGATGTCGCTGAGGGAGGCGAGGAAGGCTCGGTGCTTGGCCTTCACCTTGTCGATCACCTTCTTGGAGGACTTTCGGTTGTAGCCGCCCTTGGCCTTGTGCTTGTCCTCGAAGCGGTGCTCGCGCTTGTCCTTGCGCTTGGTGAAGTCACCCGCAGCTTTCTTGGGGCAGTTTGCGATGAAGTGATCCTCATCACCGCAACGGTAGCACCCCTTGGCTGAGCCACCACGCCGACGGTTCAAACGGTTGTTGTGAAACCGTGAGAACTTGGTGATGACCAAATCCAGCTCATCATCTCCAAGCGCCTCCACTTGTTCCTCTGTCACAGACATCAAAGACAAAGCAAACGAAGAGTGTGAAGGGTTAGAGGAAGAAGAAGACACACCTCCGGGGCCGGAAACCAATGCCATGGATGGGTTCGACGGGTTCTCAAGCTTGGCCCGGGTCTGGTGGTCAATCTCTGAGGACTTGAGCTTGCTGAATAGCTCGTCCACGGTCAGGGCGTCATAGCCCGGTGACTCCTGGATGGCAGCCACCTTCATCTCCCATACCTTCCGATCAAGAGCATGCAAAAGCTTGATAGCCATCTCATGATCATCATAAGGCAAGTTGGTCCGATTAGCACGCATCTTGTTGACGATAGATTGGAAGCGAGTGAACATCCCGTCAACAGATTCGCTGGCCAACTGAACGAAGTTCTCGTACTCCCTACGGTACGTGTCAAAGAGTCTGGACTTGATCTGAGGATTGCCCTCATGATAACGCACAAGTGTTTGCCAGATCTCTCGTGTCGTAGTGAGACTCGAAACCCGCTCAAACTCAGGAAGAGACAAACTTGAGAAGAGGATGCTACGGGCTCTTGCGTTTGAAGCATGTTGTGTAGCTTGGAGCTCAGTGATCCGAGCCCCAAGAACCACGTAGTCCTCATTCTCACAAATCTCCCAGATCTTCGAATCAAGCCCTTCAAGATAAGCGGACATGCGCACCTTCCAATAGGCGAAATTCGTTCCATCGAAAAACGAAGGTTTGCCAATACCTCGCTCCATGTCGCTTTCGCGGATCAAGAACCGTGTAAGGTGGAATGATCCTTAACCGGCTTTGATACCAATTGAAGGACCGAGAACGGCGACCAGAGGGGGGGGGGTGAATGGGAGCCTCAAATTTCACTCGGAAATATTCGGGCCACTCTTCCCAAAAACAACCCCAGCAAGCAAACTTACTCCACCAGCAAGATCACGACCCTAGAGAGGGTGGATACCTTTGGCGAAGACCAAGAAGTATAGCGGATCTTCCGGAAACCAAGAACTCAAACCGTGACACCGATAGTGAGGCTCTCAAACCCTATGGAGAAGAGAAGAGAGCTCTCCCAAAAATACTTATGAGAACTGGTCTCAAAAGTGTTTCATCAAGTTCCTTGCGTGATTACGAAACCAACGCAACAAACGGAACTCAATTCGGAGTCCGGAAGAGGGAGAAACGGCCAAAACAGCGACGAAGAAAATCCTGAAAATCTTTGCTGGAAGGCCGACGGACGCTGGCATTGGACGGTCCGTCGCCAGAGTCCGACGCACCCAGAAAAATCAGCCCCTACTGGAAGGGCGGCGGACGCTGGCGTAGGACGCTGACAGAGGGCGACGGACGCTGGCGTAGGACGGTCCGTCGCCAGAGTCCGACGCACCCAGAAAAAATCAGCCCCTACTGGAAGGGCGACGGACGCTGGCGTAGGACGCTGACTGAGGGCGACGGACGCTGGCGTAGGACGGTCCGTCGCCAGAGTCCGACGCCAAAAACGAAAAACGACGACCAGCAAGGCGACGGACGCTGACGTCAGCACGCCCCAGCGTCCGACGCAAAACCCTCGGAGCGTCCGACGCTCCCGAAAACTGCACAGTGAACCCGAAAATCGTGATTTCTCCTCCAAATCTTCTCAAAACTCAACCAAATGAACTCCAACTGCAACCAAACTTTGTAGGCATGATCCTTGTACAGTTGGGGAGCTATCCCGAAGAAATCATCGCTCAATTTGGGTCGGATAAACGGGAACACTCGGATTTGGGGGAGAAAAGGCAAAACGAAGAACACCGCAAAGAAATCGCCCGATCTGCGCACTCGTGAGGTTTGAGGAGAATTCCTTCGGTGCAAAGATGCTCCTCACGAATACGAACAACTTGGTTCAAATGGATTTGCAAGAGCTACTCCCTACAAAGAGAAATCATCTCGGGAAAAAGAGGGAGCAAAAGCAAAACGCGAAGAACACAAGCAAAACAACGACACGATCAAGAAATCGAAGCCACCATGGCTTACGGAGGTTACGGCCTCCGATTCCTCACAACAAACTCGAGTTCTTACAGAGGTTGGTGAAATCAACCTAGGGATCTCATGAACTAGAGAGAGGCTAGAGAGAGAGAGAGTTGGGGCAAATGATTAGGGTTCAGGAGATAGGATGAGGATACCCCTTCATCCTCTATTTATTAGAGGCTTTGGCTATTTCCCAAAGACCCCCCTAGATACAATGAGTGAACTACCTAGCCTAAGCATTGCAGTCCAAGCTCCGGTAAATATCTCCCTCGATTTGAATGGACGGCCCCGCTTCCTGCCAGGAGTTGCCGTCGCCTCGACGCAACCTCCAGGATTCCGCCACGTGCCATCCCCGCTTCCTCGGAAGCTCCGCCCGGGTTTTGAGGCCCAAACCCACGAAACCCGCCACCGGTAGCTTTCGGCTCAACTACCGAACCCCGAGTTTTGCGGCTCAAACTCGGAAACCGACGCGGATGGTTTTGAGGCCCAAACCACCAAACCACTCGACTCGAGCCGCCTTGTCCTCGCCCCGGTCGGACTCCGAGTCCCTTGAGCCTCCGCTCGACCCGCTCGTCCGCCATCTTGACTCAATCGACTCGGTCTACATCCATGTCTTCTTGCACTCGCCGGTGCCAGGCACTAGCCACCACAGCTAGTCCGCCGGCGCCCATGGTCCCTCAGTCCGAGCCCCGCTTCCGCCCTTCACCGCTCTCAGTCCATCGGCACGGCAAGCCTCTACTCGACCTTCTCCACGCCATTGACCACTGTCACTAGGCATAACACCTGCACACCACAAGCTGATAGACAGGCACACATTTGCTTTCGCAAAGAGGTTAGGGTAAGCCACTCAAACTGAAACGCTCAAATGTTGGACAATCACTCATCACAAAACTGAACATACATGGGTACTTATCCACCATGTGTTCGTAGATTAGAACACTGAAGTTTTCTGGTACGTCAAACATTTTCGGAGTTGTTAGATTTAGAGAAAGACCCTGTAATTTGCTTCATGCATGGTGCTCTGATCCTCCCACAATGTCCCTAGAGCTGAATGAGATGTAGAGCAGAACAAGGAAAAACCTTCGTGAAGCTTCACTACTGTGCATCTGCACGGACACATTTCTTCCCCAAAAATGCCCTCTTTGTGGACGAGACGGGTCCGTCGGGGTTCAGGGGCATGAATCCGCTAGCACCGGGCTGCCTCAGTGCGGAGCTGCACGGTCACTGAGCACCCCAAGTGCATGCACGGTCACGGAGGAAGCCGAAAAAACTATGAAAAAGCACATCACATATGCATGTTCATGGTCATCAAAGACGTGCTTCAGCATGTCTGTTATAAGCACATACTTATACTAAAGACGTGTGTTACAAACACATGACTGTATATATTAAAACACATGTCCTGTGATTAGGTTTAAGATGGATTGGTGGGAGTAAACATGCGTCCTATGTAGTGACACCTTATCAGAGACATGTGTTACGAAGACACTTCTGTGATAAGGTTAAGAAGCGTGTATGGAAACATTCTACTACTGACGTGTGTTCTTATCAGTCTGCAGTAAAAATCATACTACCAAGGTGTACAGTTGCCACTTAAAGTACAATCTCTATGAGTTAAGTGTGGTTGGAGTCACAGGGTTCCAATCCTTACAAACACCGGCATGTGTAGTTTTGGAAAGAAATGTGACATGTGGAAGCGGTGGTTATCTAGTGCCTGTTAGGTGAATATTTTAGCACTGAAATTTCGTTCAGCATATCAGACTAATTAATTAGTTTTACGAAGGCCAAATAGTTTCTACTTTTTCTTATTAATTTGTGTGGTACAATGTTAAAGTATTACTTTGTATAGTTTGTACAGACATATAGCAGAGGATCCTAATATTACTTAAATGATTAAAATATTCTCTTTTTTTATGCAATTAGGAAAATGTTACGTATTTGTTGGTGGGAGAAGCAAACCATGCAGTTTAGTAGTGACACTGTAAGTCTGTAATTAGTCAAGCCGGTGCCTCATCTTTCAACAAATTGAGATGGTTATTATTAGCTGCACCACATGCTACGACTACATTCATATCGACCAGAACCGAATTGTCTCACTAGACATATCAAGCTTTGTACTATATATGGCCGTCTAGGGAACATTTTTTATCTGTCCATCTATGTCAGTATAAAGATATTTATGTACATGCATCCTTTCTGCTGGTTAGCATTATTACACATATCTGCATGTTGCCTCAAAAATCTAAATTGGTTGGTCAAATAGTTACGCGCCGGAGCCAAAGAGCCAATATATATGACTGTGTTGATCCTGCTTCCTACATGGACATATAAATATCAACTCTTTTTGGCCAGTTCCAGTTGATTCATACAGTAACTTACAAACTAAACATTGCGTAGAGAATGTGCAAGCAATGCATTGCATAGAATCGTATTTTTAGTAGGAAACTGCATGGATGAAGTCCTATAGAAAGATGGTATCGTTGGAATTGGATGCATCTGGAGTTCTAGCACCACGTTAAAAGTTCTTTGCCTATGTTATATGGAACAACATTGAAGTCTGGCAAGTAGTGGCTAGACATGATGCTACAGCAGAGTGTAAAATTTTCCGTGTGGCAGTGCCGCACCATGCCAAAACACTAGCGAGATCACTAACGCATGTCCATGTTTCTCCAGTGGGGCCTCCTCATGAACTGGTGTTTCCTCGGCTAACAGACCGAGAAGCTCAGCTAGCTGATCCAGCGGCTGAGCTGCACACCATCCCTCTGCTGAAGACATGAATGGCAGCTGATGACAACGCTGAAGTTTTCTGGTTCGTCGTGCATTTTAGGAGTTGTTAGCTTTAGAGAAAGACCCTGTAATTTGCTTCATGGTGTTCTGATCCTACCACAATGTTCGCTCCCTGGAGCTGAATGAGATGTAGAGTAAAAAAAAAAAAGCTTTGTGTAGCTTCACGACTGTGGACACATTTCTTCTCCAAAAATGTCCTCTTAATTTGTGGACGAGACGTGTCCTCGGGGTTCAGGGGCATAAATCCGCTAGCACCGGGCTGCCTCAGCGCGGAGGTGGACGGTCACTAAGCACCGAAACTGCATGCATGGCGTGTAGCCGCTCTATTTCGCCATACAGGTGGCTTCGGGACGGAGGAAGCCAAAAAAAAAACTATGAAAAAGCACATCACATATGCATGTTCAGGGTCATCAAAGACGTGCTTCAGCGCGTCTATTATAAGCACATACTTATACTAAAGACGTCCATTATCATAGTCCACTTTGATTAATTGTTTCATTAATATTACCCAGCAGGTTCCATAGACAAAATAAAAGGTTGTCATTCTAACATGCAAATACTATATCAGTTGATTGCTCAAAAACAATATCTACTTCAGTAAAATGTGTTCAAGAATTTTTCTGTCACTTTTATAAGTAAAAATGCAGAACATTATTTATACTTTTGAACTATAACCAAAATGTCTTAGAATTAGAGTCGTCCCATCATGGATGTGAAAGGAATTTGCCAACCAAATTCATCATTTCAAACACCTGCTTTACCAGTACAATAATGTGAATCTATAATAAATTCCGGATTTTAGGTGTGTTGATATCATTCTCGTGAGAGGATGACTGAAGCCGGAAATATAATTTCTTTTATCTAAAAAAAATATGTGTTGATATCATGGAAGGCAACTGAACCAACCAGGGCGTCCAAAAAGGTACCTCAAGACCTCTGTAAATAACTTGCAACAGTGGTCGGTGAACCATTTCGTTGATAACAAACAGATCTTCATTTTACTAAACCGGTGGTAAATCTAATGACATGTTCATTGTTGTACTTATCTGTTTGGTTTCCAGTAATACATACGTACATATACCATCACACAAACATCATAATTGGTTGGTGAAATAATTATGTGAGTCAGACAGTTCCTATATAGCCTTTGTCCATCTTGCTTCTATGTCACACCCGGTTTTAAGAACAAAACCAGATATACCCTATATGTGAGTCCAGAAAGTCAAATCCCACATATAGTCACAGAACAAGGTAATATCAAAAGACAATACTTAAGTATATAACATATATGGTTAAAGGAATAACCTTGAGAGAGCAAACAACGGTAAGACACTCCGATCTTCAGGTGAAGACTCCACTCCACAGGGACCAACTGACTGGTTGATCACAAGCCTAACTCTTCCAACTCTTACAAACTGGTACCCATCCGGGATTTTTATCCAAGGAATTGAAAAGAAAGTAAACAAGCGTAAGTACTTTCGTACTTAACAAGTATATATGGGGTTCATGAGGCTCAAAAGTTGGCACTGGTTTACTGCGGTAAGCATTTTAATTTGTAACAAAACTTTACAAGTGGTAGAGCAAGGTTATGCTTAAGCCCCCAAATTAAACCACATGATCATATAGCAATTGAACATCATAACATCATGATAAAGTGATCCATAGTATTAAGCAACAAGTAAACAAAGTTCCTGTGAGTTTTCCGGGTCGATCGTAACCTGAGCACGGCTAATATATCAGTTTTACACTCTGCAGAGGTTGTACACTTTACCCACAAGTCGTGATTCCCATATGCCATCACCTCTACCAAGGAAGTGGAGCAGGGTACACTACGAGACCGTTCACAGGTTCCACTGGTAGGTAACAACCCGCTATTCGTTTCCTCAATGGTTAGTACCACCCCTCTTACGAGGGAACTAAGGTGAGCCCCTCTTGCGCCCTTTCGGGTAAGTTGTCACAAACCAGTAGAATTCTAATACTGAGTCAAGCCAGAGCCATATAGCTTGTGGTTGTACTGTATGTCCCAGCTTTTGCTGACAGATAGGATCCTAAATCCATGTTACTAAAAAGTCAAGTTTTACTTTATCATCTCAGGTAGTCATAAGATTAAAGGATCATGCGTATTAAAGAGGAGCACTAGCAATAACTACCCAGATGCAAAGATAACCCATAGGATTTCAAGGATCAAGGTAATCAAATCTAGGTAAACCCTATGGTGACAATATTAGACACATGCATATGATTTGATTCAGAACATCATGAATAGGACAACAAGGATAATACCATGTATACTTTCCTTAAAAGCTTAGATCCTTTGCTCAACTGCTTCTCAACTTCAGACGACTTCTTCTTGATCACCAACGCAAAACTCACCGATTGGACGACAATAAACCAATCACCACACAAGCAGCTGGACAAACATGCATAGTATACAAACATGGCTAAATTAGAACAATACACCAACTCAATGAAAAGGATTTAAAAAGAAATCTACGCATTGCTACGATCACACAGACGCAAAGATCACACTAAACGGAGCTACGATTAGAAAGATACAACTAACGGAAGATTTGCTTTTATAAAAGAGAACTACAGAATTTATCCAATTTATTATATAAAGAGTGTATAGGGTATTTCAGAGAAACACCCAAATTAGATTAAGTCAAAATTGTATTTGGATCTCGAAAACGAAAGTTGAAAACATCGTCATTTTATGTAAAATATGTTGCATATTGGTTAATCAAGTTAAGGTTTTACATCATGAAAATACAGAGCTATTAACATGGTATTAAAGATCACTATCAAAAAGGTCACGTCGATACGAAGCCAACGCAACTTGAACGGAACGAAACGGACTTAAAACGGAGGAAATATAGATTAAATAGTATTTTGAAAAGGGCAGATCAAAGCATTAACAAATTAATTTTCTTTGATTTTCAAAAGTAACATAGATAAAAACTGTACCATTAGATAGATTATGAAATTACGGATCTAACGCAACTCGTTTGGGTCAAAACGGAGTTGAAACGGAGAAATTATAAGCATTTGAATGAGAGTGGCAGTAGAAGAAAACGTATTTTTGAAATAACCGAGAAGATATACGTTTTCAGAAAGGGAAAGTGTAAAGAAGAGAGGGCGCCAAGGGATCCGCGGTGGGGGCTGACAGGTGCCACGTGGCGAAGCGGGACAGGACGGGTGCACCACTCAGCTGTGGACCGCGGGCGGGGTCTCGGTCTATGGGTTCTCGGTGGACCGGAGCGTACCCCTTCGCGGGGATCTAATCCAGACCGTCGGCGCGAGATCGGACGGTCCAGAGCGAAAGGGAGAAAGAGCGCGGCGTCTGGTCGTCGGGCGGCGCTCCCGCGGCGGCGCAGAGGGGAAAACTCGCCGGAGTTCGTCGGGAGGACGATTGCGGCCGTCTCGGGTTCAACCGATTACACAGGGAGAGAGAGGGAGAGACGGGGAGCTCGTCTGGGGTGTTGGTTGAAGCCGAGAGGGACTCATGAGGGCGGTTCACCGCGCGGTGGCGGCACAGCGGCTCGGGTGAGCATGCCCAGAAGTCCAGAGAGCGAGAGAGAGCGGGAGAAGGGCACCGGGAGGTGCAACGTGCGCGTGCGAGTGCTGTGAGGCGCTTGGTTGGGGCGGTAACGCACTGGTGTGGGACGACCACGGCGGCGCCATGGCCGGTGCGCTCGGTGTGCGACGATTGCGCGGCTACGGTGCCAAATTGAGGAATCCAAGGGTACGGGAAGGAAGTGGGGTATACCGCGAGGACGTTGGAGGGGTTTGCGGGATCCAGGGAAGCTCCACGGGGTCCGTCGACGGTCGGCGGCGATCTGTGGAGGAAGAGAGAGCTCGGTGAGCGCGGGCAAGAAGATACACGGGCTAGAAACATTCGGTGAGGGGCGTTACGGACGCACGGCGTCGATGCGAAGCTCCGAGGGCTCTTGCCGACGGCGTTGGTGCACTGGAGCGGCGAGAACGCGACGGTGGTGCTCTGCGGCGTCGGCGGCAGCATTCTGCGACTAGGAGCGGTCGAGGGGACGGCTCTGGTGGTTTGGGGTGAAGGCGGAAGAGATGCGGGGCAGCTTAAATAGCCCCGATGGCGGCTCCGTAGAAGGAAAGGGGGATCGGGGACGGATTCGGCCGCGGCGAAGAAGGCAGTTGCCGGCGCGAGGGAGGAAAGGGAGAGGAGGGAGAAAAGGAAAGGGGTCGGGGTATGTGGCGCTCGGCGTCACGACCCACGGGGCAGTGTTGGTGTAGGGACGGGAAGGGGAAATCCTGCTCGGATTCCCGTGCTCGGCAGCTACGGCGTCGTCAGCACAGAGGAAGGAAAGAAGAGGGAGGGAGGAAGGAAGGTGAGAGGAGAAGCTGACGGGTGGGGTCGGGTTGCCAGCCAGAGAGAGGAGAAGGGAGGCGCGTGCGTCTGCGCAACGGGCGGCTGACGTGTGGGTCCCACCTGTCGGCGCTTCCAAACGAGCAGACAGGCGGGGTCGGGCCGTCAGTGAGCCAGAGAGAGAGCAGGAGGGGGGGGGACGTCCGCGCGGGCCTGCGCGTGTAGGTGGGCGGGGTGAGCAGGCCAGTGGAGAGAGGGGGGGAGCTGGGCCGGCGTCGGTGTGGACCTGAGGGAGAGACAGGCCGGGGGGAAAAAGAGAGGTGGGCCTCTCGGGCCAGATAGAGAAGGGAGGGGGTTTGTGACTTTTCTTTTTATTTTCTAAATTTCCAAACACATTTTTTAAAGATATTTCCAAAACCATTTTGAAAATCAAATTTGAAACTTCATTTGAAAAAAACAGACAATGCAACAACAAATGCAAGGGCATGCATGCTCAACCATGTTTCTACCAAAGGATATTTTAATTTCATAAAAAAGTTTTTATTTCCCTATGTTCTCATGAGCACCAAATACATAATTAAAGCATTTTATTTCTATTTTCCATAAAGTAAATTTTAGGGTGTTACACTCTAAGTAACATATATAAAAACATAGGCGACTCCTAGCTAGTCTCATATGATGCATCGATAGATAGCATACAAGCAATATGTACAATTCGATTCATATTTAGAATAGAAAAATGCATGCATACAGTCCTAAATGCATACATGCCAACTTGCTGTAAGATAAATTGCATCAAGCATCACATGTCTATCTAACTGATATTCAGTGCTCAGAATCGATGCCACATTTCTTGTTTAATGCTTGGTATGCGAGGCACCAGGAATCTGGCTAAGGTCCATATATCGCTGCCACGCATGCTTCTATCGTGATCACGTCAACTCTATTAATTGCTCGATATTGCTGCTGAGAATCCTTCTCACATAGCTAGAGTTGACACATGGGTATTGCATTGGGTGCCCGGTACAAATGTGAATGGCACAAGACAACTCCATACAGCAGATGGGCTTGTTTGGAGGGGGGTAGTAACACCATAAGATCGAAGTACACATGAAACATACACATCAATTAGCTTGTGTTTCTTTATGGATAGACGTGCACAGGATTACGTTCCTGCCACTGAAATTTTCCCTAGGACCCAAGTTTTGCTCAGAGAAAGTTGGATGTGCTGGGACTATATATAAGTGTATAAGTGTAAAAGATCCATGAACAAGTGAAGAGGACGCAAAGTCTCCGGTTGATCTTTGTTCATTCGAGAAAGATAGGGTCCCATTCTAAAATAATGTCCAATCGGTTTTAATGTGTTGTCATATTTATATGAGAAACCAAGGGGTCAACTCCCAATAAACCCCTATCTCAACAACTATATTCACATTCATATAGGCTTTCTGGTAACACAGTTACACCGTACCCCATTGCGCAATTACAATTGTTCCTTAAAACTGGAAACCACTTGTCTGGATCTGTTCTTTCTTTTTTGAGATCCAAAGAATTAAAAAAATCTATAGTTACTACATGGAAATTTAATATTTTAGCCTTATATTTGGGAAAATTTGGTTAAAAAGATCTGAGCCCCCGCATAATGTCTTTGACCTACCTGATGTATGGTTAGGTGTATCGAATTAAGAAAATGTTAATTAATTATTACTTATGTAAGAAAGAGAGTATCAATAGAGCTTTATGTCTAGCCTGCTTTCACTGACATATATGTACACTCTGTGCGTCATGTCGTTTATCGATCAGTAAGATAAAAAAAAAATGTGTTTCGATTGCAGTGATGATGTTGACATGAGAGTGGGAAGAGTACGTTTTTGGAGAGACAACCAAGACCCAAGGTGTGGTTCATGGCATGGCGGCTACATGTTGTTATGTACGACGTATAGGAATATGAAGTAAAAAATCAAGCCACAGAGGAGACACACGATTTAACGTGGAAAACCCCTTCGATGTGAAGGGGAAAAACTACGGGTACCAGCCAGCAACAATCTCACTATCTCAAGAGTTTGGGTTACACGCCTATGGCGGCTTACAAGAGAATCAAGTCTCCACGAAACCCTAGCAAGGGTATATATACCGTACCGCACCGCGGGGGGCTCCGCCCCCCACCCCCCCCCCCCCCCCCCCCGACCACAGGGGCAAGACCTGATGGGCCGGTTTCAGACTCCGCTACGCTCCGGGCCAAGCCTCCGGCGACGGGTCTCCGCTCCGCTCCGTCAAAAACCCGGCCTATATCTTGGAGTGAATTTAGAACAACTCCAACACATGTCGTAGAGATCAGTCTTACATGTATGTGCAGCGCCTTACATGTCGTAGAAATCAGTCGTCCATGTTTCTTTGTCGAATCATGGCACGCGTTTAGGACCATGAAGATATCAGTCAGAATCAGCATCGGTGGACGGTGTCCAGGGTATTGTAGCTTGTCAGCTTGCTGTAGGTACGGTCGTCGAAATGCTGTCGGGCCCACCACCAGTGAGCCAACTGCACCATCGTATATGGGCCATGACGCGCAGATATGGTAAGCCCTGCATTGTGGCTGCCCAAGGTATTGCTCTGCAGCAACGTAGTGTGGGGTGCCATCAGAAGAAAATTCCAAGACCAACAAAGAAGAGGCTCCATGTTGTTTCCTCCTCGCCGTCTGATGCCTCTCGGACTTGGAAAGCATCTATCCCGCAGCAGCCAGGCCAGGTGTTGTGGCAGGGAATCGATTGGCACTGATCTTGTATTACTTATGACAGGTTTACAGGCCATTTCCGGTGTCTCCAATTCCAAATAGGTCATGTTCGTAGCTTGATGCTTATATATCCAATCTACTTTCATTTAATTTATTGTCGTCTTACAAAACTATAGCGCTGCTCTCGATTTTATTGAAGTCGATAAATGAGCCTTGAAGAGCTCTTGAGGAAGACGATGCGTTGGATTTCTCAACGGAGGAGTTCATCAAGGATGCCATGGACGCGGGGATCACGATGGAGGAATTGGTCAGAGCTGAGGAGGCTTTGGCCTCAGGTAAGAAACACTCATCTTGTGATCGGCACTTCTCCATGGATGTGTTGTCTCGGATGGTCTGGAAGAAGCTGGTAGGCACGCCGTGGGTAGGTCCGCTGCCCTCTCCGAGGTTCTCTCCGCCGAGAACGTTGGGGGACTACGTGGCCTCGGCAAACAAGCTTAAGAGCGGACGTCGTTCTCCGCCGTTGGTCCGGCAAATGGTTTCGCCGGTGACCCTGCCATGTTCTTCGAGGGCGGCTCCGGTGACGTCGGACCTTACGGTGCAGAGTCCGAAATTCAATTTTTTTCAAACTGCTGAAGCCCAGTGTCCCGATCCGGTTTTTCCGTCGTTGTGCGCATCGCGTGCGTGCGGAGATGCCGCGTCCGCTTCCATCGCGATCTCACGTATGCCTGGGGAAGCTGTATGCGTGTACGCACAGGACGCGATTGCGCAGAGCGCCGGGCGTACGCGTGGGGCCGCACCTGCGTCAAACGTGGTGATCTCGTGCGCACGGGAGGCCTCCCTAGCGTGCGATGCCGTTGATCGGGATGTACTGGCTCGGGTTGAGTTCGGGCCTGGAAAGTTTTTTCGGCCCAGCTCTGGGCTTTGCGCTCTTTTCACTCGAACCGCAAAACAAAACTTCCGGCGTAAACCTAGCACCAACCAACCGCCGCGCCGTTCGTACGCAGAGGTTGTGCGTTCCGGCATGGCGTCCTTCGGCCATGGTTTCCCGGCGAACGGCAACAGCAGGTTCACGGCGAACTCCATGGGTCGTGGAGGAGGAGCGAACGTGGGCGTGGTGGAGGTTGGCAAGGAAGCTTCAATCCTGGGTTCCAGCCGGGGTTTAACCCGGGCTCCGGCGGGAGGGGCCGCGGCCGTGGCTTTCCATTACGCGGTGGTGGTTGCAGTTTTGGGGCACCTAGCCATGGCTTCAGAGGTCATGGCGGACAGGGAAATAGCAGGTTCAACAGAGGATTCCAGGGGGGTCGTCAGCATGGCGGGTTCGCCGGCCGGAACGGAGGCTGGCCGCAGCATGCTGCTCCGGTGCCGCAAGGTCCGCAGGTTGGGCAGGGTCTGCACACTGCCGCTCCTGCCCCAGCAGCTAACCACGCTGCTGCTGCAGCACCTCATGCAGGGCACGCTGCACAGGCCGGCCAGCAGGAACAGGCAGCGAACTCAGTGCATGGCACTGTTGCCAACACGTCATCAACTGCGACCCAGCCTGCATCGGCGAACATGGCGTTTATAGAGGCGACGAGGGCTACTGTTCATACAAGTGTCGGTTCTAGAGATGTGCCAGAGTCGTCGGTTCAAGGAGAAAAAAAGAGTAAGGGCAAACCTTTTTGTTATCGTTGTCATACCAAAGGTCATACATTGTCAGTTTGCACTATGTCGTTACACTGTGATCTTTGTTTTGGTGACCATGTGACAAAAATTTGCCCAAATTTGAAGAGTTTGAACACTACTGCAGTTCCATGTGGTTATGTTGTTGAAGCATTGGGTTTTTACTTCATTCCTGTTGTTGAGAATCCTAAAATAATCTCTGAGGAAAAAATGGTTGTGGTACGTGTTCTCGAAGGTTCCATTACTGTTGATCAATTAGCAGTGGAACTCGAAAGGCTACTACCTGGCAAGATTAAGTAGTGGGTAATTGAGGAAAAAGGCAAAGATTCCTTCACCGCTATTTTCCCATCGGCAGAGTTATTAACTACTATGGTCAACTAGGGTCCAATGGATACAAAAACGGTGAAAGGAAAAATTCGTCTAGAAAAAGGAATGAAAAATGAAGTTTACAAATATGAAATTGATAAGGTTTGGATCCAAGTCAGGGGGCTACCTAGAGAGCTTCAGGAGTTTCCTATTATTTGGGCGATTGGCTCAATTTTAGGTGTTCCGCGGGCTGTGGATACTAAATTTACCAAGAAATTTGAACAGGTGAGGATGAAGGTAGTTGTGCTGGATCCTACACTTATTCCAGATTTGGTAAGTGTGGTGATTGAGGATTTTTTTTATGAGTTACAATTCTGTGTGGAGGATGATTTATCTACTGGTGAACCCCAAGTTATTGACATGGATTCTACCAGAAAAGATGATAATCCTTCATCGGAAAAGGAAAAGGAGGGGAGAACATGGATCTGGATGCCAATCTTGGAGATGACCCCTCAGCTACTAAGAAAACGAGATCAAAAACTCCGTCTTCTAGTGCAGTTGAGGGTCATATGGGTGCCACTACCGAGGAGCTGGAGCCTCATGGTGTGAACTCTTTTGCTGCCGGTAAGAAAACTCAAGTGTCTAGTGAAAAAAAGGGAAAAGAGGGTGGTGCTACTACTGTTATTAAGCCAGTGGTTGCGCTTACTCAAATGGGTGACTAGTGGAAGGCAAATACGTTTGCTTCACTTAGTGACTCTGGCACAAAAAAAGTTGGAACCGTGCCTAGTATGACAGTATCACCATCAAGAACAAGCAAAAGAAATATGGCACTGACTGATCAAGATGCGCTGGAGAGAGCTTCCAAGTTGAAGGCATGAAAGAATCTGGACTCTCCTTCAACCAAAGGTAAAGATGCTATGTTCAATCCTCATTCTTCTTTTGATGATTCTGCGGTTTTGCATACTGTCAATTCTTTAGGCGTGGTTCTTGGGAGTAATAGTCAAGAAGTTTCTCAGTCTATTGATTTATTAAAAAAATATTGTGTCGTGGCTGGTTCCAAGTGTTGTGACTCTTAACCAAATAATAATTCTATATGTTGTGAGGATGATTCTTCAGTTGGCTCGCTAGAGGAGAATATGGACTTAGAATCTTTAAATTTAATTTGTTCGGAAATTGCAGATGATCTAGGTGATGGGGGCTGTGATTCTACTTTTCTACAGACACAGACTCCCGTATCACTAACAGATCAGGGCTTAGGAGGGGTCTAAAAATTTAAAAAAAATCATCATGAAAGGCCTCTTCTGGAAATGTAATGGGTTTGCTGACCCAAAAAATATAGATTTTTGTCAGATTTAATGCGAGAAAGAAACCTAGACTTTATCGCCTTATCAGAGACCGACAGAGCTAATTTTCCACAATCCACTTTGAATAATATCTGCGTCGGCAGAGATTTTCTTTGGCATTGTATGACTCCACGTGGTCGATCTGGTGGCATGATTATAGGTATTAATTTATCAATGTTTGATATTGGGGAAATCGAAGAAGGGGATTTTTTAATTCGATTTAAGCTACGCATTAAGGCGGATGACTTTAAATTTAATCTAATTTCAGTGTACGGGCTAGCTCAAGTGGAGCATAAAGCCTTGTTTCTCTCTGAGGTGGTAAGGGTGTGTACTAAAGATGCTTTACCTATAATCATAGGTGGCGACTTTAATATTATTCGTAGACCTAAGGATAAAAATAATGACAATTTTAATGGAAGGTGGCCCTTCTTGTTTAATGCAGTCATTGATACTCTTAACCTTAGGGAGATAGATTTGTCACGGAGGAATTTTACTTGGGCTAATCATCAGCAAGTTCAAACTTTCGAAAAATTAGACACGGTACTCGTTTGTACGGATTTCGAGTCCAAGTACCCTCGTACTACTGTGCAGGCCTTGTCTAGGGAAATCTCGGACCATACACCTTTGCTATGTTGTACTAATGATCCTTTTGTGGCTTATCAACCCTATTTTAAGTTTGAATTGGGATGGTTGCTGCGTGAAGGTTTCTGTGACACGGTAAGGGACATCTGGCAAAGTGTGGCAGTTGAGGGTTCTTCCCTAGAGAGGTGGCAGGCGAAGATAAGAAGACTACGCCAATACCTTAGAGGTTGGGCGAAAAATATTAGTGGTGCGTACAAGAAGGAAAAAAAGATGCTCCTAGACAAACTTGATGAGTTAGACAAAAAATCTGAATTACAATCGTTAAATCAAATCGATTTAAATTTAAAACATGTTCTAAATGAAAGGTTAGCTAAGCTTCTTAGAGAGGACAAACTAAAGTGGTACCAAAGGGCTAAGGTGAAGCACCTTTCGGAGGGTGATGCGAACACCAAATATTATCATTTATTGGCGAATGGTAGACATCGCAAAACTCGTATTTTCCAGTTAGAGGATGGGAATTCTATAATAAGCGGTGATGCTCAACTCAAAAAGCATATTACCGACTATTATAAAAATATTTTCGGCCCTTTCGAAGGTTCTCATATTAGTCTGGAAGAGTCAGAAATAGGGGATATTCCTCAAGTTTCGCAGCTGGAGAATGAGTTCTTGACTGCTATATTTTCAGAGTCTGAGGTGAGGGCGGCTATTTTCCAAATGGAACATAATAAGGCTCCGGGGCCAGATGTATTCCCACCAGAGTTTTACCAGGTCTTTTGGGAGGTGATAAAAGATGATCTGATGGCTCTTTTTTCGGATTTCCATCAAGGAACGTTGCCTTTGCACAGTTTAAATTTTGGAAATATAATTTTGCTCCCAAAAAAGAATGACACGAAAGCTATTCAACAATATAGACCAATCTGTTTGTTGAATGTGTCTTTCAAAATATTCACTAAAGTGGCAACAAATAGATTATCTACAGTTACTAAAAAGGTTATCAGACCAACTCAGTCAGCCTTTATACCGGGTAGGAATATTATGGAGGGAGCGGTAATTCTTCATGAGACTATTCATGAATTACACTCAAAGAAACAAGACGTGATTATTTTTAAAATTGATTTTGAGAAAGCTTATGATAAGGTAAAATGGGATTTTCTCCAACAAACTTTGAGGATGAAAGGATTCTCTGATAAATGGTGCACATGGGTGCAACGTTTTACACAAGGGGGTAATGTGAATATAAAGGTTAATGACCAATTAGGTTCTTATTTCCAAACAAAAAAAGGGCTACAGCAGGGTGACCCAATGTCGCCAATACTATTTAATATAGTGGCCGACATGTTGGCGATACTCATTGCTAGAGCTAAGGAAGTAGGACAAGTTGAAGGGGTAATTCCTCATCTTATCCATGATGGATTGTCCATTCTTCAGTATGCGGATGATACCGTAATCTTTTTGGGTCATGATGTTGCGAAGGCAATGAATATGAAATTAATTCTTAATACCTTTGAGCATTTGTCGGGCCTTAAAATAAATTTTCATAAAAGTGAGATATTTTGTTTTGGCAAAGCAAAAGATTACGAGGTATTCTATTCGCAGTTGTTTGGCTGTGAGATTGGAAAGTATCCATTTAGACATCTTGGCCTACCCATGAGCACTAGAAAGTTAAATAATAAGGATTGGGATGTAATTGTTAATAGGATTGAAAAAAGACTTAGTGGGTGGAAAGGAAAATTGTTGTCAGCCGGTGGTCGGTTGGTTCTAATAAATTCGGTTCTGTCCAGCTTACCGTTGTTCATGATGTCTTTTTTTTGAATTGCCAAAGGGAGTGCTAGAAAGGATTGACTGTTATAGATCAAGATTTTTCTGACAAAATGATCAACATAAGCGAAAATATAGGTTAGCTAAGTGGGAGGTTCTGTGCCAACCAAAATATCAAGGTGGGGTAGGCATACAGAATCTAGAGATACAAAATAAGTGTTTACTTAGTAAATGACTTTTCAAACTCATGAATGAAGATGGTTTGTGGCAGGAGTTGTTAAGAAATAAGTATATCAAAGGCAAACCAATTGGGAGTTGTTCTATTAAACCAAATCAGTCCCACTTCTAGAGAAGCCTGATGAATGTTAAAGATATTTTTTTAGGGTTAGGATCATTAAATTTAAAGGATGGTTCACAAGTACGGTTCTGGGAAGATAAGTGGTTAGGGAATCAACCGCTTAGTGTCAAGTTTCCTGCGTTGTTCAATATTGTGAGAAGAAAACAAGATTCTGTGGCAAAAGTTCTTAGTTCAGTACCTCTGGATATTTCTTTTAGACGTAATTTAGTAGGTAATAATCTAAGAGATTGGCACAGAATTGTTGCTTCTTTACTAAATGTGAACATACATGAGGAAAGAGATACTTTTACATGGTCTTTATATTCATCAGGAAAATTCTCAGTAAAATCAATGTATGTTGCGTTAATTAACAATGGGGTAAGGGTGTCACAGGATTTATGGCGTATAAAAGTACCAAAAAAAATAAAAGCCTTTTTGTGGTATTTAAAGAGAGGTGATTTTAACTAAAGATAATCTTGTGCGTCGTAATTGGATTGGGGACACTTCGTGCAGCTTTTGTCACTACCCAGAAACTATTCATCACCTCTTCTTTGAATGTTTTTATGCTAAATTCCTGTGGCGCGCTGTACATTTATTTTTGGGCTTATCACCCCTACAAATGTTGCTGACTTATTCAATAATTGGTCTAAGACGGGTGGTACCAAACATAATTCTTTGTTATTAATGGCAGCAGTTGCTTTATGTTGGACTGTTTGGTTAACTCGAAACTAAGTGGTGTTTGACAATTGCACACCGAAATCTCTGTTGCAGGTGCTTTTCAGGGGGAACGTTTTGGCTTCGTCAATGGGCAATACTGCAGCGGCGTGAGGACTCTCGGGACCAGCTGATACTCGTTGGCCAACACCTAGAGACAACGGCGTTACAATTCTTTTCCTCCAATGGGTGGTTGTCTTTTAAATTTATCGGTTCTACTTAGTCGAGACTTTAGTCGTTTCAAGTGCTTGTGTGAGGTTTAGTCGAAACGATGGGGGACAACTTATTAACTGTTGTGAGTTCGGATCTTTATAATAATTGGTTTGATTCTACGATTTGGTAGATGAAGCCGGATAGTTTCTATCCTTTATCTATAAAAAAAATGCATCATTGTGGGTTGTGGGGTTAACAACCACCTCCTACATGTATTTACCTCAAATTGTCCCCAGTCACCACAATCACTGGAGTAGTGAAGAGAAACTTATTTGCCAAAGTGAAACGTAATTTTGCCCCGCTACCATTGTCAGTAGGTTTCGAGGTGTTGTCTTCTTCACCATTCCCTAAGAAGTTGATGGCTTGCCATAAGCAATGTGCCAGAAACAAAATTCAGGTTGCTCTCTTGCAGATAACAGATTACAGATTTTGAATATGTATTTTGTGCACTAAGGTGACAGAAAACCCAAACTCGCTCAACTAGGTGGTGTTGTGCAGTGGTAAATTGGAGCATTATTAACCATACCTCTGCTACTGACAGGTAACTAGTGCTTGCAAGTGTAAACATAGAGCGCAGAATTTATTACAGTACGCATGAAGTGTGTAGACTTTCTTATGCCTGGAGTGTGTTCTTTGGTAATCAGTATACGGCGAAGTGGCATGAGGTGCCAATATTCACCAATTGATAAGGCAAAATTGTTGGTGCAAAAGTTGAACCACTAAATTCAGTACCTTCAGACAGACATGCTACCTTCCTGAATGATATAAAAACAAACAAGTAGCTACTTCAATTAGGGACTGAAGCACAATGGCAATAATGATCTAAGATTTTTTAATTGTGTCTTTGTATCAAATTAATCATCAAGTGATGCAGAGACATGAATACATGATGGTTACTCACACAAATAAAAGGGAATGTATGATATACATAATTCAATGGAGTTGTCAAAAGCAGGGAGCTGTCTGGTATAAAATGCATGTGTCGAAGGCTTCAAAGTTCTTATTTGGTTCGAGGTTGACAAATAGGATGCAAGACTGAGACTGACGTGTACAATGAACTAAGAGATAAGTGAGGTTGAGTTTTTTTTTCCTTTCATACGTGTGTGTGCATATATATGCTCATGTATATCCACCAGCGGTGGTTGGTATACAAATAGGGAGCAATATAAATATAGTCGTGTGCATATGTATGGTCATAGATATATCTCCATTAGTTGGTGGTTGGTATACAAATACCAGGCAATCTAAATATAGCCAGCACAACTTCATCCTGCTTCTATATGTGCAGGACAGCACAACTCATAGTTCATTTCTCATTTTCATAAAGCAAAGTGAGAGAAAGAAGAAAGATGAGTAGATACGAGGAATATGGTCACATAGACCCCATTACCAGTTTGGACGAACTGGGAATTGGAGACATCGGGAGCACAACAAAATGCGTAGGAGAAAATGGAACAGTAAGGGGTATAGATCCACAACCTTCACTTTCTTCGTGACGACGTCAATCTCTGCTCTGTGTCGGAGTCTGCGGCAACGACGTCGCCTGTGAACCGTCAGCAGCTGCAGAGAGCTCGAGCGTCGGGAGAGTGGTCAGGGGATTACTCTGAACTCTGATCATCCAGTGTGGCGTGGGTGCATTGCATGCGATTCTTTGGCATGAACTTGCATTGTTTGCACCGGTTGATCGCTGATTCTCCGTACGTAGTTGTATTGCTGTAACTTGCGATGTTGATGATTGTGTGAGGAGTGTAGTTGCGACTTCGTGACAACAAGTACAAATGAAGTTTGAAGATACTGGAGAGTTAGGATGGCGTTGTTCATGTTCCTGCCCGTGCTCGTTACAGCGAGAGAAATCCTAAACAAGTTTTTTTTAAAAAAAAAAACTATCATTTTCATCTAATTATACTACTTGAATTACACACCCTAACTATACTACTCAAACAATTTTTTGCAATTATGCATTTACCCTTTTTGCAAACCATGATCGGCTGAGGCTGATCGTACCCAACTTGGTGGTAATGCTGATGACCGATGGTCGGCGCCGAATGAAAGCGGCGTCCAGTATTCGTCCAGCCGCCCCCACGGTCTCGGCCAGCACCAAATCCACCACAGTACGGTGTTCCCCCACGTCGAGCACGATGATCACCATAACGAAACCCACCATGTCCTCCAACAGGGCCTTGTCCACGACCGCGAGGATGGAAATCGCGACCACGCAGCTTCTCTGGACTCTTCCCCGCACCGCAGTCCCCACACGCGGACGAGGAATCCGTATCACCGCCCTGGTTCATCGGATGTTCAAAAAATTTGAAGTTGGAAGCTTCGTGACTCGTAAGCCCGTCGCCGGCGAACTCAGCTTCCTAGCGGACGACGAAAGTCTCCGTAGGTTGAGTAGCCATGGGCATGGCTAGATAGTCTCCCAACGTCCTTGGCGGTGAGACCCGAGGAGCTGGTAAAGACCCTTGCCAAGGCACTCGTGGACATTTTTTCTGCACCCTCCGCGAGACGATGGCCTTAGGGAGATCAAGGTCAACGCTAGATGAAAAGTTACACAGCTTCACAGAATGTTGAGTCTTGAGACTCTGCTTTCATTCGGTAATTTCGGCTTCTCTCATCTCTAGGACGATGGAAGAGTTTTTACAAAGGATTCAGCAAAGGAGGAGGAGCCGAATGGAGCTCACGCTCAGGATTCAAGACAAAGGAGGTCACTTTCACTCGAACCCTCCCTGTTATTCAAGGCAGCGCTTACAACATGGAGTCCACACAGGTTTGAACATACTGCCTGCCTGCCTGCTGTTAATTGATAGGGAAAACACAACTGACGGAACAGAATTTGTAGTCAAGGACTAAAGCACAGTGATCGCGATGATGTAATATATTTTACTCATTTTTTGAAGAAATTAATCAACAAATGATGCATGCACCATGTATATATAGTTCCATTGAAGAGAATATATGATTGCTAATTTAGTATTGTTCTCTGGCATAGTGTTGTCTTGTATATGCAGGCTTTGTGGAATGAATAAAAACTCTTAGTTCGGGGGCTGACATACAGGGGACCAAACTGATGCATATAATATTGAAGTTAAGGTATGAAGAGGATCATATATGCGCTGCTCCCCTCCCCCCTATGAGTTGGAATACATATATAGCAACTTCATATGGTCTTGTCTCGCTCGGAAGGCATATGGGAAATCATCATCCATAAGTACAGAGATAGTGAGCAGTGTACATACTATACAACCCATTTCCTTGCTTGCTCGCGTGCTCATTTCTCCACTTTGTAAAACAAGGGTATTATTTTTTATTTGGTTATTGAAGGGTAGAAAACATGGGTGTGTATGGACGACAGTCTTACAGTATGATCTACTTGGAATAGGAATAGGAGATACCAGGATCTCAAAATAAAGTTGGACATTTAGACATTGAGGGCGCATTTAATATCAATGAAGTCAATTTCTTATATCTGACGTACAAGCATGGCAGAGCAAGCATGGACAAGCACGTACGGCTCCCATGTTTGAATGCGGCCATGCGGGTACAGCAGCACCATGCCATGGCGTTGCACGCACGAACTAGCATGGCAGGCGGCGGATGCAAGCAACAGGCCGGAGCATGCAGCTGGAAGAACGGATGGACCGGACGGACAGTCTGCCTTGCCAACAAGTTCACGGGTCGTTCTCCTTCTCCGCGCTGGCCCAGATCAGCGGCGAGGTGCGGGCGCTGTTGTTGCAAACGGAGGAACTCCTGTTCAGCGTGAGTTCACGGAATGGTAAAAACCTGTAACGTTGTAATCTTTTAATTACCTCGAGTTAACGGATGGACTCGCCCCCCGCAACCCACCCCAGCCCGCCGGAAGCCACCCCGGCACCGGCGGCCACCAAGCCAGCCTGCGCCGCGGCCTCCCCAGGTAAGGGACCGACCCTCTCCCCGGTCGCCCCACCCTTCTTCCCCGCCAACTCTTCCCCGGGACGCAGCAAGGCCATGCGGTGGTCGGAGTGCCCGGACTCCGACACGGAGGACGCCTCGCCACCGCCCATGAAGTCCTACAGGGACGCGGTCCGCCAAGACCGCCCGACTCAGGCGAGGCACGCTGCAGACGACCGCGCCGTGGACTCGACTGGCACACGCCGTGGGCGCCTCTACGACCTTCAAGGTGGCGATCGAGATTGAGGGCATACCACCGCACGCTTGGTGTGAGGACACAGCGGCGAAGATCCTTGCACCAAGCTGTTGGATTCACCAGGTCGACGCGGCGACGCTGAGCAAAGGCGATCTCTCCGTCTACAGGCTCACCGCCTGGACGCTAGACCCAAGGGCCATCCCTAAGTCCGTCTGGCTCCACATCGCCGAGAACGAGCTCCCACTCGACGGCGGGCAAGGGGTGATCCGCCTCGGCAGCGCCACACAGTTCCTGCGCCGCAAGAATCTTCTGTCCTACCGCATCATCGTCCACGTTCGAGCAGTCACGGACTTTGATCCTGAGGATCCATCACCGCCGGCGTCGCCTCCCTCCTCCGATGACGGAGGCAGCGGACACGATGGGAACCCGGAGCGCCACCACTTCCGCCGTGGCTCGGCGCCGCGAACCCAAGGCTTCAGGTGTCACCGGGGCATCGTCGACGTGGAGGCAGGACCGTCCGGCGCGGCACCTGGTGGGATGGGCCCCAATGCCAGATTCCGTTCCACTGCCGCGTGCCTGCGCGCAGCTGCCTCAGGTGACGTCACACTCGGGCTCGAGGACCAAGGGACAGTCGGCCACCCCGGCGCTGCAGGGCCGTATGTTGGAGAACAGGAGTCCAGCCAAAACAAAAGCCCAAATGGGAAAGCAAAAGATCAACTCAGAGAAGGGGACCTCTGCCAGTTCCATTCAAACCCGCTACAAAACAAGCCAGACCAGGAAGAAGGACGCACGGACTCAGACCCCATGATCCTTGAAGCTGGGCTACAAAGCACGCGGGGCAACTCTGCGGGCACGTACAGCGGTACTGGCGCACCTGCGCCAATCGTTCAGGCGACAGGCGAGCAGCCTGTCGACCGTTCCGCCACAACATTCCAAGGAGAGAACGGGCCCACGACCACGTTGCACCACCACGACGACGACCAGGTCGCAACAACCCCCATGCACACCACCGCGGCAGGCGAGGAGCCAGTCGCGGGCGCACCCGTGGCCTCCGCGTGCGACGACGCAGCAGACGCAGCCTGTGCGCGACGCGCGGCCGTCCTGGCAGAGCCAAGCTCGCCCCAGACAGGCAACGACCAGGATGCCAGCGCGGCTCTCAGGGAAGGCACAGGCACGGACGTCATCGAAGCCGATGATCGGACGCCGTCTTCCGCTGAGGCTGCCAAACGGCTGGCGAATTTCGCCATGAATGTACAGCTCCAACGGCGTTCACCCATTTTCAAGTCCCCACCAAAGCCGAAGACACAAGACAAGAGGGTGTCCATGCCGGTAAGGAGTAACAGGATCGCCGCGCAGAAGCTCGATCACATCCGCACCAGCCGCACCCAACTCGGCGGCCGCAAAGAGGACACTCGCGACGGTGTTCGGGGGACAGTCACGGAGGCCAACGCTCAAGCCCTGGAGGATCTGCTCCCAGCGGCAAGGCCAAGAAACGGCAGGGCGTTCCACGCCCCCTGGTCTCGGCAGCATAAGCCAGAGACCCTTTCGCTCCGCTGTCCACCCAAATGGATAATACAACCATCATTTCGTGGAACGTCCGCGGGCTCAACGACAGAGCGCGCCGCGACACCGTTCGGACACTAGTCGACGACGCTAGACCCACAATAGTATGCTTGCAAGAAACTAAACTCGATGTAATCTCTAGCACCACGCTGCGTTCCATGCTTGGAGTAAGCTTCGTCGATTTCGCTTACTTACCAGCCTCTGCCACGCGTGGTGGCATCCTGATCGCCGCCCGACGGCCCATGCTGGCACTCGAGGACGTGCTGATTGGATGCTACTCAGTCACTGTCGCAGTCACAACGCCGGACAATGAGCACGGTAACTCAGAGAAATGGTGGCTAACTTGTGTATACGGACCGCAAGCCGACGGCGACAAAGAGCTCTTCCTGGAGGAACTTGAAGCAGTTCGTGACACCTGCACCGGACCTTGGGCGGTCCTGGGAGATTTCAATTTGATACTCTCGGAGGAGGACAAGAGCAATGATAGAATCAATCGCAACAACCTCCTAATGTTCAGAGAAGCAGTAGGCACGCTGGAGTTGCAGGACCTACACCTTCACGGCCGTTGCTACACTTGGAGCAACGAGAGGGACAGCCCAACGATGGTGCGACTGGACCGCGTGCTCGTGTCCATCGACTGGGACCAGCAGTTCCCGAACTCGCACCTGCGCGCTCTAGGCTCGGACGCATCCGATCATTGCCCATTACTGCTACATACCCGAGTCGGTGCAATGTGCAAAGCTAGATTCCATTTTGAAGGTTTCTGGACCCAATTCGACGATTATGCCGAGACGGTCAGCAGACAGTGGCAATCTCCAATCCACGGCGCTGACCCTCTGACGAAGCTCGACAACAAACTGAGATCACTAGTCAAGGAGCTGCAAAGGTGGGCAGCGACCAAGGTTGGATCAATCAGGGACCAGCTTCTGATGGCAAGGGAGATAGTCCGTCAGTTGGACAAGGCCCAAGAGGACAGGGGGCTGGCTAGTCACGAGCTCGATTTACGCCGAAGAATGAAGCTAAACTGCCTTGGACTCTCATCGCTGCAGCGTACAGTGGCCCGGGAACGTTCCAGGATCCGGCAGCTCAGCGAAGGGGATGCCAACACAGCGTATTTTCACTTGATCGCCAGAGGACGCAAACGCAAGAACTACATCCCATCTCTGACAGCAAACGGCCACACACTGACGGAGCATGAGGCCATGGCAGCAGCGCTCCACGGCCATTTCTCCGGAGTGTTCGGCACGACGCCGGACCGCATGATGCCTCTCGACCTGACGAATCTGGGGATACAAACCACCAATCTTGAGGACCAGGAACGCCCTTTCAGCGAGCAGGAAGTCTGGGCGGCGATCAACGCGATGCCGTCGAACCGAGCTCCAGGGCCTGACGGTTTTACACCGGGTTTCTACAAATCAGTTTGGCCAATCATCAAAGAAGACGTAATGGCGGCCATACATGCCTTCGCCCACGCAGACAGCAGAGCTTTTAACAAGATGAACAATGCACTGATCGTTCTGATCCCAAAGAAGTTGGGAGCTCGGTGCCCGGCTGATTACCGCCCAATCACAATGATACACAGCTTAGCAAAAATCATCTCCAAGGTGCTCGCGCTAAGGCTCGCCCCAAGGCTCAACGAATTGGTGGACAAGAATCAGAACGCCTTCATCAGAGAGCGGACAATCCACGACAATTTCAAATATATCCAGTGCGCAGCAGCTCTGATAAGGAAGAAGAGGATTCCGATGGTGCTCCTGAAGCTGGACATCTCCAAGGCCTTTGACACCTTGTCATGGCCGTTCCTGCTCGACGTCCTCAGAGCACAGGGTTCGGTCCGATGTGGAGACGATGGATCGCAACTTTGCTCAGCACGGCATCTTCACGAATTCTGCTCAATGGCAGGCAAGGCGACGCAATACACCACCGGAGGGGGGTACGCCAGGGCGACTCATTGTCACCACTGCTCTTCATCCTAGCCATGGACGTCCTCCATCGTCTATTCGTCAAGGCGAGCAACGACAGAGTGCTTCGACCCATGAAACCAGTGGCAGTCAAATACCAATGCAGCTTCTACGCAGACGACGTCATACTTTTCATCAGGCCGACGCGTTGCGAGGCCACCGCAGTCAAAACTATATTGCAGATCTTTGGACAGGCCTCGGGTTTGCACACCAGTCTGGCCAAATGCTCAGTCACGCCTATCTACGGAGGGGAAGAAGCAATCCTTGACATGGTCCACATCCTCGGCTGCCAAATTCAGGATTTCCCCATTTGGTACTTGGGACTTCCAATCACAACAGGGAGAATCCCAAAGGCAGGGTTCCAGAACATGGTGGAAGCAGTCGCTCGCAAGCTGCCGCCAGTGCACGGCGCGCTGATGGCCAGAAGTGGCCGGTTGGTATGGATAAAATCAGTGCTCCGGGCCATCCCCATATACTCAATGATGGCGGACAGCTTACCTTCGTGGGCAAGAAACGAGATTGATAGCATCTGCCGCAAATTCTTATGGGCCGGCCGTGAGGACTCCGTGCGCGGCAAATGCCTAGTAGCCTGGCCGACAGTTTGCAGACCAACCGATTTGGGTGGTTTAGGCATAAGTGATCTCAAGCTCGCCGGATACGCTCTCCAGACTAGGTGGCTGTGGCTGCAAAAAGTGGACAACGACAGGGCATGGAGCCAGCTGCCGATCGCCACCACACGCCGGAAGTTCAGGCCTTCTTCAGAGCATCCACGTTTACAATACTCGGAGATGGCCGACGCGCCCTGTTCTGGGAAGATCGATGGCTGGACACAGAGGCCATGGTGGATCGGGCACCCTACCTCATCCGGCACGTCCCCCCAGAACAAGGAAGGAGCTAACAGTCATAGCGGCACTCCAGAATCGATATTGGACGAGGGGATTTAGAGGGGCACTCTCGACTTCAGCATTGGCAGAATACTTGGACCTATGGGAAGTGATGCAAAGTGTGCAGCTCTCGGAGGTCCCCGACTAGACTGTATGGCGTTGGTCACCGTACGGCAAGTACTCGGCAAGCTCGGCATACAACATGTTGCATGCCGGTGGCCTGACCTTCAAGGGGCATCGCCTCATCTGGAAAACTTGGGCGCCACTGAAGATCAAAATCTTCCTCTGGCTCGCCTTCCGCCGGAGGCACTGGACAGCGGATAGGCGCGCAAGGCACGGACTCCAAGCTGAAGACCGTTGCTACCTCTGTGATCAAGAGTCGGAGACGATCGACCACCTCCTCGCCTCGTGCATCTTCACCAGGGAGCTGTGGCACAGCATAATCCACACGCTCGGCCAGCAGACGCCGCGCGGTCAGCCAACGACGCGGCGATGGTGGAGCACTCTGCGCGCGCTCTGGACTGGCGCCAGGCGGGACGGCCTCGACAGCCTCTTCGCCCTAGTCTCCTGGCATGTCTGGAAAGAGCGCAATGCCCGCTGTTTCAGAAGCACGCCGTCTTCCCTGGTGGACCTACTGCAAGTTATCCGAGCAAAAGCGGATCGCTGGTTGCAGGCGGGGGCCAAGGGCCTCGCTGCTCTGGCAGCCGGCTAGGCGCCCGGCAAGTTCGCCAGTCGAGTTCAGTTCGTGCAGTTCAGTTTCGTTCGCGGCTCCGGGCTATTCTTTCAGGCCTCCTGTCCCCCGGTGCTGCGGGTTCTTTCGTTTCGTTTTTCCTGCTTTGTTTTAGTTGCCGGCTTCGGCCTCCCTTGTTTGTTTAACTCTCTGCCGTCTTAATGCAAAGATACGCATTCTCATGCGTATTCGTGAAAAAATGGTAGATAGCTAAGACCGGATCTTTTAATGGTATATTGCCAAACATGCAATCTTTTGATGCTACATAGCCAATTTTCCCCTAAAGAAATTATGTTTCAAGAGAGGAATTAGCTAGTCATTTTGGTGGAGCAAGAACCCCGGTGCCGGTCCTCTACAGTAATAGCCCATACCCTCCCCCCCCCCCCCCCCCCCCCCCACCCTCACACGACTTCCACGTTCTCTTATATATATGTATGGCATTTCACGGCACATTCTCTGACCCGCATAGTAGCAACAGAGTTTGTTTAGTGAGAGAACGGGATATGTGACGAAGATGAGAGTAAACATATATGGGCACCATTTTAGCTACTCGGACAAGCAGTAATATGTATATTTGGAATCGGAGACATCGAGAACACAAATTAAAGTGATAGGATTCAAGAATGAAGCACATCAGAGCAAGTGAGGAGGGGGGATGCTTGGAAGATCCCTAGGAAGAAGCTGTCTGTAAGCCTTGTGTCCGAGAAACAAGGACCTACATGCATGTGGTCAGCTGCGTCCTTGTACATATCGAGAGCACATTTTCGCCACATGTTGTGGGTGTTGCCACGTGGCTGCTGATTGGTCAAGCTAGCGGCTTCTATAGCTGTCATGGCTCCTTGCATAATCGCATGGCCTACTGTGCATGCCTGCCGACTCGCGCTTATATGTAATATAATTTTTTCGATGTAACTGGTTCAGTGATGAGTTTGAGGAAGCTATATATGAAGAAAACTGGACCAAACTGATGAGAACAGAATAATATTGCTAAATTAATGACAAACTAGCAATACATTAACCCACAGATCATGACTTTCAAACAGGTGAAAGCTAAAATGAGTAGTAAATATTTTCCAAGGAACCACGACACCATTTCAGCAGCACAGAGCTATCATGTGGCCATCTTCACTTCTAAGTATTACTTACACATGAGGGCATGTTTATTAGGAGCAGAATCAAAGTCACTTTACTTCAGGAATCAGTCCATAGAAAGCAGATTGCTTCTCTGGTCTACCAATGGGTTTGGAGGCAATAATGCTGAAGCACGCACTCGACCACTTGCGTATGAGTCACGTTTCTGGCAAACCTTTATTTTGGGTGGATTAATGTCTGAACAGGATGTCATTTTTGGTTTTTTGTACATGTACATAGTACATACTATACATACATAGTGTTTTGACAGAAATAATGGATATTCAATGAATTGATCTGGGCCTACACTTGTAGACATTCATAAGTATAGGGTAGGAAGCAGAGTACAAACAGCCCACTTCCTCTTTTCCTCTTACATACATGCATGGTATATTTACAAAATTCTCTACTTACAGCATCGTCTACTCTGAATAGGAGACACTAGGAAAACAAAATAAATGTGAGTGGGTTGAGACCACTTCCTTGCTTTTGCTCCCTGTTCATTTATCCAATTTCTAAAAACAGGGTATTTATTTGGTGAGTGAAGGGTAGGAACGTAGGGATGAGTATGGATGCCATTAGCTCCTACAGTGAGATATACTCAGAATGGGAAGCATCGGGAGCACAAAATAAAGTTTGATACCAACAGATCGAGGGCGCACCTTAAATCCATTATGTATTCCGCTACTTGATTGTGGAGAACTTCACTTTCATCTACCTTAGCTTAAAAGTATTCACCTTTGGGTCTATAGTGGAGGTACCAAATCTACCAATATGATGAGCAATGGCAGCCACCAGATCTACCAATCTGCTACACCCTGTGCTCCTGCTGTTACCCTGGAGAAGACAAATGTGCTCTAGCTATGACTGTTGCATCATTGTGGGTTGTGGGGAATAGCCATCTCCCATATTCATTTACCTCCATTTGGCCCCACCCCAATTTGCAGTACCCATCACAATGGCCATCCAAGATCAAGAGATTGAGAACCCGGAGAGGAATGTCTTGGTCTGATGGCTGGTTTATATTCAGTGATGAGGAAAACTGGAGCAAATTGATGTGAACAGAATAATATATCTCGTTAAATTAATGACAAACTAGCAATTTACCCATGGATCATGACTTCCAAACTAGTGAAAGCTAAAATGAGCACAGGGCTATCATGATTTGGCTATCTTCTAAGTATTACATACACATGAAGGTATGTTTAGGAACAGAATAAAAAAAAGTCACTAAAAAAAAAGAATCAGTCCACCCAACAAGGCACTGGCAGGTCCTTTTCCATGTAAAGCCGATTGCCTCTCTAGTATACCAATCGGGTTTGGAGGCAATGGAGAAGCACGCACTGGACCATTTCCATTGGAGTCACGCTTCAGGCAAGCCTTCATTTTGGGTGGCTAACGTATGAACAGCCTGTCTTTTTTGTTTTTCTATATATTGACATACATATACGCAATATATTCAACAGTGAAAGGAATCAAGGATTGCTGGTTCCTCGTGTCCCTGCCACTATAGCTGGCTGAAGCGACTTTTATTTTTATTTATTTATTTTGTTTTTTATATTTCTTTTTCCCCTATTTGTTTTCCTTAGCTTTTTACATGTACCACGGGCATAGGCAGCGGAACGTGTGTTCTGTGCTAGTATTATATATACATGGTGGTTTGGGAAAGTAATGGATATTTAACGATTTAATCTGACCCTGCACCCGTAGACATTCATAATTATAGGGTAGGAATCATATAAGTACATACATACAGCCCACTTCCTCCGTTCTCATGCTCTGATATATAGTTGCATGGTAGCTGTAAGTATGGACGAAATTTGCTACTTACAGCATCATCTACTCTGAATAGGAGACACCAGGAGCACAAAATGAACATGGGTGTGGCTGGAGACAGAGGGCGCACCTGGCCTACATCCACTGAGTCATCTGCCCTCTAGTGATTTTGAATTTCATTTTCTTCTAGAAAACTTCTTGACATCTCCAACGCATTAGAATAAATATTGAGCATGACCACGTCTTATTTGTAGTTCAAAGTGTGTTCGTCAGGACAGAATGGATCTTTAGCTAATGCATGGTGTGGAAAACCTTGCTGTGTGGGAGGCTGCACAAGAGTGCATGGACAGCTAGCAATGATAAACAATGTGAAATAGGACTATATATATGTGTTGTTGCTAGTAGATTTACACGAGTATTATTCTTTACCATTGCCAATTTTCCATAAGCAGTTCTTAGTCATTGCCATATACGGAGTTTATAAGCACTAGCACTCATCAAAAACGAAATTCATGTTTACCCTCTTACACACAACAGTTTATAGGCTTTAGATGAATATTACGAGCTCAAGGAAGATAGATAAAACTTTCACAATGAGGAAGTCTTTCTGCAATGGTAAACTGTGTCACTGAGCAATGCAATCACACGTGTATATGTATTGAATACAAGTTAAAACAAAGTGATGCACAGAACAGAAAGACGAAAAGTGGCTGCATGCACAAACAACTATGAGCCGTAGCTGTGTGTGTGTGTCTATATATATATATATATATATATATCTCGGGTTCTTTACCATCTCGTCGGCACAGGAGTGGACACACAATTCCGAGAAATTATGAAAACAACTACTACTACTAGCTAACCCAATCCATCTCACTCACCCTTCCGTCACAGCTCAACAACAACATTTTCCAACTGCATGAAACTTTTATGTTGTTTAGTACCATACTGCCTATTTACAGAGCACAACACTAACTTAAATAGACAAACCTCTATGCCTCAATCGCCGAGCAGTTAGCGACTGCTTGTGACCCGAGCGGGGGCAACAAGATGGTGTGGATGCCAATTGTGGCACTTGGTCTTGGGCCCTAGTGTTGCATTCTACGGACCTGCCCATTCCAAGTTATGTAGTGGGTCACAGGCACTTTGGTGAAAGCCTTGGTGTCATGGCACCTATAGTGGTGGCGGGCATTGCGTGAGGCTGGTTTCACAGAGCAGCGAATACCGTCCGCTTCCAACGGTGGAAGGATAACGAGCCTGTTGCACTCTAGGCCCACCTAGGCCCAAGTGCCCTCTCTAGCAAACCACCATCTTTTTTTCCTATTTTTACTATTAATTTTTCATCTAAACTTTGTCTAACCTGCAACCACCTTTTTTTCCTCTGTTCCTTTTCATTTTCCTCCTAAAGTCCATACAACTAGCATTCAACGAATCCACCAGAGATGCCTCTCATCGCCATCAGGACCAGTCTAGATGGAGGTCACCTGAACTATAAATTGTGCAGGGTGTTTGAGCATTAAGGCATTGGTCTTGTGAACACTTCTCATATCTGTCTGGTAGGAGAAAACCTACTGAGATGTCCTTGTGTTCTTACCATTTTGTACATCTGCTCCTCCCTCCCTTCTATGTGTAGGTATGGCTAGAAGCGAGGGCGCCTGACCAGACACTTGAGGGTGTGGCACTGCAGCCCTGCCTCGGCTACAAGAGCCCCCACTTCTCTATTGTAATAGCCTATAGAGCGTGAGTTCATTGGTCGACTCATATATGGTGTCTCAGCATGCAGCTGGTGAGTTATTGGTTCCCTAATTAAGGAGGGAGGGAGGACATACCCCACTTCCATGTTTTCTTTTATATATGTGTGGAATTTCACGGCCCATTCTCAGCCCCACATAATAGCACGAGAATTTGATTAGTGAGAAAGGGATATATAATGAAGATGAGTAGATATATATGGGCACCATTTTAGGTACTCTCAGATACATAATGAAGATGCATATTTGGAATCGGAGACACCGGGGAACACAATATAAAGTTGAATGTATCCGGTGGAGGTGGAGAATGCATGGCAGATACGCTGGAGGTTTTTGTCCATTGGCCTGGTTTCCTAGAAACAAGGACCTACTGGTGTGTGGTACGCCTGCAAATGGGGCAGACCGCGGTTCAGCTAAAACTGGCTGGGTTCAAGGTCAACCCGAACCATCCTTTTCTCCTGGCGTTAATGACGCTCTGTGCACCGAGGTTCGAACCTCATGCGGATGGCTCGGCGCTTATGCATGCATGAACAAGCATAATAGTTTCTGATGCTTCAGCTAGCAATCAAGCATGTTAGCTTCTGATGAAGACCGCTCCAGCATCAATTAGCTTTTGTGTGTAGTTGATGCAACAAGCAAAAATGGTATGTACGAGTACTTTCTAAAGTAATGACTGTAAATTAAATACTCCATTTACAACACTTGTGTAAGCTGCCAATTTTCATTGAAAATGTATGCTGTTACTACAATGCCATCTCATCTGAATGTACACTGCAAGTCTGTAACTTGATCGAGGAGACAAGAATGCCATCTCATGAACCTTGGCCGGCAGCCGGCGTAATCTCGATAGCTCCATATGTTGGTATCTGTTGGTCGATGAGTCAGATGCCTGTGATGCGGCACAGAGTAGTGCTGCAACGCTGAGTCGCCGACTGCATGCAGGAGGCTGGCAGCCAGAAGGACTGAGTCTGCAAGAGGTCTACAAGAGCCTGCTGGTCGTGGATCAGATTGCCATTAAGTTTCTTGTCACATGCATGATAGATGAGGTTCAAGTTGAAACATTGGGCTTGATGGTGTTTAATGGTGATTTGGAACCTTGGACTTCCTGGCATCTTGGAGGACTTCCTGGAATCTCGGTGCAATCAGGGACTAAAGCACACTGATCGTGATGATGCAATACATTTTACTCAATTTTTGGAGAAATTAATCAAGAAACTATGCTTGCAACATGTATAGTTCAATTGAAGAGAGTATATGATGATTGTTGATTTAGTATTGTTGTCTGGTGTAGTGTTGTGTGATACATGCATGCTTTGTTGAATGAATAACAATTCTTAGTTCAGGGCTGACATATACAGGGGACCAAACTGATGGATATAATTTTGAGGTTAAGGTAAGAAGAGGATCATATATGCGCTGCTCCCCTCCCCCTCTAAGTTGGAATAAATATATTTTTTTAGATAATGGATATCAAAATATTCGGCCTCTACATCCATGGATGTACACAGCCCACACTTACAGAGTTCCACAACTGAAAATAAAAAGAACAGACCACGGTCTAACATTGACCAGGACGCTAAAGCAAACAGTATAATTGTTTCCACCCTTTATTCGAAAAATCTAAAGCAATCGTCTCTAATCTCTTGCTTATCGACGAAAGGATGTTCTCGGCTTACTCATTACGCTGCAACTGTGCCCAGAAACGAAGCCAGTACGCCCCCCCTGAAAATAACCTGTATAAAAGAGTTATTTTTGAGTTTGTTAAAAATTACATCATTCCAGCAACGCCAAATGGCCCAGCATATCGCAGCCACCCCAACCCAAATCAGCCCTCTATGCTCCTTATGATTACGAAGCCAAGAACCGAACATATGATTTATAGATCTTGGTGGGGTTAAATTAGTAGCGTAAAAATCATCCTCCAAACAACTTTCGTGAAAGGGCAATCGATAAATAAATGTTGAATAGTCTCATTCATATTACAACATGTACACTTCTGACTCCCCTTCCAATTTCTTCTAGAGAGGTTGTCCTTAGTTAAGACCACTTTCTTTTGTAGAAACCACAGGAAGATTTTAATCTTTAGAGGGATTCTTATCTTCCAGATTTTTTTACTCGGGAAAGATAGACGTGTATCGATGAGATGGAGATACAACGAGCGGACAGAAAATAACCCGGATTTGGTTAAATTCCATCTAAAGAAATCTGAACCCCCTACCAAACGAACATGTGAGATCTGAGCCACTAAATTAAACCAAGCTAAAAGGTTAGTTCCCACGAGCGCCCTACGAAAGGAGATGTTTAAGGGCATGGAGGTAACCACCTTCGAAACAGTCGCATGGCGATCACGCACTATATTAAAAAGAGAAGAGTATTTTAAATTTAGAGGCTTGTCTCCTACCCACGTGTCCTCCCAGAACCTTGTGTTGGCCCCATCTTTAATATCGAAAGAACCTTTAGCCAAGACCTCATCTTTAATGCGCATGAGACCCCTCCAAAAATGGAAATCATGGGGTTTGGCTATAACTTGGGTTAGAGTTTTCGAGCTAAGGTATTTGTTTGTTAGTATGGACTGCCACATACCGTTGGTGTTAAGAAGATTAACCAACCACTTAGCTAAAAGGCATTTATTTTGTAGCTGTAAGTCCAAAATACCTAGCCCCCCTTGGTCCTTAGGTCGACAAAGGATGTCCCATTTGGTAAGCCTATATTTATGTTTGTCGGTAGACCCTTGCCAAAAGAATCTTGATCTAAATTGATCAAGGTTTTTAAGTACCCCCTTGGGTATCTTAAAGAAGGACATCATAAACATGGGTAAACTGCTTAAGATGGAATTCAACAAAATTAATCTTCCGCCATAAGACAAGTACTTTTCTTTCCAACTAGAGAGCTTATGTTGAAACCTTTCTTCAACCTTTATCCACTCCGAGTTTAGGAGTTGTCTATGGTGCATTGGGATCCCTAGATATCTGAAAGGGTATTCCCCTGCATTACACCCAAAGAGACTAGTATAATAAAGTTCTATCTCTTTAGCAGCCCCATAGCAGAAAATCTCGCTCTTGTGGAAGTTGATTTTAAGCCCAGACAACTGTTCGAAAGCACATAGCAAGAGTTTTAAGTTCTTTGCTTGCTGAGGGTCATGATCCATAAAAATAACGGTATCATCTGCATATTGAAGGATCGAAAGTTCCCCATCAATCAAGTGGGGAATGACTCCTCTTATCTGACCGTCTGCTTTTGCTCTATTAATAAGTAGAGCTAGCATATCCGCAACAATGTTGAATAAAATTGGCGACATTGGATCGCCCTGCCTGAGGCCGCGACTGGTTTGGAAGTAGGATCCAATGTCGTCATTGACTTTGATCCCTACACTTCCTCCAGTAACCATAGTTGCCACCCACTTACACCAAGTATTGGAGAAACCTTTCATACGTAAGGTTTGCTGTAAGAAAGGCCACTTGACTTTATCATAAGCCTTTTCAAAGTCTATTTTGAAAATAACACCATCCAATTTTTTGGTATGAAGCTCATGGATGGTCTCATGCAGGATCACTACACCTTCCATGATATTCCTGCCTGGTATGAAGGCAGTCTGCGTGGGGCTCACCACCGTTTTAGCTACCATATTTAATCTATTGGTACTTACTTTAGTGAAAACCTTGAAGCTCACATTCAGGACACAAATTGGTCTGTATTGCTGGATCTTTGTAGCATTTTGAATTTTTTGAATTAGTGTAATGATTCCAAAATTCAGGCTATGAAGATCTAGGGCCCCCTATGTAGATCCCTGAAGAGGCCAAGGAGGTCCTCTTTGATGATTCCCCAGAACACTTGGTAGAATTCTGCTGGAAATCCATCCGAACCAGGAGCTTTATTATGCTCCATTTGGAAAACTGTCTCTTTCACCTCGGATTCAGTGAATGGACTAATTAGGATAACATTCTCCTCCGGAGACACTTGAGGAATATCAGTAATTTGGTCTTCCATAAGTGTGATCTCAGAATGTTCGGGAGCCCCAAAGAGATTCTTATAAAAACTTGTAATATGATTTTTGAGACACTCATCACCGATGATCCTCCCTTGGTCATTTTCAAGTTTGTAAATGTGTTGTTTTTGGTATTTCCCATTAGCGACTAGGTGAAAAAACCGAGTGTTGGCATCCCCTTCCAAAAGGGTTTTGACTTTAGCTCGCTCGTACCACTTCAATTCCTCCTCTCTCAGAAGAGTAACGAGTTGCTCTTTTAGATAATTTTTAAGATCAAGTTCCTGATCAGATAACTGCATAGATTCAACTTTCTTATCAAGAGACTCTAACCGAGCAAGCAGGGCCTTTTTTCTTTTTTGTAAGACCCTGTTGTATGTTGAGCCCATCCTCGAAGATGTTGTCTGAGCTTACGGATCTTAGACTGCCATCTTTCGAGGGATGTAGACCCCGAGCATGTGGATTGCCAGATATTTGCAACCATATCATAAAAGCCTTCCCTTAACAACCAGCCTCTCTCAAATTTAAAAGGACAATTATTTGTCTAATGGGTTGAGGCCCCAGTGTTTAACACAAGGGGTGTGTGATCTGAAATGTTCCTATCTCTAGGTTCCACTGATGATAAAGGGAATTGGTTCTCCCATTCAGTGGTCACAAGGACCCTATCCAGCTTCTCAAAGGTAGGATTATCCCCAGGCCCCGCCCAAGTATATTGGCGTCCTGACATGACGATCTCTTTCAGATTAAGAGATTCGATGACAGCATTAAAAAGGTTTGGCCACTTATAATCAAAGTCCCCAGTACTCTTGTCCTCTGGAGCTCTCATAATATTGAAATCTCCCCCTATTAGATATGGAAGAGTCTCTTTAGAACATGTGTTCGCAAGCTCTATCAGGAAGGTACTCTTATTATGAATTTGAGCCGGCCCATAAACTGAGTAAAGAGCAAACTTGTAGTCGTTTGATTTGCATCTTAGGGTGAACTTAACGTAGAAAACTCCCTCCTCAATGTTGCCGATGTCAAAAACACTAAGGTCTACACCCAAAAGAATGTCTCCTGATCTGCCATGAGGAGCCATGGTGTGCCAAAGAAAATCTTGTCCTCCACAAAGATTTTTGAGGATATGATCTGGGAAGGAGTCCCTCCCAGTCTCAGAAAGAGCAATAAAATTAATTTGCTCCTCCTTAACTAGTTCTGATAGTAACTTATGTTTAGCCAAGTCTGCAAGACCTCTGCTATTCCAGAAGACTCCTTTCATTCTATAATAAATTTTGATGGGGTCTTTGGTTTTTTTGGAAGCTTGCCCTTTCGAATATTTGTGGCATTATTATATTTTTTCTTCCTACGGACCAGAGAGAGTTCTATGATTTGATCACTCCCCGTGTCCAGCATGTCCTCATTTAGATTACCACAAGTGTGGTTGAGGATTGCCTCTAGTTGGTCTTCCTGCTCAGCATCACTCTCTAAGCTAGAGGACATCGGAGCAGTAAAACTTTTCTTCTGTGTGGCACAAAGAACTAGCCTATCCACCTCTATATTTTTTAAAGTAACAACATCTGAGCAACATATGTTGATGCCTACCCTACCAAGGTTTGAAATAATATTGGAGATAGGGAATGAGGTGAAAGAATTACCTGGATATTCGAGGTTCTTCTTGGCAGCTAGCCTTTCCGCTTTTTGAAGGATGTGGGTGTCCGCCGTTGCTGCGTTTCTGCTGCTGCGGCGTAGCTCCTTGGAAGGGAGGTGAGCAGGGGCGATCTCCTGCAGCATGGGGGCCGCATCGACCCCCACCTCCATGTCCGGGAGGGGCACCTCCCCCCCGGCCTCCACCCAAAAAACTTCAGGAGCCCCAGCGTCCTCCAAGGGGGGAATCCGCTCGGTGTTGCCCCACACTGGCGCAGTGGGCGTGGGCAGCAACGTGGCACCGATGCCGCTCTCGCAGCCTCCGTCTGCAGCAAGCCCCCCGGTTGGAGACAACGCCGGAGACCCAGCCGACGAGCTGGACCCACGGGCTGGAGAAAGTGTCACAACCGGCAGAATGGTCTCTGCCGGCCTAGCCCCCTCGTCCTCCCCCTCCTTTGAGTTATTAAGGAGGGCAGCAAGAGGGCAGGGGTCCCCCAAACTGTCCTGAGGAACAGTCATCGCCTCCGCTGCGGCATGTGAAGACAAAAACACAGAAGAATCCTGTAGATTGTTAGGAGACACAACAAAATTATTATCAAAAGCCGGGAACTCTTCTTCCACTGAAGGTGTCTTTTCCAAAGCCTCGGTTTTTGGCTCCAACATAACCTGAAGACTTATTTCCTCAAACAACTCAGCACAAGCGGTGTCCAAAGCCACATTCACCATAGAAGCAAATTGCGCTTGGGTAAAGTTTTGAGTTGGTGCCGGTGTACTATCCGAGTTGGTACTGTTTGTTCCCGGGGCCGGGTTTGGGTCCTCCGCATCTTTCATCTCGCGGTCCTCTCCCTCATTCCCCTTATCACTACCATCCAAAAGGTCCTCCTCCTCGGGGTCAGAAGTATCCTGAATCACCACTTCATCAGGAGTAAAAAACAGGCGATATATGGAATTAATAACACATACATCAGACACTCTAGGGATCTTTTTTGCATCCAAGACCGCTACTAGTATCCGAACTTGTCCTGTCGCACAAAGATGAACCATGTCCACCTTTTGAGTGGCTCCTATGATGGAACCAACTGCCCAGAGGATAAGAAAAGACCTCAGCACACGGGGAACATTAGTAACAGTGAGCCATACCTTGTCCAACACCCTTATGGGCTGGACATCATCAATGAATTCCTCAAAAATAATGGTTCCCTCCTTGTTCCTTGTAGTGACGGTACGGATAGCAGTCATACGCTCCAATTCCTCCGAACTAGGAAAAGGAACAAAAAAAGAATTGTTGCCTTGTACCTGAACGTCCCAGTCCCACCGAATTGGGATTGTCCTGGACAACTCTGAACGGAGCAACTGTGGGGACACCTCACCAGCCTCCACCGTTATGAGTGCAGCAACTGACGACTGAGCAGGCATTACGATTTGATTATTCCTTGCTGCCTGAATCTGAAAAAAGCCACACCCATCTCCAGCCGCCCCACAATAGGCGACAGAGGGCTTAGGTCCGCGGAGGAGAGGGCACTGATTTGTGAAGTGTTCCTCCAGACAAATGTTGCATTGAAGTACTGAGGGCTCCTTTCGCTTCCTCTTCTAGTTGCCTTGTTCATCAACCGGAGCTGAGCCCGTGGCATCAAAGTTGGCGCCCCGGCCCCCTCCTTGCTGCTTGTTGTCGGTGCCCAAAGCACTCCCTGCCATACCACGTCCCGGGTTGGTGTTTGCCGCGGCATCCGATCCCGCCACCTCACCAGTGCTGATTCTTGGTCCTCCCCTTGCTTGTCCTTGTGCTCCCCATCCATGGTTCCCCGGAGGTGGGGCTCCACGTCCACGTCCATGAGGTCGTCCTCCGGCATCTTTGGGGCCTCCCTGTGTGCCCCCTGGTGTCGACCGCGACCAGGGGCACCCTGCGGGGGGCCTCTTCCTCCTCCACGACGAGGATTTGCGGCCCGGCCGGCGACGTCGCGGCCACGTGGAGCTCCCCTATTCCCAGCCATTAGGGCGTCCTGGTAGGAAAGCCTCAGAGCGACGGCGGCGCGAGGGGTTCGGTCGAGGAGAGCTGTCGAGCAGATGCCAAAAAGCCTGCACTTGGGCCCGAACTGCTCCGAGGTAGACCGCAACGCAATCAGAGGATCGACATCGCCCGGTTCGGAGTTCGGTGCAACCAGCGTCAGGGCCGAGCCAGACTTGGGTGCCTGCCTAGGGGCCGCACCCTCACGTTCCGGTCGAGCCGCACCGCGATGAGATTTCAAAATTTGAAAATCCCGCGATGAGCGTTGATCTCGCCTGCCAGCCCGCTGATCGCGGCAGTTCCGGGTGCTTCGTCCTCCTCGTTGAAGCTCTGGAAGGACATAGTCCCCAAGCGTGCTCGCCGGAGTGATCCGCCGTTGAGGAAGAGGTCCTTTCCATATCGTCTTCCTCGGTGCTCGGGTGTCCTTCGGCGAAGAGACCGCCGTCGGCCTGTGCGCTACGATCGTTGTCGGCTTGTGCACTTCGATCACGGGTTCCAGCAACGTGGGTGGCGGCAGCCTGTGCTGTAGCAAAGGACGAACAAGCACCTTGGAGGCGGGGGCGATCCCAACCCGAGATAACTGCTCGGCGTCACCCAGGTCTTCGACCTCCTCATCGGAGTCGGAGTCAGGCTCCGGATCGGAGCAGGCCCAGAACCTACCTTGGACCGGAGGCTCCTTTATTGTTCGCTGCTGAATCGAGTTGCGAATTGACTGCGCCAGTTGAACCATCGCAGAGGCGCGCCGGCCGGAGAGGCGCCGGCGGCGCCACCGACCCGACCGCCGGACGGCTAGACCCGAGATGACTACTTATTCACCATGGCATATTTTCTGTTGCTTCTGTTTTCTTAGCTCAGCTGATCTTCCCCCGGTGCGCCAGCCTCCAGAGTTGTGCCCTTGGGTCATGTGATTTTTAGTTTGGTTAGCAACTTCATATGGTCTTGTCTCGCTGGAAGGCACATGGCAAATCATCATCCATAAGTACAGAGATAGTGAGCAGTGTACATACTATACAGCCCATTTCCTTGCTTGCTCGCGTGCTCATTTCTCCACTTTGTAAAACAAGGGCATTTTTTATTTGGTTAGTGAATGGCAGAAAATATAGGGGTGGGTATGGACAGTCTTACAGTACGATCTACTTGGAATAGGAATAGGAGACACCAGGATCGCAAAATAAAGTTGGACATTCAGAGACTGAGGGCGCACCTTATATCAATCAAGTCGGTCTCTTCGTGATGGTGGATAACTTCACTTTGTTCCATCTTGGGAGAAGATATTTGACACGACCACTGAAGCTATGCTGAACAAGGATGAATCAACTGAAGCTAAAGAGTCCAGATGAGGACCAATGTAGTTGTTTGCTGTGATCACCAGATGATTGCTGCTTAATTATGGTCTACTGCCAAGGGAAGGGTTGTGAAACCCTTAACAGTTGCAAAAAAATTAATAAGTAATTAGTTTTGTATTCCTAGCCTCTTGTAGTGTAACAGACAGCTACAACTTGTTGCGGTCTGTTACAGGCGGATACGCCGCTCGTGCATTATCTCTTCCTTATTAATATAATGCTGGGTAACCAGATCTTTAAAAAAACTGAAGCTGAAGACGCAGCCACTGTGGCCCATCCAGCACGTCATCAGGAGGGACATCTACAGCCCAGTAGGAGCCGACGGGAATGGCGTGTCAACACTATCGTACATGGGCCACAATGGGCTTGAATCGTATACCGCTGTCGCCAAGGCGGGCTGGATTAAACTGAGAGAGAGTCGTGAGGAAGACACAACTAAACTCTGACCTCTGAAGGTTCTGTGCTTCCCCATCTTTGCTATGTTCTTCCTTACTTACTTCCTCTGCTCCATTCTCCTGAACTCCCACCCTAACAATATTTTGTGTCTATGTTGGAGGGGCCAGATCGATGGAGAACTATCAAAGCTGCCTGATGTGATCTGCCAATCAGCTGAACCCTGGCTCTCCTGCTCTTCCCCTGGCTACCTGCAAAAGATCCAGTAAGAAAGACGAATGTGCTCTATCATCATGTATGCATCATTGTGGGTTGTGGGGTTAACAACCACCTCCTACATGTATTTACCTCAAATTGTCCCCAATCTCCACAATCACTGGAGTAGTGAACAGGAAACTTCTTTGGCAAAGTGAAACGTAATTCTGCCCCTCTACCATTGTTAGTTGATTTGAAGGTGTTGTATGCTTCACCATTCCCTAAGAAGTTGATGGCTTGCCGTAAGCAATGTGCCAGAAACAAAATTCAGGTTGCTCTCTTGCAGATAATAGGTTACAGATTTTGAATATGTATTTTGGGCACTAAGGAAACAGAAAACCCAAACTCGCTCAACTAGGTGGTGTTGTGCAGTGGTAAATTGGAGCATTATTAACCATACCTCTGGTACTGACAGGTAACTAGTGCTTGCAAGTGTAAACATAGAGCGCAGAATTTATTACAGCAGGCATGAGCGGTGTGTACACTTTCTTATGTCTGGAGTGTGTTCTTTGGTCATCAGTCTATGGAGAAGTGGTATGAGGTGCCAATATTCACCAATTGATAAGGAAAAATTGTTGATGCAACAGATGAACCACTAAATCCAGTGCGTTCAGACGCTACCTGACTGAATGATATGAAAAACAAAAATACAACAAGCAGCTACTTCAATTAGGGACTGAATTTTGTCCTCTTTGTGGATTGCCAATAAGAAACACCAGATTACAAATATGGTCCTAGCAGCTGCCCTATGGTGCTTGTGGAAACTTCGTAACCAAATCTGTTTTCAGGGAGGTGTGTGGACAGGCCTGAAGGAGTTGCTGTTGTGGATTGCCAAATCGCTAAGAAGATGGAAGCCGCTGTTCACTGGAGTACCAGAGGAGAAGATAGAGCAGATCATTCTCAGCTTGGAGATGAAAGTATCTCAGACGCCAAGAATCAGTTGGCATCAATCAAGTCTACCAACATTGGGATCTCAGCTTTCGGTTTTGGGCTCCAGAGAGATGTGATTCTGGTTGAACCTGTGATATCTGGTCTAATCTTGTCTTGATCGTGAGAACCTTTAGGTCACTTTTGTGACGGGCGCGCCAATACGCCTAAGCTGTAACATACTTTGGACGTTTTATGCTCAGTAAAACAGGGGAAACCTCTTTTCTAAAAAAATAGGGACTGAAGCACAATGGTGCTAATGATGCACGTAAGACTTTTTAATCATCTTTGCATCAAATTAATCATCAGTGAGGTAGACACATGAATACATGATGGTTACTCAAATAAAAAAAGGAATGTATGATATACATAATTCAATGGAGTTGTCAAATGCACTGCAGTGGCGGAGCCAGGTTTCAAGTCAAGGGGGGGCCAATTTTAGTCTTGTGAAGGAGTTTATAAGCGAAATTGAATATATTATTAGACAAAGTATAACCGGAACGTATGCAATGCATATGCAGTCTGCTACTCTCTTCGTCCCATAATAGAAGTCGTTATGGGATAGGTGCATGTCAAAATACGTGCAATATTTATATCTCCAAATAAATTTATTATGAAAGTATATTTAACGATCTATCTAATGATGCTAATTATGTATTCTAAATATTAATATATTTTTATATATAATTTCTCAAAGTTAAATAATGTTAATTTCTCAGAAAGCATGAACAACTTGTATTTTGAGATGGATGGAGTATAGGATTTTTGGTGAGCGTAAAGTGTTGCAAGATGAACTCCTGCTAATTATCATTGTGTCCTTGGAGTCCTATGTAGAAAAAGAGAGCCAAATAGACATATTAAAGTATAACAGAGTAATATAACACAGTTGCATGAAAACAACACTACTCATTTGAACGGCCAGATCCATGAGCTAAACACAAATGCTAATTAATTAAGTTTTGTAATAATGTGTGGAAATATACTCCTAGCATCACCAGATGGAAGCTACACTAAAAAAATATAAAGCAAGTTTAGTTGTGGCGTAGGTGAATGCATTAGCTACTAGCTAGCTATGTCATGCATATATATGTGCGGTAATTGCAACTTTCAAGTGTGTATACATGCTAATCTGTCATGAACAAGGGGGTGCCGCCGCCCAGGATGGCCCTAGTGTAGCTCCGCCAGCGTATAAAATGTGTCGAAGGTTTCAAAGTTCTTATTGTTCGAGGTTGACAAATAGGAAGACTGTGAGACTGATGTGTACAATGAACTAAGAGAATAAGTGAGGTTGAGTTTTTTCCTTTCATACGTGTGTTTGCATATATATGCCATGTATGTCCACTGGCGGTTGGTATACATATAGGGAGCAATGTAAATATAGCTGTGTGCATATATACCATTGGCAGTTGGTATACAAATACCAGACAATCTAAATATAGCCAGCACAATAACCTCCTCATGCTTTCTATATGTCCAGGACAGCACAACTCATAGTTCATTTCTCAATTTCATAAAGAAAAGTGAGAGAAGGAAGAAAGATGAGTAGATATGAGAAATGGTCACATAGACCCCATTACCAGTTTGGACGAACAGGGAACTGGAGACATTGGGAGCACAAAAATAAGCGTAGGAGAAAGCGGTAAGTAAGGGGTATATATCCATAACATTTACCTTCTTCATCATTAGTTTGTAATGTATGGAAAATTAAAGCGGGGCGAAAATAAGAGTATACTGTTGAAGGTTGTAGGAATGTTGAGTTGATGGATGGCATTGTTCAAGCAGGAGGTGAAACTACAAGTGGAGAAGTTTGCAAGACATCTGGAAATCAAAGCATGCTCGCCACCTCAGATTATGTGAAAGCCGGAGGAGATGAGTGCTTCATCAAAGTCAGAGCAATCAGGTGCTCGGTGTTCGGTCTCAAGTGCAGTTTTGGGTTGGCTTAATAACCTATCGAATGTTCAGGATATGTTTGAACTGTTTTAGTTGTTTTTACTCCAGTCTTAGGCCTTCAGGCTGTGTTGGCGGGCGCGTCTAATACGCTGCGAACCTTAAACGTTGTTGCTTTTGGTAATTCAAAAGTGGAGGTTTTCCCCTTTCTTCTTCAAAAAAAAGTGGGACTGTTTGGTAATTCAAAAGTGGAGGTTTTCCCTTTCTTAGCCATTGTGTTGCTATATACTCTTGTCTGAACTGGAATAACATATATAGAAAGTGGTTCATGAATCATCATCCATATAGACCATAAATATAAAGATATTGAGCTGTGCACATAAATCCCACTTCATCATGCTCTAATATATGCATGGTTGCCTACTAACTAGCTGATTTCTCCATTTGTAATGCCATATACATTTATTATGGTGAGTGAAGGGTAGGAAAGATGAGAGTAATGAACGACATTAGCTACTTACACTAAGGACTACTCGAAATAGGAGATACCAGGAGCACAAAATAAAGTTGCATAGCTCAAGAAAGGGTGCACTATAGAACAACTAAGTCTTTTACTGTCTAGTGAATGAGTTCACAATCTTCGACCTTGAGTGTTCATCTTGGCTGATCTATGGTAGAGAGGGGCACTGTGTATGTCTGATGTCCGATTTAGCTATAGCAGAGAATCACAGTAGGAAGTGCAATCTAAAATACAGTTGTTAAGATTTCAAATTTTAGTGTTCAGCCTCAGCTCAGAGGTGCGTAGGGATATATAGTGAACATAAACTTCTTTGGCAAACTGAAACATAATTCTGCAGTGCTGCAACTGGCAGTAACTTTGAAGTTTGAAGGAGTTTTCTTCTTGGCCATTGCCATAAGTAGTTCTTGACAATTGTCGTAAGCAATGTGCCAGAAAGGAAATTCAGGTTTCTCTCTTGCAGATAACAGGTTACAGATTTTGAATATATATTGAGTCTGTTTGGATGTCGTCCTGGATGGAATTTGCCTAGTCTGAAGCCTTCCTAGAATCTTCCTGGATGCCATTTGGTTGAAACCCTGACATGTTGCCTGGTACAGGCAAGTTCTCAAGTCCCAGGCGATGAAATTTGGATGCCTGGCTCTGTTGCTTCCTTTATCTGGTATAACTGCATTGTTGATTGTTTGCTGGTACAGTGGTACACTCGATTAAATGAGCGTCATGTTGTTGTTTTTTTCTCTTTTAGTTTTCTATATACTACTAATCTGTCACTTATAATGGGTGTTCAATACATAGATTATTTTTTACTCTCTTGAAGTAAATGCAATTATTTATTAAATATAGATAAAGTTGTTTGATTTATAAATAAATCACACGCATTTAAAATATTTATAGATAATTCTATATTTATTTAGCTGAGAAAAATACTTATATAAATTATATTATTTAGTAAAACTACAAAACATATATGCTCATATATACCACAAATACTAGAAAACATATTGGTATTAGGAATAGATTATGTTATTAATATTCTCAGCCACAGGCTTCCAACCAAACGCTTTTCTTCATACTTGCCACACCAGGCAAAAAGCATCAACTTTCCAGGCAACTCCCAGGCATTACTTTTTACCAGGCAAGTTTTCCAGGCTTCCAACCAAACAAGCCCTATGTGCGTTGGTAAACTGGAGCAATATTACCGTACCTCTGCTGCTTACGGGTAACTAGTGCTTGCAAGTGAAAAAAAAGAGTGCAGAATTTAGTCTTACAGGCATGAAGTGTGTACACTTCCTTATATCTTAGAGTGTGTTCTTTGGTTATCAACCTATATCAGAGTGGTATAAGGTGTCCATTTATTTTTTGAAGATTCTGGAGGGCCGGTGTTCATATTCACCAACGGATATGCCAAAACTGTGGATACAAAAGATGAGCCACTCATCCAGTTGAGACATATTACATGCCTAAACGACACGAAAAAAAAAATGTAACAAGCCGAGCAGAGATGAATATACAATGTCTAATGCAGAGCTGTATGATATAAAATGTGTAGAAAGATTCAAAGTTGTTATTGGTTCTAGGCTAATGAATAGGATGTCAGACAGAGAGTGTGAGGATCAGTTGTTCCCTTTTATATGACTGTTGTGCATATAGCCATTAATCCATGTCTCTCCACATGCAGTTGGTATAGAAATAGGGAGCAATGTAAATGTAACCCCACTTCATCTTGCTTCTATAAGAGCACCACGATTCCTAGTTCATTTCTCAGTTTCATACAACCAGGTGGAGAGAAGAAAGATGAGTTGGTGTTTGATCAATAATGGTCACATGGACTCCATTACCAATTTAGAGAAATAGGTAATTGGAGACACCAGTAGTAGAAAATTAAGTATCAAGAACAAGGCAAGAGCAAGCGGCACAAATCCATAACCTTTCCCTCAACAATACTCCCTTTGTCGCTTAGGTCATCCTTTTGTTTTTGGTTAGATGCTTTTAGCTAATTTTCAGGTTTGTAAACTCTTCCTGGTTGCCATTTTTTATAAAATCTTACTGTGGGGATCTCCCCCACAGTCTTTTGCGTCAAAAAAAAACAATACTCCCTCTGGGCAACATTTTTAGGGGTAAGGGACAGAATTCCAGATACCAAGATGACAGTGGAAGGTTGTGAACCTGATTAACAGCAACACCATACTTGATTAAGAGTATGTATAATAAGTTCTAGTCAGCAGGTCGAGAGATGTTCCAATGTCCTCAAAATACTTGGTGGAGTGATAGGCAGGCGAGCGTAGATGTTAGCTGTTGGTTGGTTCCGCGTTCTCCTGACAGATCCCATGTCGCTGCCGTCTGCATTAGACTCGTCGTGCTCGAAGGCGCAAGCTATCGTCGGAACTCGGAAGGGTGCATGGGGACGGGTTGGTTGCCGCGGAGTTCGCAGGCGCCGGGGACTTGTGGTTTGGATCTGGAGAAGTCAACGGTCGTGTAGCAGGGAAAGAATAGAGCCGCACTACTCTAGACGGCAAACTCACGAGTCACGAGCAGGGAGTAGAGGGATGAAGCAAGCTAAATAGTAGACAAACGTGGTTTATTTTCCATGAGACTCGAAGGTAGTAATCAATGGAATCCATGGTACTCACTCATTACAATAGAAGCCGACGATCTCCTCCTCATTCTCATTCCAGCCACCTCGATATTGATGATTGATGTGGATATGCGTCCATAGATGCGTTCTTTAACTCCTCTGTCGTCGTTATTTTTCCTTGATCCATGGAGGCTATTATATTCTCATATGTTCTTCCTCTTCCTTCTTCTGTATTCTCTGAACTTCCGTATGGTTTTCATTGCGTGGTTAGCAGCCATGGCCACAGAGATTTTGATCACAGTCGTATGTGGCATGGAAAGACAGGCATTAAATATTTATATATTATATATTCGATACAATCAGCCTAGTAGCTATCATAATAGCCAGCACGGGTCCAGTACGTTCAGACATGCTACCTGACTGAATGATATGAAAAACAAAAATACAACAAGCAGCTACTTCAATTAGGGACTGAAGCACAATGGCTCTAATGATTTAAGAATTTTTATTCGTCTTTGCATCAAATTAATCATCTCGAGTGATGCAGAGACATTAATATATGATGGTTACTCACACACACACAAAAAAAGGAATGTATGATATACATAATTCAATTGAGTTGTCAAATGCAGAGAGTTATCTGGTACAAAATGTGTCGAAGGTTTCAAAGTTCTTATTTGGTTCGAGGTTGACAAATAGGATGCAATACTGTGAGACTGACGTGTACAATAAACAAAGAGAATAATTAAGTGAGGTTGAGTTTTTTTTTCCTTTCAAACGTGTGGGTGTTCATATATATGGTCATGTATATATCTCCATTGTCAGATATACCGGGCAATTTAAATATAGCCAGGACAACTTCCTCATGCTTCTATATGTGCAGGACAGCACAACTCGTAGTTCATTTCTCAATTTCATAAAGAAAAGTGAGAGAATGAAGAAAGATTAGTAGATATGAAAAACGGTCGCATAGACCCATTACCAGTTTGGACGAACAGGGAATTGGAGACATCGGGAGCACAAAAATAAGTGGAGGGGAGAGCGATAGATCCACAACCTTTACCTTCTTCATCATTAGTTTGTAATGTATGGAAAATTAAAGCGGTGCAAAATTAAGAGTACACTATTGAAGGTTGTACGAATATTAAGGAGATGGATGGCATTGTTCAAGCAGGAGGTGAGAGTACAAGTGGAGAAGTTTGCAATACATCTGGAAATCAAAGCATGCTCGCCGCCTCAGATTATGTGAAGCCGGAGGAGATGAGTGCTTCATCAGAATCGGAGCAATCGGGTGCTCTCGGTGTTCAGTCTCAACAATTGTAGTTTTGGATCGGCTTGATAACCTGTCGAATGTTGAGGATACGTTTGAACTGTTTTAATTGTTTTTGCTCCAGTCTTAGGCCTTCAGGCTGTGTTGGCAGGCACGCCTGATATGCTGCGAACCTTAAACACTGTTGCTTTTGGTAATTCAAAAGTGGGGGTTTTCCCCTTTCTTAAAAAAGAAAACGCGGGACAAAACTTTCCTTTCCTTGATCATTAGTTTGTAATGTATGGCAAAGTGGGACAAAACTCCATCATTAGTTTGTAATGTATGGCAAAGTAGAACAAAATTGCCAACATTCAAGAGTAAATTACTTGCGGACCGTGCCAAAAACAATTACACTATGGTATTGCCACCTGATTAGAAAAGGAGTTTTTTTTTTGTCTTAGCCATTGTGTTGTTATATGCTCGTGTCTGAACTGGAATAACATATATAGAAAGTGGTTCATGAATCATCATCCATAGACCATAAGTATAGATATATGGAGTAGTGCACATAAATCTCACTTCATCATGCTCTAATATATGCATGGTTGCCTACTAACTAGCTCATTTCTCCATTTGTAATGCCAGATACATTTATTTTGGTGAGTGAAGGGTACGAAAGATGAGAGTAATGAATGGCATTAATTAACTACTTATAGTAAGGTCTACTCGAAAGATGAGAGTAATGAATGCCAGACACAGGGAGCACAAAATAAAGTTGAATAGTTCGAGAAAGGGTGCACTATAGAACAACTAAGTCTTTACTGTCCAGTGAATGAGTTCACACTCTTAGACCTTGAGTGTTCATCTTGGCAGATCTGTGGTAGAGGTGTATTGTGTATGCTTGATGTCTGATCTAGCTATAAGAAGGGAATCACAGTAGGAAGTGTAATCTAAAATACAGTTGTTAAGATTTCAAATTTTAGTGTTCAGCCTCAGCTCTTAGTTGTGTGTCGGGGATATAAAGTGAACATAAACTTCTTTGGCAAACTTAAACATAATTCTGCACTGCTGCAACTGCCAGTATCTTTGAAGGAGTTTTCTTCTTGGCCATTGCCACAAGTAGTTCTTGACAATTTCCGTAAGCAATGTGCCAGAAAGGAAATTCAGGTTTCTCTCTAACAGATAACAGGTTACAGATTTTGAATATATATTATGTGCGCTAGTAAACTGGAGCAATATTACTGTACCTCTGCTGCGCTTACGGGTAACTAGTGCTTGCAAGTGAAAAACAAAGAGTGCAGAATTTAGTCCAACAGGCATGAAGTGTGTACACTTCCTTATATCTTAGAGTGTGTTCTTTCTTTTGGTCATCAGCCTATATCAAAGTGGTATAAGGTGTCCATTTTTTTTGAAGATTCTGGAGGGGCCACAGCCTCTATAATAAGGTGTTCATATTCACCAACGGATATGCCAAAACTGTGGATGCAAAAGATGAATCACTCATCCAGTTGAGACATGCCTGAACGACATGAAAAACAAAAATGTAGCAAGCAAAGCAGAGATGAATATACAATGTCTAATGCAGAGTTGTATGATATAAAATGTGTAGAAAGATTCAAAGTTGTTATTGGTTCTAGGCTAACAAATAGGATGTCAGACAGAGAGTGTGAGGATCAGTTGTTCCCTTTTATATGTCTGTTGTGCATATAGCCATTAAGCCATGTCTCTCCACATGTGGTTGGTATAGAAATAAATAGGGAGCAATGTAAATGTAACCCCACTTCATGTTGCTTCTATAAGAGCACCACAATTCCTAGTTCATTTCTCAATTTCATACAGCCAGGTGGAGTGAAGAAAAGATGAGTTGGGGTTTGAATAATGGTCACATGGACTCCATTACCAATTTACAGAAATAGGGAATTGGAGACACCAGGAGTAGAAAATTAAGTGGCAAAAACAATTCAGGAGCAAGTGGCACAAATCCACAACCTTTCCCTCGTCATTATTCCCTCCGGGCAACATTTTTACGGGTAAGGGAGAAAATTCCATATACCAAGACAAGCGTTGGAAGGTTGTGCACATGATTAACAGCAGCACTAGACTTGATTAAGAGTATGTATAATAAGTTCTAGTCAGCAGGCCAAGAGATGTTCCAATGTCCTCAAAATACTAGGTGGAGTGATACCCAGGCGAGCGTAGATGTTAGCTGTTGGTTGGTTCCGCGTTCTCCTGACAGATCCCGTGAGGCAGCTGCCGTCTCCATTAGACTCGTCGTGCTCGAACGCGCAAGCTATCGTCGGAACTCGGAAGGGTGCACGGGGACGGGTTGGTTGCCGCGGAGTTCACCGGCGTCGGCCGGGGACTTGTGGTTTGGATCTGGAGAGAAGTTAGCCGTCGTGTAGTAGGGAAAGGATAGAGCCGCAAGGAGTAGAGGGATGAAGCAAGCTAGAAAGTAGCGCAGTAGAATTGAAGTTGCACACATGCAAGCACAAACGCAGTTTATTTTACATGAGACTCGAAGGTAGTAATCAATGGAATCCATGGTACACACTCATTAGAAGCTGACGATCTCCTCCTCATTCTCATATATTGATGATGGATGTGGATATGCGTCCATAGATGTGTTCTTTAACTCCTATGTCGTTATTTTTCCTTGATCGATGGAGGCTATTGTCATATGTTCTTCCTCTTCCTTCTTCTGTATTCTCTGAACTTCCGTATGGTTTTCATTGCGTGGTTAGCAGCCATGGCCACAGAGATTTTGATCACAGTCGTATGTGGCATGGAAAGACAGGCATTAAATATTTATATATTATATATTCGATACAATCAGCCTAGTAGCTATCATAATAGCCAGCACGGGTCCAGTACGTTCAGACATGCTACCTGACTGAATGATATGAAAAACAAAAATACAACAAGCAGCTACTTCAATTAGGGACTGAAGCACAATGGCTCTAATGATTTAAGAATTTTTATTCGTCTTTGCATCAAATTAATCATCTCGAGTGATGCAGAGACATTAATATATGATGGTTACTCACACAAAAAAAAGGAATGTATGATACACATAATTCAATTGAGTTGTCAAATGCAGAGAGTTATCTGGTATATAAAATGTGTCGAAGGTTTGAAAGTTCTTATTTTCGAGGTTGACAAATAGGATGCAAGACTAAGTGAGGTTGAGTTTTTTTTCCTTTCAAATATATATGCTCATGTATATCCACTGGCGGTTGGTATGCATATAGGGAGCATATATATGGTCATGTATATATCTCCATTGGCAGATATACCAGGAAGTTTAAATATAGCCAGGACAACTTCCTCATGCTTCTATATGTGCAGGACAGCACAACTCATAGTTCATTTCTCAATTTCATAAAGAAAAGTGAGAGAACGAAGAAAGATGAGTAGATATGAGAAATGCTCACATAGACCCATTACCAGTTTGGACGAACAGGGAATTGGAGACATCGGGAGCACAAAAATAAGTGGAGGAGAAAGGGGTAGAGTAAGGGGTATAGATCCACAACCTTTACCTTCTTCATCATTAGTTTGTAATGTATGGAAAATTAATAAAGCGGGACAAAATTAAGAGTATACAGTTGAAGGTTTTACGAATGTTGAGGAGATGGATGGTATTGTTCAAGCAGAAGGTGACAGTACAAGTGGAGATGTTTGCAAGACATCTGGAAATCAAAGCATGCTCGCCGCCTCAGATTATGTGAAGCTGGAGGAGATGAGTACTTCATCAGAATCGGAGCAATTGGGTGCTCGGTATTCGGTCTCAACAATTGTAGTTTTGGATTGGCTTGATAACAGTGTTGAATGTTGAGGATACGTTTGAACTGTTTTAATTTTTTTTGCTCAAGTGTTAGGCCTTTAGGTTGTGTTGGCAGGCGCGCCTGATACGCTGCGAACCTTAAACATTGTTGCTTTTGGTAATTCAAAAGTGGGGATTTTTTCCCCTTCAAAAAGAAAACGTGAGACAAAACTTTCCTTTCCTTGATCATTTGTTTGTAATGTATAGCAAAGTAGAACAAAAATGCCAACATTCAAGAGTAAATTACTTGCGGACCGTGCCAAAAAAAATTACATTATGGTCAGTGGCGGAGCCAGGATTTCAAAGTTTTGGGTATTCCCGCGTTCAAAGCCGCCACCAAATAACACCAGCGTCTAGTGCTAGAGATTTGGGAATGGGGATTGAGGAATTGTTGTGCATCAATAACTCACTCATTCGTATAGTTCAGGAGTCATTGAGTCGAATCGAGTTGTCGAGATAGGACGTGAGGGCGCCAGGGGTAGGACGAAAGGGGTGGAGAGGCCTCATGGACCTAGTGGCCCGACCTTTAAGGTGGGGACTAGGGAGGTTGGGAGCTAGACTGATAGGCTATTTTTTAGACATTGTGGTCTATGGGCGGTTCTAACTCATATGAGCATGTGTCATGAGTAAGATGCACACAAGGGCCTTCTGAAAAAAAGTAAGAAATTATAAAATTTGTGCTACCTTTTAGTTTTACGAGGTCTGAAAGAAATAAAGAAGCACTTCAACTTGATTTCCACGTTGATAAGTGTTGTGACGATAAGTGTTGTGACATGCATATTCAAATTTGTCTTTAAAAGGAGATTGGAAGCAACATATGATTTAGACTTATATTTTGTGGGACAACGTTGAGTTAATAGATAAAGAAATTAGAAAATAAATAATTAGATTTTGATTTGTAGAAACAATAGAACATACTAAGGTGGTGTTTGGAAACACCCAACTAAAATTCTAAAATTTTAGAGTTAAACTTTAGTTAGCTAAAAGTTCTTACAACTAAATTTTAGCTACGTGTTTGGATGCGTCAGCTAATAGACTCGACTAAATTTTAGCTGGCTTTAGTTAGGTTGAAGTAGCTAAACTCAGTTAAACTAATTTAGCTGGAGTTTTAGCTAGGTTGTTTAGATACATGACAGCTAAAATTAGTTAGCTAAATTTTAGTTGGTGTATCCAAACACCCCCTAAGCAAGAAACAACCGAGCCAACACAAAAAATGATGGAAACATACACAGGGGATAAGCTGAAAAAAAAATACGGTAGAAACTTTTAGCTGTTTAATACCATGTGTGTAGATAAATATACATACATATATACTCATGGGTACAAGAAAAAGTTGGGTATTCCTACCCAGGAATACCACTGTATCCGCCCCTGATTATGGTATTGCCACCTGATTAGAAAAGGAGTTTTTTTTTGTCTTAGCAATTGTGTAGTTATATGCTCGTGTGTGCTGAACTGGAATAACATATATAGAAAGTGGTTCATGAATCATCATCCATAGACCATAAGTATAGATATATGGAGCGGTGCGCATAAATCACACTTCATCATGCTCTAATATATGCATGGTTGCCTGCTAACTAGCTGATTTCTCCATTTGTTATGCCAGATACATTTATTTTGGTGAGTCAAGGTTAGGAAATATGAGAGTAATGAACGACATTAGCTACTTACAGTAAGGTCTACTTGAAATAGGAGACACCGGGCACAAAATGAAGTTGAATAGCTCGAGAAAGGGTGCACTATAGAACAACTAATTCTTTACTGTCCAGTGAATGAGTTCACACTCTTAGACCTTGAGTGTTCATCTTGGCTGATCTGTGGTAGAGGTGTATTGTGTATGCTTGATGTCCGATCTAGCTATAAGTAGGGAATCACAGTAGGAAGTGTAATCTAAAATACAGTTGTTAAGATTTCAAATTGTAGTGTTCAGCCTCAGCTCAGAGGTGTGTAGGATATATAGTGAACATAAACTTCTTTGGCAAACTGAAACATAATTCTGCAGTGATGCAACTGCCAGTATCTTTGAAGGAGTTTTCTTCTTGGTCGTTGCCATAAGTAGTTCTTGACAATTGCCATAAGCAATGTGCCAGAAAGGAAATTCAGGTTTCTCTCTTGCAGATAACAGGTTACAGATTTTGAATACATATTATGTGCGCTGGTAAACTGGAGCACTACCGTACCTCTGCTGCTGACGGGTAACTAGTGCCTGCAAGTGAAAAACAAAGAGTGCAGAATTTAGTCCAACAGACATGAAGTGTGTACACTTCCTTATATCTTAGAGTGTGTTCTTTCTTTTGGTCATCAATCTATGTCTCCAAAGTGGCATAAGGTGTCCATTATTTATTTATTTATTTATTTTTGAAGATTCTGGAGGGGGTGCAGCCCCTATATAATATGTTAGCAACCAACAGGATTACTAATGGATAACTCGGTTTAGGTAACAAACGAGGTACAAGATCTCAGGAGAAGGGAGATCGGAGCAGAGAAGGAACTAAGAAACATGGTACAGATAGATAGACTTGGAGAGGAAGATGAACAGTAATAACTATGAGTAATTGATTTGATAATTTGTTTGATTCCCCACACATGACCTCCGCTCCTGCCTTTTGTAGCCAGGTAGCGTGTCTGGCTTGGGCTTGGCATTTGCTGGACTCTGCTGGGCTTGGGCCACCTGGGCTAGGATCCTGACATAATATGGTGTCCATATTCACCAACTGATATGTCGTGGATACTCATCCAGTTCAGACATACTACATGCCTGAACGACATGAAAGACATTAATGCAACAAGGAGAGGAGAGATGAATATACAATGTCTAATGCAGAGTTGTCTGATATAAAATGTGTCGAAAGATTCAAAGTTCTTATTGGTTCTAGGCTAATAAATAGGACGTCATACTGAGAGTGTGAGGATCAGTTGTTTCCTTTTATATGTCTGATGTGCATATGCCCATGTCTGAAATAGGGAGCAATGTAAATATAGCCCCAATTCATCTTGCGTCTATATGTATACGGGGTAGAGCACCACGATTCCTAGTTCATTTCTCAGTTTCATAAAGCCAAATGAGAGAGAAGAAAGATGAGTTGGTGTTTGAATGCTCACATGGACTCCATTACCAATTTAGAGAAATAGGGAATTGAGACACCAGGAGAACAAAATTAAGTACCAGAAACAATGAGAGAGCAACTGTCACCTTTCTCTTATCATTATTCATTACTCCCTCTAGGCAACATTTTTAGGGGTAAGGGACAATGGCTGTGCACGTGATTAACAGTATCCCCAGACTTGATTAACTGCAGCTCTGGCATGCCAGAATTTGCAACTGGACAATGGCTGAGTTTCCTAGTGCTTGCATGCATAGTGTGTAATGTGTGGCAAAGGGAAAACCAAATTACCTACATTTAAGAGTAGGTTTGTGAAAGAACGTACCATTGGTCTGCCTGAAAGAACAAAAGTTACTTGACAGCAGGAATTAGTCTGCCTGACGAGCCATTGGTAGGTCCTTTTCCCTGGAAAGCATATTGCCTCTCTGGTCTACCAATCGTCTTTGGAGGCAAGGGAGAAGCAGGAACGCCACCGTTTGCATCTGAGTCACCCTTCCGGATCAATTCAGACATATTGTACAGGTCTTTGATGTTTAATGGGGGCGTTGAGTGCACAGCCACTGGCTTGACAACCTCATGTGGAGCTTCTGGAGCACCTGGTGGCCCATAGTAAAAAGGAACATAACCGTAGCAGGGCACTGGAACAAATACTGGATGGTAGTATGGAGGAGGAATCATGATTGGATAAAGATAGGGGGCATGGCTCCTGGCATCACTGCCCTGCATCTCCAGCATTTGAACTTGAGACAACTGAGTCCTTCCTATCTCTGTTTTTCAGTCGTATAGTTCATAGGGATGCCCAGGTATCTTTACTAGTTTTACAACCAAATAGTTGTGAATAAGCCAGTTCATATTTCTTTGTTGTACCAAAGCAAAAGATTTCACTTTTGTGGAAATTTATTTTTAAGCTCGATGATTGTTCAAAAACACAAAGTAGAAACTTGATGTTTATTGTTTTCCCCATATCATGACTCATAAAAATAATTGTATCATCCACATACTATATATTGAAAATTCATTATCTACTAAATGTGGAATCACTTTCAACTTGACCATCATATTTAACCATAATCATCAATATAGCAAGCATGTCTGCCATTATGTCAAAAAATGTGGGAAGTAGATCACCTTGTCGTAAGCCCTTCCTTGTTTGGAGTATGCACCTTGTTGGTCGTTTACTTTAATTCCTAGGTTGCCCCCTTGTGTGAAGTATTCGATCCATTAACACAAAGTGCCACAGAAACCTGAAGCAAATCCTATTTCACTATATTGTATGATTTTTCAAAGTCAATCTTGATAATAATGCCATCTTGTTTTTTAGTATGTAACTCATGAATTGTCTTGTGTAAAATGATTGCTCCCTCCATAATGTTTCTTGCTAGTAGAAAATCTGTCTGTGCAAGTCTTATATTTCGTTGGGCAATGCTCGTTATGTGATTAGTTGTAAAGATTTTGAAGCTAACATTTAACAAACCTATGGGTCTGTATTGTTGAATTTGTGTTTCTTCAATTTTCTTTGGAAGTAGAATGATTGTTCCAAAGCTGAGGCTATGGAGTGGCAAAGATCCTTGATGGAATTCCTGGAACAAAGTCATAAGGTCTTCTTTTATGACATTCTAGAAAACTTGATAAAACTTTACTGGGAAGCAATCAGGCCCCATTTCTTTATTATGGTCCATTTGAAAAATTGTCACTCAAACCTCAGTTTCATGTAACTGTTGTGTTATGACCTCATGTTCTCCTGGGAGACTTGGGGTATATCTTCCCTTTGTGTTTCATCCAAAGTTATTGTACTCGAGGTTGCCATCACCATGTACTACCCTACCTCCATATCTTTCCGTTGGAAAATGCGAGCCAGATGATAATATTTAGTATTCGCATCCCCTCTAAAAGGTTTTTGACCTTTGCTCTTTCATCCCAATTCAAATCTTTTTCCCAAACGAGACTCACCAGTCTTTCATTAAGGACTGCATGTTTCAAGTTAATCTTAGCAGCCTCTAAAGTTGGGATGCGGATTCAGTAACTTTCCTCGTTGTAACGTTCGCACCTCTATCCACCGTTTATTCCAGATCTAACGACTCTCGTCCAATCCAACATAAAGTATCAATATTTTACATAGGCAGGCACCCAGATGTCTTCCTCTGCTTCCGGCCTTCGGCTTCACGCGCCGCCGCCGCGCTCCCTTCGGCTTCACACCTTGGCGGATCTTCGTCCCCGCGTCTGCTCGTCTCGTTGCCGGCCGCCACCGCGCCCCCTCGTCGCGTCACCGTCCGTCGTCGGTCGCTGCAGGCACGCTGGATGAGTCCCCGGCGACAAACTCACGTGAGCTGAGCAGGGGCCGCAGGGACACCTCCTCTCCCACGCCGCGCCTCCCTCCAGATCACACTGCTCAGCTTACCAAAGAGCCATCGCCGCCTTGGTCCTTGTCTTCGCACGGACGCGTCGCCGCCACGCGAGCTCGCTCCATGCTGCCGCCATGGGTCGCGCTGCAGGGACGCGTGTCGCCTCCGTCTCCGCGCGCGGTATGCGGCCCGACTAAGTGCTGCCGTCGCGGGGCCGCTCCCCGGTCGAGCGCCGCCACCGCGGGGACGTGCACCGGCCGCGCGCATCACCAACCCAGGCTGGCGGGCGGCGCCGGCCGCTGGGACGACCCGTCACCTGCCAGGGCCATGCAGAACACAGACTTGCTCGCGAAAACTAGTAAGTGGCTGACTGACGGATGGTCCCCAGGCTCATAGGAAGGATAGCCTTTGGATATGATTTGGACAGCAGAGATAGAGAGAAACAGAGTAAAGTTATTGAATCTCAGTCCCTAAAGTTGTCATCTCGGCCTTTTTATCTAGCTTGTCTAGTCTGTTTAGTAATGCCTTTTTTTAGTAATGACAGAGGGGCACTCACTATGTATGTCTGATGTCCGATCTAGCTATAAGTAGGGAATCATAGTAGGAAATATAATCTAAAATACAGTTGCTAAGATTTCAAATTTTAGTGTTCAGGCTCAGTTCTTAGTTGTGTAGGGGATTAGGAAACAAATTGAGTAGGGATGGTCCTCATCACAACATGGTGGGGATATGTAGCTGACACGTGAACCAGGTGACAAACACGGTGGACATGTGTGTAATTATAATAACACGATGACCCACATGTAAGTCAAACAATCCCCACCACGTTCTGGTAGGTATGGTCCTCACCTAACTTTTTTCTAGGGGATTAGTGAACAAAAACTTCTTTGGTAAACTGAAACGTAATTCTGCACCTCTAAAACTGCAAATAGCTTTGAAGGAGTTTTCTTCTTGGCTATTGCCATAAGCAGTTATTGGCTATTGCCATAAGCAGTTATTGACAATTGCCATAAGTAATGTGACAGGAATGGAAATTTAGGTTTCTGATCTCTTGCAGATAACAGGTTAACAGGTTGCAAATTCTGAACAAGTATTATGTGCACTGGTAAACTGGAGCACTAACCGTACCTCTCCTGCTGATGGGCAACTAGTGCTTGCAAGTGAAAAAAAAAACAGAGAGTGCAGAATTTAGTCCAATAGGCATGAGGTGTGTACACTTTCTTACGTCTTAGTGTGTGTTCTTTGGTCATCAGTCTGGCAAAGTGGTATAAGTCCATATTCACCAACTAATATGCCAAAACTGTAGATGCAAAAGATGAACCACTGATGCAGTTCAGACATACTACATGCCTGAACGACATGAAAAACAAAAATGCAACAAGCTGCTGCTACATTAAATTAATCCTCGACTGATGCATACTCCATTTCATTCATACGAGAAGATGAGATGAATATACATACTATGCTTAATTCGATGGAGCTGTCTAATTCAAAGCTGTCTGGTATGAAATGTGTTGAAAGATTCGAAGTTCTTATTTGTTCTAGGCTCACAAATAGGACGTCAGCTGAGAGTGTAAGTGAGAATCAGTTGTTCCCATTTACATGTCTGATGTGCATATATGCTCATGTCTCTCCATATGCGGTTGGTATATAAATAGGGAGCAGTGTAATGTAAATAAATATAACCCCACTTTCTATATATATATAAGGGGGCAGAGCACCACGATTCCTAGTTCATTTCTAAGTTTCATAAAGCCAAGTGAGAGAGAAGAAGCATGAGTTGGTGTGACGAATGGTCACATGGATTCAGTTACCAAAAATTTAGACAAATAGGGAATTGGAGACACCAGGAGCACAAAAATAAGCACAGGAATTCAATGAAGAGCATGCGACGTAAATCCACAACATATCCCTCTTCATTACTCCCTCTGGGCAACTTTTGTAGGCGTCAAGGAGAAAATTACAGATACCAAGAGGATTAATTGCAGCTCCAGACTTGATTAATCGCATGCCAGAATGTGCTTCACGATTGGACGGTTGGCATAAAAAAGTCTAGCAAAAAAAAAGAAGTGTGTGCAGCAACAAACTCATTGGAGACTGTTCCGATGATGGTGTTCAAAAAGAAGCTGGAAATGGCGAACATGGAAGTGGTGGATTGCGAAGGAAAGGGAGGGGGACTTGCAGCGTTTTGGCGGAGAGGGTTCAATGTGGTTTTGAGAAGTAAATCAAAAAATCACATTGATCTGGAGGTCCAGGAGACCGGTGGGGAACAATGGCGGTTTACGGGGTTTTATGGTGAGTCCCACAATGATCAGAAGCATAAGTCTTGGGAGAGAATGAGATGGTTGAAGGATCAAGATAATGTGCAGATGCCGTGGGTGTGTGCGGGAGATTTCAATGAAATACTTTTTCATCATGAAAAGGAAGGGGGGGCTTTGAGATTGCAGGTCTGTATTGATCGTTTTAAAGAAGCTCTGGAAGTATGTGAGCTCGAGGACCTGGGCTATACCAGGGACATGTTCACTTGGAGAAATAAACAAGTCACAGGAGATACCCATATTAGAGAAAGGTTGGACAGGGCGGTGGCGAATGTGGGATGGCGCATGAAGTTTCCGCTCATGCATGTAAAAAATGGAGATCCATATCATTCAGATCATAGACCTGTGGTTCTTGTAACAGAGATGGGCCAGGAGAGAAGATGTAGAGCAGTAGAGGGGGGTTGTTTAAGTTTGAAGCAAGTTGGATGCAAGAGGGGTGTAGAGAAATAATAGAAGAAGCTTGGAGTGAAAATATGGGGAGGGAGCAGAGTTTAGAGGAGGGTCTTAAGGGGGTGGCGGCTAGTTTGTCAGAGTGGAGCACGAATGTGTTGGGTGATCTGGAAAAACGTTTGAAAAAAGCAAAAAAGGAGCTAGAAAGATGGAGGAGGGCTCCTATCAGTGACGATTCGGTGAGAAGGGAAGCGGTGTGGAGTTTCAAAGTTGATAGGTTAGAGGAGCAAATAGATTTATACTGGAGGCAGCGAGCACACGTAAATTGGCTACAATTTGGTGATCGAAACACAGCCTATTTTCACAATACGTGCTCAGTTAGAAGAAGGAGAAATAGAATAGGAAACCTGCAAAGGGAGGATGGGAGTTGGGTGGTGGGGAAAGAGGAGAAAAAGATGTTTATTGCTAACTATTTCTCCCAGCTTTTGAGGTCGAATGTAAACGATAACGGGGAGCACGTGCAGCAACTTCTAGCTGCGGTGCAACCTGTTGTGAAGCCGGAGATGAACACTTTGCTAACAGCAGAGGTGTCAGATGATGAAATTAAAAGAGCTTTAGATGCCATTGGTGACCTTAAGGCACCCGGACCAGATGGAATGCCGGCTGTGTTTTTTAAGAAGTACTGGGATGTGGTGGGAGATCAACTGACTAAGGAGGTTCAAGAAGTGCTGAAGGGTGGCCGGATGCATCACGGCTGGAATGACACAATCATCTCACTCATCCCAAAGATTGAGAAGCCGGAAAAGGTGACTGATCTAAGACCTATTAGTCTGTGCAATGTGGTGTACAAAGTTATTTCCAAAGTGATTGCCAACAGGTTGAGAGTGGTATTACCAGATATTATTACACCCAACCAAAGTGCCTTTGTCCCGGGAAGGCTTATCTCTAATAATATTCTTATGGCATATGAATTAACCCATTATTTGGTCAATAAAAGAGAAGGAAGGACGGGCTATGCAGCTATAAAATTAGACATGAGCAAAGCATATGACCGAGTTGAATGGTGCTTTTTAGAGAGTATGATGCAACATTTGGGGTTTCAGGAGGAGTGGATTTCTTTGATCATGGAATGTGTCACCTCTGTGAGATATAAGGTGAAGGTGAATGGTGATTTGTCTGTGAAAGATAATATAATTGGTGGAATATTGAATATATTGCATTGGGTCTCATGGGTTGATTATATAGAGTACTTAGAACTAACACCTCATGTGGCTAGACAATATGGTACTATTCCTATTACTCTAACATCCCCCGCAGTCACAGCGGGAGCGTTACAGACGATGAGACTAGAGAAGAAGTTGATAAGCTAACATCCTCCCGTAGTCATAACAGTCGATGCATCGCGTATGTTGTGGATGGAGAAGAAGCCGATGAGTCCTCATGCAAGGCGGTAGCCCTTTATGCCGATGTCGAGGTAGCGAGCGTGAGGGCGCAATATGTTAGAAGAATTGGGCCTAGCCCAATTGATAATTCCTATAAATCCCAAAGGCCCACTCACACATGCATAGTATGGTGGGGGACTATACTCCCACCTTGCTACTCTAGAGGGAGTGAGCCTCACTTAAAAGGGTGAGCTATCCCCATCTAGTTGAAGCTATGGGAGTGAGAGGGAAAAGGGAGAAACCCACGCGCGCGCTCGCTCGCCTCGCCGGGCGGGGCGGGGCGAAGGGCGCGGGCGCACGGCATGCGCGTGAATGGTCCGGCGATTTCCCGGCCTCATGTTTGCGGGTCCGCGGCTACCTTTTGCCACTCGTTATTTTTGCATGCATGGAGAAAATTGCGCTGACTGTTTTGGTAAGCAATTATTCTCGTATTAATGGTGATTGATTGAGTGATTGACACTTACCTTAATACGGTGATTGGCGCGGCTGATTACTTACCATCTGCTGCGGCGCGTCCTGTCTATATTTGGGAGAGACGTCTCCCTCATTGGCTACCGGTGCTACATCTCCTCCTCGTACCTCTGTGTTGAGCCGCCGTCCTCGCCTTCTCCATCCCGCCGTCGCCGTGTCATCGGCACCGGGAGAGAAGGTCTCTGAAGCCCACGTCCTCTTGTGTCCCTGCACGGGGTAGGGGGCGTATAAGGTTTTTGGGAAGCGTCGTCGCGACTGCTCGCTGTCCGTCTGCTTCCCTCTACGCCGGCGTCCACTGGTCTTCACCGCCGGCCTGCTTCGACTACTATTGCGCTAGCTCCTCTAGTGCCGACAACCCCACTGTAAGAATGCCTCTCTCTCTTTGTTCGTTCTTATGTTTATCATGTTGCTAGCACTGAGTAGATCGAGATTGCCTCTGATCGTAGTGTTAGCATGTTCGATTCATGTTTTAGTAGACCGTGTATCTGTGATAGGTTTGTCTATGATACACGTTGTTATAATTGTTGTCCTCATTACTGGAATTAGATTCATTGCTAATTCGCCTCTATTTCCAACACAATAGCCGTGGTCGGAGAAGTCGTGCTGAAGATTGCCGAGGTTGACGTAGTTGTGGTCGGGTTGCCGTGTCGATGGAGCTGCAGGCGTAGGCGCATGAGGGGCGCCATAGTGATGACGGAGACGCGTCGAGGCAGTCATCGTGGAAGGTGGAGATGCCAAAGTCGACGTAGTCAGGGCCGTCGTAGATGTAGACGAAAGGTGACGATGCTATCGAGGCAGACGGGGCAGGAACGGGAGGGTCGATGCCGAAGTCGATGCAGTCAAGCCACCTGTGCGCCGATGCGCAGGCTGGATTTGCCAGACCCAGTGGCGCGTCAGGGACGAAAGCACGCGTCAGTGTTGTCAATACCGGGCATACAAGGGAGAGGGCCCCAACCATGGTAACATGACGTGGTTGTGTTGGACGAAAAAGAAGCAATGCGGTAGAGAACGTGTCGGCGAGCATGGCTCAGCGACGACGCGAGGGGTGGCCGGCGAGCAGGGCTCTGCGACGGCGCTGGTAGTGGCAGCTCGATGACGAAGACCCAATCAGCAGGACGAAGACCTTGTGTAGACGAACGACGCAACAGATTGCGCAGCACAGACGTCGATGCATAGGGGGCGGCGATGTAGATGCAACGGCGAAGTGGACACACGGACGGCGATGCTGTGGCCCGATGAGGCGACACAGCAGCAAGCATGCAGCCTTGTTTCTCGAAGAAGATGCGTGCACGACTCGGCGCGATGCCGGAGTAGTACGCGCGAGTTCTACGGGCAATGGGCGACTCAATCCCGATCAGTGATCGGGCAAACAAAAAAGGTACAACAGCAGGGGATCGGGTGTACCCAGCCTTGATCAGACGGTAGGGGGCTCACAACGTGTCATGGACGCGCAGGGTCGACGACGTCGACATAGATGAGATCGACGTGGTGGAGAAGTCCAGATCCGTCCGATAGCAGCGACATGCTGGATCTGACTGCCTCCATGGCAGCCCATGATCGAGGCGTGTTGCTGGGTCTGGCCGCCACCACGGCGGCGCATGACGGGGCGAGATCCATCTGCCTCCATGCGACGAAGATCAAGAAGGTGTTGACGACGACAGCCCGACGACGAGTTCGGGGACGAGACGGCGGCGGCGGCCCGACGACGAGTCCGGGGACGAGATGGCGGCGGCGGCCCGACGACGAGGCGGCGGCGACGTCCCCCCGACGAGTCCGGGGACGAGACGGTGGCGGTGGCCCGACGACAAGGCGGCGGCGGCCCGACGACGAGGGAAGATCCCGATCTGCTGCGTGACGACGACGATGATGGCAGCTGGATCAATAGGATCGGGCGCCTAAACAAAGGCGCTGCCCCTGGCGGAGATCGATCCCTCCCCGGGGGCGCGCGGCGGAAGCGGCGGCGGCTAGGGTTAAGATCTAAACCTAGGCGAAAGATACCATGAAAGATAATATAATTGGTGGAATATTGAATATATTGCATTGGGCCGCATTAGCTGATTATATAGGGTACTTAGGACTAACACCTCATGTGGCTAGACAATGTGGTACTATTTCTATTACTCTAACATCCTCCGCAGTCACAGCGGGAACGTTACAGACGGTGAGACTGGAGAAGAAGCTGATAAGCTAACAGTCTGCAAGCTTCACACCAAGCAGAGGGCTTAGACAGGGGGACCCCTCTCTCCCTACCTATTCCTCTTATGTGTTGAGGCTTTCTCAGCTTTACTGAAAAAGGTGAAGAAGATGGAATGATTGCCGGGGTTAAAATATGTAATGGGGCGCCCAGCATTTCACACCTATTATTTGTCGATGACTCGTTAATTTTGATTCGAGCAAACGAGGGGGATTGCATGCACCTGCAGAGTATACTTCAGCTATATGAGGCATGTTCAGGCCAAGTAATTAATAAAGCAAAATCAGCGATCCTTTTTAGTAAGAATACAGATCAAGATCAGAAAAAGCTAGTCTGAGACCTGCTGCACGTCACAAAAGAAACTATGAATGAGAGGTATTTGGGCTTGCCGGTCCATGTCGGCATGTCCAAGATGAAGACTTTTGGTTATCTCAAGGATCGGATTTGGAAACGAATGCAAGGCTGGAATGAGAAGTTTTTGTCGTGGGCAGGGAAAGAAATCCTAGTAAAAGCAGTAGCCCAAGCTATCCCCACTTTTGCCACGGGGTGCTTTGATCTGTCGAAAACTCTATGTGATCAAATTGGAGCTATGATATGTCGTTTTTGGTGGAACAATCAGGATGGAAACACAAAATTCACTGGTTGAGCAGAGAGCAAATGACCAAATCAAAGGAGGAGGGGGGGCTGGGGTTTAGAGATATCCATCTTTTCAATAAGGCAATGCTCGCTAAACAAGCATGGCGACTATGGAAACATCCTGATTCCTTGTGTGCTCAGGTGCTGAAGGCAAAATATTTTGCAAACTCCTCAGTGCTGCAGGCAAGACCGAAAACTGGTATGTCCTATTCTTGGCGTAGCATCCTTGGAGGACTAGAAGTGGTGAAAAAAGGAATGATTTGGAGAGTTGGTGATGGGGTGGGCTTAAACATGTGGTCAGACCCATGGATCCCAAGAAATTTTTCCAGGAAGCCAATCACGCCGCGTGGACAGGTTATTTTGACAGAAGTAGCAGATTTAATCGACCCCTATACTGGCCAATGGGATGTACCGTTGGTGCGAGATATTTTTTGGGATGAGGACTCTAATCTGATCTTCGCTCTCCCAGTTCACCAGGGCCGAAATAATACTCTTGCCTGGCATTTTGATAAGCATGGTATCTTCAGTGTCAAGAGTGCTTACAAAGTTGCCCGGGAAGATTTCTTTCGAAACAACACTGTCAATGGACAGCAAGGGGGGAGTGGTGCAGCAAGAAACAATTTGTGGAAGGAGTTATGGAAACTAAAATGCCCCAGCAAAATTAGACATTTTCTCTGGCGTTTTGCACATAACAGCCATCCCCTACGGTGCAATTTAGTTAGAAGAGGTATGGATATAAATCCAAGATGTCCAGTTTGCAATCATTTGGGAGAAGACGGTGGCCATTTATTCTTCAAAAATGCAGCGTGGCTTCACAACTTTGGCAACTCCTTGGTCTGGAGGCTGAAAGAACTGAGTTGGCATCAATTCAATCGGCTAGGGAAGCTGTGGAGCTGATCTTGAGAGCCAACGAACACAAGAAGTTACTGATGGTTTTTGCCCTATCATTTATCTGGTCTGAAAGAAATCTGATCAGGGAGGAAGGGAGACGGCGGTCACCCAAATTACTGGCAAGCTGTGTGGAAATGTATGCCAAAGAAAATTCGGCTTCTACTACATCAGCGATGGCAACACAGAATCGTCTTCACAACCGATGGAAGAAGCCGTCAGTAAACTTCTTAAAACTGAATTGTGATGCCTCGTTTCATTCAGAAGCTGGGACGGGCAGCTGGGGTGCTATTATCAGAGATGCTGATGGAGATGCTGTGCGAGCGGGAAGAGGAAGAGTGGATCATGTGTTCAGTGCATTCCATGCCGAACTCATAGCTTGTCTCCAGGGCATGCAGATGGCTGTGAATTTGGGTATAGGACAGATCGTCATAGAGACTGATGCCAAAGAGGTTGTGCTGGCAGTGAACTCCAGTTCGTATGATGATTCGGTGTGCGGCAATCTGATCGAAGAAGTCAAATTCTTGGCGGTTTCGAATTTCCTTGAGTTCGAGTTTATTTTCGTTCCTCGAGAATGTAATAGGCCTGTCCATGAGCTAGCCGGGTTGGGGTTTCTCTGTACTGAGGGTGAGGAGGTCATCATGGACCCCTTACCTGATTCTGTGTCTGTTTTGGTGGCTAACGATATGTTAGCAGTTCAGTAATGAAATTTCCCAATGTTCAAAAAAAAAAAAATAACACACTCGTCGTCAACGACATTGATCCACGTACAGATGTTTTGTACCCCTTCCGCACAGATGGTTTCTAATTCAATTCTAGAACAGTGTCTTGCTCTAATATATCAAGTTTGACCAATTATATAGATAAACAAGTCAATACCTATTTATAATATCAAATAAACTAGTAACTAATTGTTACAAGTGAGAATAAAGCGCACTAAACTATGAAAGAATTCAACAAAAGTATTGTAAAGAAAGAAAGCGAGGTGATGATACACGATTGTTAACTTTGGGGATGGATGAACAATGCTGGAGAAAATTGATGAAAACACTCGATTGATAAAACTTTGGGGATGGATGAGTAAAATTAGGGCAAGCTGAAGAAAAAAACAGGAGAATATTGCTAAATTAACAACAAACTAACAATATATTTACCCACAGATCATGACTTTCAAACTGGTGAGAACTAAAATGAGCAGTATAGATAGATATTTTGCAAGAAGCCACACCATTTTAGCAGCACAGGCTATTATGATTGGGCTTCTAAGTATTACATACACATGAAGGCATGTTTAGGACCAGAATCAAAGTCACTTGACTGCAGGAATTAGTCCTCCAGACGAGCCATTGGTAGGTCCTTTTCCATGGAAAGCAGATTGCCTCTCTGGCCTCCCAATCGGCTTTGGAGGCAAGGGAGAAGCAGGCACTCCACCGTTTGCATCTGAGTCACCCTTCAGGCTCAATTCAGACATATTGTAAAGGTCTTTGACGTTTAATGGGGTTGTTGAGTGCACCGCCACTGGCTTGACAACCTCATGTGGAGCTTCTGGAGCACCTGGTGGCCCATAGTAAAAAGGAACATAACCGTAGCAGGGCACTGGAACAAATGCAGGATGGTAGTATGGAGGAATCATCATTGGATAAAGATAGGGGGGCATGGCTCCTGCCATCACTGCCCCTGCCTCTCCAGCACTTGAACTTGAGACAACTGAGTCCTGTTCCATAGGCTGACATGTCACTACTGGAGCTGAAACTGGAACTGGGACAACTGGCGGCGAAACTGAAGCAGGCACTTCCACAGGCACAGGAGGTACCAGAGTAGCCGGAGAGACCACAGGGGCAGGCAGTGCTGCAACAGGCTGTGGATCATCTAAATGCTGTTGCTCTACCTCTTGTGAAGATGAACGCGAGAGCGGCAGCTGATCAGATGACTGAAAAGAAAAACACAACAAAAAAGAAATAAGCATACGAGGGGTCAAGGAATAAATAAATAAATAAATAAATACTTGGAAGATAATAGGGAGCTCCAACATCAGAGAGGTGCCACAGTAATAAGGAGCTCAAAAGTCTTACACTTTACAGCGTCACTATATATTACACCAGTATGACAAAGAAGGTAACAGGTATTAAAGAATAAGAATAATTAAGTCAACCATGAGCATGCAAAAAAGAATAGAACCTATGGAAGCATGTCTAGGTAAGCAGAAGCAACTGCACAACTTATTAATGCAACAGATGTAAAAGGTATTAAAGCGTAGAGGAATAAGCATAGCTAAGTCAACCGTGAGCATGCAAAAAGGAAGATAACCTATGGAAGCATGTCTGGATAAGCAGAAGCAAGTGCAACAGGAACGACAAGAAAAAGAATGAGCATACCATAGAACCTATGCAAGCATTTATTTAAACACAGCTTCTGCAAAAAAAAACTGCCAACGCGACAGCTACCGACAAAAGAAAATAATACGCATGCTTACATGACTGCAAGCAACTGCACTTCTTTGCAAGATGCACCTACAAATACGTTACCAGGATCAGAAAGAGATGCTCACGTCATCAATCACCATATCGAAGAGGCTTGATCTTCTCTTTCTTCTATGCACATTTGTTTGGCGATTGAAATACTTTTGTGCATGGCTAGCCACTTGAGTAGGTGTCCTTGAATTAACATAATTACGCGATATACCACGCCAATCACCTTTCCCTAGCTTATTCAACCCAAGTAGAAACTTCTTGTGCTCCTCTTCAGTCCATGCCTCACCTGTCACCAAAACAAAAAACATGACATTTTGGTTTAAGCAAATTGGAAATCCAACCAATCAAATCATATGAAACATAGTGCAGAGTGGCAATGGCAATGTGTAGATCCTGATGGACCAGTATTGAAGTATTGGGTTATAGAAATCCAACTAATAAAACAATTATACGAAACATACATAGGAAATAAGCACTTTAACATAATTCAGAGGCAACCAAATTAATAGTATAATAGGAATTCAATTTTGTTGTCGCATGCAACACAAAGTTTGGTCAACCAACCAACCTCAAATGGCAACAACCAGAATGACAACAGCACCAACGGTCAAACGCAATGTACAAGCGGTACACAATTAATAAGATGCAATACACAAAATGCATGAAACATAGGAGAATATAGGACATTCAAAAGAGACAACTAACCTGAAACAACCAAAAAGAACTAAAGCAAAAATTATCAGCAGTAGACATCACACTCACATCAAATTTCAATGGTTTGACATTAGCAGTCAGCAGAAACCGGAAAAACAATATATAACAATATATGTTTGAACAACCAAATAAAACTTAACCTCCTCATTATTCTTTGAAGATCCTAAAAGCATAACAGAGCTGGAAGATCCTACAAAGATAACAGAGCACCTGACAATATAAAAACAGTTTATAAAAACAGTTTGACACCACCAAACCTCCCAAATTCTCCCGCAGGCAATCTAATCGAATCAGTAAACAAAAACAGAGCAAGCAACCGAATCAAATCACGAAAAAAACTTATTTTAAACAAATTGTCCATCAATTTCAATAAATCGATAACCTACAATTCTTATCGAACCTTTTCAATTTTAACAAACCGTCAACCTACGATTCTTCTCGTCTCCCAACGAAAACGAGCGACGCAAAATCACGGCGATGAGCATCAAAATCGTCTCATTTTTCGCACAACAATGCCTACCTCCCCCAACACAAGCACGAAACCACTACAAAAATCTCACGGCTAAAACAAAAAACAAAAACAAGAGATTGGGGGGAAACAGAGGGGTCACGATTCACCAAAAACCCTGTCCCCCGGCAGGGCCGCCATCTCACCTCGCTTCTTATGCGGGCGTTCCCCATCGGAGCCGTACCCTTCCTCCCTGCTTCCGCCGCCGCCGCCGCTACCCTCCGCGGCGAGGTGCGCGATGTTCCCCATGCTGGCGCTCTTCCGCATGGGCTTGTCCCCGATGCGCACGCCGAAGAGCTTGACGGGACGCGCGGTGCAGGTGCGCGCGTTGTGCCCGTGGTGCCCGCACTGCGAGCACCGCCTGGGCCCATCGCCCGCCGCCACCGCCGCGCCGACGGAGCCACCCGCCGGCGGGGGCGCCGCCGGAGGCACGCCGTCCCGCGTCATCACCGAGGAGGATTGGCTAGGGTTGGTGGTGGTGGTGAGAGGAATCTTTTTTTTTTCTCTTGTGGATTTATTTTATCCTCTCCCGGATTTTCTTTTTTTATTTCTGGGAGCGATGGGCCCTATTTATTTGGGAAGAAAAAGCGTTGGAGGTGGGGAAGGATACGGGTGGTGCTGCTGAGCTGGCAAATATTATAATTATTTACGTTTAGTGGAAGGAAATATTTTGCTAGTGCACAAGTTTCCAAAATTCACTCTCAATCTATTTTTTTTTTCTAAGATTGAAAAAAAAAACTCCAACAACTCTCTATCTTAAGGCCCGTTTAGTAGGGATCTATATTCTACGAGAAACGTTTCATATTCATATTATGTGGTTTAGTAGAGATCTAGATTCTACGAAAAATTGTTTCAGATTCATATTATGTGGAGAAACGTTTTTCCTAGAAACAGAATCACTTGAAACCATTTGGTCAGCTATCTCTAGGATTCAGATTCTCAAAAGGTGTGGAACCATGCGAACCCACTATTGGCGTTTCAAGCCCCAACGTTGGAACCATGAAATGTTTATGATTCGATCTTGTGTGAAGCAAACTGTTTGGATCCGATTCTTGCGTTTCTAGTGAGAAACGAAAACGTTTCATGTAGCCAAACGAGGCCTTAACTCTCAAATCCTTCTATGCACTCCGAAAAATTGAACCAGTCTCACGTGCACATCAATATTGAGGTTAAAGGACGTGAAAAAAAAGTGAGACAAGATTCGCAAAGAAAAAAGTATAAAAACGTTTAGAATGATTTGAAAATAAGTCTACACTCTACAATTCCTAATGCAAAATTGTTGCCTGTATTTTAGGAGTGAGATTTTCACACAAAAAAAATGTTGGGATGCTTTGAAGTGTTTGTACTTGGCTTGGATGTATGATATGGTACATGAGGGATTTTATAATATTTAGTTTATTTAGTTTAATAATAAAACTAAAATTTGGATTGCTTGGTATATTTCTCGTTATTTTTAATAAGCCATTGTATTCAGTTATTCGTAAAGCTTGGTGAGTTATTTTTTTTCTTCTTTGGCTAGCTAAGATAGGTCAAGGTATAATAACAAGTTTTATAGCTTGGTTAATTCGAGAGTACTCAATTTATTGGAAAAAAAAGTTGAACTAGATTTGTTAACAATTGCAATGAGTTGAGCACCCAAGCCAAAAAAGAAACAAACCAAGCCAATTCATGAGTTGCATACTCTTAGCCTAGCCTTAGTTGTGTTCTTAAGGTAAGTGCACTGGTGTTTGTCCCACAAGCAGTTTTATAAGTAGTGTCACGAAATCTCAAATCTACTTAGGATAGGAGCAAGGGTGGCACCTAGTAGTGTTGCCCAAATCAAAAGTTATAGGACACGCAGACTTAGAGGGCTTGGATTATCAATGTAGACAACCCTAGCCAATACTCTAACTTATATTTGCGATCCCAGCTATTCCTAACACTCAAAAAAACATCGATTTTTGCCTTCGCTATTTCTCTTTCGGTCCCAACAAAGCATGTGGCTGAGCCTTACTTTCTGCCTGCAAAGCGTGCTTGGCAATGGCTCCCAACCACAATGCAGTATTTTGGCGTAGGTGGCCTTTAATAGATAATAACTTCTACAATTGAATTGTGTGATAGTAAATCACACTTTCTTAATTATGTACTAAATAAAGGATATATGTTGTGAGACAAGAATAACATATCCAATGGTGCGTGAGCCGCCTCGATGATCCAAATTTCTACTAACTTTTTTTGGTTGATATTTTGCTTAGGCCATGTCCAACACTCCATCCTGGAGTGCTGCCCCAACTTTCAGCTATCTACGTAGTGTCCAAATCAACACAAATGTTAGTCTCACATAGTGTCAGATTCTCTCGCAGAAGATGTGATGACTTGTCCTCATAAAAAAAATAAAGTAGCAGTATGTCTTGCATTGTAGCATGGAAGAGCACCTAAAAGCTAACAAAACTCTGGGGGAAAAGCTGAACCAGTGCTAGTAGACCGTAGCAGAGGCAAGGTTCGGCTTGCGTTGGGATGATATTGGCCCCCCAACTCATTTAAGTGTACGTGAAACACAACTTTATGTTGAAGCTAGCACTAGGTGCTGCCTACACTCCTGCTGCCCTTATAAATTATGTCGACCTAAAAACAAAAATTTGTCAACAATTTTCTTTAGGGTAAAGTACACTTTTCAACTTTCAACTTGCACACAAGTTCGGTTTTCAACCTTCAACTACGAAACCGGGTAAAATACATCCTCCAACTATCAAAACCGGATAAATTTGGCCCTTGGCTGGTTTCAAAAGCAGTTTTCTATTTTTTACAAATGTTAAAATATTATATTATTTTTTAGCATTTTAACATTCTCAAAGGAAAAAAACTCAAAACTACAAAGTTGTATATCTCATTGAGAGCTACAAATTTGGTATAAAATTATTTTCATTGGACTCAATACAAAAGATATATTATTTTTTAAATACGACAAGCGCTAGAATGCGATTATTACGGTGCTGAAATTTTATATTATTTTTTCGAGCATCTTAACGTCCTTAAATGAAAAACATTAAAACTACAGAGTTATAGATATCATCGAGATCTATAATTTTCATATAAAAGTTATCTTCATCCAAAGTTGTATTAAAGAGTTATGATTTTTTCAAAGTGAAGTTGTATCATGCGATAAAATAATATTGAGGCATGAGAAGACTCAACATTTAAAAAAGTTATAAGTCTTCAATAAGACGTTGGATGAAGATAAGTTTAATATGAAAATTATAGATCTCGAAAATATCTACAAATTTTTAGTTTTAATATTTTTCATTTGAGAATATTAAGATGCTAAAAAAATATAAATTTCAGCACCGTAATAATCGCATTCTAGGGATTACCATATTTAAAAAAATAATATATCTTTTGTATTGAGTCAAATAAAAATAATTTTTATACCAAAGTTGTAGCTCTTAATGGAATATACAACTTTGTAGTTTTGAGTTTTTTCATTTAAGAATGTTAAGATGCTCAAAAAATATATAATATATTTAGCGTCTCTAAAAAATAGAAACCCGCTTTTGAAACCAATCGAGGGGCCAAATTTGTCCGGTTTTGATAGTTGGAGGGTGTATTTTACCTAGTTTCATAGTTGAAGGTTGAAAATCGAACTTGTGTGCAAGTTGGAGGTTGAAAAGTGCACTTAACCCTTTTCTTTATACAAAATGATAGTTGAGAGCTATTTTTATATGTACGGCATATAATATTGAAAATGGGATATAGTAGTAGGGTGGAAATAAAGACCCCGCTGGCGGTGCTGGATACGATTTGTTCAGATTCTGATTATTGTGCCAAATAAAAAGCCGGCACATAAGCTTTTAGCAGATTCGCCTTTGACGACGGATCTGGACCAGTAACAAGAATTCGGATAGGCTATTATTGCTGTCTCTGTCACTATGATGGGTCGTTCATGCTTTCGTTTTTCAAAAAATAACTTTAATTAACTATATATTATAAATATTAATATTTATGATACATAATTTATATTATTATTGGAAAGACATTTAAAATTAATTTTTAATAAATTTATTTAGAGATATAAATAATATATATATTAAAAATCAAACATACGCTAATCTCGATTTTTATAATAGAAAGAGTATTACATGTTTTCTTTTTTATAATAATGGGTGCATGATTGGTTTAGTTTTTTTTTTGACGAGAATGATTGGGTTAGTTGCCACCATGATAACAACAAGAGCGTGAGAGTGAGGACAGGGCGGTGGCTCATCGTCCACGAGAAATACCAACAACGGGCGGGGCAACGAGACCACCGTTGATGCATGTTTGGTGACAGAGACGTACACTCCGGTGGTCTCGGCCGGGCCGAAGTGGATGGATGGATGGATAACGTGATCCTCATCTATCGTTCTCACTTCTCACCTCTATTCGTATTATTGAACATTTGTATATTGTACTGTACTATTCTTGTATTGTTGTGTTTGGGATGAGATGGCGCCACAAATCATCAGTATGTTTGGAGGTCTTTGTATTTAGGAGGTGTTTGGATCCCCTTGACAAATTGACAAATTAGTAAAAGAGTAAAAGAATCGCTACTTTTTGGTAAATTGATCCAAACATGCAAGACAAAAAATGACAAAAGAACAAAACTTATGATAAATTTACTCTTTTGTCAATTTGTCAAGGGGATTCAAACACGCTCTTAGTGACTAAAGTTTACGATGTGACACGTCAGGTGTTTGGTACTCATTTGAGGGACTACATATAAGCTAATAAAACTATTATTATAAAACGGATACTGAGTACATATGTCGTCCCTCGCCCTTTTTCCTTTCTTCTTTTTCAGAGAGAGTTGAGAGAGTATTAACTGTCAAAAGAGTGGGGATGTACTACGTGTCATGTGTGGCGGGTGCGTGCCATCGTGCGTGAGTCACGAGGAGTAAAGCAGCGGCGTGTCCACATACACACACGGTTTGGCGCGCCACGTACGTACAGTAAGGTGCTGCCTGCTGATGTAGTGTCCGCTTTCCCACGTCAGCGTCGTCGTTGTCGCCACTCGCGAAACGACAGGTTAGCGCCCGCCGTCCGGGCCGGTACGAGTGAGTGAGTGGCGCACGAATTTCGCATTGCCATGGCAGTATGTCACGGCAGTCAAGTCATGGATACGGTACGTGCGGATACGATACGGGAGCGGAAAACGAAAACATCCATTTTATTTTTATTTTTCATTCATAGCAGAAGAAGCTCACCGCTAGCGACTAGAACGGTGAGCTTGTGGCCGCCTTGTGGGGCAGAAAAAGAAGAAAGGAAAAAGGACGAGGGACGACCGATGGGCTCGCCCAGCGGGAGAGACTTCATCTGACCCACCAGGTAGATTCGGTGCCACAGCTACAAGAAGGGCCTTGCGTTTTCTGCCTCCGTACGGCCCAGACATGGTGCGCTACGGCCCAATAACGGTCTCCACCACCAGAGCCCAACTCCAAGAAGAGCCGCGTGTTCGTGGGCAACCCGGCGGCGGAGCAAGCAAGGCCCGCGTCGTCTTCTTCTTCCTCGGAAGCACAAGTCGGCCATTTGATTCCGGTGCCGGTGCGGTGAGCCCTGCCGACACCTCACTCCTCACACATCATCGCCGGCCAACCTTTCCACGCGCTTCTCACTACGCTTCCAAACGTGCTACTTTGGGAAGCCAGCCTCGATCCGGACGCTTCCGGTGACACGTGCACTGGTTTTGGTGGGTCGGATCGGATTGCTCCCTTCCCCGATTCCGTATCAACTCAGCTGGTAGCTGCGTGCGAAACAAAACAAAACAAAAACAGGGGACTCGGCCGTCTCTTTCTGGTTTCGTTCCCGCATCATCAGAAATCGACGCCGACGCCGACGCGACGCTTCCATCCGTGAATCCCTCTGTCCTCCCACGTTCCCGCTTTTCAACGGCACGGCGAACCGACGCGGACGGGATCCCTTTTCCCCCCGCGACCCCACCCGCCGACGGGCCATGGGCGACGGCGGCGACCGATCGGCGGCGGCGGTGCGCGCCGAGGAGTCCGTCTCCGGCGGCGTCGACGTCTGGAGTGACGCCGTCTCCTCCCACGACCCGGATCACCTCCTCGTCATGGTCCACGGCATCCTCGGCAGGTGCGCCCGCGCCCTCCTCCTACTTCGTCATGGCAGGCTTGCCACACATGTTCTGCAAAATGGGGGGACTACTGACTAGAGCTGGGATCTGGTCGGCCAGCTCATGATTCTACTTTGTACCTTTTGTCCTTTTGGTGTGTTTCGGCTGTTGCTGAAATCTTATCTATCAGATGGTACATTCCAGTGCCATTTGTTCTACAGACTGCATTTGAGACGGCCAACACCACCATCGTTGGGTCCAGGTCCACCATTGCCTTGTTCTACTCATGTGTCCTATCAACCGGAATTCAGATTAGTGACTCTTCTAGTCCTCCTGTCTCCTGTGGACAACCAACGAACAATTTTATGGAAAATCCAGTTAGTTTAAACCAAACTCGGAATTCAATTCGTGCTGCTTTCATAGGAAAAAGGTCACTGCTATGATGAATAAAACACTACGCTTAAAAAAAATGAATCAAAGGCTAAATTCTAACCACTCTAAACTTCTAAGTAATCATGCCATGCTCGAAATTTTACCATCAAGTCAAGTCAAGTATATATATAGTGAAGGTAGGATGAGAATTCCCGCTAACAAGGGAGTAATCTGGCAAAGATATTCACTTTGCTTTTTTTTTCTTTGGTCAGTACTGCTGATTGGCAATATGGAGCTAATGAATTTGTAAAGCAACTCCCCGACGATGTAATTGTGCACTGTAAGTTTTGCCACTTTGTACTACCTAATTTATTTTACATTTTTCTTTACTTTATTTTCTTACTTCTATGAATATGATCTTTGTTTATTTTCTCTGGAAACAGATTTTACTGTGAAAATAGCAAATAAAAGAATGTTGTGTTGTGCAGATGAAGAAATAGTTTCTTGCTTTCCTACCTTACTAAAACATATTAGCGATTTGGCATTAGAGTAACAAAGCAGTGACACGAGTATACCTTTGGGCACTAGTATTGATTTTCAGATTAATATAATCGATTCGATCCACCAATGAAAATGATTTTTCTTTCTTGACCGGCAGCACGGTCACAATTATACATTGCAGTGTTTTAGCTTCATTCCATTCTGACCTGTGGGAGAGCGTGGGAAGTGTTTTTTGAGTAGCACCCAGAATGGTGTGATGTATGTTAGTTGGGTCAGAATATGCATGCAGCATTCTTGCAACTGGATGCAGTCTTGGTTTGGAGCCCCTCCCCAAACCAAGACTGCATTATGATTGGAAATGTATTAGAGTGGTACTGAATTTTAGTACTGTGAGCCTATTATGTTCTACATCTTCTCCCTCTACTCATTGATGCTTGCAATTCTGAATAGTTCATCTGAAAACATTTGAGTTCTGCTATACAATTTCCATAGCGTACCGTAATGCAAGTTTCTCCCTTCTTGAGTTTGTGTAATTTGAAGTGGTTATCCTGTTTATCTAGCTTTTAGTATACAGACTTATCTGTTCCATTTTACAGGCAGTGAAAAAAATGCATCAATGTTGACTTTAGATGGAGTTGACGTCATGGGGGAACGTTTAGCAAATGAGGTAAACATTGCAGGCATCTAATTTAGTAGCTAGCTGTTGCTCCATAGTAATTTGTAATAAAATTTTAATCTTTATCAAACCGTTCTCTGGCACAGTTCCTACTGTCTGAACAACAGTCTAGATGCTAACTCGCATTCTCCTCTTACTCAGGTGCTTGATGTAATTAGTCGAAGGCCAGAACTCACCAAAATTTCTTTCCTTGCACACTCTGTTGGAGGATTAGCAGCAAGATATGCAATCGCAAAACTCTACAGACATTCAGACAGCACGTCTGATGGAAATACTAAAGGAACCATCTGCGGTTTGGAAGCAATAAACTTTATTACTGTAGCAACGCCTCACCTTGGTTCTCGAGGGAACAAGCAGGTTCAACTTTTGACTGCCTCGTTAAGTGATCTGTATGTCTCTAAATAATTTGTTTGTTCACCATAAAGATGGTACACGAAAAAAGGATGATATTGTATCCATCTATTGAAAGAACTGTAAAACCATTGGCTCATCAACTCTATAATATCTTTTGAAAGAACTGAAGAACAATGCTCATGAGTCATGTCCTTGATGTTTCTTATTCTCCGTTGAGAAAAGTTGGATGTTTCTATTAAAAGTTCATCCATCTAGAGTTTGACTAGATGGTACAATATATGTAGCAATACTTGGTGCTAACTTCGTTTTCACTGATTTCAAAGCATTCGAAGCACATCAAAGGGTCATGCAGAGGTGCTAAAACACATCGAAACCTTTTGAGGAAGAGAAAAGCAACATCAGTGCCATTTGCTGAAAAACTCACAAATTTGTTGCCTGACTTCATGACTCTTACCCTTACAACCACTAGTAGAAACTAAAGGTTTCAAAATGCATTCTATTTTTTCCCTGTAACTTGCTTGGAGTAATCTTGCCCAATCATGTACCTGGAGATCCAAATTGATCCTGGGCAGCATGAAATGAGGTCTGAATTAGCTGATTATTTTGGGTGCTTGGATGTTGTGAAGACATCATAATGGTTGTTTGTTCAATGACACCTCCCTTAGTGTGATGCAGGTCCGTAGAAAAAGTAGGTAACCTGTGGTGTTTAGCAGGGGCTAGAGGATTAGTGCAGTTGGGTGTGGCTGTCTCTTGAGGTTGCATAGTGGTGTGATCGAGGTCGTTGTTTTTATGTTTCTGGTGCAAATGTAATGATCTATGTTGTGGGTTTGTTGTATTTATGTGTCCTTATCAACGCATTGATGCTCAGCTCTCCTGTGCATTTTATTTAATGAAAAAAACAACCTTCCACTTCTGATCTAGTTTATATGCCATATTCAATGAGCCATGGCATAAGTCATCTGCACTCTTTATTTGATGTTAACTTTCTTCATTTACAAAGTAGGTTCCACTCCTGTTTGGATCTGTTGCAATGGAAAAGGTTGCTTGCCGTATCGTTCATTGGATATTTAGGAGAACTGGTAGACATCTCTTTCTAACTGATGATGATGAAGGGCAGCCTCCGCTGCTGCAGCGGATGGTTGAAGATCATGATGATCTCTGCTTTATGTAAGTCTTATCTTGCTCTTGGCTTGTTTTTCATTCATGTCCTGTTTCAATTTGCTTTGTATTTTTTTATTTTCCTTTTCTGTTTTTGTTGGTGGCAAATGTTGGGTTTCAACTCCAGCCTACCCCAATTTTCTTGACTAAAATACATTGTTGTTTTTGTTGTTGTTTTATTTTCCTACTACTAATAATACATTGTTTTGGTTCTGCCATATACTAGTAATGATCTGCACCTTTTGTAGATCTGCTTTGCGAGCATTCAAGCGAAGAGTGGTTTACGCGAATGCTGACTGTGATCGTATCCTTATTATTAGTGTTGTTGGCAATGGTCTTTGTGGTGTTCATATTGTTTGTTTTATTATTGTTATTGTATACTTTTGGCTATGCACTTCTTTAATGCACAAATTCAGATATTGTTGGCTGGAGAACATCATCTATTAGAAGAAACACTGAGCTTCCTGAGGTATTTTTTATTGACTTCCTAATTTTGCGAACTATCTAGGAAGGACTATATTTTTTTTGTAGCACCATTCTTATATATGAAGTCTCTTTTTGCTTCTTTTGATTTTGATCTGCAGTTGCCAGTATCGTCATCTGAGAAGTACCCACACATTGTACATGAGGAGCATTCAGAAGAAATCGATGAGGAAAAGTGCCAAGATTGCATGACAGAATGTGATATGGATGTTCTGGAAGGTAAGGTCATAGAGATGCATGCAGAATACTTTTTTTTTTTTTGCTATATTTCAGATGTTTTATGGGTTTTTTCCTTTCTTTTGCCTGTTACAAGTAAATGATGCTTCAGTGCTATGTGGAAAAGGTGTTCCTTATCCTTAGTCTTTTTTTTAAAAAAAATGTTGTCCTTATTATAAGTTTTCTTTTTTTAAAAAAATTGTTGTATTTTTTGAATCTGAGTAAATAAGCTTACCAGTTTAATCTTTGAAACATTGAGGCAGCAAGCTACCGTGTTACTAAATTTGGGGTAGCTTGTCATTTTGGTCTTGCCACTGAAGCATACCATTTATCAATTTGGCACCTAAAGGCCGAAACTGTTGTTACGGTTTACCATGTGAATGATCCTGGCCTGAATACAGTATGAACTGGGATGTTTGACATGGTGACTAGCGTGCGGCATATGGAAATCCCTTAATTCATGAACTGCTGCACATCTTAGCGACATGGGTAGGTTGCTCATACAAAATTTCTAGGGTAGTTGGTCTCATTTTGACATTCCAGACTGAAGGAGCACCTAACATGATTGAATTTGGACGACTAGGGGTTAAGTCTACTCGACATAGGTGTGAAAGAATTGACATATTATACATGGTGTTGACGATAAGGCTTGACATAGATGATTTTGTATATCTCGTAGTCCTGTCACGCGGGATTGAAGTCTCAAATCAGTTAGCTCTTGGAAATTTGGAATATGTCCTCCTTAATCCTGTTGGTTGAAACTTGTTGTTTAAGTCTTCTGTTACCAATAAGAAAACATAGCAGTGACTTCTATAATTCCATGATTCACATAGGCAAGTAACAAGATTGGTCATAGCTTTAGAGGAATGTGTGTTTTCCCATGGTATCTTGCCCTTTATTTGTTTCGTGTGCTATTGACTTCTGAATGTAAGGTTAGGATCCTGAATGTTGATCATAACTAATTAGCAAGCAGTTGTGTGGTTTCAGAATGAGTATGTTCGTGATCCAAATCCAATAGTTGACTGGATAACTGCAATCATGGTGTTGGTGGTTCATTGCAAATGCCATTTTGGTCCTATATTTCTCACCATCTTGCTTACCAAAATTATTGGCTAGACTGTATAACAGCATTAGACCTGGGAAAAAACTACCTGAAGACAAAGGCATTTTTGTGCCCTTTGTATGTTATGATGGATGTGATAGAGTTATTGATTCATATTTTGTTATCTAGTATTTCATTAAGATCGATGCTTTTGATGTGCTTATATGTTTGTTGTAGTATCCAGTAAGCTAGATGAGACACCATTTGATTGACACGAAAATAGTTATGGAACAAGAATATGCAATAGAAGTAAAAAAATTACAGCAAGATGAACTGACAGATTATAGTGTGTGCACTACATACAAAGCATGTGTTGCTAGATGGTTATTTATTTATGGTTATTATACAAAACTTAGGGAGATCTGCATGGTGCAGCTGATGATATCCTAGGAAACTCCAGTTGAATTGTCTCGAAATCCCGCTAAGCCATCTTCTGGACATGTTTGGAGACGTTGACATAGGTGTGAAAGAATTGACATATTATACATGGCCTTGTCGATAAGGCTTGACATGGATGATTTTGTATATCTCGGTAGCCGTGCCACGCGGGATTGAAGTCTCAAATCAGTTAGCTCTAGGAAAATTTCCTTAATTGTGTTAGTTGAAATATGTTGTTTAAGTCCTCTGGTACCCATAAGAAAACATAGCGGCGACTTATACAATTCCATGATTCACATAGGCAAGTAACAAGATTCGTCTTAGTTTAGAGCAACGCGTGTTTTCCCATGACATCATGCCTTTTTTTATTTGTTATTATATCATGTGTTATTGACTTCTGAATGTGAGGTTAGGATCCTGAATGTTGGTCATAACTAATTAGCAGGCAGGTGTGTGGTTTGAAATTGAGTAGGTTCATTTGTGACCCACATTCAATAGTGGACTCTGGATGGCTGCAATCATGGTGTTGGTGGATCATTGCAAATGCCATGTTCTTGGTCTTGTATTTCTCACCATGTGGCTTATTAAAATTGTTGGATAGACTATAACAACATTAGACCTAGAAAAAAAAACTACCTGAAGACAAAGGATTTGTTGTTTCCTTTGTATATTGTGATGGGTTATTGACTCATATTTTGTTGTCTAGAATTTCATTAACACACTTTTGAAGTACTTATATGTTGGTTATCGTTGTAACCAGTAAGCTAGATGAGGCACCATTTCACTGACACAAGAATGGTCAACAAGAACATGTAATAGAAGTAAAAACAAAATTACAGCAAGATGAACCGATAGGTCAGTGTGTGCACTACATACAAAACATGTGTACTAGTGTAGATAGATTCTTATTTATTGTTATTATAACAAAACTTAAGGAGATTTGTGGTGGAGCCGATGATATCTTTAGGGAAACCCCGATTGACAGTTTCCCCATTTTATTTTTTTTTTGGTTGCAAATCCATCTTCTTGACACGTTTAATTTGGAGATGTTTTTCCTTGTACTAGTGTCATGATTGTGTCATCCATCCTGTAGAGAAAATGGTGACGGGGCTCCGGAGGGTGTCGTGGGAGAAGGTGGACGTGAGCTTCCACAGCAGCATGACGAGCTTCGCGGCGCACAGCATTATTCAGGTCTGTAACCGGCTTGGGGTTGGGGCTACTACTTTCAGGCAGCATCCTCCGCCATGCATTACTACGTGTGGTTATCATTTTGCGGCGGCAACGCTAACAGTTGCTGAAGCTTTTTTTTATCCTTGGTACCGGTCGGCAGGTGAAGTACGCGTTCATGAACGAGGGAGCGGATGTGATACAGCACATAATAGACCACTTCCAGCTCTAGATATATAGAGAGAATTCCGCCTGCAGTGCATGGTGGTATACAAAAAATGGGGGAAAAAACCGTATGAGGAGCACGGATTGAGCTCCTTGTTGGGTGGGGTGACTGGCGCTGACTGTGTGGGTAACAGCGTAAAAAGCTGAAGTTGTAAATAGGAGCAGTGGCATGTGAGGTCAGGAACGAAGAAACAAAAAAGCGGGCTGGGGTGCTGTACATGTATGTACGCTATCTATGTGTTATTAGTTTTTGTTAATGATGAGAAGATGGAAATCGTCCGGGCATTCACGGCCGTGCCTTTAGGCTTTATAGTCTCTCTTTCCAAACTGCTTTATTTTGTGTGTTTTTCTTGTATCGCAAGGAGAACAATGGTGGAAAAGGCCCAAGGAAGGAAGGGAGAAGAATGACCTTGGTAGGTTGGGCAGAGGTGACACGTGGCTGCCTGCCCTCCTGGTCAGGGTTGTTCCATCTCTAGTACGAGTATGAACTCTGGCGTTGGGTGCTCTGAAAACGGCTGATGCTACTTACTGCTGCTGCTAGTAACGAAAAAAGGCTACAGACTAGTTGAAAGCTGAAAGGACACGCATTAGCGCCGACATTGTTTGCCGAGACCGAAAGGAGGGAGAGGATTCCAGTCCCAGGTGTGGCCTAGTGGCAGTCCAGCAGCAGGGGATCGAGCAGTACGTGGTCGTCGTGGCCGGCGCACCGGCGGCAGCAGCTTTCGTGGAACACAGACAGGCAGGACCGACGCCAGCCCTGCGGCCTCCGGGGAGACACGCACGCACGGCGGACCATGTTTGTATCTCTATCCAACCGGGAGAAAAGAAAACCATACCACCTCGGTACTCACAATTCAATTCGTCCGGAACAAGACTTGAATTAAACATTTTGACAATATAAATTATTTTAAATTGTTATAAGTTGAGAAATATAAAAATCATATAAATTGATTGATTTATCGTGAAAAAAATAATTTACATATAAAATTATATATACATGTATCAGTTTCTGATTAATATTATATATATATATATATATATATATATATATATATATATATATATATATATATATATAAACAACAATTAAGTCAAAGTTATATGATTTTCAACTTGAATTACTCGCGAGTAAGTGTGTTTGATGAAACTATTTTCAAATTTAATAACTAAATTTATATGCAAAGTTATTAATTGCTGTAGTAATTAGTTAATGCTTATCGTATTGATAGAATTATTTATCTGAGATGTTCTCATAGTACAACATAGTTTGCACCCACAACAATAATGCATTCATATTAAGCTGATGACATTTTTTAGAAAAAAAAGGAATTTTTATTCCGACCTCTACAACAGCTTTGCACATAACCATTCGTTATTACAAAATCAGTATCTGGCTAAATAAAAACTCATAAAAGGTTTTTGAGGTAAACTTAAATTTGATGGCGTACTAAGCACTAAGCCTATTAGAAGACAACCACTCATTCTTTGCAAAGATCTCCATTGCCACACTCTCAAGCGAACAACAAGCTTTCTTCATTAATGTTTTGTTGTACTCCTTATGAAGAATGGACCAAAAACGCATCCAGTATGTGGCTCTGAAGATTACATGTAAATAAGAAAATAATCTTTTTTTTTGTTAAAAACCGCATCGTTTCTGGCCAACCAAATAGACCAGCAAAGAGCAATTTCTCCCACCCAAATCTGACAATTCCTTCGGCGGTTGTAAACCAAATGCATGCATGAGAGTTTCAATCAAATGTAAAGTGAAAAATCAGGAATCGTGTTTCCTTTTTATCTGCACGGAGGCAGCAGTACGTAGGAAAAGACTAGAGTTGGCTGCAAATGCAAGCTCGGATACGCGGCCGCGTTGACTCTGAATGAGAAACGCAAACTACGCTGCTGCTCCTGACTGCCGACCACAGCTGTTTGCACGCGGACAACGGGACGAGATGCCTTCCCGGGTCCCGGCGCTATCTACCTACTGTACTCCCTGTGCGTGTGGCGTGGGGTTGGGCCGGGGTGGGGTGGGGTGTGTACGTGGGCCATGCACGCGTCCACTTCCTTGGCCGGAGGCCCTGTTTAGATTTCTTCAAAATTCTAAATTTTCTGTCCGTCACATCGAATCTTTGAACGCATGCATGTAATATTAAATATAGATAAAAAAATATAACTAATTACACAGTTCATCTGTAATTTGCGAGATAAATTTTCTGAGTCTAGTTACTTTATGATTGGACAATAATTACCACAAACAAACGAAAGTGCTACAGTATCAAAATTCCAAATAATTTTCGATCTAAACGAGGCCTATATAGTACTACTACTAGTACACCTCCTTCGGGGCCTATTTGGATCGGAGGCTTTTCAAAAGAAAAACAAAGAAATGAGTTTCATAGGAAACTTTCCTTCACTTAGTGTTTGGAATAAAGGAATTCTACATTCCTTTCCAAAGAAAAGGCTAACCTTGCTTCACAAAACATAGGAAAAAAAAACATTCAAAGAAACCTAAAGGAAAAATTCCTACAATATTTTCTCAAGTTCTCAAAGCATGAAACCTTGCTTGTTGGCCATTTTTGTTTTCCTGCAATCCAAACACCCAAAAATTTATATTCCTGTGTTTTCGAATCCTATAATTTTCTACTTTCTACTTTATTTTATTCCTGCGTTTTTTCCTATTCATTTGTTTTGCATTTCTGTGTTCCAAACATGCCCATCAGTTCAATTCATCGTTAGACAAGTCTAGTGTACTATATATATAGCCATATACTGGTCTCAAGAATACACGCTTACAACTTTAATAATATATTCATGTTAATGTACATCTAAATGTAATAATATACAGGTCTAAGTACGTACATAACTAAAATATCTACAAAACCCCAAAGGCAGACAGGGACGCTGATTCTTCAGCCGCACCCGCACGAATACCATTATAATGCCTTTTTTTTTAGATTACACAGTTACAACGTAGACACTCAAATACGCACGCACACTCACCCCTACGCTCCCACGGAAAATCAAACTCAGGACCTGTGAGGTGCCGCTCGAGTGACTTAGCCAACCAAACTAAGCACCCTTTGACATAATGTCCGTTGTTGGACCCATTCCAACACCGAATCGTGGCCTCAAGTTTTCCTTTTCTTTTTTCTCTCTGGTGGGTGGGGCACTTGCACGGGGGAGAGGGAGGATGAGGCCGGCCGACTCCATGAGATATTGGTGGGATAGATCGAGCTCCCGGTCGCCAAGGCAATTAACCCCACCGCATTGCCTGTTGCCTCTGCTGCTTCCCTCTCATTCTCATGCCTGTCCCAACAGCAGACTGGGATCCGACCCAGTCTAGTCTCATCCTCTCTTCATCATCCTCATAATGGCTGCCCTGCTCACGCTCATCACTCTCTCTCTCTCTCCCTCTGTATATCTTCCATCTATTATTACTATTATAGCCACCTGTAGAATAATTTATTCTGTAACCACTCTAATTACTACTATTTTTATACTAATTTATGATAAAGTAAATACAGTAACGCTATAGTAAACCACATACAACCTGTTCGTTGGGTTTTTTCAGCCGGCTTAAATCCAGCCAGAACAGTGTTTTTCTCTCACAAGAAATTAGCCAGCAGTGTATAATCCTGCCAGAACAATGCATAATCCTGTCAAACGAACATGCCGATAGTAAGAGTTAATATAATCACGTAAATTACCATAGTAATTTTTGTAACTCAAAGTATCTTCAGCTCTAGAACAGAGAATCAAAATATTTAAAACTGTATCCAATAATTTTACTACAATTTTAAATTATTATAACACGAACTTGATAGGATCAGATTTGTAGTTAAATCCACTATCAATTATCATAAATTTATAATTAAAAAATATGTAAAAAAATAGATGTCCAAAGTGTAATTTGGAAAACCATGCCATGTCAAACATGTATTATCTTACACTCCCTTCGATTTTAATAAATTATTTTCTAGAATCCGTGTGAGTTAAACTTTTTACTTTTAAATAATTTTATAGGAAAGAACATCTATGACACAAATTGAGTACCATGTGAAAATATATACTATAATAAGTCTAATAATACTAATTAATTTGATACTATAATTTTAATGTTTTTTTCTAGAAATTCAGTCAAAACTAAAAAAAATAACTTAAGATAATTTTAGAAAATCTATTTATTTAGAGATAGAGGAAGTAATAAAAAAGATTAGAGGGAGCAATTAAGAGGTGATGAGGTCTGAACAACCGAACCATAGTCCTTCCTATTTGCGGGGTCACAATCGTCCGTGTCACGTATCACGTATCACGTATCCTTGTGTCCGCACTATATATACGTATACTCGAGTCTGGTTTTCACAGGAGCAAAACCATTCCTGCACTACTAGTGGATGATGCACACATAGATAGAAGCTTAAGTACTCTAAAACAAACAACCTAACTATTGACTTGTCTTTTGAAAAGCTAGGAAGGTGGCTTCCGAGGAAATGGACTAAAAGTTGAAAAGCACGTTCTGAGCAGTTTTCTAGCTTTTTGGTACGCTTGAGAAGATGTAAAATCATTATAAAAGTCAGTAGCAAAAAATCAACACACAAAGCTTAGAAAAGCCAACTTTTGAGCCAAAAGCTATAGCTCAAATAAGCATACTCTAAAAAGGTATACGGCGTCTAGTTGATGAAACAACTTCCTAATGCTTTCAACACCTAGTTTCTTTGCTATGTACGTGAGTAATTATTTTGCATGTGACCAAAAGTTAGAGACATATAAGATGTTACATCTAGAATTAAATCCCTAAGGAAACCCAAAAGGTACAATGCTTATTGTCCCAATAATTTTAAGAGTATGTCTGACAAGGACATTCTCAGTAGAAGTCTCATCAAAATTTAATTTCTATTTAATAAGCTACCATATTGTCATTTTTATGATATGAGAACATTGTTAAGAAGAGAGAGAAGAAGTAATGAAACTCTTTTGGTATAATTACCAATTCTCTATGAGTCATGAAATTAAATACATATGAAACCTTCAAATAAAAATTTTCATTGGGAATGGGTGTTTCATTTTGTGACAGAGGACAAATATAGCTTGAGGCATGGTGCAATTGTGCCGTTAAAGCTCTATGACTCAATTTATGGTAAAAATATAGATAAAAACACTAGAAAAATAAGTTATAAAAGAGGAAAAGATGAAGCACAAAAATCAAGTTATGGCAAAGGCCCTACATAGCCATAGCGAGTCCTCCGCCACTAGTTTCATTCATGTTTCATTTCAGTTTATATGACATACCAGTCTTGAAAATAACTCTATAAAACTTTTCACTGAGACTGGACTAATATAACTCATTGCTGATTGTATTTATATTTATAACCCATCTATCGATCCACTTATATAGTAGTCAGGTACTAGAACATTTATTCTCACTAGTAGAGAACATGTCTGTGAACGATATGCAAATTTGCCTTTAGTCTTAGCATTTTTTTGCATCCGGAACTAAAAAGTCTTGCCCAACGGCTAGTGTAGCAGGCGTGCAGAAGCCTTTTGCAGGCAGGGCTTTTTAGTCCCGGATGGTATTACCAACCGAGACTAAATGCTCATCTTTAGTCCCAGTTGGTAGCTTCAGCCGGGACTAAAGGTTCAATCCTGGTTTGAGATACTAGCCGAGACTAGAGATGGGTCTTTAGTCCCGGTTGGTACCAACCGGGACTAAAAAAATATGGACTCCGATTTAGGGCCTACTACTAGAGTTAGGAAAAAAAATAGGAAACCTAAAAGTAGTAGGAGCTTCCAAATTAGAAGTAGTTGCCTTGATTTAGATATTTTCATCAGAGATGCTCTTAGAAGGATCTTATTGTAAGTGGAACACTTTTGTGAACTGAAACAACTATTTATTCTAAGGTTACTCTGAATGTGTGTTTCATGAGAATTTTATGGATATAAAATAATTTACGGGATGAAACTTGCCTATATTGTTAACATATGAGAGTTGAAACCAGAACATAAAAACCTCCATTGATATTGGCTTAAGGGGATAGGTGGGTTATCTCATCTCAATTTGTCATTTCCTTGCACCTTGCCAATGGGAATGAATTTGGACCCCGGCCTGAGATATTATCTGTATACGTGGGACACGAATGCATGCTATTCGTTGCTAATCGTGTCTTGTTTTTTTTTGAAAAAAAAATAGTTTCATTGTGTCTTCAAAAATGCTTTGGGAATATTTTAAAGTCAATTTTGACTACTTTAAATGTTTGGTGTATCTTCGAAGAGGTAAGAAAAAAACAGAGGATCCATATATAGGGGAGTTTAAAATAAACAGTGAGTATCTTTACCACAGTTTTAATCATAAAAATACTGTCTTATATTAATTATAGGGTAATTACTTGGATACATCCATATGAGGCTCAAGAACCATGTAATTAAGACTGGCATAAAAAAAAAGGATCCATATAAGATACATCAACATGATGCAACAGTATTAGTGTATTAATTAACCAACTAATGAGTTAATGTTCATCTGTCTATACAATGTTTTCCATGTACCTACCACTTTGATGATGGTTTGGCCTATCCACGGGTCCACCAACCAACCAACCAACAACAACACTTTGTACTTGGTATAAAAAGTCGAGACCAAATACCAAAAAACAAATCAAAAAATTGTCCAAGTCAACCCCCCATAATTAATCACTAATCAGTTGACGCGGGCGGCGGGCACCGACGTAGGCGAGTCCACACCACCAGCTCGCAGCGCACCGCCGTTCCGTCCCCGTCAGTGCACACACTCCACCACGGTGCTCGCCGCCGCGGCGCCGGGCATCTCGACGCGTCCAAGCATGGACCCAGCCATGTCAGCGCCGCCACCACCACCGTCAAGCTGGATACGCATGTCTTTCGCCTTACTCATATACAGCTGCTTAACGTTACCGCCCTGGTTCTTAACAAGTCGGAGGATACTCCGCTTAGCGTTATCCCTAAACTGACAATGCGATCCAACGAATCCATCGACAAGATGTATATACGCCTCAAGATCATGGCAGCAAGCAGCGTCAGCGTCAGGCCGGAGGTACGGCGACGCGCGGCTATCGAGACGGAGCTCACGGCCGACGTCAGCGTATCCCGGGAGCCGCGGGAGTCCCGGCGCCGGGGGGAACCTTGGCACGACGTCGTGCGCGTTCACCACGCGGAGCACGCGCGCGCCACGTGCCTCCACGCGCGCCGCGAACGCCCTGTTGCCTACCCGTGGCCCACCGAACGAGTACACCGCCACGGGCGGACCGCCGCCGGTGACGACGAGCTCGTCGGCAATGAGGACGGCTAGTGCGGCACCTAGACTGTGCCCTGTCACTGTTATGCTCACCTCCTCGCCTGAATACTTCTCAAGTAGACGACGAACTTCGGTCACCACCATCTCTGAGAGACTCGGACACCGCTCGCCGGAGGTCTTGTAGAGGTTCCAGAACCCGCATTCCACCTTGGCGTTCGACGTGTCCGCCGGCGAACTATGGTGGTGGATGGCGGGACGAGGCTGGCACGGACGTTCTCGGCCCATTCGAGGACGGTGCAAGTACCACGGAGAGCGACGACGATGTCACGGCGACCCATCCGACGAATCTCGGATGGGTTGTCACAGACGGCGACGTAGCCAACGAGGGACGTCTTCTGCGCGGCGCACGGCGCGGCGGTGGCCAGCCAGGTGGGCACGCTGACGGAGGACGTGGCGAAGAGCGGCGCTGTGACCTTGTACGCCGCGTCCTGCAGCGGCACCGGCACGCGCGTGCGGCGGCCTGGCTCGGTGTCTGGATGGGAGAGGAAGGCGCTGTAGGCTGCGTCGACGAACTCGCCGTACCGTACGATCTCGCGACGGAGGTCTGGGTGGAGTGGGTCGAGAAGACCCCGCCAGCTGTCCTCGCCGTGGAGACGCCGCCATGTCGCCGCGATGTTCCCCCGTGGTGATGGGCCGTCTGGTGCCACTGGCTGGAGCAGGCGCTCCAGCCGGCGCGGCGAGAGCGCTGGTGTTGCTGCCGTTGACGATGACGACGGCGACGATGAGGAGGAGTCCTCGGCTCTGGTCCGCGTGAGGAAGGATGGGAGTCGGAGCAGTGGCTGTTGCCTGCGCTGCGTGGCGGCGAGCACCGGTGTCGCCGCGGTGTCGACGGCGGTGCTGCCGCGGTTGCGGAAGAGGGTGTTGAGGCTGGCGAGATGCGCGGCGTTGTTGGTGTTGGTGCTCGGTGCTGCCGCGGCGACTACTACTCTGGTGGTGGTGGTGGTGGTGGTGGGCACCGCTGGGCGGTGGAGAGAGAGTGACGGCAGCGCCGTGGCGGCGGTGGACATGCAAGGCAAAAGTGGGAGTGGTGGTGGCGGTCGTGACGACGGCAATGGAAATGGAGCCGCATACAAGAAGAGGAATGAAGTCGGTAACGGCGGCGGGAAGCCGGCGGCACCGCAGAGCAGGTGATCGGACAGATGCGACCTGGGTGGCAGGAGGACACTTTTATAGACGCTGGGATGATCGCGTCAACGCGGCTCCTTCCTACCCGCTTCCTCTTCTTCCTCCTCTCGTCTCGACTCTTTTTCGGTCTCCGCTACCGCTTCCACGATTTTTTTTTTTGGCGCGAGAGCACTACAGTGCAATGCAACGATTTTCATCATCCTTAAAGAGTTAAAGTTGTGACGTGATAGCACGCTATTTTTTCTGTTTCATGCTTCAAAGTTGTGACGTGACGGCTTACTTTTTTTTCTGGGACCAGCATTTAATTTCGACGTGGTTTATCATACCGGAAATACAAAGTGCACAACCACAAAACACAATGACGTACACTTCCGCTAACCGTATTTATAAATATATATTGTCATATACAGTACGCCATCTAATCGTGTATCGTGACATGTTGTTTTCTATAAAAGCAGGGTTTACCTCCATATCCATAAAAAAAAATACTATCTTTGTGCTGAAAAAAATTAATTCTTAAATATCAAGAAAATAATTTATCACTCAATAAAAAAAAACATGTATCTCTAATTATTTTATTACCTATGTATTTGATGGGAAAACAAATAATTACATGTAGTAATTTAATATTTTATTGCATATATCTATAGAGATATACATATTAACGTAGCTGTTTTTCTCCCTATTTCTGGTCCGGCCTCATATGGCCTGCTTTCTTTGAACGTAATATAGGTCCATATTATCTATGTATATCCTAAGTCAAATATTTTTAATGCGACCAACAGCTAGCTAGCTACAATCTTATTATATGAATTGTCAACACGTACAAGCTTGACATAATAAGTAGAATTATTAAGGGAAATGCATTTTCACAATCTCTCTCTCATTTCATTTATTTATAATGTATTTTGTAGATTTATTGCTAGTCAAGGTTGTTAAATTCAATTGACTTGGACAAAGAGCTTTGTGAAAAAATTACGTCGTCGGCGTACATTCTGCAGTGGTATTTAATGGGCGGGCCCTGATTGGGTGCAGTATGCCTGTGTCCACCGCTGGGACGCGTCAGACGCCAGAGCCATCCAGGAGATCTTGCGGATATTTGGCGAGGCTTCCGGCTTGCTGACCAACCTCGCCAAATGTCCCATCACCTCGATCCACATGCCTAACGACAACATGGATGAGCTCACGGAAATCATCGGGTGTCAAACATCTGAATTCCCAATAACATACTTAGGCCTTCCGCTGAGCACGCTGAAGGTACCTAAGGCGAGGATCCAGTCCACCGTTGATGCCGTAGCAAGAAGACTCCCCTCCTGCCACAAACCACTCAAACCACTCATGGCCAAGAGCGGGAGCCTCATTTGGGTCAAATCCGTGCTATCCACGGTGCCCATCTACACCATCATTGCAGACGGGCTGCCACCATGGGCGCTAGAAGAGATAAACAACATTTGCCGAAGATTCCTTTGGACGGGCAAAGAGGGCTCCATCCGAGGGAAATGTATGGTCGCTTGGCCAACGGTGTGCAGTCCTACCGACTTGGGGGAGGCTTGGCGTTACCGACCTCCGGCTAGCGAGCATCGCACTGCAGTCACGATGGCTATGGCTGCAACAGACGGACGCCACAAGGGTCTCGGCTGGGCTACCTATCCATGTGCGGAAGGAGGTCCAGGATTTTTTCCGCGCGTCCACATTCACCAGCATAGGAAACAACCGATCCACTCTCTTTTGGTCTAGGAAATGGATCCTCGGTCGAGTGGTCCGAGACACTGCTCCGCTTCTACTCCAGTACGTCAGCCGCGTAGATATCCGGAGTACCACCGTCGCCGAAGGACTCGAGGACAACGCCTGGGTCGACCAGATCCAGGGCGGAGTGACAGTGGCAGCCACAGCGGAGTACCTTAGACTCTGGGACTTGGTCACGGGAATTCAGCTCGGAGACGGAGAAGACAAAGTCATCTGGAGGTGGACGCCGGATGGAAATTACACCTCCAAGTCAGCATATAGAGCGCTACGGCTCGGCTCGCAACCTGTACCAGGGTGTGCGAGAGTCTGGGAGACCTGTGCGCCTTTGCGGGTCCAGCTTTTTCTTTGGCTGGCAATCAGAGGAAGGCACTGGACCGCTGACAGGAGGAAGCGACATGGGCTTGAGGCGGATGACCACTGCTATCTTTGTGACCAAGAACCTGAAACGATCGACCACATCATAGCCTCCTGTGCTTTCCCACGACAGATTTGGTGGACCATCCTAGCGGTTCTCGGAGCAGACGCCTCGCAAGTCGGTGATCCATCCTTGCTATCTTGGTGGGATCGATGGAGAAGTAGATGGCAAGGCGACAAGAGGAAAGGGACGGACACGTTGTTCGCACTGGTGGCCTGGGAGATCTGGAAAGAGAGAAACGCACGCTGCTTCCGAAGCGACGCGACCTCCGTTGGCCAATTGCTTACAACCATCAGGCACACCGCTAATCTTTGGATTGAAGCCGGAGCTTGCAAACTTAGTTGTCTGTTGTGAGAGTAGCCCGTTAAGTCTTGATTGAAGGGAGGGTGAGGTGTGCGTGGAAATTTGTAAAACCCCCCCTCTGCACTAAGGCGCATTGTAAAAACTCCCTTCTACCTTAAATATAATGATGCACAAGTCTTTTGCGTATTTGAGAAAAAAAAGAGCTTTGTGATTGAAGGAAAAGTACGGTGCAGTAGTTGGTAAAAAGGCCAACTTGGAGGGGGAAAAACGCTCTCACCACGTACATAAAGGAATTTAAAAACACCAATTAACAATGCATAAAAGAAGAAGTGCTACAAATGTTTTGAAATTTAAGTAGAACTAGCTAGTTACGTTGCTGACCGAGCTAGGTTTCAGTTGGTCTTCAGGAAAAAAAGTAGCTGCTTAGAAGAAAAAAGAAAACAAAAAGGTAGTGAGAGCTGATCTATACGAATGAAGATCGAAGACGGCTGATCGATTCAAAACCTGTTTTTTTTTTAATTTCTTGCACCAACTTTTTTGCTTTGCTGTGATCTTGACTGGATTATTGATGGATGAGCTAGCTAGTGATCAGCAGCTGTATATTACACATGCATGTGTATGTATGTGGTTGTTGCATGTTGGACCAAACGACACTAGCTAGCTAGCTTACGTGATGATGCGAAGAAAAATAGTTCAATTCGTCGAGAGGGCTAGGCAAAATATTCATTATTTCATTCACTAATCATATATATATTCTCAGGTCAAAAGATCGTCTCCGACGTCACGAGACAACACCTGAAGGTAGCAGCTAACTTGGCTTGCAAGCCTGTTCAATTCTTAGTACTTGTTTTCCCGGCGGCGTCGTCGTCGTCGTCAGAATTCTTTGCTTCCACGTCCATGGCACCCTTTTACTTTCCAGCTAATCGATCAAAAGGTGCAACACCTCCGATCTGTCCCAAAACATCTCGCATTTTTTACAAATCAAATTCTTTTTAAAGTTTAACTAATAAATATATAAAAAACAAATAATATTTATAAAGTTATCATTAGATTAGTAGTGGAACATATGTTTTTATAATAATAAGATACAAATGTAGATGAATTTCTCCTTAACTTTTGGACCTTTATTATGTTGCAAAAATGTCCACCTTCACAAGACATAATTACATATCCTTGTGTATACACACAGAGAGAGAGGGAGGAGTAATTTGTACTGCCTCTGTTTCAAATTATAATTCATTTAACTTTTTTAACCTCAAGTTTAACCACTCGTCTTATTCAAAAAATTTGTGCAAATATAGTCAAAATTAAGTAATTGTTATAGATCATTTATTAAATAAGCAAGCCACAATAAAAAAGTGATATTTTGTATAAAAAATAAATAAGACGAGTAGTCAAACTTGATGTTATAAATTCAAATGAACTATAATTTGGAAAAGAGGGGGTAGATCTTTGTAGAATGGTGCTAGTTCACACATGACACATGCATGCAGGTCTTGGAGACGACTGTTCATATGGTCATATGGATCAGGTCCTACTCAATCATTTTTTTTAACCACCAGGCCGGAGACATAATATATACGCCAGTCCACACACTAGCTATTTAATTTATAAAGGAAACGGCTGCTTGATCAATCAAGTATTTTAAAAATGGTTTATTTCTGATCAAGTTCGTTTCAACAGCGTGTACCTAATAATAACCACAACACACGTCGTACTTAAGCCGCCGTTTTTTAAACATGCATGGCAAGTAGGTGCAAACTGTATTTTAAATCGCTCGGAAATGAAACAAGTTTACTTGTTCCAAGGAAATGCATGGTATAAAATAAATACGTAGGTCAATTCTAACCAGTGTAGTATTGACCAGCAACCTACCAACCTCAGCTGTATTCTGATTCCTCTTCCTCTTCTTGACCCGAAATCTTGGCCGGTGTTGATGTAATTCTCTAAATGAAATTTAATTCTAAATTTAGATCGTCTCAAAAGCTAGAAAGACCTATCTAGTTGCGCATACGTAACGTGCATATTGTAATAATATACTAGCTTGACGTTTGCTTTTCGATTCCTCTCTCTTTCGTCCCGATTGATTCTCGCGGTTAATTATTCAACGGTTGATGTGGAATTCAAATGAGAAATCAGATATGCATACCAAATTCTTGCCTCTTTCCAAATAAGGTACACTCTATGACTCACCGGCCGGTGAAAGGGTAATTATTGGTTACTCCTTTCAACACTCACCTATGTTGGATATCAAAATGGATCCCATACGGCTCTATGATACTACTATATCCCTATTTGTAAAACAAAAATGTATATACACGGCATATCCGAATAAACATTCAGTCAACCTTCTCTACTTTTCAAGATCAATTTAATAATAAATATTTTGATTGTCCGTGTGTGGACACAGGGCCATTGGACTCGTCACGTAAACTTCTGAGTAGGTTGCACATGTTTGATTATTATTATTACCATTTTTGTAATGGAAAACTTATATTGGTCAAATGAAATTACATATATAGAACACAATTCCATATGTTTACGAAAGAAGGGAGCATTTCCAAGAGTACCAAATAATCCTTCTCAATCCATGTTTTTTTTTGGAAGAATGGAAAAAATCCATCTTCAACAACACCCAAATTCACCCCTCAATCTTTTGGCACTTGAAAAAAAAACCCTCTTACACTTAAAGATGCGCAGACTTCAGGTCACATGTATCTTCTTTCCCCGCACGGTCTCCTCCTTCACACCCTTCATTACCCTTCATTTTGCCATTATTGTTCTCCTTCGCCCAAAGCACGTCGTCCAGGGAATACAATCTTCGCTGCTGCCAACCTAGGGACGACGTAATCCATCGATCTATTGCTCGAACTTTCTCGGAGTTTTTTTTTTGCCAGTCCTAGGGCTTCAACGAGCTGGTATGCCTTGGAGGCTGACTGTCGCCGGCTAGAGGTTGGCACAATCATGGAAGGAAGCCGTGGTGATGAGTAGATGCGACCGGCGGCCTAAATGATCGGTGACTGTCGCCAGCTAGAGCATCCAGGTCCCTAAACAGCATCACCGAGATGCATTATTTGCAAGCAAGAAGCTGGGATGATATATTCCCCTTTCTAAAAAATTGTGTTTGAGAGGGATTAGAACTAAAATTGTGCATGTATATATTATTAGTGAATGGATAGCCTTGCATGGAGCAAGTACTTATTCGTGGTATCAATTCTTCCCCTTACGAAACAACGCTACAGCTAGCTAGCTTTGACACGGACGGTGGATTCGAGCACAAGGATCAGAATGTAATCTCTGTGATGCTGTTTGCTTGCTTACCATTAGTTATTCGTCTTAGAAAAACAGTGTCAGTGCACGAATGGAAGACTAGACTAGTTTTATATATGCATGCGAATATTTTTCTTTTTCTGACCGTACCCGCATTCGATGTAAAGCTCGAAGACTGACCAGGCAAGGGAACAGGGGGGGGGGGGGGGGGGGGGGGGGGGGGGCACGACGATGACCAACTGCTACGTTTGGAAATGGTGGTAGTATAGCCAGCCCGATCCTCTCTCCCTGCTTGCTTCCATATATGGGTTACAAGTGGAACTTCAGTAGAGACCTAACGTGCCGACCTAAAAAAGCGCAACCTTTTTTCTGGTTGATTGTGAGAACGAAACATCGTGACATTGTAGCTGGTTTGGTCTTCAAATAAACACATCTTAAATGGTTCGCTAAAATTCAGCCCATAACTGAAAATATTTTGTGTAAGCATGCAACTACTGTAGATCAATGTACACTGGCGACAAGTGGTTCTCAGTGAAAAACACCATTTTCACAAAACCTCTATGTGACAATTTCCCAGAGGCAGATACCATGTCCACCTCTGAAAATGCTTTTCAACCGTTTCTAGAATCCTTTCGACAGTAGTGACAATCACTATTGACTGTTCACAAAAAAATAGTATAAAATTGAAAAGTGCCACCAATAAAAAATATTTCTCTATTAATCTACACATTCTTGTAAAATTTCTCTCTTGATTCGTACCCTCATTGGATACTCTTGATCAAGATCAAGGTGAACATATCTCAGAGCAAGATTAATAATACAATTTGTTGACTGTAAGTTTTTTTACACTTCTCTCAATCCATTTATATATATAGTAGTAAAATCTTCATTATTAATACTCTTTATTATATTTCAGAGTATATGATTTACTTATCTCTCTCACAAACTTTCTTATTTTTTATGATCAAGTTGGTTATAAGCTTACAACTCGTTTCTTCTCAATCCTCTACAAGAGTATTTAGCCAGCTCTGACTGGAGACTGGAAACTACTGTAATAATCACTACTACAGAATCAGACATCACTGTCAGTCCATCACTGCCGATTTTGTTTGGGCCGGCAGTGATGCCTCTTCACTGCCGGTTCGTGGCAGAACCGACAGTGAAACCCATCATCACTGTCGGTTCCAGCCACGAACCGACAGTGAAGCTCATCATCACTGCCGGTTCGTGGCTAGAACCGGCAGTGATAACCAGGACACTTTCACAACCGGTTCCAGCCACGAACCGCCACTGATGATGAGCTTCACTGCCGGTTTCAGTCACAAACCTCCACTGATGTACCTGTACACTGATTTTTTTTATTTTTGTAAACGACCTCGGATAGAAAAACTTTCTACATGAAAGTTGTAGATCTCAAAAAGTTATGAAACTTTGTAGTTGATAACTTTTTTATTTAAAATTATATTGTCATCGAAAAATATGTTCAAACATGTCAAATTTGAAATTCAAAATTTTGTAAACGACCTCGGATGGAAAAACTCGCTACATGAAAGTTGTAGATCTCGAAAAGTTATTAAATTTTGTAGTTTACAACCTTTTCATTTGAATTCGTTTAGTGGCTCAAATAATCAATTTACACATAGAATGAGGTTTAGTATAGAATGAGGTGAACTAAAACCGAATCTAGACATAAATGAATCATGAGTGGAGTGGTAGAGGAAGTACCGCGTGAGACGCGTTCGCCATTTTACGTGGGTCACGGGTTACTAGTCGCCTCTCTCAGAATTTAAATTTTTTCTATTTTTAAAACGCGATTTCAGGACGCCATCATCACCTGCAGTGATGATCCATTACTACCGGTTTGGCATAACCGACAGTGATGTGATCACCTCATCACTGTCGAGTTGGTTGTGTCGGTTTAAAAGCCGCCACTGATGGAGGGTTTTGAACTGACACTGATGTCATGTTCTGGAGTAGTGAATGTTCCCATCATTCAACGAGCTGAAGGTGAAGACATATCGATCGATCTCCTCCTGTACTTTTCAGACGAAGAGGAAGGCGCATGGTAACTCCTGGCTGGACGAAACGCTAATAATAAACAAGCTAGCGTCGACAATAGTCCTTCATTCCAGCTAACTTACCTGTGTCGACTGCGAATGAAGGTCTACAGTTCGTCACCGGCATCTTTCTACCATAGTTGTCGTTGGCAAAGATGTATCTTCTTGCATATCCTGACCTGACGTACAGTTGACTCTTTCGCAATTCAGTGTACCCGGCCTCCAGCTCTATCGGCCAAACCCACTACCTAACTAGATTGTACTTAATGTACACCACAAATTATATACGACTAATATGACATTGATCAGTCTCCTTATTTAATTTGGGGTTAGCTATAGCTTGGGTTTACTTGAGGGACGATGCTTGCATGCAACACGAAGCCAGAGAAGTTAGACTGGTTGCACGTATTATATTATACTGTAATAATATATAGACACGTATGGTAGGGGTATATATATACTCCATCCGTTATAAATTATAATTTTTTTGACTTTTTTTTACCTCAAATTTGATCAGTCGTCCTATTAAAAAAATTATATAAACATAGTAAAATTTAAGTTATTTTTATAGACTATTTATTAAATAAGTAAATCATAATAAAAGAAGTGATATTTTGAAAAAAAAAAATAAAACGAGTGATCAAACTTAGAGTTAATAAAAAAGTTCAAACGAACTATAATTTATAACGGAGGTTGTGTATAGTAAAATTTTATTTCAAATCGTTAATTTTATATTTTTTGGGGTGCAGTGCATTTGTTCTCCCTAAACTTAAAACATCTTCGTTGTCGACCATACATGTATATGGCTGCTAGGGATACAACACAGGCTGTCTGTGAATCCACAAATTATTAGGCTTATTTTTTACGAGATACACGTAGAAAATAAGTTTACCTGTAGTGGATTTACAGACAACCTGCTCTGCATTCATGATAGCGGGATGTCATCCTTCCTTAATTTTGTTTATTGGATTTCCAACGCTAACACACTTCTTTAATTTGCAATTTTAAATAATGTCAACTCAATATCATGGTTTGTTGTTGCATTCTCAAAGTGAGACACGGAGTTGAAGAAGAAGAAAGCAGGTAGAGATCCAGAACACGAAGTCTTTAAAAAAAAAATCATGTAAAAGTCAGAGGGGGCGAGATAGAGTAAGGTATAAAGTGATTTGATGGTGACGTGGACAAGCCAGTTGGCATGCAATCATCTATCCATCCCATCGGAAAAATGAGAGCCAAGCTTAGCAGTTCCGACTGCAGGTTGCACGAACTTTCCAGATAAACATCTTCTTCTACATACCTGCAGCTCGAAGAAATATCCACAGCGTACAGTTTCATGACTAATAATAGTGGCCACAGTGCTGCTCGGATTTGTACTCTTCTTCTGCTGAATATTGGCACTTCTTTTTTCATATTTTTGAAAAGCAAAAAAAAGAGAGAGAAAGTGTATCCTCATAATGCTGAGTACAGTAGCGATTATCTTGGTCTTTGACTTTTTAATTTCCCTATGGGTACGGTGCCCACACGTACTTTCGGCTAATTGCTCTAGCTTTCAACAGTAAGAAAAGTGTCAAAGTGTCCATAGTGTCTTTGTTAACATCAAGTAGTGCTGGTCCCCAATGCCTTTTGAGTTTTCTCATAGGGTGGTAGGGTGAGTGTTATACGTTCAAATAGAGATAAGTGTATACATAGATGTGAATGTATATAGACCTGTTTCGTATAACTCTGCTTCACTAGTGGAGTACTCCCCTGTCTAAAATTATAAGTCATCTCAAGAATATAATAATACTAATTACGTACTATAAATACTAGCAATATTTGTATCTCTATATAAATTTATTATAAATAGTTTCAACGATGTATCCATGATACCAATTAAGTACTATAAATATTAATATTTTCTTGTATATATTTATCAAAGTAAGTATCTTTGGTTTCTTAGTAAGTGCCGAAGTGGGAACGATTGTTGGTTAAAAAGAGACAGAGAGAGTACTCCGTATCCTAATTAGAGGACGTTTTGGACCGCGATACGGTCTCCCAAACACAACTTTGACCTTTTGTTTTTATAAAAATATTTATGGAATAATGATATATGTACACTTTATGAAAGTATTTTTCAAGACAAATCTATTCATATAATTTTCATATTTGGAATCTCAACAACTTAAAAGTTATTGATGATTTATATTCTCAATGTTTGACTCAAAGCTTGTCCAAAACGTCATCTAATTATGATACGAAGGGAGTATATATACTTCTTCCGTCCCTGAAAGAATTAATTTCAAAATTCGTGTCAGTCAAACTTTTTAATTTTGATTAACTTTATTTATGGAAAAATATAATATCTATACTTAAAATGAGCACCACATGTGAGAATATATTTTATAGTAAATCTAATGATAATAATTTGATACCATAACTTTAATTTTTTTTTAGAAATTCAGTCAAAGTTCAAAAAGTTTGACTTAGGACAACTCCAAAAATCTATTCTTTCAGGAGCCAAATGAGTATTGAGCAATTTAATGTACCGACAATTTCTCCATATTAAACTCATGCACATGCATTGCACAAAAGTCTCCTACTCGTGGAACAAAGTTGCACTAGTTGGACCATGCTGGAAATGAAATAAATGCATGGCATATGCATATTGGCATGCAACATATGCACGGAATATATAAATGAAAAGGCATATGTGTCGTCGGTCGGAACGTGAAACCAGCTACTATATATATATATATATATATATATATATATATATATATATATATATATATATTTGATTCCCTAGATATCATCATGCAGGGTTAAACAATCAAATCAATCCCAATGCAAAATCAGAGGGTGGCTCGCACTACCAGAATCCAGAGATTTCGTGAGAGTGCAAAACATGTCACGAAATATGGTTTTATTCTCACGAAAATAATGCGTGTGGGTACACCGTCATGCATCAACTCCCACGATAATAGACACACGAAAATACCATTTTCATGAGAGTTCACCGCCACGTATTCTTTTCGTGGCGGGAGTCCATGACGGCCACCCTCATGAAAATAATGTTGCCACCAGGTTTGCATCAATGTTTTCATGACGGGTTTTTGTGCTATTTCGTGAGAGTTCACCTTCACAAATGAATTTCGTGAGAGTTTGGTATTTCATGAGAGTTCACCTTCACGAATAGATTTCGTGAGAGTTTAGTATTTCGTGAGAGTTCACCTTCACAAATAGATTTTGTGAGAGTTTAGTGTTTCGTGAGAGTCACCGTCATGAAATGGATTTCATGAGAGTCGTCGTCATGAATTGGATTTCATGAGAGTATCACAAACACAGAAGAATATAGTATTTCGTGAGGGTAAACCACCATGAAAATTACCCAACAGGAGCATCTCAATCCAAATTCCAAAAGCACAAATATTGCTTTTCATGAAAACAATTGCTTTTCATGACAGTGTGTGGAGTACTCTCATGAAAATAAGTTTTCGTGAAGGTATTTAAATTAACCTCATGAAAATGATTATTTTCATGAGAGTTTGTTTTCCACTCTCACGAAAAACTGTCCCCCTCACGAAATCTCCAGTTTCTGGTAGTGTCGAATTTCATTCCATGGATGGAGGATATCGATCGGTGGCCAAACTTGACACGCGGTTTCGTATTTATTCAGAGCATCTGTCTATCTAGCTTTCCGCAAAGGACAAAATCTCGTTAAGATTGTTTTGACCATGATATGCGTGGTTTGGAACTGACTACAACAATCGATCTACCATCGTATCTCGCCGTCGTGTGTTTTAAAAGTGATAACGACGAGCTGTACTTAGTTCGATCATGGAGAACAGATCTAACTAATTGATACGTAGGCGTAGCAGGATGGATCGAAGACGACGAGTTCGCTTTCGTATACCAGAACCAAAAACAAAAGTGCAAAAGAGAGAAAAAAAGGAACCCATTTTTAAGTCCAAAAGCACGTCAATTATATTAGGCAGCAATGTGTTGTTTGTTTGCTGTCTGTGATGATCGTCTTTATGGAGCTCGCGCGAGATATGCATGTCGCCATCGCAAAATATTATATTGTTCACAATAAAGGAATAAAGGGTATGTTTGGATGGATTATGACTAGTTGTAACTCGCGCGCGCTAAAAAACCGTTTAACTAGTTTGTAGCCCTTGTCCAGCTACTACAATTATAGCTCCTATAGACAAAAATACCTTTTTTTTTCCTCCATCCTCTCTCTCTCTCTAACCCGGACAGAGAGAGAATAGAGGATAGAGATGAATTTAGTTTTAACATACATGTAGTATTTTTGGTCTTTATTAATAGCTGAGTTAATTTGAAGAACTAATAAACTAACAACTAGTTAGAGCTAGCTTTCTCTGAACTTTAGCTCACCTGTTAGCTCTTAAGTTTAGATTCTTATTATAAAGGCTAAAGTTTATTAGTAATCAATTGTTACCCCGTAGAATTTAAATAGACCCTAAATAAGTTCTACACCTTGTTCGCTTGGCTTATCAGTCATTAAAATAATATTTTTCTCTCATAATCAAATAGTCAAAAACAACATTAGCCGACTTATTAGCCACCGAAACGATTAGGTGCACGAGACGACATGTCGCCGAGTGCGAAGTCATTCTAGTGGTACCACTGTGGTTAGGTTCCATTCGATGGATGACATGTCACTTGTCAGTACCTAAAAGAACCTAGCATCGGCATATATGCACGCACGAGTTAGTTTGACGTACACTAGCTCGGATTTCCGTAGGAAAACGGCCGGCCGGTTTGCTAGCAGCTAGCCTTTTGCAACTAAATTAAAAAACGAGGGTCGAGGGGACAAAAAGCGGGCAAAAAATTGAAAGGTAATTATATATATTCCTCTCGTGCTGAATTTTCGTTACCGACCGGGTAAACAAAGCTGCAGACAAAAAAAGGTGGCATTATTCGTAATTTAATTTGCTCGTGCGGCAGATCGATTGGTCAAATCGTGTGGAAAAAACCTTGGATCGAAGACCGCCATCGCGATCAACCTGCTAGCTGGCCCATTTGTGGATTACCATTATTATTTGTAGATTACTGTCCATCTAATTCTTTCTTTCAGTCGTCGAATTTTGTAGGTCCTGAGGATCACGTTGCAGAACCATGAATTATAATAACAATAAAACATAAGCACCCCTACAAGTCCTACCAAAAGAAACAAAAATCACGAAGTATGCGTGTTTTCTTTAGTTTTGTTCTAAGTTTCTATGATTATGAACAAAATTCATTTGAACATATACTCCTTCTGTCTCTTAAAATTGGCCATTGTTGCCTTGGTGTACTCATTATTGGCGTTGCCGAGAACAATAGCAAAAAAAAAAAAAAAACTCAAACACTTCACTTCTATGTATAACAATCCTTCAACAAGTACATAATTATAAAGAAATAAGTATATAATAAGTATTAGACTTAACCCGGTGGATAGGTTCCACCACAATAAACCTAATCAACTGACCTAGGTTATACTAATTAATGCCGTCACATGAACAATACTCAATCAGTATTAGAGGTCATTTAGGACATATATGAGGGGGATTACCAAGGAGTAATTAAATATCAGTATTAGAGTACCTATCTACCTGAACTATTTAGTTACTGGTTTTGGGCACTACTGTTCTAGGCAGCAAACGTACAGCGCACAATAAATATACGTGGCCCACATCAGGTGTTTGGTTGATCACTCACTACTAAACTTTAGACTCTTATTAATTTAGAATATTAAATATATTTTAATTATAAAATTATTTCTATATTGAGATTAATTTGTGAGACGAATTTGTTAAACCTAATTTGTGAGATGAATATATTAAATCTAATTTGTCACAATGTGATGTTACAATAAACTTTATGCTAATAACATCACAATAAACTTATGCTAATGACTAATTAGTTAGATTTATTAGATCCCTCTCATGAATTGATCACTGCTTCTATATAATTAGTAGTTTATAATTAACTCAAAATTTAACCTTTCTAATAAATACCGAAACAGCCGATGTGATCCCTCCTTTGATCCAAACAGCCTACAGTGGGATAATCGATCCTCCGCGTAGATCCCGTGGACCCTTGAATCGAATCAATGTAAGCTCAGTAGCTGGTAGGCCGACAGGTCATCGACGTCATCATTCTGCAATGACGCAACGCAATCTCTTCCATCTCTCCTGAGCCAAGCAAGTAGTACTAGTACTAGTGTTGTATGTCACGCCTCCACTCACAATATATATTTTTTTTATGTATTAATTATTAAAATCCTGGTGCGGTGCGGCAGCATGAACCATGTGTGTACTGTACTGTACTGTACTGTGTACTGTACTATGTTCCACGCGTTCCGGCGCCGCGTATCCATGCAGATTTTCTTCACACGTTGTCCTTGCAAAAAGCGCCTGAAGGTCAAGCACGCACTGCAGCAGCGGTGAATGGAGTAGGCAGATTAGTTGGCATGTTTGCTTGGCTTATCCGTCGACCTATCAGTCGCCGAAGTGTTTTTCTAACACAACAAAACAATGAAAAACGACATCAGTCGACTTATCAATCACCGAAGTGATCACATGAACATATGGTGCGGGTTAAGGGCTCGGACTCCTTCTAAATAGGTTCCGTTGGAGCTCCCTCTAAATAGATTCTCAAATGTTTAGGGTCAAGAGAGTAACACGAGACATATATGTATCAACGTGGCCGAGTCTGTTTGTTTAATTTATCCGTATAACTTATCACTTATGATATATTTTCTCTCGTAACAAAGTAGTAAAAAAAACAATTAAAGTTGGCTTACAGCCGTATAAACCATGCATCAGCCGAACAACGGGTGCATTAATTAAACTGAAAAAAGGAGCCTTTAGATTCTTTAATTAGCTCGTGTGCCTATAAGAATGAAATGATAGCAAAGTGAGAAAAGAAAAAGGCACTTTTAAAAGAGCCATGATATGCACAATAATATATATATATATATATATATATATATATATATATATATATATAGGTTGTCGGATACGTCCTTATTTGCCCCTCTCTCTATATATTCAATATATCCATGTATACAGTACTAAGTAATATTTTATTACTTGATTGATTGCGATAGTTTTGGCTCACGCGCGGTTATTCTATTCACAACGTTTCCCTTGCATGTTACATACAGTACCTTTGTGTGTGTTTGTCATGTGTGTTTTTTCAAACTTTAGGTTGGACTTATATTTTTAACACTTTTGTCCTGTTCTTTGAATCAAGATTTTTTTACCACCTAATTCTTTTTGTAATACGTATACTCAGCCTGTTTAGTTATAAGTTCTTTTTAGATTCTAGTAATAACAGAGGTGGGCAATTTAGACATAGTGGTGACTTCATTTTTTGTTGTAACCACAGAGGTGGATAATTTTATTTATAGATTTACGGGGTTTACTTTGAATTACTTTTCGTAGGGCATACACAGGCGATCGAGTTTTTTCTTAGAAAATAAAATATATCTCATAACAGTTATTGTCCATGACACTTGAAGTCTAGCTACCGAATTGATAGCCAGATGTTTCTATTTGTCGTGATTATTTCTAGGACTCATTTTTTTCTAACACGTTTCATGGTGAGTATATAATATAATAATAATAATAATAATAATAATAATAATAATAATAATAATAATAATAATAATCTATATCTATACCTATACCTAATAATAATGAGGTAAAATTTCTCTCCTCCCATTTTTTTTTGATCCGTCCATTTTTTTTGTCCGTCTTCATCTAACTACCGCACAATAAATAGTTAGTTCTTGTCTAACACGATACTGAGTCCAATTCTAAAACCTATTGGATCGTTGGCAACAATAGTAATATGTGAAAGGAAAATTGGAAAAGAAAAGAAAGGAAGAAGAGGAACACAGTAAGGGACAAAAAAAAATTGGAACACGGAAAAAGAAATCAAGGGAGCGTACGGATACGGACAGGTCAGGGAGAAAAAACATGTAAAAAAATCTAGCTAATGTGAATTAGGATTCTTTTATGTGTGGTTTAATATTAAGAGAAGATTTGTCTTATTTTTATTCTTTTGTATTATCTATTGGATAGGATTTGAGTCAAACATTGAAAATATAAATCATGATGAATAACTTTTAAATTACTAAGTTTAAATAAAATGAAAATCATATTAATATATTTATCTTAAAAAATACTTTTATATGTAAATAAATAATTTTCAAATATAAGCAGTTAAAGTTACGTTTTGGAGACCGTGTTTCTGTCCTAATTTTCAACTAGTATGCGAGCTAGATAGCACATGCACGGATATATTATCAGAACATATTACGAAGGATATAAATCCTGATGCAAAGCACGAGCACGTTTGCTAGTCTATATTTATATCTATAATAATAAAGAGGCAAAATTTTAGACTTTTTTTTTGTCCATCTATTCTTTAATTCGTCTTCCTCTAACTACCGGATTCCATACAGACTTATATATATAACCTTTTTATTTTTTAACGCGATCTAAATATAGTCCGACTCCAAAACGTAGTTGATCGTGTTTAGACTCATAAACCGTGTTTATATATGTTTATGTTTATATGGAAAAGGACATATGAACCGGACTCCATATGGAAAAAAAGGAAAAAGATAAATTTATAGAGAAAAGGAGAAAAAAAAATAGGACACGACCGAAAGTTACTTTTTACAATGCTAAATTACGAAAAAAAATAAAGAAAAAAAAGGACATACGGCCGGACTCCATATGGAAAAACGTTACTTGGTTTCCTTTCCAATTTTATTGGTACTCCTATATGAGTTGCCACTTGTAATTTGCAAAATTAAAAACACAAAAGCCTCGGACGTTCGTGTCTTACTTGGTTTCCTTTTCCAATTTTATTGGTATTTCATGCCTGATTCTATTCTTTCCATCGTTGTCTTTCCGTATAGCCACACACATACGTCCGTCTTGAAGTGCCCACTGGCGGCCTCTCCTCGCCGCCAATATACAAGTACGGGTTCTTCTCCATCGGCTTGAAGTTGTAGAACACGTTGCGAAGCTGGCGCCCTTGATTACGACATCAACCCTCCACCGGTCGTACCTGTAGTTAAGCACGGTGAGGAACACTGACATGATTATCCGGGTGAAGTAGAAGTAGATGACGACAACTAGGTAGAAGCGCTTGAACAACGTGAGCTTCTTGAGGTTGCACTCCCTGTTTTTAGATTTTTTTTTTCTTTCATTGTACAACGTCGTGCCGTGTGGCGTCGTGGCTGTACGAGGACGTGCAGGTTGCCGATGACTTTGCGTCGTGTATCCATCTTGCAGGCCACATGTTCTAATAGCCTCGAAGATTTTGGATGGACGAGTCGATAAGTGATGGGCGACGTCTATGTGAAGATATTCAGATTCAGATTCACGTAAGACCGGGATGTGAGATCGGCGTCTGCCGCCACAGGGTCCAGGACTCGACGTGTGTACATTGTGTGTTGTTTCAAGGCTCGACATCCATGCTCATCGAGCTCGGCGGCTACCACCGCATGGAGATGCATTGAGTTTGTCAACTCAGTCGCCACCACAGAGGCATATTGGAACGTCAGAGTAAGCGGTCATGAAGAGAACTGCTAAGCTAGCACAGAGACACATCACATGTAATCCTTGTTGATCGACTAATTATATTATAATTTTTTCTCCCGTTGCAACGTACGGGCACGTTTTGTTAGTAATAATAAAGAGGCAAAATTTCTCTCCTCCACTTTTTTTTTGGTCCGGCTCCCCTAATCCGATTCGTACACGTATTAAGTTCCGTTACAACACACGGGCATATTTATATACCATACAAAGTACAAAGTCCGATTTCTATACGTATTGAGTTCCGTTGCAACGCACGGGCATATTTGCTAGTATAATATAAAGGCTAAAAATAATTCCTAATTAGTGTCATGGTATAAGCTAGATGACCACTGGATGTCACCTCCATCTCCCGTGTGGCAAAGAAAATTAAGTATTGTTTCGTTCGTTTGATATCAGTCACAATCAGCCTAACTTTCTAATCATGAAATAGTATTTTTCTCTTATAATAAATCACCCATATAAATCAGTCACAACCACAATAAGCCCTGCCGAACAATTTGTCTAATTCATTCTTAGTAACGCAGGTGACCTGATGTTGTCTCTCGCTCAATTTTCTATTTATACTTTGACTCATTCGTAATAAAACAATGAAACCATAAGTATATGAATTGTTTTGGAAAGTACCTTCATAATGTGAAAACTTGGCTGCGTTGTACAGTAATGTTTGAAAAAAAATAAAAAATCAGAACATTGTCACCAAAGTGAGAATATATTGCTATACCAAAGGGAGAATATTGCTAATAGACACAAATAAGTGTGTGTGCACCTAGAGACTAATGTGTCTGACATACAAGTAGAGTGGTCCAAAGATAGATAGTAGTATCTATATACTCCTTTCATCCCATGAACAATATAATTTTCAGTTCTCAAGGAGTCAAAAAATTTAAAACTTTGACCTAATACCGTCTCCATCTGAAAATATGTGTCGCTATGGTATTTGCATTAGTTTAACGTTTTTAAGTTTGACTAGGTTTGTAGAAAATATTAGCAACATTTATATATCTAAAAAAATTATTACAAAATATATCTAATGATATACTAATTATGTACTATATATTATTTTTATATAAATTTAGTTAAATTTAAAAATATTGACTTCTAGAGAAACAAGAACAACACTTATTTTGGAATGGAGGGCGTATATAAGAAAATAATAATATTTTTTTTCCTCATAACTAATATCATTAGATAGGTCGTTCAATATATTCTCATATTTAACTTATTTGGAGTTACAAATATTTCTAATATTTTCTATAAACTAGTTAAACTTAAGAAATCCTATAGGCTATAGAAGCTTGTTTTATCGGGTGCAGAGAGTATTAGTTTTAGTCCTTGGTGACCCTAAAATCGAGTTTTGGGTGACACCATGGCACTGTAGAGTAGATAACAATGTTGACATCGCCTCAACGGTAGGTATTGTAGATTGTAGAGTACTTATAATCCGGCATTATTAAGTAATTTTGAGGGTTCTATTTTGAGTGGACCTACTTAATTGTCACTGTGTTCCTACTTAATTGCCAAAGTTACTGATATAAGACGGGACCTCGGCAACACATATATGTCCTTCTCTCAGGCATTTTTCTTTTTTTTTCTCCCTTCTTGCGAGAAAGCTTCTTTGTGCCTTCAGTGAGCAGCAGCCAGGCTGCTAAGAGTGGCCATTTATCTACCCAAGTACAGCTAGCTGACCAAGAAGAGTTTCAGTTCCTATTCAGCAAAGGCAGCTGATTGATTTTAAAGTTTATTTAAATAAAACTAGCGGCATTTGATTGGATTCTAAAATTAATAAGTTCATTTTCTTCACTGAACTCCTCTTTTTATCTATTTTTGTCCATCAATTTTAATTCTTAATTATAAAATATTTTGTTTTTTCTAGATATATTGCTTTTACTGTGTATTTAGACATAGTGTATATCTAAGTGCATAGCAAAAACTAACTATATACGTAGAAAAAAACAAAATGTCTTATATTGTTCTATTTTGACCTCAAGATCCATTTGCAGTGTGGTTTCCAAGTAGTAGCTATGTTTTCATCTAAGTTGGTGATATTTTCTTATCTGGTACGGGCTTGGGTTCTTGTGACCTACTTTCTTTGAATATGATATAGATCTAGACATGTTCTAAGTCAAACATTAGTAACTCTGACGAACGTCTACAATCTTATCATAAGAATTATCAAGTCTCAACAAGATTGGCATTTGTAGACTTATTAAAAAAATGCATTTTCACAATATGTGTGTCTACTTTGAGTATATAGCTGTAGAATAACTTATTCTATAGCCACTTTGAGTTATGATAATTACTATATATGCTAATTTATGAGATTATAGTAACTCCTTACTATGTGGTTTACTATAATGCTTATGATAAATATTTTCATATGTTATACTAATACAACTATCATAAATATGTATCTACATTATCGTTATATTATATAAAATTGTGGTAAACAAAAGTGGTTGTAGAATAACTTATTCTGAGCTGGCTACCAAATATACTTAAAACATTTCATATGTTACAGCCAACTTGGAGAAATTAAGAAAAAACAACGATGCAAAAAAGAAAACTATTGTCCCAACAATACTACAATAGTCACAAATATTTTAGCTAGCTAGCTCTGCTTACCAGTACTAGTACAAAAACGGTTTTTGCCTGCGCCTCAAAAAAAATAGCACAGACGGTTTGTGTTATCAATCGTTAGTAGAAAAAAAACAGTTACGAACCGCCACTAAAAATGCCTCGACACTAATTTTTTTTATTTTTGTAAACGACCTCGGATGGAAAAACTTTCTACATGAAAGTTGTAGATCTCAAAAAGTTATGAAACTTTGTATAGTTGGCAACTTTTTCATTTGAAATCATCTTGTCATCGAAAAATATGTTCGAATGTGTCAAATTTGAAATTCAAAATTTTGTAAACAACCTCGGATGAAAAAACTTGCTACATGAAAGTTGTAGATATCGAAAAGTTATGAAACTTTGTAGTTTACAATGTTTTCATTTGAATTCGTTCAGTGGCTCAAACAATCAATTTACACTCGGTTTAGTATAGAATATGAGGAAGTAAAACGGAAGCTAGATATAAGTGACTTATGGGTGGAGTGGTAGAGGAGGGTACACGCGAGGCTGAGGTCTCAGGTTCAAATCCGCAAAAAAAAACCACGACTTGTGACGGAGACGGGCGGGGACGGCTCACTTCTCAACCCCTTCTAGAATTTAATTCTTTTTTTTCTATTTTTAAAAACCGATTTCTGTACAAATATTTTTACAGGTGGTTCACAAGCAACCGCCAGTAGAAAAGCCCCATTTTTACTGGCCGAAAAACGTCCATAGAAATGTGTTCCGAACCAGTACAACTTTGTACTAGTGCAGATTTCAGTTCCTCTTCAGAAAAAGGCTGCTTCTTGATTAAAAAAATGAAGAAAAAAGGGTAGTGAGAGATTATTTGTGCCTTCAGTGAGCAGCAGCCACACCTTAGCTTGTTTAAGGCTGCTAAGAGTGGCCGTTATCTGCCCAAGTACAGTTAGCTGACCAAGGGTTTCAGTTCCTATTCAGCAAGAAGCAGCTGCTTTGATTTTTTTTTAAAAAAAAACAAACTAGCAGCATGTGATTAGATTATAAAATGAATAAGTCCGTTTTGTATAACTTAACTCGTCTATTTGTCTATACTGAGAAAAAATTGTCCATGAATTCTAGCTAGTATCCAATTTTAACCCTCCAAGATCCATTGCAGTGTGGTTTCCAAGTAGTAGCCATGTTTTCATAAGTCGGTGGTTTTTTCTTATCTGGTCCGGCCTTTCTCTTCTTGTGGACTAATTTCTTTGAACCTAAGATAGGTCCATCTAGATATATCCTAGGTCCAATATTTTTAACTCCGACCAACATCTACAATCTTATTATAGAATTGTCAACACATGATTGACATTAAGAGACTTACTAAGTAGTTGGAAAAAAGCCAACTTGGAGAAATTTAAAAACCAAAGATGCAAAAAAAGAAAAACTACTATCCCAACAATAGTCACAAATGTTGTGTCCAGGTAGAGCTAGCTAGCTGCTAACCAGGTTTCACTTCCTCTTCACAAATTAAAAAGGCAGCTTCTTTGATTCAAAAAAAATTGAAGAAAAAAAAGGTAGTGAGAGCTGATCGATCGATTCGAAAGAAGAAGACGGCCAATTAAAAACTGGTGGCTTGTTGATCGATCTGTAGCAAGTTCTTTAATTTTTTCCTGCACCAACTTTTTTGCTTCGCTAGCTGTGATCTCTTGACTGGATTGAGCTAGAGATCAGCAGCTGTGCATGTGGTTGTTGCATGTTGGACCAAACGACAACGCTTACGTGATGCGCAGAAACAGCTCAATTCTCCAAGGCAAAAGATTACTTTTTTTCACTGATCATTCTCAGGTCAAAAGGTCTCTGATATCACGAGACAACTCCAGAAGGTAGCAGCTGACTTAATTGCCTTGCAAGCCTGTTCAATTCTTCTTACCTCCATTCTTGTGTTTTCCCCGGTACTTGTCATCGTCAGAATTCTTTGCTTGCACGTCCATGGCACCCTTTACTTTCCAGTAGCTAATCCAATGGTGCAAGATGTGATCTATGTTAGCTGGCTTCTTGTTTCTCCTTAAAAAAAATTCTAAATCAACATAAAGAAGAATTATAAAACTTTTTTAAATGCTTTCAAACCAAATCAACATAAAAAAATCTACTTTTAAGGTTCTGACCACTTTGTCAAATTATATAAACATTATACAAGTAGAGTCTTGTTCTGAAATGCTTTCAAACCATATTGGTTTTTTAGGTAAAAAAATACATCTGGTAATAAAATAGTGTTAAGAATCTATACCTTTGAAAACTGAGCCAAAATAAAAATATAAATAGATTTTGTTGAGATGGAGGGACTAATTTGTAGGACTTCACACTAGTCTTGCTGGTAAGACGGTTCATATAGGGCCTACATACAAAAAAAACAGCCAAAGCCGGCTTATCAACTATCGAGGGCTCTAGCTGTTTTTAGTTGTTTTCTTGTGAGACAAAAATACTCGATGGCTGATAAGTCAAACGAATAGGGCGATATTGGAATGCCATATTGCTAAGATATACTCATCTAATGATTATTCTATTCAGTGCCTGCTATTAAATACCTGTGTAGATTAGTGGTTAGAAAATATTTAGTCCAAGTAATGTCATGCAAAGAACACTTCAAAGTCATAAAGAGAAATTATTCCTTGGTTCATTTAGAAACAAATAATCATCAAGGTAAATTAAGAAATATACTTAATTCTTTTGACTTTTTTAACCCTAAGTTTGACCATTCGTCCTATTCAATTTTTGTGCAAAATATCATTTTTTTGGTGTGGCTTACTTAAATAGTTTACATAAATGACTTAAATTTGACTATATTTGCATAATTGAATAAGACGAGCGGTCAAAGTTAGGGTCAAAAAAGTCAAATGAATTATAAATTGAAACGGAGGGAGTAGAAACTGCAATCTTTGCAAAGAAATTTTCAATTCAACATACATCCAACTCTGAGGGACAGAAGTTTATGCAATGAACTTAAGGGTCCGAATGAATTTCTCCTCAAGTTTTGAATACCCTTTATTTCTTTCATTGTTGCACAAAAGTCCACTTTCAAAGACATGCATGATTACAGATCCTTGTAGGCTTTTTATTATGTATATATAGAGAGAGAGATGCATGACTAATCAGTAGAATAATCAGACACTACTTCACACATGCATATGCATGCAGGTCATGACGACTGTTCACATACATATGGATCAGATCAGGTCCTACATACTGAAACTAAAAAAAAAAAAACCTTGTCTAGACAGGACACAGCAGGAGATCGACATATATACACATGTTGGTTGTAGATACGTATACGTACGCTTAGTCCACTAAACGAAACACGGCTTGGTCAAGTATTTTTAAAAGGGTTTATTTCCGATCAAGTTCGTTTCAACACCTAACCACATCACTTGGGTACGTAGCCGCCGTTTTTAAAACAAATATCGCTATTCACAAGTTTAAACAAATCTCAGCAGTAGTACTAGTAGTATTTTCAATTCGAAAGCTTGTTCTTTGTTCCAATGAAATGAAATGGTATAAAAATCTTAGCACGCATGCATGCACAGGTCAATTCTACCAGTGTACTTGACCAGCAACCTACTACTACCAACCTTGGTGGTGCGGTGACCCCACCTCAGCTGGATTCTGATTCCTCTCCTTGGACTTGAAATCTTGGCTGGTGTATAGCTTTGCGTCAGGCATGCCGTCATGCATCAACCTAGCTAGGTCGTCTCTATGATCTTGTTTGTCTGCACTTTCCTATTCACTTCAAAATGTGAATAGTTATATAGAGAGAGAGATGGATTGCAGTGTACAAATAAATCAAGGTCAATGCGAATTTTTATATTTGTATATAGATTTAATTTAGCTAAACACTGATAAATATTTGACTTTTAAACAACAATAAGAATCATACCTTTGTAAGATGAAGGGAGTATTTGTTACTTGCATCTCGTTGGCATGACTCTTCTTGAGGGACTTCTTTGTGACTCCTTCAAAACAACTTTTGCTAGAAAAATATAATTTCTCCTTAAAATGTTTGGTCGTGCTTTTTCATAGGAGTCAGAGCTAGAGTCGGGTAGGAGCCTTGCCAAACAGTGTTAATTATCAAGTTAGAGACCAGTTGCACGTAGTAACTAGCTTGTAATACTAGATGTTTCTTTTTCTGCCTCTCTCTCGTTTTCTAAGACGCAAGAAGAATTATACTCTCTCTATCATAAATTATATAAGGTATTCCATAACAAATTTGACCAAGAATTATAGAAAAAATATAAAGATTTATGAATATTATAAAAATATAATTAATAGAAATCCTAATGATACTTAGTTGACACCATAAATATTATTATATTATTATAATTTTGATAAAACTTGAGAAATTTTGACTCTTCAAGGTTCTTGAGATGTCTTATAATTTGGGATAAAGGGAGTATTAATTTATATTTGAGTATATCATCATGATACAAGCACTTGAGAATACAAAGCTGGTACAAAATTAAAGCCGACTGATTCGGACTGATTGAATAGTGTTCTGTGAGAGCTGGAAGTAGTTCAAACAAACAGTCAGAAACGAAACGTTCTTCATCTATATTATTGTAATTGTACCCACACTTTCTTTTATTTGTCTAATATATATATATATATATTTATATTGTCGTCATTAAATATAAATTATTAGTCCATGGATAGCTAGCCTTTTATATATTTATATATATGCTTCTACGCTAGTACTTATTCGTGGTATCAGCTCCCTAACAAAACAACGCTAGTACGTAGCTTTGACAGGGTCGGCGGAGGATTCGATCGAGCAAATGGACTGTTTATTCGCTTGCTGCTACTATTCGGCTTTGGAAAAACAGTTCAGTAAGTGCCGGTGTGCACGAATGGAAGACTAGTAGACTAGTTTTGATGCATGCGAATAATTTTCTTTTTCTCACCAGCGCGCAATACAAGACTGACCAAGATTTAACTGCTAGCATTAGCATCATCTTTTTTTCCAAATATTTTAAAAAAGAAAAGAAGCCAGAGGGAACACGACACCGACTCTGCTACGACGTTTGGAATGTGGTGGTGGTCGGATCCTCCGATCCCTAGCTGCTTGCATTGCATGGGTTACATACAAGCATGGGGAACTTCACTAGACACCTAACATGCCGATCTAAAAAAAAAACGTTTTCTTTTTGATTGATTTTTAAAATGTTGCGGGACATTATTGTAGCTGCTTTGGTCTTGTGCTGGTTATCATCAACCAAACACGCTCTAAACTTTTACTGTTAATTAATCTGTCATCGAAAAAATTAGTAATTTGATAGAGTAGCATTTGTTATTATATATTATCCATATTTATATATTACATGATTATTTAATTATTTTTAAATGATTATAGTAGTTTCGATGGATCGGAGGAGCTGCTACTACTACATAAACATAATCCTTGCCGGTCCATGTGAGAGTTTAAAATCGACAGTGATAGACATATCTCGTACTACAAAATCAAAATTTGTTTTCAACACGAGTAACTCTCACCGCATGTCATGTCAATGGTCCTGACTTCCTTGTCCCGGATCTTTTCTCCCTGCCTCTCGAGGCCTGTTTGGAATAAAGGATTTTTTTCCTGTGTTCCTGTACTTTTTTCTGTGAAAATGAACTGATTCATGTAACATTCCTGCATAATTCCTGTAAAATTCCTACGTTCCAACGAGCCGACAGCCGGTGCGAGGTACGGTATGTTTTTGTGTGTGAAATGGGAATCACTGACAGGTGTGCAGCTAGTACGTAGTAGGTGGAAAAAACAAGGGCTATAACTGACGAACCCCACAGGTACGACTGTGCATCGAAATCCTAGGGTGCAAACCAGGTGCCCTGCTTTTCAGCTAATACTCTGTTTTTCTTTTGCAACAAATCAATACTAGCTACAAATCAGTCATAGTCGGCAATAAGCTCCGCGAAATAGACCTTTGCGAGATGTGCACCCGTTAATCACCGTACAATACATCAGCTATCGATTTTGAAGGACTGCTGTGGACACTTTTAATTAAGATTGATCTCTCTCTCTCTTGATTGTATCCTCATTGGACAATCCTGATCATCAAATCAAGGCTTTTAGATATACCTAACTGATAATTAAACTGTAGACCGGAAACTATATATATATATATATATATATATATATACTGTAATACTAGTAATGAATGTTCCCATCATTCAAGGAGATGAAGGTGAAGGCATGGATCGATCTCTATATACCGTCCAATACTTTTCTGACGAAGGAAGGTGCATGGTAACTCCGGCCTGGTCCTGCCTGAAAACGCTAGCTGAAGAAGAAGCTAGCGTCAACAAGATAGAGTCGCCATTCGTTCCAGCTCGATCGATCAGCTGTGTCGACGACTGTCGGCTGCATGCGGGCAGTCTACAGTTCGTCGATCACCGGCATAGTCTTATTTCTACCATATTATTGCTGGCAATTAATTGGCAAAGAGAGGATGCATGCACATAACCTGAATTACGTCCAACGACGACTGAAGAATTACGTCCAATGACGTACGTAACAAGTACACACAACCAATGCAGCACATGACCGACAGTACAGTATAGATAGTACGTACGTTTGTTAGGCCGATCGAGCGGTAGATAGCCGTCCAATGACTTTATCTACTGTACAAAAGTTCAGGAATCTCCTCGTCCCACGCACTAAATAAAGCAGTGCAGCCCTAATATAATGACGTTTGGGATCGGAGCTCCCAGGTTGGGATTCTACATGAGAATCATATCGCTCCTAAGTAAACAGTCAATCTCACAAAACACGACTATATATATTATATATTCTGATAGGGATCATCAGTCAATAACCGCTTCTTTGTTAACACACACAGAGCTAGTAGAAGCTAAAAAAAAAGATTCTCTCCTCACTGATGCTCAATTAATTATTATTCATCAATAATTGACTACCGGCCGAATCACTTCCCACACACTCCCTACGCCCCCAAACTCCATCGCAAGTCAAACTATCTTAAGTTTTATTAACTTTAAATATAAAACATCTGTAACACCAAATAAAGCATATTATGAAAAAAAAAATCATGGTGTATGTGTCTAAAACGAGATATACTAATTTGGTTTCATAAATATGTTAGCATTTTTTTCTACAAATTTATTAGTCAAAAAATAGTAAGTTGATTTTTGAACCCAGAGACAAAGAGATAGTAGTAGTACTATAAAGAAAACGTATACACCAATTTAAATTTGGAGCATGCAAGAGATTCATGAGTAGTGGTCCTTGAGAGGCCACTCTGGCTGAGTTGACTCTCTTGCAGCTCTATCCGGCCAAACCCACCAACTGCAAATGAATTGTATCAGTATGAAATGTATTAGTCTCCCTATTTAAATTGGGGTTAGCTACTACTCCCTCTGTTTCAATTTATAATATGTTTGACTTTTTTGACTTCAAGTTTGATCACTCGTCTTATTCAAAAAATTTATGTAAACATAGTCAAATTTAAATTATTCATGTAGACTATTTATTAAATAAATAATCCACACCAGAAGAAATAATATTTTGTACAAAAATTGAATGAGACGACTGCTTAAATTTGAAGTTGAAAAAGTCAAACAAACTATAATTTAAAACGGAGAGAGTAGGTACGTATATATGTAGACGGTTTACTTCAGGGAGGACTTATGCATTGTCTGCATATCATACCATTCCTTAAAATTTGTTTGTTGGGGACTCAACGCTATGTACGACGTAGTAACACACTGCTTTAATTTTTAACTTGCGATTTAAAAATGTCAACTCAATAAAGTGATTTGTTGTTGCATTGCCGAAGTGGGACACGGAGTTGAAGAAGAAGAAAGCAGGTAGAGAGCCAGAACAGAACTCACAAATAAAGTCTATAAAAAAATCATATAAAAGTCAGACGGTAGAGAGATGCATGGTAGAGTAAGGTATAAAGTGATGGTGACACGTGGACTGCAGGCTGGCATGCAATCCGATCGAAAAGGGAGAGTCAAGTTGGCAGTTCCGACCAGGGTTTACCCTACCGTTTCGCCGTCGGGAACCGCCCACGGGCGGTTTACCGGTTACCGAGGGTAACCGCCCCCAAACCGAACGGTTTGGATTTTGAATTCAAACGGCGTAGTTTAAACGGTTTGCGACCGGTAATCGGTTGGACCGGACGGGTACCGCCCCAAACCAAATTTCAAATTTAAATTTAAAAAATCGAAAATTCTGAAAAAAATCCTAAAAATAGTTCATGATTTATAGAGTCGAATGGTGTACAAATTTTTCAAATTGGAGTTCGTTTGCTATTTATTTTGACGTGTACAAGTTTGGATTTTTTTTCAAACTTGTACACGTCAAAATAAATAGCAAACGAACTCCAATTTGAAAATTTTGTACACCATTCGACTCTATAAATCATGAACTATTTTTAGAAATTTTTTCAGCATTTTCGATTTTTTTTTCAAATTTAAAATTTGAATTCAAACCGGTACCGAAACCGAACCGTCCACGGGCGGTTTGTCGGTAACCGGTCGGTAACCGCGGTTACCGACCGGTTTGAAAAACCCTGGTTCCGACTGCAGGCTGCACGAACTTTCCAGATAACATCGCCTTCTTCCAAACAGATCTCCTTCACCCCTGCGCGCATGCAGCTTTAAACAAACATACTGTACACAGCTTCAATTTCAAACAGAGTGCTGCTTGGATTTCTACTCTTCTTCGTTCTTCTACTGAAAATTAGCTATGGAAGAAAAGAAAAAATGTAACCTCACAGCAGTGCCGAGTCGCGATTCATCTTGGGTTTGGCTTTTAAATTCAGTATGGATGCTCAAACTTTCGGTTCAACAGTAAGAAAAGGGAGCAGTAGTAGATAGGAATTGAAAAAGAACTCGTGAACATCAGTAGATAGGGTTATTTAGTTTGTTATAAATTTCACGAGCCAGGGTTATAACAAACATATCAGTTGTAGATAGGGTGTCGGGCATGCCCTTTTATTATATACTTCCTCCATCACTACGGGAGAAAGCAGATTTACTGAGTGTTTGTGGCTTTGTCGAGGGCCGAAGGCCGGCTTTACCAAGTGTAGCGCCACAGGCACTCGGCGAAGAGGCGGCACTCGGCAAAGAGGTGTTTCGTCGAGTGCCGCATGGCCTAAATTTTTACAATTTGGCTTTTTTTTTTAATTATTTTCACGTTTGGACCTCTGGAGGAACTATTCCCAGAAATGGACCCTGGGTCGGCGCTATGCCTCATGGCGCCGAGCTTTGCGACCAGAACCAACGTGACAGCCGACGTGGCAGGGAGGTCAGCGCCGTGGAGCACGGCGCCGAGCTCGACGCCATATAGCACGGCGCCGAGCTATATAATACACAAACACATGTATAGTTCAGTTGGTCAAGGCTTGAGATGTTGAGCCTTTGGTCATGGGTTCAAACCTAGATCTATATGTTTTTAAGCAATATTTTTTATAAAATACATTTTGTTTATAATTATGAATTAATTTTAATTATAAGTAAGTATAATATTTTTATATGATGTATTTATTTAATTATAATTATAATTTAACTAGCTTCCAAACAAAACGATCCGATGTGCTTCGCTTCTGATCCGTCTTTTTTTTCAAAAATCTTGAATCGATTTCAGCCGCTGACGCTGACACTGTCTCGTGGATCACAAGTCACACACACAACACAGGTCAATCACGTCGCACACGCTGCAGCAGCATCAGCAAGGTGACACAGAGCATGATGATTGCGCGGTTGAAAATATCCACCCTACTCTAGTAGTAGGAGTATAATACAGTATTGTACTCCGTATGTACAGTACTACACCGATCGCTCCTTCCCAACGCGACGCGAGCAGCCGTAGCACGCAGGAGGGGGTCCGGCCGGGGTGTTGGCTACAGCTTACAGCTAGCAACGGGCACGCACGCGACCAACTGAATAAATAAATAAATAAATAAATAAATAGTTACTCCATAATTATAATTAAATAAATACATCATATAAAAATATTATACTTACTTATAATTAAAATTAATTCATAATTATAAACAAAATGTATTCTATAAAAAATATTGTTTAAAAACATAGCAAAACGTATAGATCTAGGTTCAAACCCATGACCAAAGGCTCAACATCTCAAACCTTGACCAACTGAACTGCACATGTGTTTGTGTATTACATAGCTTGACGCCGTGCTATATGGCGTCGAGCTCGGCGCCGTGCTCCACGGCGCCGACCTCCCTGCCACGTTGGTTCTGGTCGCAAAGCTCGGCGCCGTGGGACATGGCGCCGAGCTGTCTTACCTCGGCGCCGTGGGGCATGGCGCCGACCCCCAGGGTCCATTTCTGGGAATAGTTTCTCCAGGGGTTCAAATGTGAAAATAATTCAAAAAAAAGCTAAATTGTGAAAATTACGGGGCGCATGGTCCACAACACTCGTAAAGAGTGGTACTCAGCGAAGCCCTTCTTTACCGAGTGCAACACTCGGCGAAGATTTGCTCCTGGCAAAAAAAAATTACATGTCTAACGGTTGCACCAACCACGACGTCATTTTTTTTTTGAAAAAAAAAATCGTCGAGCGCTGAGTCTAAAATTACATGTCTAACGGTTGCACCAACCACGACGTCATTTTTTTTAAAAAAAAAAAAATCGTCGAGCGCTGAGTCTGGCACTCGACAAAGAGCTGCATTTGCCGAGTGCCAGGATAATACCTCTTTGCCGAGTGCGATCCGCGACACTCATTGTCGAGTGCCATCCGGGAGCTGATTCGCCGGAGCCTCTTTGCTGAGTGCAAGCGGCGAAGAGGCCACCTGCTGTAGTGCGTCCTTGAATGTTTGTTATTTTTATATTTTGAGAAACAATTTTGACTAAATATATATTAAAAAATATTAATATTTAGGGAAATTTTGATCAGAGACATTAGAAAAACATTTAATATGCTGCTTATGAAATCTTGATTCTTTGTTGCTGGACACCACACCTATTAAAATATTCATTTTCATGGTTTGGGGAGAGAAAGGACTAGGAATAGACTAAATTGCCCCTGCAAGTCATCTTCAACCTCCGTCCATGGCTGAGGGATGTGTGTGTGCTTGTGGGGGGAGGGTTGAGCGGCTCCCGCGGTGGGGAAGAATGGGCGAGCATGGGGCCACATCGCCGGAGCACGCGGTGGGGGAAGACGCTCAGGGGCACGTGGAGCGGGAGCACCTACGGTACGCGGCGGCGCAGAACGCCTCCGTGAGGGCCGCCGTCGCGGGCCCCGACGGCGGCGGGCAGTCCGGGTGGCGCCACCCCTTCGTCATGCACTTCACGGGCAGTCCGTGCGGGAAGCGGATCTCGATCTACACGAGAGAGATGTGCGAGGACGGGATGCGCCGCGCGCTGTCGTTCGCCGACGATGAGGTGCTCCGGGCGTACGGCTTCCGCCACGCCGCGCCACTCAACGACATCGTGCGCCCGCTGCCGTTCGGCTACCCAGTCGCGCGCGCGCGGCAATAATTGACGGCGTCGAGCGCAACGGGATGCATGGATGGAGTTGTTGTGCTGCTAGCACACCATGCTCGGCGTTGTTGTGTGTCTAGCGCAGCCCTGCTGGAGCCGCCCAGCCCTCCCCCACAACCACACGCGCAGCCCTCAGCCATTGACAGAGGTTGAAGATGACTCGCAGGGGTAATTTGGTCTATTCACCGTCCTTTCTCTCTCCTAAACCATAAAATGAATATTTTAATATGTGCGGTGTCCAACAGCAAAGAATCAAGATTTTATAATGGTACTGAGCATATTTTGGAGTTAGCGGTGTTCAGTGGCATATTAGACGTTTTTACAATGTCCTAGAGCAAAATTCCCCTAATATTTATGGTACAATAATTTGTATCATTAAATATATATTTAAATCTAGTTATTTAATAAATTTATTTAGAGATTTAAATATTAAATGAATTTTATATAAATCAAATTAATTTTATCAGCACGTAAATCGTGGTGACAAACATAGACAGATAAAGTAGTTTGTTAATTTTTTTAAAAAAAAATAGGGGACCTCTCGAAAAATGGGATATGCAATTATTTTACGTGCCAGGAGCAGCAGTATATATGAATTTCTTAAACATGGCTGAATCTGTTGAGCAATATATTTAATTTACAGACAGCTTCTCCAAATAAAATAAAACTCATGGACACCCTGCTTTGCACAAAAGTCTCCAACTCATAGAATAAAATGATTTGCTAAATTTCAGGTGCCTGAATTTTAGTTTTATTTCAGGCGACAGTTATTGTCTATATTTAATACTAAAATTGCAGTTTTAGTTCGTTACAAGTTATGTAGACACGGTCTGTAATTTTTTGTTCTAGAAATAAAAAATATGTTAGACAGAACTACAAACCTCATAAAATCTTATATATATTGGCACAAAGATGATTTAACAATTACAATTATTTCTATAAGAGGACAATGGTAAAAAATTAATATGTTATAACACAAAGACAAATAACAAAATATAAAATTAACAACTAGTTTGTGGTACATTAGTGTTACCTGAAATCATCTTAAATTTCAGACATCTGGACTATAGGAAAAGTGTAGAATAAAGTGCTGGATACCAAGTTAATGCATGGCATGCATGTAACATTGCTTTCCAAGTGAACAATAAATAAATAAATAAATAAACTATAACACAGACATTGCTTTCCATCGAATTGAATTATTCCATGGACGGAGAGATATGATCTTTGGGAGACCCCAAAGTTGACACGCGATTTACGTATGTATTTCAGGGCACCTGTCTTCTCTTTCCACAAATTAAAGGGCAAAATCTTGTTCGTTAAGATCATGTGCTTGACCGTGCATGCGTGGTTTTTGGACTGGCACATGCACGCATATGCAGCAATCTACAATTTCGCACGCATGCATCACCGTGTTTAAAAAGTGGCGATAAGAGCAGCTCCAGTCTGGGTTATTATTGCTTTTGAGGTTGTTTTTGTGCCCGTCGTCTGGGTATTCTCTCCTTTTTAATATAGCAGACAAATCTCTTGTCGGTTCGTTTAAAAAAAATAAACATCTGAAATATCTACTACATAATAGGGGAGAAATGAAAACGACAGAGATCGCTTTTTTCTACAGAACAGAAAAAAAAGTGTAAAAAAATTAAAAGAGTGAAAAAGGAACCCATTTTTTTTAGTCCAAAATTACGTCTATAGGCAGTATTATGTTGTTTCCTCCTCTTTCCTGTCTGTGGGTGGTGGATCCTTGTGGAGCTCAAGAGATGCAATGTCGCCATCTCGAAACTATTTTTCACATTTAGAATCGGAATAATTAATGCATGCATGTGTGGCCGAGAAAAGTTACAATCCTTTTTCCTATGCAATAAAAAAGAGGCTAAAAAAAGTGAGCAAAAAAGCAATTATATTCCTCTCGTGCTGAATTTTCGTTACCGGTACACAAAGCTGCAGACAAAAAGGTGGCAGCATTCTTAATTTAATTTGCTCGTGCGGCTGATCGATTATTCGTCAAATCGTGTGGAAAAAACTTTGGAGTCGAGCGATCGCGATCGAGCTGGTCCGTTTGAATACTGTTATTTGCAGATTACTGTCCACCTAATTAATTATATTCTTGGGTCTTCGAATTTCGTATGTTCTGAGGATCACGTAGCAGAACGTACCATGAAGAATATTAAAATAAATACTACTATAAGCCCCACCAAAAGAAAAAAAAATCACGTAGACTATTTTTTAGTTTTGATCTAACTCAATTTGATGAATAAAATTATAATTACATTTACAATGTCAACATTGATTTATTAATTTCACTACAAAAATCCTTCTACCCCCCCCCCCCCCCCAATGAAATTTTAGGTAAGCCCAATATGTGTTTTTTAGTAATAATATACATTTGTAGTAATAGTATACATTTGTTACCATAACAAAATTTAAATGTAGGACAGAGAAGCGGAGAACTACCGGTTATACTCAACTTCTGAATCCGATTCTCATAGGGGTCGTTGGGTAAGAATCTAGATTCTCGTAGAAATGTTTCCAAATCCGATTCTATCTAGAAACGTCGTAGATGGTTAATCAGAATGACTACATCGTTTGGCTGTAGAATTAGAATCAATGCAGCAAAATGTGAATCCCTAGAAACCGTTTGGAGCTGAAACGTTTGAGCTATGAGGTACAGTTGGCACCGTTTAATTAATTTCTTCGGATCCCAGCCAGAATCTGAGCAATTCAACAGCCAAACGTTGCCTAAAAAAAGGTTGTTTGTAGTTTGCACCACGCACTGAGGGCTTTTCCCAATGCATGTTTTTTGCCTGTAGCCTCAAATGTCATGTAGGCTTAGATAAAAAAAGTATGTACTCTAAACTTAATACATATGTTTAAGGAGAGAGAAAATGGTTCATTTAAAAAAGAAGAGGGAGAGAGAATAAATGTGTGACATGATAAAAGGAAAAAATTACTTTAGGAGCCACAAATAGTGGTAGTTTGTATTGTGTACATAATAGCCTCAATATTTACTAGTCTACGTGGATCACTTTACTTGTACCGAAATCACAAGTAGCGTTAGCCTCCATTGATGATGCTTTGAAGTAGACGTATACCTAATACTCCGTAAGAAGGAAGCTGAAGTCATCCTATTTAGGTAGCGAATCCGTGGATGGCGTGGGACCACCCCCTGAATCGTTGCAATGAGCAGATAGCTGGGTGGTCAGCTCAGCTGGCCGCCGACACGTACACGGATGGCCATCACGGTACGTACTCGATGATAATTAAGTGGCCGTCGAGATCCTAACGCCGGTTTTTGTACTGGGCCGAATAGAGCTAAAAAAAAATTGTAACAAAACATATATATTATTTTAAATAAGCAAAGTTTTCCCTAGAAGTTTGATCAAAGTTTAAAGTTTAATTTAAGACTCGCGATGTCATTATTTTAGTATTATTATATTTATTAATCCGATAATCCTGCTGAGCAGCAGCATGAATCATGTGTGTGAGATGTCTCCACTGTCCGGACGACCAGCTAGCCGCGTGTATGCAGATTTTCTTCACACCACACCACACGTTGTCCTTGCAGCGGCTATATATGCGTGGCCGGCGCCAAGTGTGATCACACACACACACACAGAGATCGAGAAAAAGAAGGCAAAACGATCAAACAAATTGAGATCAGTACGTGTACGGCGATCCCTGAAATAGTACAAAAGTCTCAGTCGTTTGCTTCCTTTGAAACGGCAGGGCAGCCGCAGCTGGCTTATTGGCTACCACTCCTCCGACCATGCTAATGTTCATGAGTGAGTGAGAGTAACACGAGCTACACACACGCCGCTGCCTCCGACCAGCCCGAGCCCGGCCGACCTCTTGTGTAAAAGAAAAAAGAACGTGTGCAGTATTAATTTATTAGGAGAGGCCTTTTATTAGATTCCTTTTGCAATATTTACTCTTATATACTCCCTCTGCCTCTAAATATATATAGTTTTATTTTTGAGAAATAACTTTGACTAAATATATATTAATATTTATTTATAGTACATGATTAGTATTATTGGAAAGATTTTTTAGTCTGTTTTTAAACATCTTTTTTAAGATATAAATGTTGCACGTTTTTCTATAAGTCGGATCAAACTTACAACACGTACATCAATGACGACAGTTATCTAGGGACGGAGGGAGTACTTGACTATGATTTTTTTTTTTTTTTGCTTCCAGTTATACTTTCTGATCACAAGCTTATTCGACTTATGATTTCTACGGCTGATAAGCCAGTTAATGTTATTTTGACTGTTTTGTGAGAGACCGATAAATTCAAACGAATAAGGCCAAGGTTTCGCCTCCACATTCATTACCTTTGGCGTGTGTTGAAGTTGAGTTTGACATGTGTTGTATTTATTGAAATTTTAGGTCGGAGCAATATATATTTGTCACATTTTTGTCGTGGACTTTGAATCCAGTTTTTGTTTTACCTCATTTTTGGTAATGCATGCTCGTGTATCAGCATCTCTGCACCCCCCCCCCCCCCCCCCCCCCCACCCACCACACACCCCACACACAGAGCAAAATTCTACCTCTCAGTTCTCTAAACCAAAAAAAGATCATCACGCCAGCAATCTCTAGCTAGTGTGGCCCGCTAGCTTCAAAAAAAAAAAAGGAGCGGCTAGCTCTGCTTATCCAAAGTACGAACAAGCCGGCTCGTACTCGGCAGGTAATTCGCGCATGTTCCATGCTTTTTTTCGAAACACCGAAATTGAGAGTTGGTTTACCAAATTGTTAAAGATGCTTTAAGAGAAGTTCATTTTCATTGCCATGGAGGTGAGTGTTATTATTGGGAATAGCTAGATTTAGAGGTTTAATCTAATTTTTCCGTATGCCATATAGTTTTCTTTTCCTTAGAAACTAGAATGGTTCCAAAAACAATTATTGTCCATGGCATGTGAAGTCTAGCTACTGAATTGATAGTTTCTATTTCGCGTGATAATTTCTAGAGTTCAACCTTTTTTCGGTAGCACATTGTATGATGAGTGTAACATAAAGGCTATAAAATGAGCCTCTAATTAGTGATGGTAAGATGAGAGCCAATCAAGATAGCTCAATTGGTAGTCTTCATCCTCGAGAAAATCACTCGCCTGTTCTTCGTTACTTGACAGCCACAGGATGGTATTTACATCTCCCGTGGTCAAAAAATGGTATTTGCTTTGTTGATATATTCACCTTCAGTATGCGTAATCCATCCATTCATGAACGCAGTTAACCTGTTGTCTCACTCTTTTTATTTTTTTACTTCGATAGTCAATATCGTTTGTAATGAAACATTGGAACCATAAGTACGGATTTGTTTAGACAAGTAGCTTAATGATATGAAAAGTCGGCTAAGTTGCATAGTAATGTTTGAAAAGAATATAATACTGGTCAAACTTACATGCAAAGACTATTAGTACATTATTCAGCAAATTGTCACCAAAGGGAGAATAGCAACAAACAAGTGTGTGCTCCAGGAGACTTATCTGTGTGCCATACAAGCACAGTGGTCCAAAGGTAATAGTGCCCAAGATACATAGATTTTGTTATGCATCTAGGCATAATGTATATCTAAATACTTAGCAAAAACTATATATCTGGATAAGTCAGAACGACTTGCAATATGAAATAGAGGGAGTATTAGTTTTTAGTCCTTGGCAATGGCACTAACTTGCAAAAGTCCAATGAACCAAGCTTACCAAAGTTACGATTTAAGAGACAGTTTGCCCTTCATTCAGAACTACTGAACCTACTAACTGTTCTGCTGAAGCATTCATGCTGGATATTGGCAAGGAAATATCCTCATCTGTTGAACATTTCAGGTTATCAACATCAACATCTATGCAACACAATGCTATGAATCATGCTCCCAAGCAGGCAGAGAATTATCACTGGTAGGAAAAATAGGCTATTCTGAATGCAGCATGTGATTCAGTCCAACGATAGGAAAAATTCCTGGCAGACTTTCCTTTTTTGCATACTTCATGTCCAGTCCAAATTGGGGTCTTCCAATTTGATTGTAATCAGGCACAAAAACAGGTGGAAAGTGAAACCTTGACCACAAGTGGAACTGAAGAATAATGTTCTTTTCTTGTTCTGCACGTGCAGGATATTGAACGAAATGAAAGATCCAGCATCTTCCACGGTCGTTGGTTTCAGTCAGATAACTGCTTCTCTAACGGAGTACTTCACATGCAAGAATAGTACTATACCAACATTTTTCTCAGTCAACAATGTGTGTTCCTCAGTGTTGTTCATTTCAATAGAAGGGGTCAAGAGCTGCATTTTTACAAGAAAGCATAGCAAGACACCAGGATTATCCTTTGCTTTTAGGAACATACCAATCCCTCTTTGTCTGATCATAAGAAAGTGAGGAACAGCTGCCATTGCGGTAATCCCATGAGAGCACCTTCTTCATCAGGCCTCGCAGCCTTTCAGCACCAGGGCCATGCTCGAAAACAGAGTCTTCACCCCTAGACAGACATGGATCAGCCCCTCCTTCAGAGCTCCCATCACACCATGCTCCCGGGGTGAACCGGCCCTCTGAGCGGTGTAAAAGCTCGCGGTCTATCTTGTCCAGGACCTTGTCATCCTTGGGGAACTTTCGTGCAAATGGCGCACCGCTCTTGACCATCTTGTTGAAGTCCTTCATAGAGAGGATCAACGGATGCTGCTTTGGAGGGTAGTCCCAAGCGATGTAGTGAAGGTCATGGCCAACTGCTGTGCCCCGAAAATCATCAGAGTTGCATATGACAGTCTGGAAATAGCCTTCTGGTGAGGAGATGAAGTTGACATAGTACATCAGGAGGTTTCGTGGGAGATTATCCCATCCCCATATACAGTACTCAAGGAAAGATTTTGTGAGCATTATCCAAGCAGAACCTGCCAATCAAACATAGGAAGGCCATGATTATAGGCTTATAGTACAGACTAAGAGTGATGAAACATCACAACATTCTATACTACTACCAAGATGCATATATATAAATCATTTTACGTTACAGAGATAACTTTTTTATTTTTTCTATACCACTATTAATTGATTTCAGCATGTGCTGAAACAAAGAAAATGAGGGCCCTATGCACGGTCAATCAGAAGAATTGATCATTAAAAAAAGCAGGAACATATCCAAACACTATGGGCTTGATCCAAATATCTTGATCACAAACCTCCAGTCTGTCAATTCAATTCAGCAGCAACTATTGTTTATGGCTGTCTTTTTGTTGGCTAGAAAATGCCAAACCTCTGAGCATATTAGAACAAGAGTTTATACCTACTGTAGACTTAGAGGACATGAGGACACTGTGGAACATAAGAAGCATAAGTGATTAACCGATCATAGAACTGCCTGAAGAACTGAAGAGTTCACAATGGAGGAAAAAAACTGAATAGGAACTAAAATTTTGAATTCATAGTTATTAGTTCAAGATGAATTAAGAAATTGCAGCTGGACCATGACCAGGCAGCAATACTCTGCAGCTAGCTTAAGAGGCGACTAGGATCTGCTTCCATAAATTAATGTGCCCAAACTTTCTTCTTGTGGTTCACTGGTTGTAAACCAGCAAATTTGGAACTACATGCCAATATTATGTAGCATGCAAATTTGTTAGTGACTACATGCCAATATTCATGCCAACTGCCACATCAATGTAGTGCCATTTTACGGATATAATAACCAGGCCTACCAGTATATAATTTGAAAGATGTTGGCAATTCTCTCCGCTCAGTAGTCATAGTAAGGTCAAATTTCTTTGACAGATAGAGCCCTGGGTCCAGAACAATTGGTTTCGCCCTTATATTACTGTGATTGGGGAAAAGCGTCAGAAATTAAGGGCACAAAACCAGAGAGAATTTGTACAAAGTGAACACATTAACAGATAGTAAGGAAACTTACACTTTCCACCCAGATAACCGAAAGTGCTCTATAAAATTAAGATTTCTTGGCAAAGAGGAGAAGACATGAAGTATATCTGGAAAAAAAAAAAGCATTTAACCATACAAGTACAGTAACTTCCATAGCTATGTAACAACATGTTGCTGCTCTGTGTATGAAGATTTAAGCTTCACTATAGGGCTGCATAACTCGAACGAACGGTGACTGCTGATGCTATTACTGCCTTTCCATACAGATGTCTAGACCATACAAAGTTAATGTGTGCCTATACAATTTGAGGCCCATGTTACTTCACTCATGTTACGACAAAAAACGTGTAATATTGTAACTAGACATTTTTCACATTAATCTTGAATTCTGCAAAAAAATCTCCATTCTTTGCTGAACCATGTGTTTCCAAAGATGACAACTTACTCTGTACAAAACAAGAAGTAGACGGATATGGTTGACAACAGTGAAGCAATGTGTTCTCTACTTCTCTGTTCTGTTTGTTGCACCCTTACATGTATTCATATGCAAAGATCATTCAAAATAAATCTAATGCAAACTAATGCAGAGAAAGGGAATGCAATCTATGAACTATGGCGCCTATGCTACTACACTTGAATCCTCCAAAACATGCTAATGCTGCCATAAGTAATGTTATCAATCAGACTGCAGAAACAAATAAAGTTGCAGAAGGTAAGCCGTGTATAAGCATCGTCGCCCCTGAATTGTTAATAAATGGCAAAAAGGGTGGCTGGAGAAGACTGACCATCTTGTGTCATGAGCGGATAATCGGACGCGCTGAGATTGATGAACCAGTCCCACTGAAGCCCTTCCTTGAGGAGAATGGCGACGGCGTGGAGCGTGCAGGCGACCATAGTCGGTCCCTTGTAGGTGACAAGGTTACCTTTGGCAATGACCCGCACATTCCCGACCTGGCTGAACATGGGATCCCCCTTGACATACATAGCCAAATCAATCCGCTCTCGCGGCGGCGCTTCCAGGTCGAGGTGAAGGATGTACTGGTTGCGCGGGTGGTAGATGGCCTGCAGCGTCCGCCGCATCCGCAGCCCGTCCCCTTTTGTGCCCTCGAGGAGGTACGCGATCCGTGGCGGCTCGGCGTCGGAATCGTCAGAGTTCACAGCAGCATCGTCGGGATTCTCCTCGTCGTCGTCGTCGTCGCTGGGGGCGTTACCTTCCATCACCCGGTTCTCGACGGAGGGAGCGCCGCCACCCGACGACGACGACGCGCCGTCGTCGTCCCAGTCGGCGAGGGAGACGACGTCGAACAGGACCGCGTCGCTGCCGCCGCTCGGGTAAGGCGGCGAGAAGAGGCCGCACGCCGCGGCGAGTAGGAGCGTGGCCGTCAGGAGAAGGCTGGCGAGTAAGGGGAGCAGCCACCGGCGGTCACTGAACGGCCGCGCGTGGCCGGAGCTCAGCCCCCAATTCTTCCTCATTTGCTCGTCTGCCTTTCCTTCTTTAGCTCAATCGAGTCTCAAAGTGTCCCATCTCACGGAGCATTCCGCCGTTTCTCCGGTGAAATCGAAACTCGAGCGCGCCGCCCAAATTGGTCACGGGGATGAGCCGGATCTGCACTGGCTCAGATGCGCTCAGAAGGAGCGAGATCCTCAAGCGAAGTCTCGAAAATTTCGAGAGGGATTGTGCTCACCAGAAGGAGGCCGCCAAGAGAATCCGAGCTCTCCCTCGCGACGAGCGAGTAGGGTGGCGTGGCGCGCAGGCCGCCGCTGTTCCGCACGGGCAGCGAGCAGGCGCCGCGTCGGCGTCCGCGCAACGTGCGACGAGGGCAAGACCCCGGCTCCGGAGCCGAAGAACGAGGGCGAGCTCGCGAGGTCGCCGCGCACGGCCCCTTCAGCGCGTGCGGCGGCGCTGATCTCTCTTCTCGGTAGGCGGTGGCAGTTGAGCTGAAGCTCTCACACAGTGTGAGCTGCAGCAAGCAGTAGGCTGTGGACCTGTGGTTGCAGCAAGCAGATGGGCTGGACCAAATATCTTATCGGCCCATCTGAAATTGTTGAGTTATTATAGTTGGGCTCGACCAAAAGTTATATGGGCCGGCCCACAGAACCCAAACGGCATTTTAATCCGGAAAAAGTCTACTTTTGCTCCCTCAACTTTCGCGAAAATCCGATTTTCATCCCTCAACCACAAAACCGGACAAAACAGGTCCCTCAACTTTCGAAACCGTGCAAATTTCATCCCTCGGCTGTTTTTTAGGTGGTTTTACTACAGTAACCCAGTTTTGTTTTTTCCCTTTTCTAATTTATTTTGGCTGAATTTTAAAAAAAATTATAACTCTTTGATACGACATTTGACGAAGATGATTTTATATGAAAATTGCAGCTCTCGACGATATCTACAACTTTCTAATTTTGAGTTTTTTGATTTGATGACGTTAAAATGCTAAAAAAATACAAAAGTACAACATCATAATAATCGCGTATTTTTGCTTGCCGTATTAGAAAATTAATATATTTTTGCTTGTTGTCAAATGAAGACACTTTATATACTAAAATTTTAGCACTTTAAAAGAACTAGATTATTATAGTTTTGTATTTTTACATTTGAAGTTGTTAAGATATCAATAAAACGGGTTAAACCAGCCTATTAAGTACGCGGAAGACGTTGAGGGTAAAAACACAAAACTTCAAATGTAAAAACTCAAAACTACAAGAATCTATATCATTTAGAGTGCTAAAATTTTGGTATATACAGTGTATTTATTTGACAACAAACAAAAATATATTATTTTTCTAATGCGGCAAGTAGAAATACGTGATTATTATGGTGTTGTATTTTTATAATTGTTTTTAGCATTTTAACGTCATCAAATAAAAAAACTCAAAACTAGAAAGTTGTAGATCTCGTCGAGGGCTACAATTTTCATATAAAAATCATCTTCATCCGATGTCGTATCGAAGGGTTATGATTTTTTTTTAAATTTCAGCCGAAATAAATTAGAAAAGGGGAAAAAAACAAAACCGGGTTAAACCACCGAAAAAACAGTCGAGGGATGAAATTTGCACGGTTTCGAAAGTTGAGGGACCCGTTTTGTCCGGTTTTTCCGTTGAGGGATGAAAATCGGATTTTCGCGAAAGTTGACTTTTTCCTTTTAATCCCGCATAATTCCCTTTCGGAACAAATCCATATGTATTATCTTCACTAGACCACTATAGCAAACTAGTATATTGCCCGTGCTAACGCTACGGTGTCATCTAGAAACACAAATTAACTAGTAAAAATATAATAACTCAGCTAACCAAATAATAAGCAAATGTCCACTCTTTGGTCTTTTAGTTGTGAAGTAGCGCCTGTGCTAACGCTACGGTGGCATTTCAGAGATTCACATGAAACCAACCAAATGCCTTTCCTGGCCAAATGTTTCTTGCACTGAATCCTGCTCTTGTTTATTTGGCAGGGTGAACAAATGAATAGTGATGGGAAGCAGAGAAAGCACAGAAAGCAGAGATGACTATGAGAAAATGCAATTACATAGACCGTGTATGATTATCACATCATATAGATACAATGGCATGCCTTGGAAGACATAGAGAAAGCTACAAGATCACATCATCATTCCAACAACATTTATGTAAGGACATATTAGTCAATGAAATGTTTATACATCTAAAACTTACAAGATTTGAAATACCAAGTTATATGGTCAACACATTGCAGTGCCTTCACATGAATTCAGAAGCTAAGTTGAGGAGGAAAGCGTTGAAATACTAATCACAAAAGAGGCAGTGCAACAAGCGAAATCATAAGGGTCAAGTAGGCGCTGCTATTTTAAATGAAGCATATCAGTGTAGATGGTGGTGGGCTTGAGCTCGCGGCCACCACCACATTGGCTTCCTTTGAAAATCACCACCACATTGAAAATCATGCTTGACCTTCCCCTCCTTTGCTGCGACCACCACAACATTGGCTTCCTTCGAAAATCACCACCACATTGAAAATCATGCTTCACCTTCCCCTCCTTTGCAGCGGCCACCACCACATTGGCTTCCTCATCATCTTCCGATCTTCAATGTCTTTTCGTTGAATCCATCTTCGAGCGGAAGCAGACATAATTCAAACAAGATATACCGATTTCCAGGCACTACTAATCACTTCACAGAAAAAGTCACTTCACAAATGTCAAATCAAATAAACCTTAGACACTGTAATAAAATTGATCAGACTTGAGAGTTCAGATAGAACACTTCAACCCTAAAATACTTAGTCACCAGCCAATATCACCTTTACTTTCTATTACAAGAATTCATGAATAACCGGTTGCTTAAGTTAAAGGATCAAGTTGGCGCTAACTTTTTTTCTTTCAGTTGGAGAAAATGGTGTTCTGAAATTGAACATTCGGCATTACCAATTTACCAAATGGTGTTCATGATTCAGATAGCTCATGCACATGTATGCCAACTTGTTCATACACATAAAAGGCAGTACAAAACAACAGTAAGAAGTAGACATGCCAAAAGGTATTTCACCACAAAAAAAATATCTCCTCAAAGAAAGTATAGAATCACGACCAAACCTCCGATGTATTTGCTTTTCTCAATTGAAATCTTGTAGGCATCTGCCAGCCTGTGACAAACATAGTAGAGATTAGGATTTGAGAAAACAGAGAAAAACAAGCTAAGCAGTAAGCACAGATGAAGTGCTGATAAATAAACATCTGATCTATTACGTCAAATTAGTCCCAGTAGGTGCCGTTGCGGAGGAGCCGCTATGCAACTCAGCTGCAACAGCCAACAAGAAACCAAATATCAGCATGCGATTGCTATGCAATGGAATTTCTGTTTTACCGACATAAAAGAAACTTATCTATTCAGTGCACACTGCCAAAAAAGCATCCTTAACAGGTTTCAAGTTTGTATGTATTATGACATTGGCATGTAAACAGTCCATTGCATCGTTGTATGTATCTAGTTGGCTAGGCCAAATGATGTTATTATTATTATAATATAATATGTAAATAAAAAGGCAAATCCTATGGCCACTTGTACAATAAACGCTGTGTTCAGTTCATATTCAGACCAGAGGAAAACCAAAAAATATTTACCAAGCACAGTTGCTTCATATATCTATTACTGGAGAAAACTGAACTTGAACCGCAACTTAACTTTGAGGTTTAGATGCAAGTCGATCACAGTGTATGAATCAGGAATAGAAAATCCATTGGATGAGTACGTGCTAACATTGCTGTAATTCCTAAGTTTTGCTTAATACAAGAATTGCTCTGGCATTGTGCAGATCCAAGCATATAGCTGCAGAAAATGAAGTTGCAGTTATCTGAACTGTGATGGAACAGCATCCTCAGACAAAGGATATGCTCCAAATTGGGATCACTCAAAATCATGATGTCATCCTTCAGAAAATCAAAATTTTCACAATGATTCCTCCAAAATTTTCAGTGGAAGTTTCGATTTTGAAAAGGTGAAAAGGAGGTGGTGGCAGTAGTTGCCCTCACCTAGCGTTGGCCACACATCTCATCCTAGTACTCGACGTGGAGGCCGAGGAAACCGTGGAAGCCGTCGAATGTAACATGGGCGACCCGGCGGACGTCCATCGGCCAACCCATCTCCATCTTCCGGAGCGCATAGCACAGAGAATGCATCAGGTTTATGTCTTCCTGGAGCAGAGAACATACTGTCAGTTTCAGGGGTTGTGCGGATGTGGCAAAAATGTATCAGAACATCTCACAAGGCATGCTTTAGGAAAAGGTAAGGTTCCCAACTCATTTAATATAGAGATAAAAAAGAAAATACAATTTCAGGTTTTCAAAGAGTTGCAAAATAGATAACAGAGAATATCAAGGCCAAATTCTTCAAGAATTCATTGAGAGCTCCAGAGCTATGCAACTGAGAAGAACAACTGCTAACGGGTATCTAATTTAGCAAGAATGAACATACCCAATGCAAGTGACAAAAAAAGCACAAGACATGTGTAGGCAACCACGTAAGGACATATTGCAGTCCCTTTCCAGCACAAGAAGCTCATTGAGAAATGAATCATGCTTATCAATGGATAAATCAGGTTGTTTTCTAGAACTGAAAATTGAACCGCTAAATGCTAGAAAAATTATAATTCTTGAAAATTGCCTGAACATGCTAGTGCAACCCGTATTACCGCGACACATACACAGTGAATTTTCTATGTTAAAAATAAAACTTTTTTCAGCAAATTAATTGATTGGTTGAAGGGTCCATTCTCTAATACCCTGTCTCACCTCTCTTCTCTCAGCAGTACAGCCGATGAATGAACTGTTGAATGATGGGCGCTGTCAAAGCTGCCATGATGAGTGGCTGACCTCGACACTTGCATTGCCTTTGTAAGACTGATTAATCATGTATGGTTTTGAATACCAAGCTTACACGCATGTTATTTACAGATTACTAAGGACCACAGCCAAAGAAAACCAATAGTAAAAGAAATGAAGAAAAAAAAATTTGGCTCACCTATTGACCAAAGCTGTCACTGGCTAGATTCTCATGCCTTACTCATCGTCCTCGTCCTCACTGCCAGATTGAGGCAGGTCTCTACCAGGAAGCTCTGGAAAGGGTAACTATACAGTCATTATCAGAGTACAAATCAATTATATAATATAAAGGTAAGAACTGAGAAGGAATTGTTCTACATACTACCTGAGCACACATAAGAGAATTAAATTACACCCAAAAACTGCGGTAGTAAAATTCAGGACGTCTTGGGGAACATTCAAGATTTTTTATCAGACCTTGCCTATTTCCCATTAGCCAAACAACCACTAATTGTTTTAGTCTCAAATAGTATACTGCAAGATAAAATGATTTGAGCTATCCTATACATCGATTTAATACAAATGCCCTACACAACATTGTCAAAAGACACGGGCTTCTCAACAAACCTTGGCTGGATTGTACAGGACCCATCCAGCTTCTTGAAATGGCTATCCCTCCAGAACATGCAAGCCTCGGATGTCCTCTGGCCCTTCATGCTTCCGCTGAGATATATCTATAACAACTTGAAAGTTCAGAACTCAAAACAAAAGCAAGAGAAATTGATATACCATTTCTCTCCTTGTAACATATCACTACCTCATTTAGATGTGAGAGAATGTCTGCAAGTGCATCTCAAGTCTGAACAGCTCTGCAGCAAGTTGATTGATGTCATTCCTGTCAAGGGCAATAGTATAATGCCGGTGCTAACGTTAATCATGAGTTCTGCAGACCTTTGTAAACAAATTGTAACAAAAAAGAACTGCAGTCTGCAGGGCAAATAAAGGCAGGAACCTTAACAACACAGTAAGTGTCATTTTCTCTAAAATAGCAGGAAAAGGACAGATGTACTAAAATGCGAAGGTAAGGAATCAAGATTATTCTTGTTGCAAACAACTTTATTCTTAGGATATACAAAAAATTTCAAACTTAACATGATGTTATTTAAAGCATCTTGGAATTTTGGTCAAATCTTGGAATTATACAATACAAAATTCATAAAGATTAAATAATTATACCGTCAAGTGCCTAGCAGATTGAATATTTAAAGACTCAATTGAATCATAATTAATCTGCAAATCCCGAATGATATCTGTCCGAGTATTTGAACAACTGAGATTAGGGAAGCGTCAGTAGTCAGCTGTACACATGATTAGGGAATAGGGTTATAGGGAAAGGGACCATCGGAGATAGCAGATGGGACAGAGATTAACATACCTCTACCGATGATGCTTGATACGTCGCTAAGTGCATTGCGAGTTGGTCGTTTGCCTCTCATGCTTGACCAACTGAGAATGATTCCAAGAAGCACCAATTTCAGAAAAATAAAAATTCAGTTCCTACTTGCTAGATTCAGAACATTCAGAAAAATTACCACGGCTTGCGTCGTGCGGGAAGCAGCCGGACGGACGGCGTCCTCGCGGCCGTCGTCGCCGCGGCGGGCGGGCACGAGGCTTCGGTGCGGACGGACAACCGGCGTCGCAGCACCAACGGGCAGCGTCGTCCTCGCCGCAGTGGTACCGTCCTCGCAGCGGTCGGGCAGCGTCGTTGGGGCGGATTCGCGGCGGCGCTGCCGTCCTCGTCGCGTCCTTGCAGCGGGCGGTGTCCGTCCGGCGTCGTTGGGGCGGATTCGCGGCGGCCGCTGCCGTCCTCGTCACGTCCTTGCTGAGGGCGGCCGGCGTCTTCGCAGCGGGCGGCCGGCGACCTCTGGGCGGGCGGGTGTCACACCCTTAGGCCGCCGGCGAGGATCGCCGCGACGTGAGCACACACAAAGGTTCAGGAACGAGGGCGCCGGCAAGGCAGACCCCTCTGCTTAGCTGTTGTCTATTGCAAAACGTGAAAGTCCGACCATGAACAAGGTTTCGGCACTTATGTGCCTCTTACCGACACTGACCACTCGGGTCCACTTGTCATACAGTCTTAATGAATTACCTGACTCTCTACTGAATAGATAAGCTACGCTTCCTCTGCATCAGGAGGTGTGACATCTCCCCTCCTTGAGCTCCAGCTTGGCCCCAAGCTGGCGCATCCGGGAATCGCATCTTGACGACATAGTAGTCCTCCCAGGTAGCTGACGACGGTGGAAGCCCCGTCCATTGTATCTTGACTTGTGGTATGGTGTGATTGTCCTTTTTCACCAGCCTGCGCTCCAGCACGAGCTCGGGTATTGCGGCGGTCGCCTCCAGATCAGACAGTACTGGCAGTGCATCGTAGACAGGAGTGTAATCAGCAGTGAATGGCTTGAGTTGGGAAATATGGAATACCGGATGTATGAGGGAGTTCGCCGGAAGTTCAAGCTTGTATGCCACGACGCCGATGCGTTCCAACACCCTGTAGGGTCCAAAGTATTTGTAGGACAACTTGGGGAACGGTCTGTTGGCGACAGAAGATTGAGTATAGGGTTGTAGTTTCAACAGGACTTGCTCGCCGGCTGTCAATTGCACATCTTGACGGTGTCGGTCGACCATGATCTTCATGCGGTTATGTGCAGTCGCCAGGTGCTGTTTGAGAGCCTGGAGGTGTAACTCCCTGTGTTCAATGATTGAAGCAACTGATGTAGGCGTGTCAGATGGGATAACAGGAACAGCGCCGATGTTTGGTTCGGACCCATACAGAGCTTTGAAGGGAGAGCAACCCAGAGAGGTGTGGAATGTGAAATTATACCAGAGTTCGGCTAAAGAAAGCCATTCTTGCCATGTTGTGGGAGCATCTTGTACCGCACATCTCAAATACATCTCGAGGCATTGATTTACTCTTTCAGTTTAGTCGTCCGTCTGCGGATGATAGGCCGTACTTAGTTGCAAATTCACCCTGTACAGCTTGAAAAGGTTCTTCCAGAAGTGACTGAGAAAAATGGTGACGCGGTCAGTCGCTATGGATGCTGGCAAGCCGTGCAGCTTGACAACATTATTGAGGAACAGCTGAGCAATTGTATGAGCTGAGTAAGGGTGTTTGACTGGTATAAAGTGGGCATATTTGGTCAAACGATCAACCACCACTAAGATCACACTGTACCCTTTTGACTTGGGCAACCCTTCGATGAAATCCATGGAGAGATCCCTCCAATCCCCCTCAGGTATGGGCAAAGGCTGTAACAGGCCCAGGGGATGTTGATTGTTGTGTTTAGCATGCTGACAGGTGGAGCACTGTTTCACATATTGTTCAACATCCTGTTTCAGACCTTCCATTGAAAGTGTTGTTTCAGTCGGTGGTAGGTAGCAGCAATGTCAGAGTGGCCTCCAAGAGCACTAGAGTGAAAGGCAGCAATCAGCCTGGTTCGGAGGGCTGAGTTATTGCCTATCCAAAATTTGGTCTTGTGTCTTATGCGTCCTTTGTCCAAGCTGTACCCCATGGAGTCAGGGCTGTTCAGAGCTAGCTGTCTCAGTAATTGCTGGGTCTGGGAATCTGTAGTATAGAAATTCAGTACTTCCTGAATCCAAGCAGGTTGCACTGCAGACACTGCTTGCAAGGCCATGAGATGAGCCACTCGAGAGAGGGCATCAGCAGTCGCATTCTCCTTGCCCTTTCGATAAATGATTTTGAATTTCAACCCCATCAGTCTTGCCATGGCCTTCCTTTGCATTTCAGAGTGAAGGTTTTGCTCATTAAGATAGGAGAGTGACTTGTGATCTGTGATGATCAAGAATTCTTGCCTTTGCAAATAATGTCTCCATTTCTCCACTGCCATAATGAGAGCCAAAAACTCTTTTTCATATATGGACAATGACTTGTGCTTTGCCCCCAAGTCCTTACTGAGGTAGGCTATGGGTTTGCCCTGCTGCATCAGGACTGCCCCAATACCTTCACTGCAAGCATCTGTTTCAACAGTGAATACCTCTTGAAAGTTAGGTAAAGTGAGAACTGGGGTGCTAACCATGGCCAGTTTGAGAGTGTCAAATGTTGTCTGAGCTTCCAGAGGCCAGGTGAACTGTTTCAGTCTGAGCAGGTTGGTGAGTGGTTTGGCCATTATGCCATAACTTTGGACAAACTTCCTGTAATACCCTGTGAGACCTAATAAGGCTCTCAATTCAATCAAAGTGGTTGGAGTTGGCCATTGTAGCATGGCAGAGACCTTTGAAGGATCAGTAGACACTCCCTGAGCCGAAATGATATGCCCCAAGTATTCCAAGCTGGACTGGGCAAAGGAACATTTAGATTCCTTCAAGAACAGTTGGTGTTTGCGAAGCTGCTCTAAGACTTGACACAAGTGTTGGGTATGTTCCTCCAGAGTAGTATTGTAGATGAGAATATCATCTAAAAAGACCAACACAAACTTCCGCAAGAAGGGTTGCAGGATGTGGTTCATGAGACACTGAAAGGTGGCTGGTGCATTGATGAGGCCAAAAGACATGACTTTGAACTGATAGTGCCTTTGGTGGGTTTTAAATGTTGTTTTATACTCATCCTCAGGATACATCCTGACCTGATGATAACCTGACCGCATGTCCAATTTGGTGAAATACTGAGAACCAACAAGCTCATCTAGGATGTCCTCAATGATAGGCATAGGAAACCTATTCTTGATAGTAAGGTCATTGAGTTTCCTATAGTCCACACAAAATCTCCATGCTCCATCTTTCTTTTTGACCAATAAGACTGGAGAGGCAAAGGGGTTGTGACTGTGAGCTATCAGTCCAGCTTGCAGCAGTTCTTGTACTTGTCTCTCTATTTCTGTCTTATGGTGTGGAGAGTAGTGGTAGGGTCTATAATTGAAGGGGATAACTCTAGGTGTCAAGGGAATAGCATGATCATAAGCTCTTTGTGGGGGTAAGACTTTAGGATCCTGGAAGACATCCTTGTAGGAATGCAGAATGTCAGTAAGGGAGGCTGGTAAGGTAGGTACAGTGGATCTTGGGATGGTTATATCATGGGGAACATGGTCCACTAATACAAATGCCCACACATCATTAGCTTTGGTGGAGTGGTAGACTTTGATGGCTGAGATGGCTGACAGCTGAATAGGAGATTCTTGGAGTCCTTGAAGGGTGACTGTTCTACCAGCTTCAGAGAACTGTATGGTTTTGTCAACCCAGTCACATTGCATAGGACTGTGAGCTTGGAGCCAATCAAAACCTAATATGGCATCATATGGGTGCATATCCAGGACCACCATATCTGAAGTTAATGTGTGACCTTGACAATACCAGTTGAGTTTGGGGACCTTTCTGTCAGTGAGCAACCATTCTCCACTAGCCAACTTTACTTTCCTGGGTGGTAATGGCTCAGTGGGCAATTTGGCCAATGTAGCAAATTGGGCACTAACAAAACTGTGGGAACTACCACTGTCAACCAGAATGAGCATTACTTTATCACCTACCGGAGACTTCAACTTGATGCAATTAGTGTTATCCTTGCTGAAAATTGCATTAAGAGATAACTGACCAAATTCTTCCTGTAAAGCATCCTCAGCTGCTAGTTGATTCAGGGTGTCATCTGATAGTTCCCTATCTACATCCAAGTCATTGATGACTAAAGCATTGTCCTGGGGCTTGTTTCTCTTGGGACAGACCTCCATGTGACCAGGTACAAATATTTCTCCACATGTGAAACACAAGCCATTTGCTCTACGATAGTCTCTCAATTGCCTGTCTTTCCACAGAAGACCTGATGATTGTTGTGGTTTGACATCAGCTTTGGGTGGCCCATAAGTCCTTGCTTGATAAGGCTATTTGGGGTATTTGACCTTTGATCTTTCCCAGACTCCTTGCTGAATTCGAGCTATAGTAGCTGCTCGGTTGACAGTTTCAGGCATTTGTGGTTCAACTATATTTCTGATTTCCTCCTTCAATCTCTTAATGTACTTGGGTGTGAAGAAGATATCATCATAATTTGCATTGTGCATGATGATGTTGAACTGCACCGCTTGGAATTGCGTTGTATACTCCTCCACTGTGCCAGTCTGTTTGAGCTCTAACAGAGTGTTCATGGCCTGTCTCATATCATCAGTGCCGAATTCCTCTTCTACAACTTCACAAAACTGCTTCCAGTTGGCCACAGTGTGGTTCTGCTTATAGGCTTGCCACCACTTGGCAGCATTGTCTCTGAAGTGGAGGGTTGATGTTGTGACCCACATTCCTTCAGGGAGACTATACAACTCGAAGTAGCTGAGGCAGTTGTCTTTCCAGATCTTGGGATCAGTGCCATCAAATATTGGAAATTGCATCTTAGGAAGAGCTTGGTGTGGTAGTTTGGTCCTATGTGATGAATTGATAGGTGGCTTTCGGCCTTTAGATGGCTCAGGCTTGTATTGGTTCTTGTCCTTGGCAAACATATTGGTGAAAGGTGGTTCTTCCTCAAACACGACATAAATGTTCTCTGAATCATCATCATCATCGTACTTGGGTGGCCTCTAGTGGTTCTGCAGTGTGAGGTGTGCCACTGCCTGCCCATTGGCCTTCACCTGCTGAGCAATCATACGTTGTTCCTGGGTATATGCATCCATAGCCGCACCCCGAAAGTCGAGCTGAGTTTTGAGCTGCTGTTGCACTACGCCAATGTCGTTCATCTGGGTGAACAAAAGATCAAAGTTCTCCATCACTTGGTCCCATTTGTTCTTATCTGTCTTGCTACTCTTAGACATCGCCTCTAGTAAGATTTGAGTCTCCCTGAGCCAAAGAATACCGCTCAATCCAATTAGTGTTAGCACAGGTTCGGCCGAAACCTCCCCTACTCAGTACTCAGTGCTAATCACCATCCGCCGCCGCCTGGTAGTGAGGCGAAGCCGAGGGATTTTACACGAAGATTGAGCCTCGCAACCCAAACTTCGGACACTACCCCGCCGTCTTCTCCGCAACGAATTGAATAACGAGATTACGAAATTTTACGCAAGAACAGACGCCTTGCAACCCTCATCTACTATCCAATCGTGCTAAACAAAATGAAAAAGAGCAGTCTTGCGTGAGCTTACTGCCGAATCCGGTTGAAGATCAATGAACGCGCTGCTGCCTTGTGTCGAACAGGTGGCGGGTCGAGCTTCCGGTTGCCGTAGGAGCGAAGAACGGCGATCTCCGCTGGTCGATGAAGGGTGGTGGTGTTGTGGAGCTCGGATCCGTCGAGTGGAGCGGCGATCGACGCGGAGCGAAGGTGGATCTGGTTGGAGAATTTGGTGGAGGTAACTAGCGCCGCTGAAGAGCGACGAGCGCTCTGCAACCCCGCCGAGGAGAGCAAGCTCTTGATACCAATTGTCCCTACACCCTTAGGCCGCCGGCGAGGATCGCCCGCTGGTGAGCACAAACAAGGTTCAGGAACGACGGGCCGGCATTAGGCAGAGCCCTTGTCTTGGTTGTTTGTCTATTGCAAACGTGAATGCCCGACAGTGAACAGGGTTCCGCACTTATGGGTCTTTACAAACACTGACCAATCGGGTCCACTGTGCCATACAGTCTTATGAATTACGGTACTTTGCAGATGGAATAGATAACTTACGCTTCCTCTAGCATCGAGGAGGTGTGGACATGCGGGCGCGCACGTCCTTGCAAGCGGAATTGGACTGCGAGTAAACAGGGTCGACTGCGGGATGCGGAATCCGGCGGTCATATTTGCGGTGAGCTAGATGGGGCGCGTCTGTGTTGCCGTTATGGGCCTGGCGGCGTCCACACGAATTATGGGGCAGGATGGAGTTGTTACGCAATTGGGAACTTCGATTTCCCACGTACAGCGAGCTGGAGACGCGGTTCGGCGAGTGGATTGAGAGGCTGCTAGTGGGTCACAAAAAGGTGAGATCCGACTTCCCACTTTTTTTTAGTTAATTTCAATTATAATAGAGATTAACAATCATCATTCACAGTTTTTTCCTCCCAGTATAAACTACTTGGTTCCCCGCTCCCATTCTCTTCTCGTACGAGGAAAATGCATGTTTTCACCCGTATATCCATCTCTATCTAGAAAATAATCTCAACGGTAAACTCTAGAATGGCTCCCCATCCTTGTCCCTGTCCTGTACCGAGAAAAAAAAATCCCATTTTCATTCAAATTCAATGAGAAATATTTGGCATATTTGCGTAAGAAAAAATCTCCACACGCGATCCCGTCCTCAATCAATACATCACGGCATGCAGATGAAAAAAAATATTTTTTTTATTCTTTTTGGTAGGATTTTTGTTGTGATTTTTTCACCCGTTTAATAAAAAACCATACCAAAGAAGCACATATGAGAACAGCTTTTGAAACCAAGCCAAACCAGGATCTTCGTTCGTATGAGCAAAATAGTGATTAACTTAGCTACCAGTAAGTATAAAGTACTGCAGTACATGCTCTAAGAAGAAATAAATGTAAATAAATTGAAAACTCTTTTGTTTTAAGCAACATACAAATTGCACACTCGTAATCTCACCAATTATTGGAACTTCCCTCACGATTCCATTGTGGGCCCACCATAAATCCGATGGGCCTTTCAGTTTCACAACTTCAGGCGGTGGAGCCCAACGTCCACACGAGCGGCGCACTCGATATCAGGTGGGCGCCACACATGGGCCCAGGACCCATTCACATGCGCGCCGAGAAGGACGACAGGTGGGGTTGTCGGCTGTCGCAGCCGAGACAGGCGAAGTCAAATAGCCCCCGATGCATTCACTGTCAGTGGGCCCACAAAACGGCAGACCCCAGTACTCCATGTCATCCCTTCGCCCACCTCATCTCCCAGCTTCTAGTACTCCACGCGTTCACACGCTGCCACTCCGGGCCCACTTGTCATCATCACGTCACCAGGCCCATCATTGAGTTCCCACCCACCCACCTCCCCCATCCCCCAAACCAAACCCGAGACTGCGCCGCGCACCCGCACCATCCACAGCTAAAACCCCTCGCCGCCGGCGCTCCGATTCCGGTCCGGCGATGTCGCCGACGCCGTCGCCGCCACGCCGTTCACAGCGCCGCGCGGCATCATCACGCCCAGCGTCGTACGACGAGTCCCTCCTCGACGCCGAGCTGCAGGCTTTACTCGGCGACGCCGCGTCGCGCCGCGTGCGCCGCCTCCGCCGGCTGTCGGCGGAGGAGCGGCAGCGGGAGACGGAGACGGAGGCGTTCATCGCTCTCTCCCTGGGATTCCCCATCGACGAGCTCCTCCCCGAGGAACGGCCCCTCCTCCCGCCCCACATCGCGCACGCGCCCAACGACTACATCGTCGTCCGCAACCACATCCTCGCGTCCTGGCGCGCCGACCCGGGCGCGCCGCTTCCCCTCGGACGCGTCCAGGAGACCGTCGCCGCTTCCTACGACCCCCTCGTCTCCGCCGCCCATGGGTACCTCGCCCGCGAGGGCCACATCAACTTCGGCGTCTCCTCCGCCTTCCCCGCCGCCCCGCCCCCGGACGCCGCCGCCGCCACCCACGGCGCCGCGTCCGTCCTCGTCGTCGGCGCCGGACTCGCCGGTCTCGCCGCCGCGCGCCAGCTCCTCCGCTTCGGTCTCCGAGTGCTCGTCCTCGAAGGCCGCGCGCGCCCCGGCGGCCGCGTCTACACGGCTCGGCTAGGTGAGGATAAGGCCGCCGTCGAGCTCGGCGGCAGCGTTATCACTGGTATCCACGCTAACCCGCTCGGCGTGCTCGCGCGGCAGCTTGGTCTTCCGCTGCATAAGGTGCGGGATCGATGCCCGCTCTACGACCCTGATGGCCGCGTCGTGGAGACGCGGCTGGATAGGAGCGTCGATTTGGTGTTCAATACGCTTCTCGACCACGCCACCAGGCTTCGGGAGTGTCTCAATGAGGCTGCGGAGAGGATCTCGCTAGGAGAAGCCATAGAGAAGTTCAGGAGGCTCTACCATGTGGCGAGGACGGATGAGGAGAGGATGGTTTTGGATTGGCATCTTGCAAATCTGGAATTCTCCAATGCTGGTTGCCTATCGGAGCTTTCGCTCGCGTACTGGGACCAGGACGATCCTTATGAGATGGGAGGAGACCATTGTTTCTTAGCTGGTGGAAATTCCCGGCTAATACATGCATTGTGTGATGGGGTGCCGGTGCTCTATGAGAAAAAGGTAACACGGATCGAGCATGGAGTCGATGGGGTTAGTGTCACGGTGGAGGAAGGGCAGATTTTCCAGGCTGATATGGTCCTCTGTACCTTGCCCCTTGGGGTGCTCAAGAGTGGGAGCATCGTATTTGACCCAGAGTTGCCTGAGGAGAAACTTGGGGCAATACAGAGGTTGGGATTTGGGTTGTTGAACAAGGTAGCCATGGTGTTTCCCCATGTGTTTTGGGATGAGGATATTGACACATTTGGGTGTTTGAATAAGGAGAGCAGCAAGCGTGGGGAGTTCTTTCTCTTCTACAGCTACCACACTGTCTCTGGTGGACCGGTTCTTATTGCACTTGTGGCAGGAGAGGCTGCTTTGGAGTTTGAAAAGGTTGATCCTGTTGTTGCACTTCATCGAGTACTTGCCATTCTAAAAGGTAAAATCTACAACTATGATAGTCCTGTGTATTTTGGTTAGCTTTATAACCGTATTTTAAAATTTAATAGGGACTCCAAGAATTACAGAAATGGAAACAAATTGCTTTCCAATACATGAACTAAATGCTATCTACCTGCTTTGCTTGGTGCATTACTAGTAAAAGTGCATTGGGATTTATAAGACGAGTGCATACTTTATGTTAGCATGGATAGCTTAATGATTAATATTAAGTGGAAGTGACTAAACAGTGTAACTTGTTGTGTCATATATATGCTCACTGGATGGCTGAACAGAGTATACTTGTATCTCACTCCGTAATTAATTCAAAGATCATTTGCTGGTTTATGGTTAGGTTTAAAGGATGCTACCACATATATTTGGAATTACTAAGAGCATCTCCAGCCACAGACCTCAAATCAAACCCCTACATTTCCATTTGGGAGGTGGTCTGCAAAATTTGAGGGTTAAATTCAAAGTCCAACTCCAGCCATAGTCCCTAATTTGGGGGGAGAAACTAAACTTTGAGAGCCCTCCTAAAATGGTAGCCTAAATAGGAGGCATGGTTTTGAAAATCGACAATTAGGATGCGCCTAGGCGCGCCTAGTCACTAGGCTATGGCTTAGGACTAGGGGGTAGTCGGACTCCTAGTCGAGCAGGGCGCCTAGGCGGCGAATTTCCACGATTTCGCGGCGATTCACCGACGCCCATGACCCCAGGCGTCGCTGTTGACACAAAAAACGTCTGATCTGCGAACACCTCGGGCTTATACCCGAACTCGATATCCAAAGGTGTGCCAGTCGATTTGACCAGTTAATCGACAAGGATGATAACTAGAACAACGATGAACGAGACAACAGCGATGCGCCCGGATGTCAAAGCTCAAATTGTTCAAAAAGCAGAACTTGCGAGGTAGACGGAGATCTTGTAGATGCAGCCCGTCGAGATCGTAAGAACTCGTAGATAAACTATAGCTAATGCGAAAAAGTAGATGCTTAAAAAGTAGATGAAAAATAATAGATGTATTTGATTGATTGTATGTCTTGTATATCTTTTTCTCATACGGGCCCTAAGTATATATTTATACTCCGGTAGGAGGAGTTGTACACAGACACGACTCATACCTAAACAAAACTCCTACTTTTAAGGAAATAAATGACTCGTGCAAGAGTCGGACTCAAACTGATATAATAATACTGGTATAAAATCACCAGTTTCCTTATCTATTCTCTTCGCGATGACACTTTCCATCGGCAGATTTCTTTCCATCCGCAACCTTCTTCCATTACCATCGGCATCTTCCTGCTGACATCACCTGCATCATCTCGCATCATCGGCAACATCTCCAATCGGCAATGTTTCCTGCTTCATCGGCAACACCTCCTTTTCGGAAGACACATCTTTCACCCTTAATGCTTCTTCAATCAAATTCACCATCGACGATCTCCTCTACCTTCATCGGTAACCTGATCAGTGGCATCCCGATGCCGATGAGGAACAACGTTTTACCTTCTTGCCGATCAACGCACTTGGTTCAATATTGACCCGTACGAAAAACGGTGTCAACAGTCGCGGAGGCGAGCTAGGCGGCCGCCGCGGGCGAGCGTGCGCGAAATTTTGGCGCCGCAGGCAGAGCGCGCGCGCGGGAAAAAGACGCACGCTCGTGGCTCGTACTCGCCTCGACGCGGCAACGCGGCTCGTACTCCTCCCCACCGGCGACGCGGCCGGCTACTGCTCCTCCCCGACGGCAACGCGGCTGCTGCTCCTCCCTCAGCTGTAGCCGGTAGCCCCGATGTCCGTATGTCCTCCTCGGCTCCTCCCCTGCTCCTCTCCTCACCTCCTCTGTTTTTTTTTCTGAAATCTAAACTATTCATGATTTCTGCTATATAAGTATATATTATACTAAATTGGCAAAACGCCTAGCATCACCTAGGCTGAACTAATCGCTAGGCTAGGGGTCATCGCCTAGATTTCGCCTAGCGCCTAGCAAAACTTTGATAGGAGGTGCATTGGAGTGGATTTTTTTGGACCAAGTCCCTAGATTTAGAATAGGGGCCTGTTTAGGAGGTGGGTTGGAGTTGCTCTAAATTGTTCACACCATAAACTACACAGTACACACTCCATAGTTATTATTGTGGCACTTCAGCTGATTTAAGTTGAGATTCCTTATATTATGAGTGAATTAGTTTTTATGTTTGTGAATACTGAACCATTTATCCCTATAAATATTGACATGTTTTAACATTTCCTAAACGGGCCCTAATGGATAATGATCATAATGCTAGTTTAGATGAATGAGCTAGCATTTGATGCACTGGCACTATGCTATAAACTTTTCTGCTTATGATTAAGCATATACAATGGAGCTATTAGTACGAAGAAAAATAGGCTCAGTGGAGTTTTGACTATGGGATTGGCAGAGGAAACTCATCAATGATCTTCTGAGCAACCACTCTTTATGATTTGAAAGCAATGACTACCTGAAAGTATTTGTTGGTCTGTACTCTACCGCTGTAGCCTACAAACTAATCTAAATACTCCTTTAACAAACTTGTCAAATACCACTTGTATTAAGGTCCTTGTTATGCATATGAATTGTTATTGCTTGTATAACATAGAATGTGTGTTACAAATGGCTGCTTTGATAAAATGCTAGAGAGAAAAAGGGAGATAAATTATAGTATAAGGGTCGTTCAGGAATTAATTGCATAACTACCTTTTATAGATGAGACACATGGGGTGATGGGGAGGTCGAACATAAATATTTCTTTTGAAGTTTGAGTACAAACTTGAGCAGAGAAATATGTGAAAACATAAGGAAGATAACATTATTGTATATTACCTTGAATAATGTTCGATGGATGATTCAATTATAAAGATCACAAAAGGAATGTATCAGCAAGATGATTGCATTGTACATCTTGTTTGTAAGTCCAAGAACATAAAGTTCAAGAATAAACACATATGTATTATTTCTGATACTTTACCAACTACTCTTGTTATGTTTAGGTATCTATGGCCCAAAAGGTGTTACTGTTCCTGATCCCGTTCAATCAGTTTGCACTAGATGGGGTAGTGATCCTTTTTGCTCAGGTTCATATTCACACATCAGAGTTGGGTCTTCTGGTGCTGACTACGACATTCTTGCTGAGAGTGTGAATGAACGACTCTTCTTTGCTGGAGAAGCTACGAATCGCGCATACCCTGCAACCATGCATGGGGCCTTATTGAGTGGGTTAAGAGAAGCTTCCAAAATTCGTGGTGCCTCAGAGAGCTTAGTGAATTCTGACCCGAAGAAGAATTCATTGCCGAAAAGCCTCAGACCACCCAATGGTGCCCTTTTAGATCTTTTCTTGGAGCCAGACCTAGCATTCGGGATATTCTCATTCGTGTTCTCCACACTGACACTAGATGATCCAGATGCTCCAGGGTTACTTCGGATTTCACTCGACAAGCGTTTGCTTCTGCAGCCCAATAATCCGGAGTTAAAGGGCGATCAAAAGGACTACAGCCCTGCATCTGGGGCCTTCCATTTGTATGCCACTGTCTCTCGAGAGCAGGCAGATCAGCTACAGAAGTCAAGTGAAGATGATAAAACTAGGTTAGGAGTGTTATGCAAGGATCTTAGTGTAAAGCTAATGGGCTATGATAGTACATGCGATGTAGGTAGCGAACTGATTTCGAGCATCTTTAGTGCACGGAGAGCTAGGAAATTGCTTCAGCACCCAAAGAACTTCAAGATCTCACGTTGATGTGTACCAGTCCCTTTTTTCTTTTGTAGAACAGAATGCATTCTTTTGTTATGTAGAAAGGACCGGCTGGTGGAGCTCAGACTTTGCTATGACGTGTACAGACTACAAACTGTGACGCTTTGGTAGGAACTGAGATCCTCCATGTTCTGTAATCCACTTGTAAAAATTGCCGGTCAAGTGACTTCAGACTTTAGTTGATTATAGATACTGTTCTGTGGATTAACTGCAGGTACCAATGTTTTTGCTCCATCTTTTTTTCCCTGAATGTAGTTGGAGATTGGAATATGAATTCAACTGTAGACATGCACAATCTGTAGTTCCAATGTTCCATACTCCCATTTGGGACCAAACGAAAATACTTGATTTTTTTTAAAAAAAAACTCGGTGTACTCACGGGAGTTTCTATAGGCGCTCCTATCACTTGACTTTCAATAATCCAGCTAGGAGATCTATAACTCAGTTTAGAGCAACTTCAACCATACCCTCAAAATTTGCTCCCATATTCCTTCAATTCATCCCCTATTTCCCAGCTCACTCCAATCGGTCTTTTAATATTTTTCTACTTTGTACTTTCTCCATCTCAAATTATAAGACATTCCAAAAATCTTGAAAATGTAAAGCAGTTCAAGTTTGACCAATAATTATAGAGAAAACTATAAAGATTTATGACATCAAATAGATATATTATAAAAATATAATTGATAATGAATCTAACGATACTAGTTGACATTATAAATGTTATTATATTGTCATATAAGTTTGGTTAAACTTAACATACTTGACTCTTCAAAATTCTTGGGATGTCTTGTAATTTGGGATGGAGAGAGTATTATATTGTCATGGATTATATTCATCGGTCATAATGTCAGCTTTATAGGAAGAGACATAGGAGAAAGGATGAGGAACTCCTACCTACAGCAGCGACGAAGCCAACATAATTACAAGTGGGGCTAATTCCTCTTCTTCTTCCTCCAGCCCCTCCTTCCCTTCTTCCTCCTCCATGGCTTACGGGGGGGGGGGGGGGGGGGGTGGGGTTAAGTGTATCCATGGCCAGCAGGGGGGCTGGAGCACGTGTTGCCCCCCGTTGGATGTAGGGTTATGAGGTTGCTACGCTAGCCGAAAAACAAAATTTTCTATCTCATAAATCAGGAACTAGTGCTAGTTATAGATCACGGGATTACCACTAGACGTGCAAGTGCAACGGAAGCGACTCGACGTAGTCGTATGCGTCATGGTAGTGCCGTACAGTTGCGAGGTCGTCCGTCTGAACGCCCCCTTCGTGCGGTTCATCCTTGTGCTCCAGATGCAACACATCTAAGGAATCCCACACGTGCACGGAGGAAGCGTCACGCCTCTGGACTGCTAGGTCCGCGAGGAGTACTAGGCGCGAGCGTGGGGAGGGCGATGCGGCTGCCAAAAGGCGTGGATCAATCTCGCCCCGCGCCCACCCCTTGCTTATATAGGCGTCCTAACGAGCTCCCACGTTGGAGGCTCATTAGTAACCCTAAACCTAGTCTAATTCGGGTCAGCCCCTTAAACGTGCGACCTTATGGGCTCACGTACACATAGACATGGCCCAAGTACTCTTACTCGACCAATAGCTGATAGCGGCCTCTAGCAAGGCGTGTCAACTCTTATACATACGCTACAATCATATCAGACAAACCACCACAATACCATATACATGTTATTCCTTTGCCTTACGATATTTGGTCCAACCCGTAGGTTAACACTTAACCCAAGCACTGCCATGCATTTCATAATCTAATCATTTGGAGAGTGACAACTCTCTCATGTGGAGAGTGACAAATTTCATCTTGATCGACTATGTCTCACAACATGTTTCCCGACAAACCTGAAAGTCATCTTTATAACTACCCAGTCACGGAGTAGCATTTGGTAGTCCCTGAGTAGGTCATTTCACATCTTGAGTACATACGTCAATCTCAGATCTAAGGACATAACATACATGATGTGTATAGAGACCATCTCAGTTGGGTCTGTCCACCCCCATGTCACACATGTGCCCACATTATTAGTTTGACATCTCTATGTCTATGACTTGTGAAACATAATCATCAACTAATAATGTGTTGATCTAATATTCATGTGCGTTCTAGCATGAACTCCGATCAGGGACAACTTTAGAATAACCATACAAGTAAAAGAGTTTCACAAACAATTCACATAATTACTAATCGATACAAGTTGTCTTTAATGAATATTCATTGAACTCATAACAAGTCATGGATACAAGGAAATACAATATCTCTATGATTACCTCTAGGACATACTCCCAACACCGGCTTCGTCGCTGCATACAGAGGTTGAGGAGAGAGAAATGAGAGTCCTTCATGCATCGAGGTGCTGAGTTAAAAACCTTTTTCATGTGTTTGAGCTTTTGAAATGGGATGAGAGGTCAAGTAGGATGTGGTTGGAGTTGCTCTTATGTTTTCAGCGGGAGAGGCCTCAGAACTAATTGTTTACTCCATTACACAATCATTAAAAAGTTAACTTAAAAAGTTGACGTAACTCATGTGTTAGTCGTGATTCCAGCATAATTTACTACTCCCTCCATCCAAATTGTAAGTCATTCCAAGAATCTTAGAGAGTCAAAATTTCTCAAGTTTGACCAAATTTATCTAACAATATAATAATATTTATGATGCCAAATAAGTATCATTAGATTCGTTATTAATTATATTTTCATAGTATACCAATTTGATGTTATAAATCTTTATAATTTTGTCTATAGTTCTTGGTCAAACTTGAGATGTTTTGACTCTCCAAGATTCTTGGAATGACTTACAATTTGGGATGGAGGGAGTATAATTAAATAACTGTAACTAAGTTGGATTCATGCGTTAGGAGATACAAAACACTTGATTTTTTTAGGCACAAATCTAAAGCACCACTCTCCCCATCCTAAAATATAACTCATTTTACGATGGGCTGAACAGAAGATGGCGGACCTGCTGGGCTGACGTGTCGCCGGAGCATGCTGGGCTGGCGGACCTGCTCGAGAAGATGGCGTTTTCGAAGAAGCATCGATCGAGTTATCATTTTACGATGGGCCGAACAGAAGTACTCCGTACAAAAAAAGTGGGCCGTGGTACCAGAATTGATCCAATTCGGCCAACTATGGTAGCATCTTTGTTATTTTTCTGAACAACTTTTTGAACAAAATTGTTGATTTGGAGGGCTATTTTATATTATCATATCATAATAGTGTATGATTGAGCGGATTGATAACCCTGAGTCTCCGTCATCATTATGTAATCTAACTCAAATGCCAACCAAGTTTGACAACGCTTCAAATCTATGTATACAGACCTAATAACCCATTAAAAATATTCCTGTCTCATAATAGAAAGCTTATGGTCTCAGATGTGTGATTTTAAGTAATATTTTCTATGAGATATTCAAAAAATTTAACAAAATTTTGAAATTGTAACTATACCTCAACGGGAGGATATGAACATATTCGTGCTTATCCACAGTATATCCATATCACCGTTATTCATTTCTCACTCTCCCTGGTTGGACAATGATCAAGTTAACGCAGGAAGTGTGCTTTGAGTTCAACTTTAGCTTCTATCACTATTTGGTGACGTGGGCTTCACATCAAGGTGGACCCCTTCATGAAAACCTCATATTCACATCTTCAAATTTTAGTGGAATTGACTAAAATCTATTCAAAGTTTCTTATTACAACTACAACTTTCTATTTTTGTACATATTGCAATGGTAGCCTTCCATGATCTACCCTACTAATTTACCATCTTTTCTTTGTTAGATCCACAAAAAAAAAACGTCCCCCGCTGAGAAGCCCATCATACGTACACCCCAAAAAATATACCGAAAAACGTCTTCATTAAAATCAACCATCCAGATTACTTCTAATTATTCTCTCCCCTTACTCACTCAAATCTAACGATCACCATCGTGTGTATCATGCTCTTATTTGATTTATATATTATATATAGAAAATAAACAACTGGTCTTCCACAGGAAATTGTGAGGCTTTCTTGTATACAATTTCATGAAGTTGTGGGATGATGTAAGATTGCCATCAATCAATACTGTAAGCATATATAGTCTCTAACTATATTTTGTACACTACACAAATTAAATAATAATGCAATGTTATCTGCCATGCACAACTATGAGTCGTGCAAACAACCACTGAGGATGGAATTTTTTGTTGACATTTTGCGAGTCGTGCAAACGAATGCGTTGACAACATCCCTGAAGAAATCCAATATATGATTAAGGAGGTAGGGAGAATGTAACTATGCCTTCTTAAATACAAAAATGATTCATCTATTATGTATAAGCTCAAATACTATCGTGTAAAAAGTTAAATTCTATAAAAACAAATTGGTTGTTTTTTAAAGCATTTCCCTAGATCATTGGTTGATGCAGCCCAGTTTTTTTTAATAAAAGTGTACGATTAATCAATGCAAAAAATAATGATATTTAACTCAATGTGCGGAAACGTGAAAGCGAGAGCCTACTCGATCACTAGTTGGTGAGGGAGGTATGACTGCGAATCCTAATCATTTAGATTGAGACATCTTCAACTCGAATTTGGATATTATGTTTAATTACAATAGAAAACGGTCTAATTTCTCTTGCATCAAGCTTTATAGGACGTGTGACGTGGAAGCAGCCAAGAAACGAAGGCAACCACCATGCAAATACTCCGTAAGAACATCTATAATAATTTGACAAAATAATTGGTAGTTTTCCAAATAGCTAAAAAACAGTTTGTAAAATCTCGATTCTAAAATATACTCTCTCTCAATTCCAAATTATACTCCGTACATTTTAATCCACTCTGACCCATATGATTTGTGATAGATACATACACATCAAATAAACCCTTAAAAAGAAAGGAGGAAAGGAGATCGAGAAAAAAAATGCTACTTTTCCCCATTATTTTAGACAGACGGAGGATTTTGAGTGATTGAAGGCAACAACGATCATGCAAGATTGCTCTTGCTGCCCTTGACGCTCTTTCTCCTTTTGCTGCCCTCGATGCCACAATCGACTCGTATTTACATCTTTGGGTGTACGTCGTCCCCACAACCGTTAGGTGTATCCAAGAATGAATGCACTCATGCTCGTGCATATCTAACGACTGTAGAGATGGAAGCGTATGCCCTTAATGGCTAATTTGAAAACTCCAATCTTTTTAAAATCTAGATTTTCCCTAGGGTGGTAAATTCATGAAGATATTATTTTAGTTAATTATCTTAGTTTTTAGTGGGGTTTTCTATCCATGGGTTTTGCTCCCTGTTGTTTTTAAAAGAAGCCTGGGCTATATGTGTCTACCGTCACTGATAAAACTGTCGTATATCCATGCATCGAGCTAGTTGGAAACATTGACAGTATAACAGGACAAGGAATCTGGCCGTTGGCGATGGAGCAAAACTCGTGCGTCCGCAAAGCTTGGAACACTTATTCGTGTGTTGATACTAAAAAAAAAAAACTTATTTGTGGGTTGTGTCCAACAACCGGACCCAAAACAAAGGAATATCAAGTAGACCACCTTCTTTACCAGTACTCGATCCCTTTATATGTAATCGTTTATGACCAGGTTGGAACATTGAGAATATAAATGATGAATAATTTTTAAGTTGTTTAGTTTAGAAATGTGAAAATCATATTAATAGATTTGTCTTAAAATTATTTTCATAAAAATATACATATATTATATTACAATAATTTTTTTTTTAAAAATAAACAATCAAAATTATGTTTTGGAGGCTATATCGCTGTTATAAACGACTTGCTTTATAGGTATTGAGGGCGTCCGCAACGGGGCTATGGAAATCGATAGCTGACGTGGAGAAGTCTAGGCCCACACATCAGAATTAGTCCAGAATGTCTTTTTTTTCTCTACCGCATGCATCGGATTGACAGTTCGAATAAAATCATGCATGCATTTTGGTAGGCTCGATCCCCGCTAAGAGCATCTCTAGGATAAATCGTTCTAAGTTAAATTTGGTTATTGTTAAAAAAAAACGTCTCTAATAGATTGTGTAAATGACTCTATAAATTTAGTGATTCTTTATTATCACACCTCATTCACTCTCTATTTCTAGATAATGTACCTCAGCTCACTAGCTATCTCCCTAATATTATCTATTTTTAGATAATAATAAAATCAGTAAATTTAGCTATTTTTTTTAACTAATGTCTTGGAGATGCTCTCTAAGAGTGAACAAATCACCGTTCGTTTGTTTTTTTTCCTCGGGAACTCACGTCCACGTCAGTCCGAGACTCCTCCCAAGTCTAGTCAGCTGGACTTGGACAGCTGTTGGGGACGCCTTGAGGGAGTATTATCTTTATATATATGCAAATGGAGACTAATGAGTAAGCCATGACATGCATTATTACACACAAGTGCTAGACCACATCATACCAACAAAGTAAGCATGCAAGAGTTCCTCTTGCTCCTCTTGACGCTCTTCATCCTCATCCTCTGCCGGCGCCGGCGGCATGCATTGACGTCGTTGGCGCGCCAGGCAGCAGCAGCAGTCTACACGCGGCTCGCCGCAGTCAAGTCGGCTCTCGGCCGGCAGCCGGAGGTCTTCGTCACCGACCGTTTCGCCGCGCACAACCTCCTCGTGAGCGGCGCGGCCACAGCCGGCGGCGCGTTCTCGGACCGCCCGCCTTCCAGCGTGCCCAGCGCCGTGCTGTCGCTTCGCCGGCACTACAACATCAACTCGGCGCCGTACGGCCCGCTCTGGCGTGCGATCCGGCGCAACCTCACCTCGGAGCTCTTCCACCCGTCGCGTCTCCGCCTGTACGCCCCCGCGCGCCGCCACGCGCTCGCCGGTCTCGTCGCGGACCTCTCGACGTGCAGTGCACGTCGTCCGGGTCCGGCGGCGGAGTGGTGCTCGCGGCGGAGAGCCTGCGCGCGGCCATGTTCGGCCTTCTCGTCACCATGTGCTTCGGCGCCGGCGTCGAAGCGACCGTCGTGCGTGCGATGGCTGACGCCCAGGACGACCTTGTCCAGTGCTTCCTCGGACTGCGCGTCTTCGCCACGCTCCCCGGGGTCACCGGACTCATCTACCGGAACCGGTGGAGGAAGCTGCTCCAGCTCCGGCGGCAGCAGGAGGAGACGTACCTTCCGCTCATCCACGGCCGCCATGGCGAGCCCCCGGCTTACGTGGACACGCTCGTGGACCTCCGCGTGCCGGACGAGCACAAACGTCGGCAGCGGCAGCGCAGGTTCACTGATGGTGAGCTCGTGGGTCTCTGCTCCGAGTTTCTTGGCGCCGGCACGGAGCCCGCTGCCGCCGCGCTGCAGTGGATCATGGCGAACCTGGTGAAGCGCCCCGACATGCAGCGCGCGCTTCGGGAGGAGATCGACGCCGTCGTGGGTGCCGATGCCAACGAGGTCGGCGAGGAGGTTGTTGGAAGGCTGGAGTACCTCAACGCCGTCGTCATGCAAGGGCTTCGGCTGCACCCCACCGTGCCCAGGGTGTTTAGGAGGGTGAGATTTATGCGATTTGCTAAATTTTAATTTTCTTTCATGCGACAGTTATTGCATATATTTTATATTAGGGAATTACAGTTTTAGTTTATTGTAATTTATGTAGACACAATCTGCAATTTTTTATTTCAGAAATAAAAAAACTTGTTAGACAAAACTACAAACCTGACAAAAATGTTATATATGTTGGTCCAAAGACAATTTAATAATTACAATTATTTCTATAGTATGACAAGGACAAAAAATTAATATGTTATAACACAAAGACAAATAACAAAATATAAAATTAACAACTAGTTGGTGGTATATTAGTGTTATCTGAAATCATCTTAAATTTCAGACATCTGAATTATAGAAAAAGTGGAGATGTATTATATCAATCCAAATTATTAGTTTCTAAATAATCAAATGTCATTGCTTTCAATCATCACGCATGCAATTGCAAGCTTATACTTTGCTTTGTGTTATACTATTGTATTAATTGTAAACAAAAGAAAAAGGTGATGCCCGACGACCATGTGGTGGTGGACGGCCGGCGTCTCCCTGCCGGCACGGCGGTGCACTTTCCGCTGGCGCGGCTGGCACGTGACAAGACGGCGTGGACGGACCCGCATGAGTTCCGGCCGGAGAGGGTCCTGGCCGGCGGCGAGGGCGAGGGCGTCAGCCTGGTGGCGGCGGTGGGGAGATCAGGATGATGCCGTTCGGCGCCGGCCGGAGGATGTCACTAGTACACAGACCTACTATAGCGGCGGTTGTAAACGTATTTCTACAGACATTTTTCGTAACCGTCTGCGCCGGAGACCAGTATTTCGTAACCGCTTGCGCCGGAGGCCAGTAGAAATAGGATCACAATACAGACGGTTTATCTAGAACCGCCCGTGAAAATCGATTTAAACAGGCGGTTCTGTAAGAACCGCATGTGAAAATCGATTTTCACAGACGGCTGACTTAAACAAACCGCCTGTCAGATTTCCATAGACGGTTTGTTTAAGTCAGCCACCTGTGGAAATAGCCCCCACCCTACCAAATTTTTCAATTTTTAAATTTAAACGAGACCCTATATTTTACCCTAAACCTATTCGATGATGTTCAATTATACCCATATAGTATTTAACTATTTCATACAAGTGGTTTCATGCTCATAAACATAAAATCACACTTATTTACAACATCAAAGTTTCATGCTCACAAACATAAAGTAAATGTATTTACAACAAAGTTTCCACTAGTGCTCACAAACACTATATATATATATATATATATATATATATATATATATATATATATATATTACATCAAAGTTTTCACTAGGGCTCTAATTAATAACCATCTCGAATAAGTTGCAGACAACTGATCTCTGTGAGCGGTCTATACTTTGGGTCACTTAAGGTGCCCGACTCGTCGTGATAATTCCCCTCATGAGGAATGACTTATCTCATGACAAATGAGCAAAAGTCCTCAACTATGACGTACAAAGTACGCTCGCTCATGTTAGTCGCCTTTGGTTGATTAGCAGCTTTCTGAGAGAAAAGTTTATAAACATTAATATATACACTTGACAATACATTTGTAACTTTAATGGGAGAACTAAAATCATGACTATTACTTATATTACCTTAGAAGGGTTCCTGCTATATCGGCTGTTCTGCCTCATGAACTCGCACACGTAGAATCCACACAGGACCGATCCAGGTGGTTGCTTGTGGCACTATATAATAAGAAAGTGGTTATGTATATACTTATAACATCGTGTATGATATGTATTCATAATTTTTCATACGTACCGGCCAATGATGATATATGTTCAATGGCTACCCTGGATTTTCGCACTTTCCTTTTCTTAATTTGTAATATCTATATGCCCTATAATCCCGAAAAGAATCACCATGTTATTCTCAAACTCTCTCATCAATAAAAGTATGCAAGCATATCTCAACTTACAGTTCCAAAAAGTTCAAGAACCGTGCATAGCTCTTAGTCGCATAATCTGCAGAGTCTAATACCAACACCCTTCCTTGCCTAGGATAAATGACAAAGCAGATCCAATGGTCTCTGCACGAAGAAAATTTGAGACGCACGTGTGTATTAGAATAATTAATTTGAACTATAAAAACTCACACTTACCCAAAGTTATACGGGGCCATTATACATTTTCTGTCTTGATATAGAAGCATTGAGATTGCTAGGTAGAAGGCGTAATTGGCTTCAAACTTTTTCTTCAGCTTCTTTTTCTTGTCCTCTCGTTCTTCACCTTCTAACCCCTTCAATTCATCCTCGTCGTCTCCGATTCCGAAGTTGTGCCATTCCTCACATATTTTTATTGGATTTAAATACGCAACCCTTTCATGTTCCCTGTGACGAGGATCCGTACCATATCGCATGATCTGCTCATCATATTGCATTCTGCAAGGCTCACGTTCATGTAAGATATGGAATTAGAATGGATACAACTCACAAATAAAAACACATCCATATTTATTCGTATGAGTAACACTTACACTGCAAACAACGGTATGAGTTGTACATCGAGTCTCTTGAGGTTCATCATCAACCACATGTCCTTGAATGTAATAATGCATGTCTGCCTTTCACTTGCAAATACAGCTGGTGGTATGGACACGTTGATGGTGTCAATGCCAACAGAAGTTGCTCTCATATACCAATCATACAACCTTTTTATACCACTAGGGATCTTGATCAATTTATCCCACTGTAGTAGGGGCCTCCCTGAGTGATAACAATCAGGAACATGTTCGTAATCTTCCTTTATTGGGTTCCTGATATTTACGCTAATTACCTTAGGATTTTTGGCTGACTTCTCGTGCTCATCCAAGTCAAGGGTGCGAGTAGTGCGTTGACGTCCAATCCCTGCCAAAAATCTGCCCACGCCAGCAATATTCTTTTTCTTTGGCTCAAAGGGGGATATGAGTTTGGGTATTGGAAATTTCCTCTTTGGCTGCGGTGGAGTCACCTTTGTTTGTTCTAGATCTTTAGGTGCTGGGCAAGGTGGAGAACTGAATGATGGTTCAAGAGGAGCCATGATCGGTGACGGTGGAAGAGACTGGGTAGGTGGTGATGGTGGGTCTGGAAGAGTCTGGGCAGGTGGTGATGGTGGGTCTGGAAGAGACTGCTCGGGTGGTGATGGTGGGTCTCGAAGAGACTGGTCGGGTGGTGACGGTGGGTCTGTACGAGATTGTGAAGGACCTAACGATCCCTGAGTGAGTGGGAGGGCTTCAGAGGATCGTGTTGACGGTTCACTCAATTGGACATCTCGTCGAGGCCAAAGGATGAAGTTCTTGATAGCCTGTCCGAGTGTCTCAATGTCGGGGCCGGCAATGTCTAGCATGTCATCTTCGTATCCTTGGACGACCGTCACCACTTCAACCTTGCATTAGTACTCTGGAATGTCATCACCATGATACTTGTGTCCTGGGATCGCAAATACTGTGCCTACTACCCTTGTACGATGATTTGAAATACCATATCTTATGACGAGGGAGCACGACGTGGGCATATCAATGTCGTCAACTGCATAGTGAGTCTTGTTTGCCGTTGACGCAACACTGCTTGGAATGGTTCCAGGACTGTGTGTCACCACAAGCTATTGTGATGTTGGGACTGGCTGCATCTCGGGACCCTGACCTGATGTATGTTGTTGAACGGACACCGCACTAGCCAATCTTTGCATCAACTCAGGAGGAGGATTGGACAACATTTGGGACATCATCTCTTGGAAGTCTTTTTTTGCCTCTTCCTTAAAATACGAAGCCATCTCTTCCTTGTATCGATCACGCTTCCTGTACTCACCTTGCCACTGTGGTCCGAATCCTTCTTTCCATCCTTCTTTTGAAGATATGCCTCGAACACGACCAAGATGCTCGGGGTTACCCAAGCCAACAGTTAGGAGGTCCCTATCTCTTCGTGGATTAAATAATCCTTTCTCATGTTCTGCTGCTACCACTAATATGCTCTTAAGTGCTTCATCGGTAGCTGGGTCTTCAAAGGACAGACCGGTCTCGGATTGCTTTGGTTTCCGAGCCATTATCCAGTTTGCGGTCCTTTCTCCAAGTTGCTCGGATAGCACTGGCAACCCTGCCGCCTTCTTGGTAGCCTCTTCTTCCCTCCATTTTTGAACCTATCGTTGGTAACCACCAGTGCCTAAGTGGTGGGGGTACTTGTTCTTTTTTGCGAGTGTAGAATTGGATTCGCTCCGAGCTAAGAACTCTGCCTGTTGCCTCTACTCTATGAAAACCGCCCACTGACCGGCCGAAATCTTGTACTTTTTTGTCGGGTCTGAGCCAGTCTTTGCCCACTTGGTATTCAAGTCGGACCTCCAGTTGCGGAATATGACCGCACATTGCTTCAGTGCAAACTTCTTTACCAGTGGTTTTGAGCCCCGAGGAAAAATAAACCTTGTCAACATCTTGGCCCAAAGCATGTTCCTAACATCGACTGACACATTTTTCCAGTGTTGGATTGTGACGTCAAGATTGTCCCTAACTACGAAACCAAGCGCATTTCGAAACTTAGCTACGGCTTCCACAGGAGCTAGGGGTTGTCCTTTTAGGCTCACTTCTGAGATTCTATATGTCTCATCTGGCCACCTATTCATTCCTCTGTCACCTCGTTTCCGGTCACTCATCTTCCTTTTCCTTGAACTCTTGGTGGTGGTGGTCTCGATCGTTTCCGGTGCATCTTCTTGTGCCATTTCATCTTGAGTTAAAATTTCCCTCAACTCAGATAACACCTCCTATTCATGTCAAAACATACACTCATCAGATTACGAAGGCTAATCCATTGTGGCAGGCTAATCATGAAATTAGGTACAACCATGACATCCTATATGCAAAAATTACCTCATCTGCTTCTGGATTGTAATCAGGGTCACGTTCATATTCACGACGGGCCATCCTCTCTATGCGAGGATCAGTGCCAACGCTTGGTGATTCGTATTCAGGACTAGATGAGCGGGACCCAGTTGCTTGCTCCGCGGGGTGGGACCCCGTTGCTTGCTCCATAGGGTGCGACCCCGGTGCTTGCTCTGTGGGGTGGGACCCTGTTTCTTGCTCCGTGGGGTGGGACCCCGCTGCTTGCTCCATGGAGTCAGACCCCGTTGCTTGGTCCTTGGGTGGAGAACTCATTGTAAAATTCTATACAATTATATTTATATAATTAGTCTATGCTTTTGCGAAAATCTATACAACCGAAAATCAATATAAGGATTCATATATATAACAAGTACTCTACTATTCATAAATAAGCATGAATAAGCATTACAAAAAACAAAATGTAAAAAAATAGGTGGGAACATGCTTTGGACCATTACAAATACTCTAATATTCTATACAAGTACTCTACTACTCTAAATAAGCATGAACAAGCATTACAAAAAACAAAATGAAAAAAATAGGTGGGAACATGCTTTGGGCCATTACAAATACTCTAATATTCTATACAAGTACTCTACTACTCTAAATAAGCATTACAAAAAACAAAATGGAAACAATAGGTGGGAACATGCTTTGGGCCATTACAAATACTCTAATATATATATATATATATATATATATATATATATATATATATATATAGGTGGGAACATTGCTTTGGGAACAAATACCCTAAATTCTATAAACTTTAAATTCATGAAATCAAGTACTCTACTAAACAAAAATCTATGAGGATATCATTTGAATAATCCATTTATTTCTTCATTGAGGGTTTTCCATTCATGGGTGTGTCTTCCTCTTGCTTCCAAATCAGCCCATAGATTATTGTAAAGTCCAACTATGTACATTAAATTTTTACCAATAATATATAATTTCTAAGCATTATGTGCAAAATATGGGTTTTTAATTTAATCATAAATTAAAAGACATTATTATATAAACAATTTTAGGAGGATGTATTTTTATTTTTAGAGGTGTACATTTTTTTCACCATCTCTGTAAATCATCTTGTGTCCATAGGAGGGTTTCTGTCTCTAAAAATGAATATACAGAACCGGTCATATGAAGAGTTCTACCTCTAACCTATATAGAATTAAAATGGGCCAGATTAAGCTCAAGATCCATTATACATGCTCTGACATATCAACAACACTAATGTCTCATTCCTTCAGCTCAAAAAAATCTCATTTAGATCTGTGTATGCAGTCAACTCCCCTCTAATCTATGTATGCAGTCAGGGATCTGTGTATGCAGTCAACTCCCCCTCTAATTTATGAGAAATGATATTATAACATATAATTCTTATATTGTAAAACTATAAGATTTTTTTTAAATGGTTGATAAAAAATTGTAATGTTTGACTTATTAGGACAAACTAAATGTGACATTAAAAAAACGGAGGGGTCGAGTAGGAAGTAGGAACTACAAACATATTACCTTAGTACTTTGATGGACTAGCTAGCTTTCACAATGATAAAAATTAATAACGCCGCAAACATGTTTGCCAGATAAAAAACGTGAGAGAAAACGATTAGTCTTGTAATGAACGATTTGAATGACTTAAATCTATGATACAGAACTTTACTATGTACTCCCTTTATGTGTCAGTCCTTTTGTGGTACTCCGTTTCAAACTGTAAATCATTTTTTTTCTAGCTACAAAGTTTTCACTGTACTTAACTATATATTATGTATAGGTACATACTGTATATCTACAAAAACCGGAACGACTTATAATCTAGAATGTACTCAATATATGTTCTTTCGCTTTCTGAAAAATAACTTTGACAAAATATATATTAAAAATATTAATATTTATGGTGCATAACTAGTATCATTGGAAAGATCTTTGAATCTATTTTTTTAATAAACTTATTTAGAGATACAAATATTACACGTATTCTTTTACAAATCGAGTTAAACTTGACACGAACACTGAAAACAACAAATATTATGAGACAGAGGGAACAGTGAGTGTACATGGTAGTGATAATGCAAAAGAAGCATGTCTCCATGGCTTCCTTCGTCTTCAAATATTTCAACTTGTTGATCCACAATATGTTATTGTAACGGGCTTTGCTGCGGTACCTCTAAATAACTCTGGGTCATCTATTTATTTTGATCACGATCTCTAATAAGTGAAATGTATATCTATTAATTTTTTTTATTTTATAAAATAGAATAGATAAGGAAAGTTTTTTGATATAAAAAATCTTTTGTATAGATATAATTGCTGCATGCGTGATCTGATCTGACAGATAAGTAAACGTTTTTTATTTTGATTACCATATAACTTTATATGTAACTTTATACACTAAATTTTGCATCTAGTAGAATTTGCGTCTGTACGTGGTTAACCTGTGTAACACTTGCGTGCGTGCGTGTGTACGTGGCTAACGTGTATGCAGTTAGCGTGTGTGTAGTTAGCGTGCCCGTCTATGCATGTCAGATGAGTGGTTAGCATGTACGATGTCAACGTGTGCATGGTTAGCGTGTTTAAGTGTTAGTGCAGGTAACATTTTATTATATTATTTGTAACTGTTAGATCCGATAAGCCTTTTACTGTATATAACGTGTCATGTCATGTACATATAATTCACTAATAGATGGATTATATTAGCCAAGATTACAAGATGCCATAATTTATTAACATGTACAACAAAAAATCAAAGTTAATGTGAGTGATTATTATAAAAGGTCATAATTTGAGGAAACGTGTTTAGAGAAATCAGGATGAACGTTTCTCTCCCGACATTAGGGGCATTCAGTATTCCCGTACGTCTTATCATTAGGGGCATGCAGATGAAGTTTTTTTTCTATTTTTTATTAAAATTATTAAGTAATTCATAAAATCTAAAAAATCAATGGCTTAAATTTATTTGAGATATTATATTACCTCCTTATAAAGGATGTATTGTAGCAGTATATGTAGACTAATAATCCATCCAGCCATCTAAAGACATCGTCCTGTGATAAAATTCTAGGTAAGCAATAGGGGGAATAAAATTCTGAGTCCATAATATACTTCGCAATAGGCGGTGGGAGTAGTCTCCCAACTCTCAAGGATATGTTGGGGCTATTTGGCTGGCCATTTAGTTGTTTTTGCACAGAAGCATTACTAATAGTGAATCCTTATACTCTAAGTTTTAACATTCATATCAAGTTCATTACTTCATTACTTAACCGTTCTGGGTAAGCACCTCAACGACCTTCAAGCATGTTGTAAGAAATGAGGCCCGTTGTAACTAGAGCCTCCTTTAGTCCCGTTGGTGGAACCGTGACTTAAAAAAAAAGTCATATCAAGTTCATTACTTCATTACTTAACCGTTCTGGGTAAGCACATGAACGACCTTCAAGTATGTGGTAAGAAATGAGGCCCCTTGTAACTAGAGCCTCCTTTAGTCCCGGTTGGTGGAACCGTGACTTAAAAAAAACCTCCCACTAATTCGCGTCCCATGAAAATCAAACCTGGGACCTCCCGCACTACCACACGCGTACAAACCATCTCACCTACTCAACTTATCTATCAATAGATGAGACTCGTTCCTTTTGAACCCACGCATCGAGAAACCTTTAGTCCCGGTTCGTAACACCAACCGGGACTAAAGGCTGTATCTTTAGTCCCGGTTGGTAACACCAACCAGGACTAAAGGAGACTTTTTAGCCTCGGTTGGTGTTACCAACCGGGACTAAAGATCTATTAGTCCTGAATGCAAAATTTTTTGAGAATAAAGCTCATTTTGGTTGGTCTCCAATATTATCCATATCCAAACCATTTGATAGCAGTAACAAAATAACCATCACCTATTTCTTGCGAGTGACCTTCCATCACTAGACTTCTACCGTAAACCCTATCGCATGGCATACTACATGATTCCTATCATACTAATAGGACTCATAGGATAAAATATCTATGCATGTGAGTTTCAATCAACTCCTGTAACTTAATGTACATCAACATAATAATAAATGCGTGTAAAATAGTGGTTATGCACAGGGACTTTGCCTGGCTAACTTGTTGACACTAAGTTATTGGCTCCATCTTCAGGGCATGATTCACCCATCTCCATCTTCTGGACGTCGTCGCATTGCCCCGGCTTCTGATTCAACCTTATAGGCCATCAATCGATCCATCAACCATCGTTGTTCCTAAATGAAATGCAACGTGCAATGCAATGCTAGCTTAAGCCAATAAGCATGCGACACCAAGATAAATCTGTAACTTATGTTTTATTTGACACCAGAGGCATATTAAAGGTTTATGGGATATAAAACAGTTATGATACATAGATGAAACACATTTTCCATTTTTGTATAGTTTTAGCTATTTTAAACTATTATAATCAAGCATATTAGAAGATAAAACGACTAAGGAATAAGGATCCATTGGACATGAATTTTTACCACAAATCAAACATGCAACAAGTAACCTACTACAAATAAAACTAACATCATATAACTGCAGATATGAATTCAACACTAAAAAACATTAACAACCATCTATAGAAAAACTTTTATACCAGAACAAGTCACATTATGTATCTACTGCATAGATCTAGCTGTGTGGAGTGCAACAAAAATGGTTTGACATTTTTATGATTTTTGTATGATTTACTAGGAATTTTCAAAGTTTCATCCAAATTATACAAAAAAAAAGAAAAAAGAAAATCATATAGGACAAACACTATGCATCCAGGCCCTCAGACTTTATCGAAATCAAAAAAAGATCTTCATACCTTTTCTTAGTCTCGGGCACTTTCGCAAATGAAACCCTGTAAAAAGTGTTAGCAATAGACACATATTTTGGTGTGCCAAAGTCAAGTAACCTCTTGGCCTGATATCTCTTTATATACAAAGTTCAACTTGAGATACAAGTTGCTCACTAAAGCATATTCCTAAGTATCTTACATAGCTACTTGAGAGTCAAGAAAGAGTAAAGCAGAACTAAGCAAAAGTAAAGCTGACTGCTAACTAGTGGCTATAAAAGAAACTAAGAACTAAAGTGCATTACAACACAAGCTTATCTATCAATTCTCCACCTAAGCCTTGCTGCCACTTGTCTTGATGATTTTCTTGAGCCCAATCTTGCTTCTCATGTCTTCAAACTTGGTCTTCCCAAGTGATTTGGTGAGAATGTCTGCTAGTTGCTCTGTTGTAGCAATGTAGTCCCCTGATGCTTCCGTCATCCATGCAGTCTCTGATGAAGCGATACTTGGTCCTTATATGCTTGCTCCTGTCATGGAACACTGGATTCTTGGCAAGTGCCAATGGAGACTTGTTGTCTACCTTCAGCTCCACAACCTCCACTCTTCTTCCAAGCAAATCAGGCAGCAACCTTGATAGCCATAGTGCTTGAGTTGCTGCTGTAGTCATAGCCACATACTTAGCTTCATAGCTAGAGAGTGCTACAATCTTTTGCTTGATTGACTGCCAACTGACCAAGTTGTTGCCTAGGAAGAAGAGGCAACCAGTTGTGCTCTTGCTAGAATCAATGTCACCAGCAAGGTCTGAATCATAGTAACCCACAAACCTTGCTGAGTTCGGTGCCTTGGTGAACTGGAGACCATAGTCAAGTGTCCCTGCCAGATATCTGACGATCCTCTCGACTGCTTGCTAGTGTTCAGTGGTTGGTCTCTCCAAGAACCTGCTCACAAAGGCCACTGCAAATGCTAGGTCTGGTCTGGTGTGGACCAAGTACCTCAAGCTTCCAACCAGCCTCCTGTAATGAGTGGAATCCACCTCCTTTGTTGTACTGTCCTTGCTTAGCTTCAGTCTTTCCTCCATTGGAGTGGCAGCTGGATTGCAATCAGACATGCTTCCCAGCTCCAAAATTCTCTTGGCATAGTGGCTCTGTCTAAGAGTGATCCCACTGTTGCCTTGTTGCACTTCAACTCCAAGGTAGAAGCTGAGTAATTCAAGATCATTCATCTCAAAGGTGGACTTCATCTTGGTCTTGAAGGCCTTCACATCTTCTTCTTTGGCTCCAGTGATGATATGATCGTCGATATAGACCCCCACCAGTAGCACTGAGCCATTTGAGCCTCGTCGGTAGAATGTTGCTTCATGGTTGCTCTACACAAAGCCCATCTTCTTCAGAGTCGAGTCTAGCTTCGTGTTCCGCGCCTGGGTGCCTGCCGCAGCCCATACAAAGCCTTGTGCAGGCGATAGACCTTGCCTTCTTCTCCAGGAATGGCAAATCCAGGCGGTTGCTGAACATAGACCTCCTCTTTGAGCTCCCCATTTAGGAACGCCGACTTGATGTCCATGTGGTGAACTGGCCACCCTTCCTGAGTAGCAAAAGCCAGCAACAGTCTTACTGATTCCATGCGTGCAGGGGCGAATGCATCTTCATAGTCAATTCCCTCACGCTGCACAAATCCGTGAGCAACAAGCCGAACTTTGTGCTTGATCACAACTCCTTCCTCATCCTTCTTCAGCTTGTACACCCACTTGAGGGTGATTGGCCGACGATCGGCCCGAGGAGGCACCAGCTCCCAGGTGCCATTCCGCTCGACGACACTCAGCTCTTCCTCCATTGCTGCTTGCTAGGCCGGGTCATCCTTGGCCTCTGCGTAGGAGGTTGGCTCGCCGGAGTGAGTGAGGTGCAGCTCCGTGAACAACTGCTACACCGGTGGCGGAGTGGGCTGATCCCCGATGAGATCGTTGACGCGGCGGTAGTGCAACTACTCTCCGTCGTGGTAGGCATCCACCCTTTTCTCATCATTTTCCAGGGGAGTAACGTGCTCAACCCGAGGATCAGGGCTGCTTGCCATTGGTGGAGGTGTGGCCGGCGGTGGAGCAAACGCAGCCCTGGAGCCTCCCGACCAGTTTGGTGCTAATGGGGATGGAGTCAGCGGCAATCCATCGCCCCCTACTTCTTGAGCTGATGGAGACTCCGGCGTAGCATAGCGTGGCGAAGGACTTGGCGATGGTGATGCCGAGCTAGGAGCTCCAGACACTACCTCCAACCATAGGTACTCGACGGTGAATTCGCTGCTGCCCTCCTCCGAGGTGTCAGCCACCAAAGATGCCCAGTCCCAGCCGCAGCCTTCGTCGAACACGACGTCATGGCTGATGTGCACGTGCTGGGACACTGGATTGTAGACCCTGTAGGCCTTCGTGCCCTCCGCATAGCCGATGAATACGTCGGCCTTGCCACGGTCATCAAGCTTGCGGAGCTGCATTAGGCGCCTGGTCTAGGCGACACAACCGAACACCTTGAGGTGGCCTAAAGTCAGTGATCGACCATGGCACGCCTGAAAGGTCCTAGATGGCTAGAGGGGGGGGGGGTGAATAGCCTAATAAAAATTCTACAAATCACTAGAGCAAAGGTTAGATAACACTTAAGCGAAGCTTTTTGCTCTAGCTCTACTAGGGGTGCAAATCCACCTATCCAATGCGATTCTAGTTGATTAAGTGCCTATCAAACAATAGCAAGAACCTAAGGCACTTAACTTGAGCTAGCAAGAACAACTAACAATCTAAGTTAACTAGCAAGCTAACTAGACAAGATATGAAAGAAGTAAATGCAAGAGAGGAGGTGATTGATATACCGATGCCTTGTGATATATGGATGTCAATGTAGAGAACCAATCACAATGAATACCAATGAGTAGCCGGGAGACAAAGTTGATACACAATTTTTCTCCCGAGGTTCACTTGATTGCCACCAAGCTAGTCCCCGTTGTGTCGACTACTCAAATGGTGATTCAGTGGCTAATAGGCGTTTCACAAGCCTAGCCCACTTTCCGAGCGCCACAAGAATCCACCCAAATGAGAGTAACTCAATGACATGAGCAATCCACTAGAGTTACCCTTTGGTGCTCCGCCGAGGTGAGTACAAGCCCTCTCACAAGTCGTCAAAGCCAGCCGCAAACAATCACCAAGTGCGCCGAAGCTTCCTCAATTGCACAAGCCGTCTAGGTGTTGGCAAACACCAAGAATAACAAGAAACTTCGCAGTGATGACGATGACCAAGTGCCACTAAGATGCAATGCAATGATCAAGCACTTGGATCACTCAAACTCTCACAAGAATGCAATTGAAGCAAAGAGAGATGAGTTGGGGGCTATCTCAAGCAAGCACAAGTGTATCAAATGAATAGGAGGTGCAAGAGATGGCCCTAGGAGCCGACCAAAACACTTATATAGCTTCCACCACCGAGCTAGACATTTTGCCCCTTGAACACAGCTTTCTACGTCACTCCGGACGCTACCTGCATGGGGGTCCAGACCATCGCGTGCGCGTCTGGACGCGCTGCCATTTGAATCTACCCGTTGGCGCCTCTTTCTGGTGCTGACACGTCTCCTCCGGACGCTCGCAACAGTGTGAGTTCGGACTAAAACGCTGAGCGTCCGGACTCAACACAGAGCCGGTCCAGAGAGCCTCCAGACTCCGGACGCTCATCCGGAGTTCAGCGTCCGGACTGCACATAGCGTCCGGTCGCTTTGCAAAGAACATCCAGAGAGCTCCTTTGCTCTGGACGGTTGTCCAGAGTCAGCGTCCGGACTGTCATTAGCGTCTGGATCCCCTGTGTGCCGAGGCCGAGGCTTAGGGTATGCCTCCGAACGCATATCCATTGGTCTGGACTGCATCTCACTAGCGTCCGGACCTGCGTCCGGAGCTCTGTCTCGTTCCAAGCTGAGCTGTCTCTTCTTCTCCAAGTCTTTAAGTGCTAACACCATGTCTTCTAAACATTTATACCCTGTGTTAGCCTTTACAATATATTTTCTTGGATTTTATTTCATTTCTTGTGTCACTTAGCTTCATTTTAGATATGCAATGCAAATGACCTAGTGGCACATGATAACCGCAATCGACACGAGTTTTCCCTTCTTGATAGTACGGTTATCTGTCCTAAATGTGATCACACTCTCTATAGTGTCTTGATCACTAAACCGAAAATGGCCCTATGAATATACCTTTGCCTTGAGCCATTTCCAATCCATATTTTCCTTGTCCACGGAGCACTTGATTCATCATGATCATCCTTCAAGCTCCATGTGTCAAGGTGGATTACCCTATCTTGATTATGCACTTAGCAATAGGGTTAGTCCATGGGTTTCATCAATTAACCAAAACCAAACATGGGCTTTCAATCTCCCCCTTTTTAGTAATTGATGACAACCTTTCACAAAGGAATATATATAATGAAAATACCAACATTGGTAGTATTAGCTCCCCCTACATATGTGATATATGAGTTTGGTTCATTTTGATCACATATGCATGAATAGGAATTGCGGAAGAGTGAATGCTACCAAATGATGCTAAGGTATAAGGGATGGACCTTTGAAGCGTGATACCAATCGAAGTGCAATGTGAAACCATCCTTAGCACCATAAATGCCTAGAAACCACTTGAAAAACTATTTGAGAGCAAACTTGAAATACCACTTGAAAGACACTACTTGGAAAAATCTAAGCATGCTAGTACTTCAAGCATCAAGTCAATTATGTTTCTAGCATTCACCACACAAGCATATCATGAATATAAATACATATGCAAGCAAGCACTTACGAATGCACAAAGATATGCAACAACTTTATTCATAGGCTTGCTACCTACTTGTGTGCTTTTATTTTCAAATTTTCAAAAATATATTTTTCTTTATGTACTACTTACCTCTCCCCCTTTGTCATCTATTATCATAAAAGATGTGCTCAAAGTATTTATTATTGGAGAGAAGCTTAGTTGTGATTCAATCTAGATTACTTGCCCCAAGATGTTTAACTCGGTTTAAATCATGAACAAGCTTTTCACACATCCTAGAATGGCTATCTTGCACATGTTGAGCTAAACATTTGAAGTTCATATTCTAGATCAAACACTAGGATTGCAAGCCACAAATATGTTATATGCTACCACTAGATCATATCAAGCATAGAAGCAATAGTGGTACCATATAAGCATCAAACCATTTGGTTTTCATGAATGATCCTAATGAATTGATGTCTAGATGCACTAACAAGTCCTAATATAGGATGAATGACATGTCAATCAACTTGTACCTTGCATAGCTCGAAGGAGAGGCATGTCATATATGGGGGTGCATCAACACATATTTGAGAAGTCAAGAATGTTCAATTCATTCCTTAACTTGCAAAATCTCTTCTCATCTAATGGCTTGGTGAATATATCGGCAAGTTGATCATCGGTGCCAACACTTGTGATTTTGATATGACCCTTGAGTTGATGATCCCTTATGAAGTGGTGCCTTACATCAATGTGCTTGGTTCTTGAATGTCGAACCGGATTGTTGGTTAGCTTCACTGCACTTTCATTGTCACATAGCAATGTCACTTGCTTGAATTTGATTCCAAAGTCATCCAAAGTTGCTTTCATCCAAAGCAATTGAGCACAACAACTACCCGCACTTATGTATTTGGCTTTAGCGGTAGAGAGTGCAACACTATTTTGCTTCTTTGATGACCAAGATATAAGTGACATGCCTAGAAATTGACATGTGCCCGATGTGCTTTTTCTATCAATTTTGCATCCCGCATAGTCGGAGTCCGAATATCCAATTAACTCAAAGTTAGACCCCTTGGGATACCACAATCCAACATCTTGTGTATGTTTCAAGTATCTCAATACTCTCTTTGTAGCCTTCAAGTGACTTTCTCTTGGAGAGGCTTGGAATCTTGCACACATGCATACACTAAACATCACATCCGGCCTAGAAGCGGTCACATAGAGTAGGCTTCCAATCATAGACCGATATAACTTTTGATCCACCATGTTGCCACTAGCATCACTATCCAAGTGTCCATTAGTGCCCATTGGTGTGCTAATGCCTTTTGACTCTTCTAAGCCAAATTTCTTCATCATATCCTTGATAAACTTTCCTTGACTTACAAAGGTGTCATTCTTCAATTGCTTGATTTGAAGACCAAGGAAGTAGCTAAGTTCACCAATCATTGACATTTCAAACTCATTTGCCATCATCTTGCCAAATTCTTCACAAAATTCTTGATTGGTTGAACCGAATATGATGTCATCCACATAGATTTGGAGCACAAATAGATCCTTGCCAAGCTTCTTGGTGAAGAGAGTAGTATCAACCTTCCCCATGATGAACCCTTTAGATAGAAAGAAATCTCTTAATCTTTCATACCATGCTCTAGGTGCTTGCTTCAAGCCATATAAAGCCTTCCTCAACTTGTACACATGGTTGAGCTTCTTGTCATCTTAAAATCCGGGAGGTTGCTCAACATATACTAGCTCATTGATATAGTCATTCAAGAAATCACTCTTCACATCCATTTGGTATAGCTTGATGTTGTGTGCACATGCATAGGCCAATAGAATCCTTATTGCCTCTAATCTTGCAACTGGTGCATAGGTTTCTCAAAGTCAAGACCCTCAACTTGAGTGTATCCTTGAGCTACCAATCTTGCTTTGTTTCTCACAACTATACCATCTTGGTCTTGCTTGTTTCTAAATACCCATCTTGTGTCAATCACATTGTAGTTCTTGGGTCTTTCAACTAGCTCCCAAACTTGGTTTCTAGTGAAATTGTTGAGCTCTTCATGCATAGCATTGACCCAATCAACATCTTGTAGGGCTTCTTCAATCTTTGTTGGCTCTATGGAAGATACAAATGAGTCGTGTTCACAAAAGGATGCCAATCTTGATCTTGTTTGAACACCACTTGTAATGTCACCAACAATTTGATCAATGGGGTGATCTCTTGTAATGTTGGTCGATTGGAGAGTTGGAACTTGATTGCTTGAGCTTGGTTGAGATGAACTAGCAACTTGTTGATCTTGCAATTGAGAACCACTAGCTTGCATGGGTGAGTTGAGCACTTGATCTTTGTCATCTTCAATGTCAATCACTTATCTTGGCCGAATATCACCAATATCCATATTCTTCATGGCCTTTGACAATTGAGATCCACTCACATCTTCTAGATTCTCATTTTCAACTTTGGAGCCATTGGTTTCATCAAATTCAACATCATGAACCTCCTCAAGTATACCACTAGCCGAATTCCATACTCTATAGGCTTTGGTTGTGGTTGAGTAACCAAGTAAGAACCCTTCATCACATTTCTTGTCAAACTTCTCAAGTCTTGTGCCTTTCTTCAAGATGTAGCATTTGCAACCAAAGACTCTAAAGTATGCAATGTTGGGTTTTCTTCCATTCAATAGCTCATATGGTATCTTCTCCATCATTGGGTGACAATACAATCGGTTGCTAGAGTAGCAAGCGGTGTTGATAGCTTCGGGCCAAAAGGATTGACTCACATTATATTCACTAAGCATAGATCTTGCCATGTCAATCAATGTCATATTCTTCCTCTCAACAAGGCCATTGATTGAGAAGTGTACTTGGCCGAGAGTTGATGCTTTATTCCCAATTCATCACATAGCTCTTCAACTCTTGTATTCTTGAATTCACTTCCATTGTCACTTCTCACCTTTTTTATGGTAGTTTCAAACTCATTGTGACACCTCTTGACAAAAGATTTGAAGGTGACAAATGTATCACTCTTGTCATTGAGAAAGAATACTCAAGTATATCTTGTAAGATCATCCACTATGACAAATTCATACTTATTCCCTCCAATACTAGTGTAAGTTGTTGGACCAAACAAGTTCATGTGCAACAACTCAAATGCTCTACTAGTACTCATCATGATCTTCTTAGGATGGGTGTTACCAACTTGTTTGCCGGCTTGACAAGAGCTACAAAGTTTGTCCTTCTCAAACACAACATATTTCAAGCCTCTTACTAAGTCATGCTTGATCAATCTATTCAATTGCTTCATGTCAACATGACCAAGCCTTCTATGCCATAACCAACCCATACTTGATTTGGAGAGCAAGCAAGTAGACAATTGCGATTCACTAGCATTGAAATCAACTAGGTAGAGGTTCTCATATCTAAAGCCCTTGAAGATCAAGTTTGAACCATCTACACTAATGATCTCAACATCATCTACTCCAAATATGCACTTGAATCCAAGATCACATAATTGAGCTACCGATAGCAAATTGAAGTTCAAGCTCTCAACTAGCAAGACATTGGATATGCTCAAATCATTGGATATTGCAATCTTACCAAGTCCCTTGACCTTGCACTTGCCATTATCACCAAATGTAATACTATCAATGCCATCATTGGTGTTGGAGTTGATTGATTTGAACATTCTAGAATCCTCAGTCATGTGTTGAGTGCACCCACTATCAAGCACCCAATGCCTTCCTCCAGCTTTGTAATTGACCTACAAAACAAATTAGTTCTTCTTAGGTACCCATACTTGTTTGGGTCCTCCAAAGTTAGTGACCAAGGATTTTGGCACCTAAATTGCCTTCTTCTTTGGGCCAACAATGGGTGTACCAACATACTTAGCCATGATACCTTTAGCACTTTTGGTAAGCATATAACAAGAATCAAAGTGCATAGAGGTAGCTTTAGCAAACTTGGTTTGGCTCATGTTATGTTTGCAATATTGGTCAACATGCCCCACTTGCTTGCATTTATTGCAAAACCGACCATTGCTCCTCACAAAGCTAGGCTTTGGAGTTACAAAGGCCGACTTGCCCTTCTTGGGGGTATAGCCTAATCCCTCTTTGCAAATGGAGAATCTTTGGCTACACAAGCACTTTAGTAAGCAGGCATCTCCACCATATGCCTTACCCAAAGCATGAGTGAGTTCATTAACATTATTTTTCAATCCTTCATTTTCACTCACTAGTGTAGCATCAACCTTTGAGCTCTCACTAGTGGATGTGCAAGTGGAAGTGCTAGTATTGGTTGGTGCAACAATGATAGGAGTGAAAAATGATTCATCTAGAATATCACAAGTTACTCCAATGTCACATGATGCAACAATCTTATCCTTGTTTTGATCAAGGAGGGAAGAGTGAGCTTTCTCAAGCTTGTAGTGAGTCCTCTCAAGCTTCTCATGGGCTTCCATTAACCTCTCATGAGATCCATTGAGCTCATCAAAGGATTGTTCAAGATCCTTGAGCTTCTTGTTCAATTCTTTGCACTCTTTCCTCTTTGTCTCAAAGCAAACATAAGTTTGTTTCATCATATCTAAGAGTTCCTCCTTGGAGTACTCCTCATCATCACTAATATCATCATCACTATCACTATCATCATGAGATTGTACCTTTGTTGGCTTAGCCATGAAGCATGATGGAGTGTCGAAGATGGATGGCTTGTTGTTGATAGCAATGCTTGACAATGCCTTCTTCTTGGTCTTCTTCCTCTCATCATCACTAGATTCATCATCGGAGGAATCATCACTATCCCAAGTCACCATGTATGATTCACCTTTCTTCTTCTTGGTGAATGATAGCTTCTTCTCCTTCTTGTCATGCTTGCTCTTCTTCTCATCATCATCACTATGATTGGGACAATCCGCAATCATGTGATCGGTGCTCTTGCACTTGTAGCATCTCTTCACATATTCATTGCCCTTGAAGTTGTCTCTTCTCTTTCTAGCACCATAGCCTGTCTTCTTTATGAACTTGCCAAAATTGCGCACAAAGAGGGCCATCATCTCATCATCAATATCACTTGCTTCTTTATCATCACTAGAATCTTGCTTTCTTGCTTTGCTCTTGCTCTTGGATAATGAAGCCTTGAATGCTAAGCTCTTTTTCTTCTTCTCTTCTTCCGTGACCTCTTCTTATTCACTTTCTTCATTGTATTGCTCTTCGGACATGATCTCACCAATTACTTCATTGGGAGTGATTTTGTCCAAACCATCTCTCCTAATTATTTGCCTCAAGGTTTTATATTTCTTGGGCAAACAACCAAGAAATCGGTTTGAGAAGATCGGTTTGAGAAGTCCTCATCCTTGACCTTCTCACCCAAGCTCTTGAGATCATTGATGATCACTTGGAGCCTATGGAACATCTCCGGGATGGACTCATCATCCTTCATCTTGAAGTGAGATAGCTTGTCCTTGAGCATATACAACTTGGCATTCATTACCGTTGAAGTGCCTTCATAAGTATCTTCAAGTCTCTTCCACACTTCACTTGCCTTTTCAAGATCCTTGATTTGTTCAAACACCTTGGAGTCAATGCCATTGTATATGACATTGAGTGCCATGGTGTTGCATTGTCAGTTCTCTTGCTCTCTAGGTGTGGGGATTTCTTCATCAAGGATGACAAAGTTCTTTTTGGTCACACTCCACACCTTCTCATGTATTGAGCCTAGATGCATCTTCATCTTCCTCTTCCAATAATCAAATGATGTGCCATCAAACATTGGTGGTTTGCTTCCCACATGGTTGAATGATATTTGAGCCATCACTAACACCAAAGGTTATTAAGCCTTCATAATAGCGGTGATCATGGCTCTGATACCACTTGAAAGGTCCTAGATGACTAGATGGGGGGTGAATAGCCTAATAAAAATTCTACAAATCACTAGAGCAAAGGTTAGATAACACTTAAGCGAAGCTTTTTGCTCTAACTCTACTAGGGGTGCAAAGCCACCTATCCAATGCGATTCTAGTTGATTAAGTGACTATCAAAAAATATCAAGAACTAAGGCATTTAACTTGAGCTAGCAAGAACAACTAGCAATTTAAGCTAACTAGCAAGCTAACTAGACAAGATATGAAAGAAGTAAATGCAAGAGAGGAGGTGATTGATATACCGATGCCTTGTGATGTATGGATGTCAATGTAGAGAACCAATCACAATGAATACCAATGAGTAGCCGGGAGACAAAGTTGACACACGATTTTTCTCCCAAGGTTCACTTGGTTGCCACCAAGCTAGTCCTCGTTGTGTCGGCTACTCAAATGGTGATTCGGTGGCTAATAGGCATTTCACAAGCCTAGCCCACTTCTCGGGCGCCACAAGAATCCACCCAAATGAGAGTAACTCAATGACACGAGCAATCCACTAGAGTTACCATTTGGTGCTCCGCCAAGGTGGGTACAAGCCCTCTCACAAGTCGTCGAAGCCGGCCGCAAACAATCACCAAGTGCGCCGAAGCTTCTTCAATTGCACAAGCCGTCTAGGTGTTGGAAAACACCAAGAATAACAAGAAACTCCGTGGTGATGACGATGACCAAGTGCCACTAAGATGCAATGCAATGATCAAGCACTTGGATCACTCAAACTCTCACAAGAATGCAATTGAAGCAAAGAGAGATGAGTTGGGGGCTATCTCAAGCAAGCACAAGTGTATCAAATGATCACTCCGGACGCTACCTGCATGGGGGTCCGGACCATCGCGTGTGCGTCCGGACACCCTGCCATTTGAATCTGCCCGTTGGCGCCTCATTCTCGTGCTGACACGTCACCTCCGGACGCTCGCAACAGTGTGAGTCCGGACCAAAATGCTGAGCGTCCGGACTCAACATAGAGCCGGTCCAGAGAGCCTCCAGACTTCGGACGCTCGTCCGGAGTTCAGCGTCTGGACTGCACATAGCGTACGGTCGCTCTGCAGAGAGCATCCAGAGAGCTCCTTTGCTCCGGACGGTCGTCCGGAGTCAGCGTACGGACTGTCATCAGCGTCCAGATCCCCTGTGCGCCGAGGCCGAGGCTTAGGGTATGCCTCCGGACGCATATCCATTGGTCCGGACTACATCTCACTAGCATGTGGAGCTCTGCCTCGTTCCAAACCGACCTGCCTCTTCTTGTCCAAGTCTTCAAGTGCTAACACCATGTCTTCCAAACATTTGTACCCTGTGTTAGCCTTTACAATATATTTTCTTGGATTTTATTTCATTTTTTGTGTCACTTAGGTTCATTTTAGATATGCAATGCAAATGACCTAGTGGCACATGATAACCGCAATTGACACGAGTTTTCCCTTCTTGAGAGTACGACTATCTATCCTAAATGTGATCACACTCTCTATAGTGTCTTGATCACTAAACCGAAAATGGCCCTATGAATATACCTTTGCATTGAGCCATTTCCAATCCATCTTTTCCTTGTCTATGGAGCACTTGATTCATCATGATCATCCTTCAAGCTCCATGTGTCAAGGTGGACTACCCTATCTTGATTATGCACTTAGCAATAGGGTTAGTCCATAGGTTTCACCAATTAACCAAAACCAAACATGAGCTTTCAACGCCTCATATGGTGTGATGCCTTCTAGAGCTCGCGTCGGGGAGCGGTTCAAGAGGTGAATTGCCGTCATCACGGCCTCCCCCCAAAACCGGGCTGACAACCGGCGCTGTTTGAGCAGAGCACGCGTCGTGGCCACCACAGTTTGGTTCCTGCGCTCAACGACTCCATTTTGCTACGGGGAGTGAGGAGCATTGAAGTGTCTCTTGATACATTGATCGACGCAGTAGGAGCTGAACTCGGCGACGGTGAACTCGCCGTTGTTGTCCGTGCGCACGATTCTGCAGCCTTGATGCGCTTGATCGCCTCCCCGACGACATCCTTGGTCGGCAGCAGCGCCACCCACATGTAGCAAGTGGCATCATCCACCAGAAGTAGGAAGTAGCGGTTGCCGGCAGGGGTCACCAGCGTCACCGGTCCACATAGGTCACCGTGCACCAGCTCCAGCTGCTCTTGGGCACGGTACGACGTTGCGGCCGGGAAGGAGCGTCGCTTCTGCTTGGTGGTGACGCAAGTGTCACATACTTGCTCCACGTGGTCGATCTTGGGGATCCCACGAGCCATCTCCCCCTTGCTCAGCCCCCGGAGTGCGTGGAAGTGCAGATGGCTGAGCCTCTCATGCCACTGCCACGCCTCGTCGTCCTTGCGCGTGGCGAGGCAGCATGGCTGGGCAACTTCTAGATACAGTATGTAGAGGCAGTTAGGTCCTTGGTGTACCTTGGCGAGCAGCCGTCGACTGTGATCCCAGATACGCAGCACGCCACCGTTGATCTCCACCCTAGAGCCGCCCTCGTCCAACTACCCAAGACTCATGATTGAGTTCTTGATGGCCGGGATGAAGTACACCTCGTGCAGCACGCGGTGCTCGCCGGTCTTGCCCTGGAACACGATGGAACCGACACCGCGGATGTCCAATTTGGACGCGTTTCCGAAACGCACGGTGCCGTGGATGTCAGTGTTCAGGTCAGCGAAGAGCTCGCGGCGGCCCGTCATGTGGTGCGTCGCCCCGCTGTCGAGGTACCAACCTCCCGTCTTGTCCTCATCTTTGTCGATGCCGAGGTAGGCGCGGGCGCGTGGCTCTTCCAAGGTGACTTCTTGCACGGCGTAGGTGTACGCAGGCGTGTCCTTGTCCAGCTCGATGAAGGCGTGCGCCATGAACAGAGCACCGTCCTCCACGCACTTGGCGTACTGGGCGCGCCCAGCGTACCCTCCAGCACTGCCGCCGTGACCTCCACCGTGATGACCACCTTGATCGCCTCTACGTCCTCCGCCGCGATCTCCACAGTCACCGCCACCACCGTCGTGGCCACCGCCGCTATCTCGGCGCGGCAGGCGGCAATCGCGCGTCCAGTGACCCTCCTGGCCACAGTTGAGGCAGGTGTTCGGCCCGCGGTCGTCAGCGGGAGGGTTATACCCATCACCGCGGCCACCGCCGCGCGCGCCGCCGTGGCCCTTCTGCTTCCTTCCTCCGCGGCCTTGTTGGTACCTAGGGGCTAACCCGCCGGAGTCGTCCGCGCCCTTCTTCTCCTTCTTCCACCGCGCTCTCCACTGCTCCTCAGTGTACATGAGCTTGCCTCCGACGGTGATCGGCTCGGTCGGCGCTTGCTCTTCGCGATCGCCCACCACCTTGAGCCTCCCGGACACCTCCTCGAGCGTGAGCGCCTCAAAGTCGAGGAATTGCTCGATGGCGACGACGATCTGTGCGTACTTTGTCGGCACCGTGCGAATGAACTTCTCGACGATGCACGACTCGGTGATGTCCCGATCGCCGTGGATGACGAGCTGCTGGTGTAGAGTCGACAGTCTGATCACAAAGTCCTCAACTTGCTCACCGGGCTTGATGTTGACATTCTCCCAGTCTCGGCGAAGGCGCTGCAGCATCGCCCGGTGGACCCTGTCCACGCCGATTCGTGCTGCAGCGATGGCGTCCCACTCTTCCTTCGCCGTTGCCTGGTCGATGAGCAGGATGCCCATCTCCTTGGGTACGGCCGCCACGATCACCTCAAGGGCCCGCCGATCGTCGCGGTACTGCACCGGACCACCTTCGACGGCCTCCCACATGTCGCGCGCCTGCATCCGGAGCTTCATCATCTACGACCACTCGTGGTAGTTGGTCTTGTCGAGCATCGGCCATGTCGTGCCGCTGCCAAAGTCGCGGTAGACGACCCGGTCATGCGGCGACTCGTGGCATCCGCTGCCGCATCCACGCCTTCGATCGCGCGGGGACTGAGAGCGGTGCCGATCCCTCCGATCGTGCGGGCTCTCAGAGCGCCTGGGCTCCTTCTCCTCCGTCTCTGTGGCGATCTCCGCCCGTGCGGTCCTCGCCGCCTCCTCTGCTGTTGTCGGCCTGCCTTGCCGCCTGGATTGCCGCCGCCGCTGCTGCCTCGGTAACTAGCAGAAGCGCGGCCCGGCTGTTGGAGTCGCCCTGCGCTCCATCACCGGAGCCTGAGACCCCGTCCTCGACGGTCTTGGCCTTGGCCTTGGTGGCGGCGGTGGTGGCGGCGCGCTCAGCAGAAGTCAACATGGCTAGGAGGGTTGGTAGGAAAGGGTAGGGTTTTTGTGCTCTATGGAAACTCTGCTCAATAGACACAGATTTTGCCGTTGCAGGTGATGACTTAATGACGCTATTGTCTTTTTTTTCCTCTGAGTACCAGATGCCACTGTGAATGGAATGGGCTACAAGACCCACCAATCAATAACAATGTCAAGGTTACTTGAATTTTGGAATAAGTGGGAGATTCAGTGCTGCAGCTCTTTCTGTTGCTTACTGGACACCTCAGGCGCCGGAAGATCTGGGCCCCCTTAGGGTATCCATATGGTTGGCTTACGTGGGGGAAGATTTGGTTGCTGTTTTTGCCCTTGGTCTCTTTTCCCAGTACGAGAAATACATTTTAGGAAGGGAGGAGTCATTTGGGGACACATCTGTTTTCCTTTGGGTGCCTTTCCTCCTAGTGCACCTGGGTGGCCAAGATTCCATAACTGCATTTTCCATCGAAGACAACAACTTATGGCTGAGACACCTGCTGAATCTCGGAATCCAGGGGACTCTAGCCTTGTATTTTTCTGGAAATCAATACACAGACTGAATTCGCAGGTGCTATTCCCTGCACCGTTCGTATTTGTTTCTGGAATAATAAAGTATGGGGAGAGAACATGGGCGCTGAGGACTGGGAGCCGAGATGGCCTTTGGAAATCAAGTTTCAAGCGCAAGAAACGACGACAGCAGGGCTCACACTCACAGGAAGAAGAAATCCATGCGAATGGCAGCGGTGGCGTCTGTTGTATTTCCAGCAGGGCCAGGGCATCGTATGCTCTTCAGACGGTGCATCTTACTCAAGGATTGTTTGCTGGGCGAACCATGCTCCAGCTGGGAGATGGAGCTAAAGAAAATTTTGAGAAGTACTTCAAGACAGACAGAGTAAGAGTAGGAGTAGAAGAGAAGATCCGGATCACGGTGATGGAGCTTGGCATGATGTTCGATCTCTTGTACACTAAGGCCATGGTGCTGCAGAGTAAAACCGGTTGCCTATTTCGGTGTGCTGCCCAGGTCTCCATGGTAGTTGCTTTTGTGCTCTTCGTGGTGCAAGATAACCATGCACACAAGCACAGCAGCAGGGTTGATACTGCCATCACCTATACCTTATTCGTTGGGGCCATACTTATGGAAGTCTGTTCTGTTGCTACGGTGATAGTGTCGCCATGGACAAGGGCTCATGTGGATGACAGTCGCTTCCTTGGATGGCTTTACAGTAGTAGCAGCAAAGCTTTCTCTTTCTCTCCTGTGATGAAGGCCATCGTCCGACGATGCAGAAACATGCTGCGGCTGCCATCATGCCAACAAAGACCGTCAACAAGTTATTCAATAGGGCAGTATAACCATGTAGACTTCTTTGTCGGAGCCCCTATACCAAAAATAATCTGTAAGGTCATCAGTTTAGTTGGTGTGGGGAAGCTATGGTTAGTGAAGCGTGTTGAGGCCCTGCGCATCGTCGACTACGTTGTGAGATGGTTTGACAGTTCGCCAGAGGAGTACTTTAGCAGCAGACGGCTACAGCTTGGTCGGAGATTGAACTACACACTCTGCCTACCCTTTGAGCACGCTCTTTACCGTCTACAAATATACATGGACCTGCACATAATTAGGCACTTTGACGGATCAACTGCTCATCATGCAGATGACGTGTTGCAACTAAGGGACGACTGTGAAAAGCTATCAAACTACATGGCCTATCTCACGGAGTTGTATCCTTCCATGCTTCCGGTCAGCACTAGGGGAACAGGTGGAGGACTCCCCAGCGGCGGATCAAATCGTGTCGTTGACAGGCTAAAAATTCTGGAATGGCAAGAAGAAGTGTTGCTCAATGGTTCGGAGCCAGATTCAGCCTCTCCCTTCAAACCAGTACCTCCAGGAAACGACGACTCGGATTTTTTGAAACGATCACTGGAGGAGATAAGGGAGATGTGTGGATGAGGCTGCTTGTTTACGCGGCCGGCAAGTGCGGCGGCGAGCTACACGCGCGGCAGCTTGGCAACGGATGTGAGCTCCTCACCATTGTGTGGTTACTCATGCTGCATCATGGTCTTGGCGATGCAGCACCGGAGGTGAACCTCCTGACCTCTGACGATCCTAGCTTAGCCGAGCTAGGGTCAATAGTGGCAGCTGAAGGAAGTAACTGGGTACGAAGGCCAGAGCAGCCACGTTACGCCTTCGACTTTTCCAGTTCCCCGCCGCCGGCAGAGGCAGCAGCGTCGCGTCAGAGTGAGAGACAACAGCAGCTGCAGCTCGCAGTCGCAGGCATGGTGCAACGGATTATGCCACGGGTTATGGCCGAAGCGGAACAGTCTGTGGCTGACGGTACAACACTGATTATTCATTGTGTTATCCAGCGATCTCCGCCGGGTGGGTCATTAGAGAACCATGAAACCGGCGGAACATCCGGCGAGGCGGGACGAGATGACGCGGCGACACCGTCGTCGTCTGAGATTGAGGAGGAAGATGTGCCCATGGGCGATGGTGCAAAATGAAGGCTCGCGACACGCGTAGCGCTAGTTTCTCTGCCACTCGACAGATATCCTAGTAGACTGCCTTATATATACTAGTGGACATGCACGCACGTGTTTATCGTTGAGTGTTTATTATAATGGCCACGTGTTTATAGTTGAGTGCTTATTGTAATGGCCGTATATATATGACTATAAATTCAGGAGGTCAATCCGCAAACAAAAATGTTATTGTTGCAGTTGAAACATATAGTACATGACAACAGAAAAGAAGAGGCAATCATGGAGACAATATAATTTACTGTACATTTGATAATCACTGAATTTTAAAGCATTTCATTGTTTCACAGACATAGTCTCTATAGCATGGGGAAGCCAGTTACTGGGCCTAGATATACATTGTCGCATTCAAGGATTTATTTTTAAACAAAATTCTTAAAAATCAGAACTCTGATGATGAATTGAAGCCACCTAGTCACCACAATTCAAAATACTGAGATAATGTTTGGTAATGGGATATAATGAAGTTCACCTTATCAGTGGATCCTTGATCACAGATGGCATAACCATACAAGATGTTCATGATAGCACCGAAGCCAGGATATCTCTTGGATAATGTCTCAAGTGTGCCATTCTGTTCCAATAGCTCTAGGTGGCTTAACAAATCCTGATCGATACCCTTCCAAAAATACCATAACGGTGGTTCCTGTGTGAAACATCATACAAAATTATGATTAATCTATACTATAATTCCCAGTCAATAAAATAGAACTACAATGTAAATCCAATCTTGCTAACATCATAAGTCACCTAGAAAGATCAAACCAAATTGTATTATAGTGTCATTTTCCCCCAAGCCATTCACCCATCATATGCTTCCTTGTATCCACCTGATGGAACACACCATTCCAGTATTTAGTGTATTATAATAACAATATCAAACAAAATTCAGATTAATCCTCACAAAATTCCCAATCAATAGAATGGAATTAATCCAATCTTGCTAACATCATAAGTCACCTACAAAGATCAAACCAAAGTCTATTATAGTGTCATTTTCCTGGATTAAAATACAGATGGCTAATTAAAACCCAGATACCATAAGAACCGTCGAGGGCATGTCATTGCATTCTACAGTTAAACATGTGTTTCCATTGTTTGTGCTTGTCATCCTAGTGCTAAGGTATCCTGTGAAATTCTTCTTTAGAGAAGTCCCATTTAATTGAGATCCTCAATTCAATATCAGGCAAAGGATCAGAGAAAGTTTGAGCAGGCATTGCCAATTGAGATTACCAAAAGGAAACATATGGTATTCCTTCAAGAGTAAAATACACTGGCGGCCCTTTAACTTGTCAGCATGTGCCACTTTGGTCCATGAAGTTGCAAACGCGAAAAAATTGCCCCTGAACTTGTCAGTCTGTGCCACTTTGGTCCATAAACTTGCAAACGCGAAAAATGGCCCCTGAACTTGTCGACCTGTGCCACTTTGGTCATGAACAGTAACCGTGAAAATAACACTGGCTGCATGCCACTATTCTGCTATGTGGCCGCCTCTCGTAGGCCGTGCATACCACTGTTTGTGGTGATGAACAGCAGACCGTGTATGGCACTGTTCTGCCACATCAGCGATGAACAATACCTTTTGATAGTTTTTTACGGTACTTATATTTGTTTATTTCATAGCTAATTATTGGTGCATGCTAAATTCATGAATTTTTTTTATAGCCTCTTCATGATGTACTCTACCTAGAAAAAATATGAAACCTAGAAAACAAATAGTTTTTGCATGTTTTAAAATTATCTCTTTTAATTAATAAATGCAACTTTTATGATTTTTGTATGCCAAAATAAATTTTGAAAAATTATGAAAAATTGATTTATAGTTGTTTTATGATGATATCAACCTGTACAAAAAGTTTATGATGAAATTTAAATGTTTAAATAAATTCCACGAGTTTTGTTATTCTCACTTGTTTTATAGAAATATTTAGATATTTAATTTTTCACGAAATAAAACTATCTCAAACAACAAAACGGAGTACACCATTGCAAAGAGCTCATCGAGATGATCAAAAGAGATATATTATTTGCTATATGTGGAGCTTCGAATAAAAAGATATTAATTTCGTAAATTAAAAAGAAAATGCTGACGTCAGTACCATAAACAGAGTCATGCACGGCCTACGAGAGGCGGTCACGTGGCAGAACAGTGCCATGCAACCAGTGTTATTTTCGCTGTTACTGTTCATGGACCAAAGTGACACATGCCGACAAGTTCAGGGGCCACTTTTTCACGTTTGCAAGTTTATGGACCAAAGTGACATAGGCTGACAAGTTCAGGGGTCATTTTTTCGCGTTTGTTAGTTCATGGACCAAAATGACACAGACAGACAAGTTTAAGGGCCGCCAGTGTATTTTACTCTTCCTTCAAATAGACTGAAATTCATAAAACATGTAGTGACACTGTAACCAATCTGTGCAAAGGCCATTGCGCTAGACTAAACTATATACTACAATACTACCAATGTTTTAGCCAAAGCATTGCAAATGGAAATTCCTATAGGAATTAATGACCAACCGATCTACAATGGAGAGTAGTATGCATGCAAAGGATATGGGAACAAACCTTGGAGACAATTCCTGTTGGACGTAATCACCAAAAGCTAATGGGACACTTGTTAGCATAATCCATCCACCTGCCCGCCACATATGTTGTGCTTGCTGTACGCATCCGGCCACCGGGTCACCCATTGTGCGTGTCCACCCGGGCACCCGAACACATGGCTGCACGCGATTGAAAGGAAAAGAGCCTCTTCGGATCTCGCAGAGACGGAGAGGACGGAGGTGCTCGGGGAAGAGACAGAGCATGTGGCGGAGGAGGTCGCCGGGAGCAGGCCGCCCATCAAAGTCGTTATCCAGTCGTTGATAGGGAGGAGGTCGCACCCTCGGCTGCCGCTCGTCGAGGAGGAAGCCGCCTACTCGCGTGTTGGGACGAACTCGCAGCGTGCGGGCAGCGTGCGAGCAGGCGGGGGCGGACGGCCGGGCGTATTGTCCTTAATTAAATAATTTGTGAGTTGAACAATCGATTTCTAAAAATATCACTCAAATATTATCCTTGATCAAGTAATTTGTGAGTTGAACAATCGATTTCAAGTGGTGTGAATTCTTAAAGATGGAAGGCTCCTTGTATTTGGTTTTTTTTATCCTTATTATCTTAATTCTATGTATCTTTGATTTTGAGCACTTTGAATCAATATCAAATTATCAATTCTAGCTACATCTGTTAGGTTCTGTTTGATACAACTCACAACAACTTCATGAAACTATTGTGAGCTATTTTTATTTAGCTAACACCTCTTTTCAAAACAACTTCGTCCATGAAATTGTTTTTCCCTCTCTCACAAAGACATAAAGTGGGATGAAGTTAAAAAAAAGTAGATTATTTCATCTCTCTCCCCTCTCTCTCACATATACATGCATAAAATTGTTGGTAAAACTCTTTTGCCAAACATTTTCTTCGAAAATAGCTCACCTTCAATTAGAGAGTTGCTCATAAAAATATTTTGTAAAAAAACAACTTTACTAGTAAAGCTAAGTTGTACCAAACAAATCCTTAGTAAATTGTGTCTAACGAGAAAAAAAATTAGTCTGTTATTTAACCCCCCACTTGGTCCGTTTTTTGATCCGTCACTGTGTGTAAGTACTTGGCGAGCCTTCACTGCCCGCTTCTGTAACTTCCCTTCTTTCGTCCGTCCACGAGGCAGTCAAAAGAAAGAGAGAAAGGGGCGGCTATAACGCAGGAGTCGTGGCGGTTGTATGCCACAAGGCAGGGTTTACCCTACCGTTTCGAGGTCGGGAACCGCCGGCGAGCGGTTTGGCGGTTACCGACGGTAACCGCCCAAACCGGTCCCAAACTGAACGGTTTGGATTTTGGATTCAAATCACGCAGTTCAAACGGTTTGGGGTCGGTAACCGGTCAGTTAGGGCCGGTTACCGACCGGTTTGGGCGGTTACCGACGGTTACCCCCCAAACCAAATTTCAAATTTGAAAAAAAAATCGAAAATGCTGAAAAAATTCCTAAAAATAGTTCATGATTTGTAGAGTCGAATGGTGCAAAATTTTTTTCAAATTGGAGTTCGTTTGCTATTTATTTTGACGCGTACATGTTTGGAAAAAAATAGAAAAGATCCTTTTTCTTTTTTTTTCAAACTTGTACACGTCAAAATAAATAGCAAACGAACTCCAATTTGAAAAACTTGTACACCATTCGACTCTATAAATCATGAACTATTTTTAGGAATTTTTCAGCATTTTTGATTTTTTTTTCAAATTTGAAATTTGAATTTAAACCGGAACCGAAACCGAACCGCCCGGGGGCGGTTTGTCGGTAACCGGTCGGTAACCGCGGTTACCGACCGGTTTGAAAAACCCTGCCACAAGGTCCCTATAGACAAGGGGACAAGTGAATCATCGCTTTTGGGCGCAGGCAGCCCTCTACCATCCATCCCATTGCATTCCTCTCATAGAGTACTGTACCGTCTCAGACCAGATACATCTATGGAAAGAAAGGATTTCATAGAAAATATTCATTTTTCTATTTTTTTGGATCCCCATGCATTCCGTTATTCCCGTAACTATGGATTGATTGTCCCTACCTAACTAAATGGTAGTGGTCTTGGGAGCGCAATTGCTAGAGCACGGGAGAATGAAGAGTAATGATTTAAGCAAGAGCAGCCGGACGGACTACTATAGTAAGTCTAGTGACTACTATAGTCTTTTCTTTCTTTGTAGTTAAGTAATAATGTTTGGTGTAACACCCTAATTTTTTGCATATTTCAAAATAGATTAAAAATGGTGTAAATGCATTTTTGGTGTGGGCATTACAACATAGGAAAATTAATTAAAGGTTTCATAAAATAAAAATGAGCATCATAATAGAAACAGTGTGGTTGCATTCATGCTGATGCATTTTTTTTCTTTGTATTGTTTGGAGTTTGCAAAATTCAAATTTGAGTTCAAAGTTTCATTTGGGAAATGTGTTTGGAAATTGAAAAGAAAATCAGAAAACAGTTCTCTCTTTCTCTCTCTTCCTTGTTGCTATCTGGCCCGAGGCCCTCTATCCAGCCCAGCAGGTTTCCTCCCCCTCTCTCTCTGTTGGGCCGACAGTCCAGCAGGCCGGCCCAACTCCACTCCCGCACCACTTTTCCCTCTCTCTCACTGACGAAGCCGCCCCACCGGTCAGCTTTCTCTCTCCCACTGACAAGCCGGACCCGCTCGTCAGAACCATCTCCCTCCCCCTTTCCTTTCCTTTCCCTCTCTCCTTCCCTGTTCTCTCGCGCCGATGGACTGCTCTGCCGGGCGCGAGTCGGAGAAGGAAACCTCCCTTCCCTTAACCGACACCGAGCCGTGGCTAGCAAGTCAAGCGTCGCACCGCCATGACCCTTTCCTTTCTTTTTCTCTCCCCTCCTCTTTCCTTTCTCCGGCCGCCGCCCTTTCCTTGCGGCCGAGAGCAAATCTGCGGCGGAATCCGCCTATTTCCTTCCCTGCGGCGCCCCCAAGCTATAAAGGCTCAGCCCCGCATCCTTTCCGTCCCGTATTGACCCTCGGAACTCACTAGGAGCACACCAGCGCCGCCGCGACCTTGACTAGCGCCGCCGCGACCTTGTCCAGCACCCCCGCCGTCGAATCCGTTCCTGCCGAGTTCCTCCGTGCCAACCAGCTGTTCCTCGAGCCTCGCAGTGAGGTAAGCAACGCCCCGGGGCCTCGCTCTCCCTCCCCGACCTCTCTGTCGCACTGCTCCGCGCTTACCGTCGAGGCAGAGCCGCTGCGCCGTGTGGGCACTCTGCCCCCGAGCGCGATCCGTTCAACCAACTCCACCACCGTGTTCGCCACCTTCTCCTCTTTCTTCCCGACCCAGTTGCGTTGAGTTTCATGCTCTGAACCCTCGGATCGCCCCACGCCGCCGCCGTCCGGCCATGGCGCCACCGCGTCTCCAACTCCGGCCGCCGAGCGCCGCCACCTACCCCTTCTGTTCTAATCTCTATCGTCCGTTTCTAATCGGACGCGCCACAGAGCCCGATACCGGTTCGGTTGTCAGATTTACAAATTCAACCCCGCCCTTTTCTAAGTCTAAACCCGCGGTCCAGAGGCGTATTCCTTTGTTACGCTTTCTGTTCTGGAAAACGTAATCCTTCTCGGTTCTGTTTTAATTCAAAAATAAAAAGGAAAACCCTATTTACCGTTTTGCCACTCTACTTCAAATGTTTATAAATTGCTCATTTTAAATCCAAATCGATCCGTTCAGGTTGCGTTAGATCTGTAATTTTGTGCTCTATCCAGTAGTATAGTTTTCATCTATGTTAATTACTTTTGAAAATCAAAGAAAATTATTTCCGTAATGCTTTAATCTTGCCCTATTCAAAATCCCGTTTATTTCATATCTTTTCCGTTATAGCTCCGTTTTTCGTGATTCAAGCGTCTATGTGATCGTAGTGAGACGTAGATCAGTTTTATAAACTTTTAATCTTGTTTTATTGTGATTGGTGTACTGTTCTAATCTATAGCTTTGTTGTTTGCATGTATGCCTCTGTATGATTGCATGTGATGTGATGATCGAGTACAGACGGTGAGCAGTACGTGGGTGTCCAGGAGTTTTGCTTTGAGCAAGAGCAGCAGCAGGAACCCTTTGAGCAAGACAAGTATTATATGGGATCTTCCTTGATGTCCTATTAATGAAGTTTTTTTTCCGATAAAATCATATGCATGTGTCTAATACTGTTACCATAGGGTTTACCTAGATTTGATTACCTCTATCCTTGAAATCCTATGGGTTACTTTTGCATATGGGTAGTTATTGCTAGTGCTCCGCTTTAATAAGCATGACCCTTTAATCTTGATTAATGACTACATGAGATGATAAAGTAAAACTTGACTTTTTAGCAACATGGACTTAGGACCCTATCTGTCAGCAAAAGCTGGGACATATAGTACAACCATGAGGGCTACATGGCTCTGGCTTTAGTTCAGTATTAAGGTCACTCTCTCGCATGCGGCAGTTCACGAAAGTTGCCATTGCCGAGCGGTTGCGGAGCGGCTGGAGTGGGGACCGCTGCGTGTGTGTACCATCGAAGGGCTCCTATATACCCCTTGCCCGTGGATCCGTACTGTCTGTGGTATGTCAGCGAACCCCTTTGAAAGACTTCATAGTGTTCCCTGCCCGCTCACCTCGGTAGTGTTAAGGGAGTCATGATCCCGGGGCATTTGGGCAAACACGACTCGTGGGTAAAGTGTACAAACTCTGCAGAGTGTTAAAAACTATCATGATAGCCGTGCTCACGGACACGAGCGGCCCGGAAAATTCACAGAACTCTTCGGTTACTTGTTGTTTACCTTTATGAATCACTTTATCATGATATTATGTTACTTGTTCATATGTTTACCTGATCATGCAATTTAACTTGGGGACTTAAGCATAACTTTGATCTACCACTTATAAAGTTTTGTTACAAATTAAAATGCTTACCGCAGTAAACCAGTGTCATACTTTTGAGCCTCATGAACCCCATATATGCTTGTTGAGTACGAAAGTACTTACGCTTGTTTTCCTTCTTTTCTATATTTGTATAAAAATCCCGAATGGGTACCAGACTACCAGAGTTATGAGGAGTATCCAGAGGACTACTAGGTTTGGGATCAACCAGTTGACGTCCCTGTGCTATGGAGCTTCGCGAGAGTTATCATATATTTCCGCTGTTTTGTAATAGACATTATTTAAATACTTGTTCGCTATGTAATAAACACTTGTGATGATACAATTTTGATAATTTGTCGGCTTATGTGTGTGACTGATCTCTGGGCACACATAAGATTATTGCATCATGTTTTGCCTTTAAAACTGGGTGTGACATTTGGTATAGCAGCCTTTCCGAGCGAGTCTCTGGGATCTCCTGTAAACCCCCATGATGTGGTAAAGGGAGGATATTAGGGGAAGCAGTGAGTGGAGATTCCCCTGCAGAGAGCCGGATGAGGGGAGACCCTCACGTCCGGTTCGGAGGGCGGGGTGTGCCTCCTAATTCCATGAAGTCCTGGGAGCATATGTGCGATTTATTCAGGCGGATTCTGACCTTCTAAAGAAAGAAGTCAGTCACTACTGACGACTTGAGGAAATGCATCCAGGAACCGACAGAGAAAGCCCAGGAGTTCATTGCTCGATTCAGACTCTTGGCGATGCAATGTTCGGAGCCTATTCCCATTAAAAAAACAAGTCTCTATTTGGGATTGCATTATGAATTGAGAATTCCTCTTGCTCCTGTCGGGATAACGACATTTGCGCAGTTAATAGAACGAGCTTCAGAATTTATGGATATTATTAAGGAGAAAGAGGTGAAAGCTATCTCATTCCCAAGAATGGCTCAAACTAAGTCGTGACAGACGTTTCAAAAAAGTGTGTACCACAGTAGATGAAGAATAAGGGCAAAGAACATAAAGAGCAAAAGAAGTACAATTTCTATCTCGTTCACACTTAAAAGTTGTTTGAAGTTCTTATGTCCTTTGGAGCTCTCGAGTTGCCTGACTCCGATTAAAAACCTTTTCCAGGTGCTGAAAACAATTCCTGCTACTGTCAGTGTCACAGGAGGATGGGTCACGGCACAGGCTATTGTGGAACACTGCTTTATATTATTCAAGATTAGATTGCTAATTAAGAATTAGACTAGTCCCCAGAAGGGTAAAAAAAAAAGATCCATTACCAAATCTGAAAGAGTACGGTCCAGAGACGGGCAAAGCTGTCCAATTGAATGAAGCATAGTGCATCTTTCATTAAGTGAGATTCCAATTCCATCTGTTACGGCTAGGAAGCGGATGAGTGGCCGATCTCTCTCCCCTCTCTCTCACATATACATGCATAAAATTGTTGGTGAAACTCTTTTGCCAAACATTTTCTTCCAAAATAGCTCACCTTCAATTAGAGAGTTGCTCATAAAAATATTTTGTAAAAAAACAACTTTACTAGTAAAGCTAAGTTGTACCAAACAAATCCTTAGTAAATTGTGTCTAACGAGAAAAAAAAATTAGTCTATGTTATTTAACCCCTCACTTGGTCCGTTTTTTGATCGTCACTGTGTGTAAGCTATGCAAAGAAGTACGTCCTTGTAAATGTAAATGAGTTTCCGATCCGATCCGTTTGTCAGACCATTTAGGTACATCTGGATACGTTGGATTTGAGTCTAAAGTCGATTCAAGGGTCACGGACCAAGTTGGGTAGGATTTTTTGGGTGAGACTATTTTCCAATTCCTTCACTCCTTAGATGGGTGCATGTATATATGTTGGATTCTATTACTCTCTCCGTTTCAAATTATAATTTCTTTGACTTTTTTACCTCAAATTTGACCACTTATCTTATTCAAAAAAATTGTATAAACATAGTTAAATATAAGTTATTTTTGTTAACCATTATTTAAATAAGCAAGTCATAACAAAAGAAGTGGCATTTTGTACAAAATGAATAAGATGAGTGGTCAAACTTTAGATTAAAAAGGTAAAACGGATTATAATTTGGAACAGAGTGAGTATATTGTATCGTATTGTATTCGGTTTACACTTCTTTCTATGCGGCTTGTTATTTCTCCTTCACACTTGCAAATTTCTTGAGGACTTACATGTCAGATCTTATCTTTATTTATATTAGCAATATCCGTAATTAAACCCATATGTTTTTGGAATCTGACTCTGTTTTAGTGCTCGATGTCAGCTGTTCATGCTAACACATATAAGTACGGGCCATGACGATTCTGAGGCATATATAAGCCACACAAGACAACATAAGGGCAATTTGGGAAGTAAAAAAGGTAGGACAGTAGAGTCCCTTCACACTTTTTAATATTGGTTAGATGTCACAACGTTTAACAAGATGACAAAAGAACCGGCACTCGTCTGCCATTTTATTCACTAGTGGCTGGGTGTGCGTCATCGCGCACATATGTGGGCAAAGAAAATGTTTCAAAGCCATAGAAAATGTATTGGATATATAGGCGGCAATATAAGTAATAATAATATAGGCCAAATTATTTTAGATATATGTAGGGCTCTGCAGTAGTATGCTCTGTTGAAATATATAACAATTTCCAGATTAATACCAGAATATAAATCAGATTGAGGAACTAGAATAAGCATGTACTGCATACTAACATGATTAAACACATATCGCATAGCATGTTCAAGTTAACTAGCATAAACATGGCTTGTATACTAGATAGATTGGACAATATGAACGATAAGATTAGATCACGAGGTTTATACCTACTAGTTGTAGAAGTAGTAGATTGCGGTGAAGACGGCGAAGATGCAGGTGTTGATGGAACAACGTTCAGGTTGTTAAAGATGATGTCGATGTCGATCAGCGGCGGCGGTAGACTTCGGTTCAGCTGACGACGAATATGCCGGGACGTAGCACCGCCTGACTTGGACGGAAGACGACCGGAGACCTGCTCGCCCGGTCGCCGGTGCGCGCCGACGATCGGACTGGAGTAGCTATGGTGGCGCAACAGCGAGAAGAGGTAGAAACTCTAGCTCTTAATTTTTATGATTTATTGGCGTGACCGATAGTCTAGTTATATAGTCCGGTCCAACCAATACCTCCACTTCCACAAACAAGGTGGTACTAAATAGTTTCCACATCCCCTCTTGCTTTCATGGATGGGCCTTTGAGATTTATTAGGAATTTTTGAATTTGTTATTGGGTCAAGCCCATATAAATTCCAACATGCTCTCCTTGAGGGCGTATTTAAAGCTTTTCAAGTGTTGTAGGAATAATCGGGTCAGGAGAAGTACTCAAGGAGCACCGTGGAGTATACATATCATTGTTATCTAAGTGTTCGAACACATCATAGTAATTGAGAACTCTCATTTGCCTCTTGTCATGGCAGATTCATCTTAGGAATAGCTGGCTCTACAACTTTCAGGTTGCCAACTTCAGGGGAATCAGATCCTTTGTTTTCCACGACATGTGCAAACCTCACGTTGCTTATGAGAGAGCCATTGTTTTGTTTGGGACACTTAATTGCGATGGAGCCTGAGGTAATTTTCTTTGGGTGCATCATCATAGTGGACTGAAGTGCATTGAACTTTTTCATGTCAATAATTGGCTTTCCTCGTGCAAACCTCACGTTGCTTATGAGATAGCCATTGTTTTGTTTGGGGTACTTAATTGCGGTGGAGCCTGAGGTAATTTTCTTTGGGCACGTCATTATCGATCTAATTGACACTTAGATAATTTTCTTTGTTAATAATTAAAAAATGGAGATTTTAATCAGGTAATTGCCTAAGTGTTCAGTATCGGAGAGCAATAACCACAAAAATATATAATTATTTTTTTCCATGGTTCTAAGTGATCAGACATGCCGATTTGAACAGAGAAAGGTATGTAAAAATAATCTGGAAATTAGTGTATCCACCTTACTCTCTTTATTCCCGTACAGTCTCCGGGCATTGCGCTTAAGTAAAAGAAACATTTTCACGCAAGTAGAGAAAAATCTCTGAACCCCCGTTAGTTAGGTGGATTGGTTGGCAACCATAGATCTCCTTCAAGTTTAAATGCCGTGAAAAAGCCCACAGCCTTTTCAAAACTAGAGAAAACCTAATACGAAAATGGAGCATACATAAATAAGAGTTAAAAATGTGAATTCTTATAGGAAATGCAAGCCAATCTCATGGTACATAAAAGGAATTTAGAGTAAGTACATCACATAGTATGAGTCGTTATACTATGTGATCCTCCGCGGCAGCCTCGGCTACTCAGACCGTGGCGAGATCGAGATCCTCCACACCATCGCGAACGCCGACCCTGGCGTGCTCCTCAGCGTCCGCCTCGGCTTCGCCGACCGCGACAAGCTCCTTCGCGTCCGCCGTGGCTTCGGCCATCCCCTTCTCCCGCCCGTCGTCGCTCTTCCACTCTGCATCCCTGGAGATCCCGCGCTCACACCCGGCGCGTACCGACCTCGGCGGGGAACGCCGAGCGCGTCGTCCGGGAGTTCGTGGGCGCCCGGGACTTTTGCCGGCCCAGTCCCTCACGTCCGCTTCGGTCCCGTCGAGCACACTCTCGGTGCCTTCCTGCTCGATAGCTACTCCATCTTCCTCGACCACAGCCAGGAGACGGAATGATATGCAGCATGGTCGCCGACGGCTGGACATGGCGCGCTGGGCAAGATTCCGTCGTTGTCGTCCTGCTGCACGAGCACGTCACGGCGGTCATGGCGCGCTACCTGGGAACGTCGGCTGCTGTGTGGTCGACCCGAAACATAGGTGATACCGTACTGCTGCAAGATGGTTCGCTGTGCTGCTGCAGGTGATGCCATGCTACAGTGGGCAGGAATTATAGTTAGGCATGCAGACCGAGCACGGCCCAAAGCCGTCATTTTGGCCTGGCCGTGTCTGGGCCACCACCCCAGGCCCGTGGGCCGGCACGGAACAGCCCACTAAAAGGTTTAGGCCCATTAATATATGAATTTCTAATATATAATAGTTCTAAATACAAACATACCTCTTCACATTGCAGCCTAACATCAAAATAAGCTAAATTCATAAATAAATACAAAACCAAATTCGAAAAAAAAAACATAAAAATAAGTCAAATGAGCTATGACCTAACACAAACTGTTTTTTTTTTGTCGTGCCTCATGGGCCAGCCCGGCACGAAAGTCAGCCCACAGGCCTGTGAGGCATGGCAGGCCTCCTCGGCCCGATGGCCATCGGGCCGGGCCGGGCCGATGCCCAACTATATAGCTGGAATGGCAAGCCCGCAATTCAAGGATGGAGGAATGTCATGATTGGGTCCAAGCCATGCTCGTACAAGTGGAGCTCCAACTACATAGGTAGTTCAGGAGGCCAGTTATCTGTGAGCAAACCAGTTGTTGGGTTACTAACATTACTAGTCTGTCACGGTCATATGCTTAGCTCATCATTGCCACACCCACGCATTACACTTCTGATTTGCTTTTAGCATTAATTCATTAGAGTACTCCTATTTCTTAGAGTACTAGGTCCTTGTTTAGATCCAAAATTATTTGGAATTTTAACATTGTAGCACTTTCGTTTGTATGTGGTAATTATTATCCAATCATGAAGTAACTAGACTCAAAAGATTCATCTCGTAAATTACAGATGAAGTGTGTAATTAGTTATATTTTTTATCTATATTTAATACTACATGCATGCGTTTAAAGATTCGATGTGACAAAGATGTGACAGAAAATTTGGAATTTTGAAAGTATCTAAACAGTGCCTAGATTCATGCCTATGTAAATAATGCACAACCAAAGGTTGGTTAATAAAGTAATAAAACGGACGTCAGGTACATATATGATAAGAAAATGACATGCATGACCTGTAATTCCTCGCACGCCACCAACCAAGCTGAGCTAGCTACCATGCATCCGGCCGTTTCAATTCGCCAAGCAAGCAAAGCAAGCAGGCGTCGTACGTACTGTACTAGCTACCAAAGAAACGCTCCCCCTTCAAATACACGCCGCGCCACGCCGGCAGCTCTATCTCCGATCCGGCCACGCCACTCTACGAACACGTCCTTCATTCGTTCGATCCTAGCTAGCTTCTCACGCCCAGCACATACGACGACCATGGCCGCCAAAGCAGCAAGAACCACCCACCACTCTCTCTTCTCCCTCCTCCTCGTCCTTCTCCTCTCAGCCCTCATCGTCGGTGCAGATGGCGGCGGCGGCGTCCAAGGCAATCGCAGCAGCCGGTGCCCTGATCGCATCCCATCCATGACCGCGAAGCAAGCATGCAGCGCGGTCTCGGGGACACGGCACATGCTCGAGCTCTGCCTCCGCACGCTGATCCGCTCGGGCGGCACACCACTACCACTACCGGTCACCCGGCACGCCGCGGTGGCCGTGCGCGGCGCGCTGGACGCGTACGCGGCCACGGTGGCCGCGGCGACGTCGCTGCTGGACGGCGGTGCGGTCCCGGCGGACGGCGCCGAGAGGGCCGCGTTCGGCAACTGCATGGTGGGATACGGCAGTGCTCGTGTGGCCATGGTGCGTGTCGCCGATGACCTGCGGATGACCGGTGGCGGCGGAGGATGCGTCAACGACGACCGGGCCAACAAGGAGGTGAAGGCCGGGTACATGGCTGGGCTCCGTGGCATGGATGGGTGCACCAGGGGCATGCTTGATTACCCGGCGTCGCCGTTGTATGCTAGGAACCTCGCTGATCGGAACGTGACCTTGCTCGCTGCCTTGCTCTGCAGCTTGCTGGTGCCTGCGCCGCTGCTGCCTTGAATTGAAGACGCCATGGTTGATATGTTAATAGTCGTCGTCGCTAGCCAGAGAGCATTCGGTTGTAATACTGAATTACTGATTGCCCTGTTCATTGGTGTAACCAGATCGACAAGCAATTAAATGTACCAAATGAATTGGCCGGCATTTTGGGTTCCTTGAATTTTCTCTGATGAATATGATGTACTGTTTGGATTTATGTTTTATAGTCCGGCATCTTTTTCGTTTTTGCTCCGGAGTCGGACTATTGCTTGTGTCCAGACATGCTTTTTAGTGGCAGACAGTGCACCAACGGTCGGTTCAAACTGAAGAAGGGTCAGGTACGCGCAGCGTCCGGAGGTCACACAGGAAGCGTGAACGACTAGTTGCTTGTGGGATGCTATTTATATGTTTTGGCCGTCCCTTAAGCTCTCTCTTGCATTTCTCATTCATTTGATACTCTTGTGCTTGATTGAGATAGCCTCCACAACTCATCCTCTTTGATATAATTGCAAATTCATGAGAGTCTGAGTGAACCAAGTGGCATTGATCATCGCATAGCATCTTAGTGGCACTTAGTGATCGTCATCGTAGCGGGAGCTCTTATTATTCTTGGTGTTTGCAACCACGCAGATGGCTCGGGCGGTGGACGAGCTTCAACACGTGTTGGTGATTGTTCATGGTCGGCTACAAGTCTTGTGAGAGGGCTTGTACCCACCTCGACGGCATGCCAAAGGGTAACTCTAGTGGATTGCTCGTGTCATTGAGTTACCCTCTCTTGTGTTTGATTCTTGTGGCGCCCGTGTTGTGGGTTAGGCTTGTGATTGCCTATTAGCCACCGAATCATCAAGTGGGTGGTCGACACAACGGGGACTAGCTTGGTGGAAACCAAGTGAACCTCGAGAGAAAATTCGATTGTCATCTGTTGTCTCCCACACTCTCTTGGTATTCATATTGTGATTGGTTCAACCTAAACATCTATTCACCACAAGGCTTTGGTATAATCACTCCTACCTATCTTGTATTTACCTTCATATACATATCTTGTTAGCTAGTTTGCTTGTTTAGTTAACCTTGCTAGCTTGGCTTGAGCATCTTAGTGGTTTTTCTATTGTGTGTTAGATACTCATACTACTAGAATTGCTTGGATAGGTTGTTTGCAATCTATGTAGGGATAGACCAAAAAGCTTCGCTTAATTGTTATCTAACTCTTTGCTCTAGTACTTTGTAAAAATTTTAATTAGGTTATTCACCACCACTCTATCCATCTAGGACCTTTTAGAGGCCCAATAGGATAGTGTGTTTGCTTGTCAATCTCACCCCCACCAAGAGGGCACTTGTAAATTGTCAATGCTTATATAAATGTTGAGAGCATGCTTATATAAATGCTTGCAAATATATCAACTTAACAATTTGTTTCAGATATTGATATTGGATTCTTTTTTTATCTTTTGTATTTTTTCTGTAAAGGAAAGGGTTGTAACTCAGACATCATATATAAGATGAAGGATATCCTAAGATGAAAGATAAGAGTTCTAGCTACTGTATGGTCCTGTCAGAATCATTAATGAGTGTATTTTCAGTTGGAAAACACATATGACAAAAACATAGGGTAGGTGGAAGAGACGTTCTGATCCTGTAGAATTCATTTGTAGATGCTTCGACACTCTCTGTTCGTTAACCATCTAAAAACAAAAGATAGTAGGAGGTGGTGAATTTAAAACATACACTATGAACCTAAGTTACCAATCAAATCAAAATCTACATTGAGTGAATCCAGTAATAAAAAAAGTGATGAATCAAAACATACAACTCTGAATCAAAGTCATTAATTCAAATTCTGACAAAATCTACACTTTATGAACCTAGAAATCACAAAAAGGGTGATGAATCTAGAACAAAAACATACAACTCTGAACCAAATGTTCTGAAATCATATCCTAACAAAATCGACGCACGATTCAACCAATTCACGATCTTAACAGAAGAGAAGTGAAAAGAATGATACCAGCAAGGGCTATTATCGGGCATATGTACTAATAAGTCAATGTATTGTGTATGAATCCAAAACTAAAGCCATAATTAGCCTTTCCTCCCATAAGTTCTATCTGCAGAATCTCGAACAGTCTCACATGCCATTGCACTAAATCACCGGGAGTCTTTAGTACAATGTTAGTTTGCTCATTTGTGAATGTGCATGTTTACCTGTGAAAAACTAACCGTTGAGGGTGTGATATCAACACAGAGTAACCATTGAACTGTGACAGGTTTCCCTGTGAAAAAATGATCGTTGAGGATGTGATCTGAACACAAAGTAAACCATAGTGTGTTGAAATTCAATAGAGATATACAAGAGCATACCTCCTGCTAATTATCAGGAATTATATATAATAAAATATAGAGTTCGTTCAGAAAATGACGTGTGAGTTTCAATACACACGACACAAGGATAAAATCAAACTAGGAATCTAGTCTGATTACATTACACTACTGAATATGCAATTACAGACTAATGACCGCTATATCTGACAACACATAAGAGATAAATGTTATACTTGGGCCATGTTATGCTATATCTTCCCTGCCACAATGTGAGATGCCATGTAATGAGGAAGAAAATGAAAGCAGTCCCTATACATCATTGATTAGGCGGGTCTTCCCCTTTGGGTTCTCTTAGTCTGTGCTCCTCCGACTGTTTCTCTTCTGTTGTTCCATCCATGATTTAAAGCTGGAGTTAGCAGGTCTTCCCTTCTTTGTTGGTCTGTCCGGGCAATGAATAGAGTGTGGAGCACTGATAATAGAGGGTGCATGCACACTAATTGTACCAAACTCATATGTTTCAGGGGTAAGAGAATTATCCTGGTTTTGAGAGTGTGACAGAACTAAATCCATAGCTGCCATGGCTTGAAGATACACTTCTTCAGAAATTGGTTATGTTCCATTGGCAACCTCTAGCATCCATAGTCATAAGTAACTAAGATACAATACATCATGGATACAAATTTCTTCAAGTCTGAACTCCCAGTATGTATTTTAATCTAAATTAGAACAGAAGCTACTACTTTTAGTCAATAAATAGTTTTAAAAATGCTGGAAAAGTCTCCATTAAATCTACTGCTTCCTGTAAGTGGACATGATGTCTTATAACTTGAAACTCGTAGATCAAGCGAAGGAAACATTAATCAATATGTCTACTACTGCTTCCATACTGAATAATCACCTAATGCTTACAGAAATTTCAATTGTCGCCCCTTCCAGAAATCTTATTAAAAACGGAGAATAACGAATGCACCATTCAATTTGGGGAAATAAATGGTATCTGCCAATTCTGTTACAGAGCATAAATACACAATCCTAATACTAAAATTACAGTAGCCTTTGCACGCAGCAATACATGAACACACGTTAATGCACTGGAAAAAAAATAGAAAAGGCAGTTAAATTAATGACTCCATTTATATCTAAGCTGCAATATACAGATGACCGAAATAAAACTATACAGACTAAAAGGAGGTATAATATTTTTTTTGACTGTCAACGCGGGGGGAGGGGGGGGGGGGGGGGGAGACACTCCCCACCTGATTTGATATATTGAGCCCAAGGGCTCGGTCAAAGTTTATATTGCTTTACATAGGGATGATTGGGGGGGTGTTGGGGGTGGAGCACAGTCCCAGAGGGTTATTACAGCATACAAGAACGACAGACCGAGAAGCCAAAGCTCAGCCTAAGCCTTGGCTTGCCATCGTCAGGATAGACCTTCTTGGGAGCCTATGTCTCCATTGCTCGGCAGCAGTTTTGCAAAGAGTCAGGATCTGCTGAACCGTAGTAGCTTCATTTCTGAAAACTGTTGTGTTTCTAGCCTTCCAAATATGCAATGATAGAGCTCTGAAGCATATCCAATCTTCTACAACAACACTTAGTAAACTTATTAGAATAAAATATGGCGATAAGCAAGTTTGCTTTAGCACTACAAAGGTCGGCAAGCCTCCTATATCAAGTCTAGTTACTAGCAAGATATATCATGTCACACACAAGGGCTAGACAACTAGAGCAACTAAACTAAGCTACACAAGCTAAGCTAGAATCTCTACTTTGCAAGAATGAAAGAAAGTAATACAAAGATAGAGATAGAAGGGTTATACCACCACGAAGGGATGAACCAATAGATAACCAATTACAATATGAATCCTCGGTAGAGATAAGTTGACACAATGATTTTTTACCGAGGTTCACTTGTTTGCCAACAAGCTAATCCTCGTTGTAGCGATACACCCACTTGGTAGTTCACGCGCTAATTGGCAATCAAAGTCAAACCCGTTCAAGGGTGCCGCACAACCAACACAAGATGGGGATCCCCAAGCTACGCGGAATCCACTATAGATACCTTTCGCGAATCTCCCGCGGGTAGGTTCAAGAACCCCTCACAATCCACCGATCGGAGCCGGAGACAATCACCTTCCTCCGCTCAACGATCCTCGTCGCACCAAGCCGTCTAGGAGGTGGCAACCTCCAAGAATAACAAGAGCTCCGCGATGACGACGATCACCAAGTGCCACTAGTATGCAATCAACAAAGCAATGCACTTGGATTCACTCTATCTCTCTAAAATATGTCAAATATGTTTAGAGAATGAGTGGTGGAAGCTTCTCAATCAAGCACAAGTGTGTGAGTGAGTAGAATGTGCAAGAGATGCCCCAAAGGGCCGGCCATATCACTTATATAGCCCTCACTCAACAACTAGCCGTTTTGCCCCTGAAAAACGCTTTCTACGCCCACTCCGGATGCACTTTTCACTGGGAGTCCGGACCATCAACAGCGTCCGGACCCACTTCCAGCCAAGAGCCAACGACTCTGTTCCAGCCTCCAGTCGCAGGGTCCGGACGCACCCAAGGTGCAGTCCAGACCATCACACATGCGTCCGGTCGAGCCTCCGTTGGAACTTGCTTCTTCCCGCGCGCACTGCAGCGCGCCACGTGGCTTTGGACGCACGCAACAGTGCGGTCCGGTCCCTACAACAGTAGCGTCCGGACCTCACGCAGGGAGCATCCAGAGAGCGCTTTCTTCCAGACGCACGTCCGGTTCCTCCAACCGGACCAACAACAGCGTCCGGTCCATTCACCAGGGCGTTTACAGAGAGCTCCAAACTCCGGACGCAGCGTCCAGAGCTGAGCGTCCGGACCATAGAATGCGTCCGGACCTCTGTCCACAGCAGAGCCAACCTAGGGTGTGTGTCCGGACGCACACGAGATGGTCCGGATACACTAAAACTCTAGCATCCGGACCTCAGTCCGAAGCCCTTTTGAGCTGCCCAACACTTCTCCAACTTCTCCAAACTTCCAAGAGCTAACACTAAGTGATTCCTCCACTTGTGTACGTGTGTTAGCTTTTAGTTCACAATTATTTTAAATTAAGTTGTTTGTTTCACTAGTTCAATTGATTTTAATGCAATGCATATGAACCTAGTGACACATGATAACCATAATCATACTTAAGAGCTCCCTCCTTGATAGTACGGCTATGTATTCTAAATGTGATCACATCCTCTATGATGTCTTGATCACCAAACCGAAAATGATTCCTAGCAATCACCTTTGTCTTCACACCATTTTCCTTTCCACCACCATGCTAGAGCTTGTGTCATCCACACTTGATCCACCTTGCTCCATCACATGGTTAGTACTTAGGTGGGTTTTATCAATTACTCAAAACCAAAAAATATAGGGACTCTCACACAACAAATTTAAGCAGCACACACTCAATGGATTGTTAATGTTTACCTCTTCAAAAAAATTAATCGTTACTCAGCAGTACCCATTAGGCCGAACACTGAACTCTGAAAGGCTCCAGTTGAGAACTGTGGATCCGCGAATCCACCAGCACCTTGGCAACCATCATCTCCCCTGACGACATACCCCCAGCTCCGCCAGATGGATGAAGTGATGAACAGCAGGTGCGTGTTGCCCGACCTGGTGTGAAAATGGATTCGAAAGTAATGTTGTAGGAATCGAAGGTCCAGCAGATGTGTAACCTTGATTAGATTGTACGAATCCATCTGACTCCATTGGAGGTGTCGCGGATCTGAGAGCACGAACATTTTCTTCAATCCCATGCATTTGCGATTGAGGGGAAACTCTGCTTCTGTCTCGGATGCTGCAGTTAAGAACCCGGAGGGCGGATCGCTTACTTGTCATAGAATCCGTGAGTTCGTATTTGAGATAGCTCGGCGTGGTGGTCTGACAGTTTGAAATTTCGAAAGGGCCACACATATCCCGCCACACGGATTTTCAGCAGTGCCATGTAAGCGATCTGATTTGGTTTTAGCAGAGTTAGAGCATCTCCAACAACTTGGAAAAACAACTTGATATCCTTATAAATTTGACGAAATCACAAAATTTTCTCTCCAACAACTCCTCAAACCAACTTACTATTTATCCAAAGTTTTTATTCACCGCCTCGGCATGCGTATATTTCCGCGCGCGTAGCCGACTTGCTATCGCGGAATTTTGCCGCGGACGCGCTCGCGACGCCTCTTCCCGCGCTGCCTCTCCTGGCCCGCGGTCAGCCGCCTCTCCCGCGTGAAAAAAAAAATCTTCATGCAGATCCCGGAGGACCCGTCGTCGGGATACCTTGCAGATGAGCGCCCGGCCACAGAACTCGTAGGGGAACTGATGATGACGCCGGGCCGAGGTCATACACGTACGATCACCTCCATCCTAGGTTGCCAGGTGTCAATTAATTCAAGATGGGAATGAGTCGGGTCGACCCATTGGGTATTCGATCTCACCCATAAAAATAGGGCCAATGGGTCATAGGGGCCGGCCTCAAAAACTAAAATGGGTCAATAGAGCCGGAACTTATTGACCCAATGGGTAATATGGGTCGATTCAATCATCATATATATATATATATATATATATATATATATATATATAATATTTTTCTTAATTTATTTGTCTTCTTTATTTTCAAAATAAACATTGTTGGTTATAATTTATAAACACAAGGAATATCAATATATCATAGTATTTTTTAAAGTCATCTCTGATTCGTACAGCATGCAAATATGGCCCGGATTAATTTCGCATTACCGCCGGGACAGAGAGCGCGAAAGGGTTACGGTTGTGCATCTCTGCTTTCGGCTTCGTGTGATCATGAACGTCAAATTAACCCCCGGGCTGTTGTGTCACCGTGTGTAGTACCAAACATGCATGTGCTAACCACTGTACAGGTAATGATTCATAAGTGCAGATTGCATCGAACCATGCCCATGCATCGCCGGTTCTGGACCTGATCCTCGGTTCCCAACTTCCCATGTATCCTACGAACGTTACACGTACAGACCTTTTGATGGCCCTCATTTTTCTTGCACATTACTCCGTACACTTAGGAGCGGTGCTAATTCTTATAAAAAAAAGAGCGGTGTTAATTAATGGCCAATTTTATCTTATTAAATATTACATTAAATAATATTTAAAATTCATAATATTAAAGATATATTTGGGTCGACCCGTAATACTTATTAGGTCAATGAGATCATAACACTTAAGTAAAATGGGTCGACCCATAACCTCTATAATTGGCCTTGGGGCTATAGGACCGAGTCCAAAGCTAAGACCGAGTCGACCCGTTCCCATCTTGACAATTAATTAAGTTCCATTGTTGGGACCTTCGGAGTGGATCGAGGTAGGAGTAGATGGCTTCCAAGGACTCGAGACGCGGTGGTGGTGCGTATTTCAGATCGAGACTGGAGTCCGATACAGTTGTTAGCAGTATCACATGCCGCAGGGACAGGGGAATTGGAGAAGGGAAGCTTTGGACAGGGTGACATGCACTCGCACTCGCAAAATCGCGCAGGCTGACGGCGGCGTCGAGCAGCTGGAAGGTCGCGCGCGTGAGATGGATAGATGACGTGTCTTTTTTTTTTCAAGCTTGACAAATTAGAATAATAAATTGTTGGAAAAAGAGTTTTTTTACTTGCCAAATAATTTAGCAATAAGATTTGACAAGTTAATTTTTTCAAATTGCTGGAGATGAAATATGGGATAGACACGCGTCAACCATCTAGATGGGGAAAATTAAATCACAACCGTTCATGGGTATGGGTATGTATTCCCTAAGGCACCAGAACATTCGCCCGACGAGTATCCCACCTTTTCAGACTGTAGCTCCGGCGGGCTCCTCAAGCTGCACTGCAGTCTGCAGCGGGTGCGCCTGCACTATACCAACGGCACGGCACGTCCCGGTACCGGGCCGGCCCGGTCTGCTGGTCATCGGGCCAAGCCTGCGTGCCTCACGGGCCGTGCCTCACAGGCCTGCGGGCCTGGCTGAAGGCCCAGGCATGGGCACGTGGACCGAATTTCATGTCAGACTAGCCCGTGAGGCACGGTAAAAATTCGGCCGGTATCAGCCCACAATTCATTTGTCTCATTTTTTTTTTTGCGAATTTAGTCTTTTTCAATGGTTTTACTTGTTTTTTTTTACGAATTTGGCCCATTTTGATGATGGGCTGCAATGTGAGTAGATATATCTTTTAATTTAGAACTATTATATATTGAAATTTCATATATTACTGGATTTAAAGTATTTAACGGGCCGTGCCATGCCGGCCCACGGGCTTGAGGTGTGGCCCAAGCATGGCCCGCACATCGGGCCGGGCGCCCGGGCCCGTGCCGTGCTCGTGCCGGGCTCACGGGCCCGGGCTGCATGCCCACGCGAACAACAGGTTCAATGACTCCATTTCCCGCGGAGAGGCCTCGGCGGGCCCGCCACAACGGCTTCTCCGACCTCCTGTTTGTTACCGACTACCCCAGCAGTGCCCTGATGACGTCCGCCGCATCAACTACCTCCCGATCGCCTATGTCAGCGTCGAGCCGTGCTTCAACTTCAACCAGGTTGTTCTATCAGCACAGAACGATGGTTGGTGCGAACTGGCTGCAGCCACGAGTACACATCGGCCACTGGCTCGTGGTCGCCACGACCGGTGACGCCGAGCGCGCGCGTCTTCACTAGTCTAGGAGTACGAGACTGTTTAGTTACAGTCCCCTAAAGTTTAGCCACTAAATTTAGGTGATTTTAGTCTCTAAAGTGTTAAACAATCTCATAAAGTGCTCCCTAAAGAGCAACTAATCACCTAAATTTAGTAGCTAAACTTAAGGGCCGTAACCAAACAGGCCCTACGCTTGTGGCCCCCAGGTCGACTTTGCCAAGGCAACGGGTGGCCGTCCATGCCCATTCCCGACGGCGTCCGCTTTGGTCCCGTACCTCTTCTTCCCTGCCATGCCAGCGCCAACCCCGGCCGTCCACGATCTACTGCCTGGAGGTGGCCCTGCACCAGTACGTACGCGCACTCGGACGACATGGACGCGTTCGGGATCCTGCTGTTAGCGCTCATCATGGGCCAACACAGCACACGCTCGAGTTTAGTCAGGCCTCCGGCTCTCTGCACAGCCAGAAGTGTGTCATGCTGGAGCTCGGAATGTGGGTCGTCGACGGGCGGCGCTGGACATGCTCTCGCGCTGGGCAAGATTCCTTCGTGTTGTCGTCCTGCAGGTGCTGCCATCACTAGGTTCGATGTGCTGCTGCAGGTGTTGTCATCACTAGTAGAAAAAAGATCTTTCGTCGATGTTCAAAATGAACTTTAGTCTCGAATTTTTTAGCGTCCGGGACTAATAGATCTTTAGTCCCGGTTGTTAACACCAACCTAGGCTAAAAAGTATCGGTTGATGTTACCAACTGAGACTAAATGTGCAAAACATTTAGCCCCGGTTGGAATCCTAGGAATCCAGTAGTTTAGGATTCTCTCGTGCGTGTTCCTAAGGTGGCTCACCTAGGGCATGCGTCTCCGTGACCGGCTCTGTACTCTTGATATGCTTCTCTCTTAATGAAAAACAGGTATACACCTGGTCGAAAAAAAAGTCCCGGTTAGTGTTATAAACCGGGACTCAAGATAGACCCTTTAGTCACGGTTGGTGTTATCAACCGGGACGGGACTAAAGGTCCTCATCGTGTGGTTCAAAAGTGAAGTGTCTAATTTATTGATAGGTGTGTTGTCTAGTTGGGATGGTTAGCTACACGCTAGATATACATGAGGTCCTATGTTCAATTCTCAATGGACGCAGATAAGGAAGGAAGCATTAATTTTTTTTTTATCCTCGGAGAACATTTAGTCCCGGGTGGGACAAACCAGGATTAAAGGTACAAAGCAGTGGCACTATCAGGCACGGCAGCGCCACCGTGCGCCGTGCCTGATAGTGCCATGACTCGTCGTGCCAGTGTTGTAGCGTGCTGGGACGGCATGTTTGGACAACTATAATGCCAGCTCTCGAATAGAAACATGGAAGCTCAGTTTTGCGTCTTGAGGGCAATCCCGTAATTCAAGGAGGGAGAGGAATGTCAGAATTTGGTCCAAGCCCTGCTCGAACAAGTAGGGCTAGCTCCAACTACGTATAGAATCCAGAACCAGGAGGCCAGGCACAACGCATCAATCAAACCGTCAACATATAATTACCTTTTTACCTTTACTTCATCTCCCTCCTTGCTAGCTTCTCTCTAGCAACTCGATCGATCCCTTCCTCTCTGTACTTTGAATTGCTAATTAAATCAGGTTCTGTGAGCGAGCAAACCAGTTGGGTTGCTATAACATTACTAGTCTCTGTCACGGTCACATGCATTGCTTAGCCCACACCCACGCGTTACACTTCTGATTTGCTTTTAGCAGTAATTCATCATTATATACTCCTACTAGGTTTATGTCCGTGCGTTGTTACGAGATAACTAACATTTTATACTAAAAAAATCCATAGATCGTACGAATACTGTAAAATCTAGATGCTTGTGATTGAGGCTACAACCTTATTAGAAGAGTCACACCGCTAATAGATACAATGAAACAAAAAAATTGGATGTATATGATTGGTTGATTGATTGTTGTAGCACGTCATTTGTTGCGGGCTTGCCGCATTCCACATAGTTTTAAAATTTATTAATCTCACACATTTGATTAGCTGAGGATGAACGTCACAAGCGGCTGCTGTGACTGTGGGAAGAAGCCCGAGCCGGCCGGAGGAACAACGCGTTTTATTTGTTGCGGGAGGCATGAGTGGAGCAGGCGGTCCCACATGTGGGGGGGGGGGGGGGGGGGGGGGCGTACGGATGGCAGGCGGGGGCACGGGGCAGTTGAGCGAGCGGGGCGAAAAACCGAGTGGACAATTCCTGTTTTGACTTTTTAGGAGTAAAGAAAGAAAAGAGATTCGTTTCATCAAGGCTTGACTACCGACCTATCATATCCATCCGATGTCTCAAAACCAAACATCTCGCGGTCTGTTCGTTTGATAGGATTATGCACTGTTTCGGCAGGATTATTCACTGCTGGTTGATTTCTTGTGAGAGAAAAACACTGTTCCGGGTGAATTTAAGCCGGTTGAAAAGCCAAACGACTAGGCTGTCGGTAAGGAGAGGATCTCCCCACCCCCATCTCCGCATGGGGTGCGGCGACGCGAGATCCTTATCGAGTGTGGGTACGAGCCGAAAGAGAAAGAGAAAAAAAATGTTGACAGATGAGGCCCATATATCAGTGTCATGCTATATTTTAAAGTCCTCTAATCAAATAGGAATGATCCGTCCTCGAGAACCAAACACAACATTGATATGTAGGCCCATATGTTTTTTTTTTAGGGGTTTGCACCCTGGCCCATATGTTGACCGATCCCATTTCTCAAAACTGAGGCCGGTTAAATCCATCCCGCATTTTATCTCCAAGCCAAACGCGATCTTGCTAGCAAAAAGATAACTTTTCTCGAGCCATGCCAAACAACACTTGCGAGATATTGTAAAAAAAAAAAAAACCTTGTGAGCGAGACCAGCAGCCAGCTCTTATATTATTTAAATGAAATTAACTAAAACGAGCTAAAACCAAATGTATTGTTGTGTCCAGCTCTAGCTTACTAGTGTGTCAGTGTGTTACTGTCACATGCTTAGCTCATCATTGCCACACCCACGCATAATTCATTTCGAGAGAAATGCATGACCCGTCCTCTAACTTGGCTCAACTCTTAAACTGTTAATTATGGATCCATAAACTTAATTTCGGATGTCATTTAGATCCAAACTGGTTTAAATGAGCTCGGATTAAGATAAATTGTACATCAAAATTGTAGCCCACAACAAGATCCACAACTTTGTAGTTGATTTTTTTTAAAAAATCAATATTGTTTAGGGTCCCAATATACTATTGTAAGTGCACACATTTTGACATTTCAAATTTAAAATTATCAAAAGAATCTTCAATGTTGACATGGTCTATATATAAAAGTTATAGTTATCAATACAATCTAAAAACATGTACTTGTTTTTTTTATTTGAAGTTATTTAGTGTCGCATATATGTGTTCTAAGTTTATAAATTTTGAAATAAGAAACTTAGAACACATATTTTAGATATTAAACGAGTTCCAATAAAAAAAAACTTTTCAACTATAAAGTTGTAGATTATATTGAAAAATATAACTTTCATATAGACCATATCCACATTCGACATCTTTTGATAATTTAAAATTTTAAAATCTATTAACTTACAACAATATTTTGGAGCCTTAAATAGTTTTAATCCAAAAACTTTTTAACTATAAAGTTCTTGATCTTGTCAAAGGTTACAATTTTGATATAAAATTTGGCTTCATCCGAACTGCATGGTGGGGCTACGGCAGCGCTCGCGTGTCCATGGCGCGCGCCACCGACGACCTGCGGATGGTTGGCGGCGGCGGCTGCGGCGGCGACGACGACCGGGCCAAGGAGCTCAAGGCTGGGCTCCGTGGCATGGATGGGTGCACAAGGGGCATGCTTGACTACCCGGCGTCGCCGTTGTATGCCAGGAACCTCGCCGATCGGAACGTCACCTTGCTCGCTGCCTTGCTCTGCAACCTGGTGCTTGCGCCGCCGCTGGCTTATAGACACCATGATTGATAGTATGTTAGTAGTCACTAGCCAGAGAGAGCATTCTGTTGTTGTACTAATTGGTGTAACCAGGCAAGCAATTCAAATGGTTTGACATTTTTTTGAGACCATGCCTAAACATTAAGAAGGAAGCAATTTTAAAAGCGTTTACAGAACAGAGCAAGCCAACTAGGACGGTAAACCTAGGATTACCGATCCAACCCAAAGAAACACAGCACCATTCACAGCCGAGGGCGATTACATGGTGAAGAGATTAGCGACAACCAGATACCCCAACTATTTTCTAGCCAAGAGCCTGGACAACTGCTTGTTCCCGGCTGCACACCAGCACGCCGCTTCTTCAACGATCAAGTTGGCATTTTGGGTTCTTTTGATTGAATTCTTCTCTGATGAATATGAACTCTGGCTGGATTTATTTTGTACATACTCTATATGCTAAATAAATCGGATACTAAATATTCAATCTTACATCGATCGGGTACTAAATATACAAGCACCAAATGCACGTGTAGGGGTTTTTTACTTGACATATTATTTTGGGAGTTGCCAAAACACTTGCCAAATAAATATAGCAAACTCTTGAAGATGCTCAAGTGGTAGTTTAAACTTTATAACAAGAATGCCTATTAAGCAAGTGGCTGTTTAAACTTTATAACAAGAATGGCGCCTATTAAGCAAGTGGTTGTTTAAACTTTATAACAAGAATGGGATCTGTCAATCTCTTTTGAGGAACAAATATATGAGAAAAAACTATAGGAGATGTGACAAAAAAGGCAAATGATTCTAGAATCTGAATGACCAATTTCTAAACTAAGGGTAGGGGACAACTCTCAAACTAGATTTTGGGAAGGTTGGGAGATCACCCGCTTAAAGTAATTATAAGTTCCATGCTTTGTTTAACATAGTCCAAAAAGCACGATTTTGTGGCTAATATTATCCCATCATTGTCCCTCAATATCTCGTCCAGGAGAAGTTTGGTGGGATAAAACTTGAGAGATTGGAACATAATAGTGTCTTCCTCAATGGACCTGAATACTAAGGATAAGAGTTGCTACTTCAAGTTGCTCGGCTTCTGGAGGAGGCAACATTCCACTTTTTTGCTTTGTTTCGTTGGTTATCTTGTCGAATTGGTCTATATTAGAGTTGTAATAATGGAGTGAGTTCCTTTAAATGGTGACTGGAGCAGTCTCGGCGAAGGCGGGAGCAGGGGTGGCAAGCATGCGGCGAGACGTCGCACGTAGAGTGGTGGTCGGCGAGCACATGGTACCAGGGCGGCAGTGTGGCGCTCACCCACACAGTGGGGAATGGACGCCAATAGGTGGGGTGGGGAGGCCTTTGCCGTGCTTCTACGAACATATATAGAAGGGCCCAAAAAAGGCAATGGAGGTGGTTGATCGAACTAGGAGATCGAGAGCTCGAGTTGGGCTTGGCAATGGCGGCAACGATGAACTTGGGCGCTAGTGAGAGGGAGGAAGCACAAGAAGGGCGGGGTGTATGCGGCGTGCTATTACAGAGCTTGGGCGTGAGCAAGAGAGAGAGAGAAGTGGAGAGGAGCTCAGTCGCGATCGAGCTCGTGCGTAGGTTGGCAATAGCGGACACGATCTACGTGTACATGTCCACGTGGATGACCACGGTCAGGTTCTAACACTATGAAATCATACTTAGACAGCTAAACCTACGATTTTATAGTTTCGGACCCGAATGAAATTAGTGCAATACTTGAAGTACTGTTCGTACCCCCATTTAGGCCCTAATTCACAGGGCTCCTATGGTCCTACGGGCTCTAGATTCTCTGATGCATTCACTGTTTTTTACTATTCATAGGACCTTTTTATCTTTCCTCTCTCTTTCTCTCACAGAGTCAGTGGAAACAGGAGAAGCCAATTTTTTCAGCTTCACTTCCTTTCAGCGGCACCGCGAGAGGAGGGAGGACAGATAATAAAACAACTCCTACGAACAGTGTATCAACAGCCAATGCGTTAGATAAGCTGGAATGGCTAAGAGCCTTGCCAAACTAGCATAGAGCATCTCCAGCAATAGCCCTCATCAGGGTCCCTACTTTTTGTTTGGGGACTCACCTTCCTTTTAAGAATCGTGATTCCTGGGACTCCAGCAGCAACCCCTAAATTAGACCCCTCAACTTTAATTTTAGAGAGAATGACATGTAGGATCCACGTGTCATCCTCTGCCCATAGACCAACCCCATGCTAGTTGCGGGGAAGGGACGAGAGGATTTATTACCTTATTCTCCACATATCAACTCGGCCATGCTAGTTTGCAGGGAAGGGGAGGGGAAGGGATGAGAGGAGCAAGGAGGACACGTACCAAAGCAGAGCGCAGGAGTGGGGAAGAGGAAGGCGAGGCTTCCTCGAGCGGGAGGAGGAAGGCAAGCAAGAGCAACAACAAGGCTTCCTCGAGCAGAGGGAGGGGAGTGACATGGGGAAGAGTGGCACGACCTCTTCTACTCCACCCGAGGAGAGCGCCACCGGACCCGTGCCGGGAGACCATACGGGGCCTCACTAGATCCACACCAAGAGGCCGCCCCTGTCCGTGCCAGTGAGGAGCTTACGTCGAGGAAGTCGGATCTAGTGGCGTTGAGGAGAACGACGCCGTGGGCGGCGAGCACAGGCATGGAGGAGGCCGCCGACAGGGACTTCTTGTCTGGCCGTGGGCGGGTCTAGCGGAGCAGAGAAAGCACGCGCTTAGCCAAAATAGCCAATTACCGAATGCGGGCAGGCGTGGACGCCCGCGGGATTGAGGGCTGGAGGGGAAAGTTTAAAGGTCACCTAGATTTTGGGGTCCAAGTAAGGGTCCAGTTAGAGCTTTATTTTTTTAATCCAACCCTCATATAGTCATATATTAGTTTTGGCCTTTGAATAGGGTCCTTGCTATGTCTCTGTTTGGATACTCTAGCTCGGCTAGAGGTTAGAGTTTGTTTCTAGCCCAGGACTAGATCTAGTCAAAGACGTGTTTTGATGCATGGGTTAAAATGACAATAAATATGGTTATCTAATCATTTGATTTATTTAAACCATCCTAAGTTAGAAAAATAAATTGTTGTGGCCTCACGAGAACTAGCCAAACTAATCACTCTTTTTGGAAATAGTTTATTACTACCTCCGTCCATAAAAGACTCCAATTCTCGCTTTTCGAGAAGTCAAACAGTTCAACCTTTGAATAAATTTAAATTAAAAAAATAAGACTAAAGATTAGCCATATAATATATTTTCATAATAAAATTATTTAGAGACATAAATGTTAATAATATATAATATAAAGTTAGTCAAACATAAATAATTTTGACTCGCACGTATTCAATATATTTATTTGTGAAAGGTTGTCATCAATTACTAAAAATGGGGAGATTGAAAACCCAAGTTTGGTTTTGGATAATTGATAAAACATATGGACTAACCCTACGGCAAAGATTATTGATGAAACATATTAGATTAGTCATATAATATATTTTTTATAATAAAATTATTTAGAGACATAAATGCTAACAATATTTAATATAAAGTTAGTCTAACATAAATAATTTTGATTCTTCACGATATTTACCATTATATTCTTTTAGGGACGGATGGGTAGTAGCTAGTTTTCAAAAAAGAAATCTAGTCATCTGTTACCTAAACTATAAACTAGCGCAACTAGCTAGCCTATGTTCGTGAGCTCGAGCCAGCACTCTCGCCTCCGGCCACCACCGCTGGCACTCACGCCTCCCACTGCTCGCTGCTTTCCATCTCAAGCATCGGACTGGCGTGCCTCGTTCGCGTGGCGTCGGAGCGTGCCGAGGGCCCCTCGCCGCCGTCGCACGCTCGCGCCGTCGTAGCGCGGTTGCCCCGACGCCGCCGCAGAGCGTCGCTGACTCCCTCAGGTCACCTCCGTTTCGACCGCCGGCGCGGAGCACATCCCCAACCAAACTCTCTCGTCGGACTGGACTGCTTCTGGCCGGTTAGTATCCTATTTGGTTTGTGCCTGAATTGGGGTCGGAATTCGACTGACTGAAAATCTAAGGAGGCCAATCCGGGATGGAATACGATTAGTAATCGGAGGACGATTGAGAACCATCAATTTGATTTGAAGTCCGATTTTTTCCCCCTGACAGGCGTAGCGGTCCTGATCCAACAAAATCCAAAAAGGTTTCGGTCTTGGACTCTGGTTTCTGGGCAGCAGTCACCTACTCGGATCGGGAGTTCAGGAGTAGACTTGTTTATAACCATCTATATAAGTGCAGCCAACCAGGATCTGCGTGCTCCATCCAAGATTTGCAGCATTGCAAGTGTTCGTCCAGAAGCAATTCACCTTGCAAGAGGGATTCGCCCGATCTCTTCCAATGTTGACCTGTAGCAGAGCTCTAATGATGAGCAGCCTATGTCGTGTGGTGGCTCTGCAACCCAAAGATCTGTGGAGTCTATTCTTCACAATCTTGCCTAAGCAGCTCCGTCTAATTGCCAGTTTTTTTCTGAAGAAATTACAAAAAGGTGAGCATTTCCATCAACCACTGGTGGAATTGAAGGTTGAGCTCAGCACATTGCCAGAGCTGCCACAGGATGTGTTGATGAGCATCTTTGCCACATTGGAGATCCCTGACCTTTTACGAGCAGGCTCAGTCTGCTCGTCCTGGCATTCGGCCTACAAATGCCTGCGCAACCTGGGCATGAACAAACAGTCCCAGACACCATGCCTATTCTATACTTCTAAATCTGCTGGTGAAAATGTTGCTTTTTTATACAGCCTTGCGGAAAATAGGGCCTACAAGATAACTCTGCCCGAACCACCCATCCGTAGTAGGTCACTAATCGGTTCCTCCAATGGCTGGCTGATCACTGCAGATGAGAGATCAGAGCTGCACCTTGTCAATCCCATCACTGGTGAACAGATTGCTCTGCCCTCAGTGATCACCATTGAGCATGTGAAGCCCATCTTTGATACCACATGCACTATCAACAAGTATGAGTTGTCATATCACATTGCTGAGAAATTTTACCGTACCGAACTACATGCCCCCAACATTCTGCGGGAGCACCTCTACTTCAAAGCGTTTGTATTTCCTGATCCATCCACGGGAAGCTACATTGTGGTTCTCATTCACAATCCATTTTTTCAGCTTTCGTTTGCAAGAGCAGGAGATGACAAGTGGACCTGGCTGCCACACGGCGAAAGATACAGTGATTGTGTATATATGGATGGTCTATTATATGCATTGAGCTCACTTGGAGAAATTCATGCCTTTGATTTGACTGGCTCCACTGTCACAATGAGAGTAATCATTGACACGTTGAGGCATTTTATCTGTGAGAGCATGTATATTATTCGGGCTCCATGGGGCGATCTGCTGCAAGTTTGGAGGACTGTTTTTGTTCCACTGGGGGAGGATGAGGATAGTGATGTTTCAGAGGGGGAGAATGCGGATGATGATATTCCAGAGGTACATGATGATGATGACTCTGAGTTGCGGGCACGCACCATGAAAATAAAAGTATATAAAGTGGACGTGGAAGCAAAAGAGCTAGTGGAAATAAACAGCTTGCCGAACCATATGTTGTTTCTTGGGCGCAACAATTCGCTTTGTCTTTGTGCTGAAGAACACCCAAAATTGAAGCCAAATCGTGCCTACTTTACTGATGATATGGATCAAATTACTACGCAATTAAACTATTTGACTCGTGATATAGGACTTTGGGACTTCAAAAATAACAGGAGGAAGAAATTTGTGTCTCGGATTTGGTCCAACTGGCCTTGCCCCACTTGGATAACACCCAATCTTATGGATCTGAATTTGGCATTCAGCAAATAAATCAATTTAGCAATTTGTTATTGATTTTTTTTTTCTATCTTTGTATTCTTTTTCACTAGCGTCATGCCCGTGTGTTGCTACGGGAACAAAAATAATAGCTAGCCCATATGCTGCAGCAGAAAAACATTTATGTATGCTTGTGGATATAGTATTTATGTGATGCCATTAAGAAGAGATACAGAGAACTCCATCGAACTTTCATGTGACCCTTCTATTATGGCACCATACATGGGCAATGCATATTTTTTTTTATATCAATGGCATATATAACCACAAAAATATTTGTCCAGAGCACAATGAACTCTATGCTCATGGAGCTAAACTTTTTTTCACCACATTTAAATCATACAAGGACTGATAGTGATGCAAATCAAACCAAAAGGAGACTTTATTTTAATTATAAAATATTATATTTCTAACTTCATCAAAAGACTGCTTGGATCAGTTGTAAATCAAATAGCTCCATACTGGTATCTGGCATAACACCCAAAAAAATAATCATTGCATTAGCCCACTGTAAACATACCACAAAAGTCAAGCTTGTCCTCACTCATCATTCGTTGCTTTTGGTTCAGTCTCTTCTGAGTCCAGACTCGTCTTGTCTAGCGTGGCCAGAGCTCCCTTGGTCTCTTGGTGAACAATAAGTCTTCAAAGTACAAGCATCTTGAAGAGGAAGTCAATCTCGATCATTGGTTGCATCATCGAGGAATAATTGGTCAGAAACATCAGCATGTATCATCAGACATCAAGAGGGATCAACAATCAATTCTGGTTTTCTTTGTTCTTACTTCTACTTTAAACAAATTTTACACAAATAAAAGTTGAGCTGTGAGATCTCACTGGTTCACTTCAGTGCAATAGTACCTGTTAACCAACTTCACAGAAGAAAATAAAAACAACCACCATTAATTTGCATAAGAAACGATATCACAGGATGTTAGTCTTCAATCAGAATTACACAACCATGATTGAGCACAACATGAAAGCAGAGTAGCATATTTCCAGGAAAATGGTATTTAAGCACCAGCAGCTACACTAAAGTATGCAGGCTACCTTAAATATGTGTATGTTACCTTCAGACGTGAACAAACAAATAGGCAAGTTTTTTTCCGGATTACACAACCGCAGTTAACTCACTGTAATTGGAGTTATGATAGGCTGGCTAATATAGTAACAAGAAGCAGAGGAACAAATGTTTTTTCACAAGAGGATCTTCTGTTGGGGTGGACTGGAAACTCTTCTTAGCCTTATAGCAACACATGATCAGGCCCGTTAGAATCTGTGACCTAATCTACTTCTGTTGCTACCAAGCTTATGACCTGTATCAAAAGAGTATCTTCCCCAGTATCACCCCGTACAATAAAAAAAGAGCATGCAAATGTAGCTGTAAAAGATGTGTTAGCATCACTAAAAAAATATCAATCTTGACTTTTGAAAGGATCAATATGCCCAAGAGGAGGGGGGGGGGGTTGAATTGGGCTCTTTTAAATTTCTAAGCAATATTAAAACCTAACAAGAGCCAATTAATCCCATAGTGCTTTCTCAAGTGTGTCCTATCTAAACAAGCAAGCCATGACAATGAAAGCGGTAAAACCCTATGCAATTTTAGTCAAGCAACAAGAATGTAAAGCGGAATATAATGCTTGAATGTAATTGCAATAAGTAAGGGAGGAGGCAAAGGAAATAGACACGGCAACTTTTTGCCGAGGTATCGAGGAGTCGACACTCCCCTAGTCCTCGTTGGAGCACCGCGCACGATATCGCTCCCCCTTAGTCCGCGCAAGGACTAAGTGTTCACTACGGGCTGATTCTTTGCCACTCCGGCTCGGTGAATCGCCTACAACCGATCACAACGAAGCTTGGGTCATACACAATGAACTCCACCGGATGATCACCAAGCGAACCTCGCGAAGCCTCCGCGAAGCCATCTAGGTGACGTCGATCACCAAGAGCACTTGACCAAGGCTAATCTAGTGAATGAATGGATGCACACTTGCTAACTCTAAGCAACTAGTGAGAATCAACACATGGAATTGCAATTCACACTCTCACTAGGGCTCTTGCACAACTTGCTCTCTCACAAGTGAATCTCAGCAAATGGAATGGGCAAGAGAGCTTCCATGGGGCTGATGGGGAAGTATAAATACCCCCCAAGCAAGCCCCTAGCCGTTAGAGGCAAAACTGACCTCTCTGCGTCACTCCGGACGCTAGCAATAGTGAGGGAACCGGACCATGTCACATGCGTTCGGACCCCCTCACTCTTCTGTTTTCAGCACTGAAACACAGGGTGTCCGGACGCTCTCTTTAGTCCAGACTCAAGCAACCGGACTGCGTCCGGATCAGAAAACCCTCTCTGGAACTCTCTGTGTAGGGTCCGGACGCAACCAATGGTCCGGACCCTGCACACCGGACAACGTCCGGATCATCCTGACCTTACTGGACCTCTCTGTGTAGGGTCCGGACCCTCCACTGTTCACCGCGTCCGGACGCTCTGGTAAAGCAGAGCCAACCCTAGGGATCCAGACGCATATTCAATGGTCCGGACCCTGGGTTCAACTAGCGTCCGGATCACTTTTCTTCACTTTATCAGCACACTTCCAACATGGAAGTTGCTCTATTTGGTTCAAGGACTTTTTCTAAAGCTTCCTAGTGCTAGTTTGACAAATGTGCATCACACCTAAACACATAGCTTCTGCTAGGTCAAGCTACTAGATAGAACCCCTCTTAATAGTACGGCCAAAGGAAAAATAAAGGTGCTAAACTACTCTAAGTGTCTCTCAACTCCAATGACACTTAGACCTAGTCTAATCTCCAACCTTGTCGCCAATCCTTTTAAAACCGAAACGATTCCAATAACGGGGCACATATACCATGATTGTCCAATCAACCATCCATTACCATGACCTAACTTTCTTATTGCCTCTGCAAAACACACGTTAGTCATAGTAATCTTGCATTGTCGTTAATCACCGAAACTCTAGGGGCCTAGATGCTTTCAATCTCCCCCTTTTTGGTGATTGACGACAATACGCCATAGAGTATGAAAAGAGAGTTTTATTTTAGGTTTTCAAGTGACTTGGCTTATCTAAGCATGGGTTAGAGAATATGAAAGAATAATACATGCTTAAATAATCCAAGCCACAACATGTACTGAGGATATGAATTAAGAGCAAGTACATGAGATATGCTTAACCACAGGTATATATCAAAGTGAAGCACGGAAGCATACCAAGGGCCAAAAGCATGTGACATAATATATAAGAGTGAACCACATAGGTCACAAGCAAGTGTATCATCACACAAAAGAAAATGTATGCGATAGGGTAAATATGATGCATGAGTACGAGAGTAGTAAGCACATCAAAAGAACCAAGTCTCACTCTCAACTCCTCCTATCACTAGCATACTCTCACTCTCTCCCCCTTTGGCGACAAAGCACCAAAAACTAAGCGTCGGGCGCAGGAGGAGCAGCCGGGTCACGAGCGAGGAGGTTGAACTGCTCATAGTCTGGACTGGAGTCACCGTCACCCTAACCGACTGTGTCTGGAGCTGTCTGTCTCTGGAGCAGTCTCTGGAGCAGTGACCACAAAAGTAAAAGCTGTAGCGTCGGCCACTGACTCTGCTGGTGAATCAGACGGCTGTGCCTCTGGAACTGCTGCCTCTGGCTGTGTTGGTGCCTCTGTACTAGGCAAATCCGAAGATGTAACTGGCACTAAAAGAGCAGCCTCTGACTCTAGAGCAGGAGTTGTAAGTGGTGTCTCTGACACTGGAAGCTCAACAGTCTGCTCCTGTGGCTCACTAGCAGCTGAAGTCTCGACGGCCTGAAGCACTGGAGTAGTAGAGACTGGTGCGGCCTCCGACGAAGCCACTGAGGAGGGGAACATGCCACCTGTCTGTGGTGCGGGCTCCGGCGGAGAGGGTTGGTAGTATGCAGGGCTACCAAGGCCGGTGAGGGCACTGTAGGAAGCGGAGAGGTCACGTGCTGTACCACCAAGCCCGGTAGACGCTGAGTAGGGAGTAAACCCTGTCGTGATAGGCGTGAACTGCGTCGTCTGCCCAATCGTGTCAAACCACTGAGTGACCTGCCTGACTGAAGACTGGAACGGCCCTGAAGGAGTCATACTCTGCTGTCCACCAGAGGACTGAGAAGCTGGAGTGGGAGTCGGCCGACCCACGTACTGAGCAGTGGAAACCACTGGAGTGGTGTACAGCGAGGACGAGGTCGCCGGGTGCTGGACGAAGTAGGGCATGCCAAGAGGCGGCTACTGAGGTGAGAACCCAGAGGGCGGTCCAAGCGGTGGCTGAACTGGTCCAGACTGAGATGGACCCAACTGAAACTGCGGCAACCTCTGAAGGAACGGAGGAGGTGGAGCGTTAGTATGCTGCAGAATATACCCCATGAACTGAAAAGTCATCGCTTGACTCGCTAGCAGCTGCTCCTGTAACTGATCCTGGCGAGTCTGAACCTGACTCATCATGGCAACCATCTGGCTCTGGGACGCATCGAGCCTGTCCAGAACACGAAGTAGAGCAGGGTCAGTCAGAGCAGGAGGGGGAGCTGCACTGGAAAGGCCAGCCTCGGCATCGTGAGCTGCTGCAGGTACACGGGGCCGTAGTGGACGGTAGTCGTCGTCGTCGCTGTCAGAGGGGATCGGCTCAGTGCCCTGCCCCAGATCCTCCTGTCGGTGAAGTGCCTCAAGCTCTGCCTGTGCAACTGCGCGCATGTCCTCATCCTGAGCGTCAACCTCAGCCACCTCTTGGGCCGGGACTCCACAACGGATCACCCTAAGAGCACGGTTGCCTCGGCGACCATCAACCGCTGCACTCATCTTGTAGATAGGAAACTCTGAAGAAGAGTGCTCAAGCTCACTAGCAATCCCTGACACTGAGGCTCGAAGAGACATGGCAATCAAAGAACAGATCCAGTTCCCATAGGGAAGCCGCCTCCTGGAAACCAGACCATCTGCTATGGTATCCTCCATCTCACACAGAATAAAGTCAGCGATGTCAAACGGTTTCTGAGTAGCTATCACTGCAAGGAGGTACTGCTGGAGGTTCATGAGCGTGTCCCGGTACCCAGTGCGGGGAAGAAGAGTGTGCCTCATCACGTCGTTGATGAGACGAACATGGGAGTGCAACTCACCAGGTGACCTGCTGCATCTGGGACCAAACGGAGGACGAAAACAGGGAGCAACCAAGTCCGAGTCTGGTGTGGTGCCTCCGACTGATCTGCGGGGTGGGGGGGGGGGTCAACATCTCCAAAACACTGCGTGTGAAGTCTCAAAGGAGCCTCTGTCAGGTGAAAACCGAGCCTTGAAGTCTGTCAAGTAGGTTCGGTAACGCTCGCCTCTGAAAGTGTACTGGAAGTAGGCGTGATTGAAAGGTCCTTGTGTGATTTTGGTAATTGAGTGACAACTTAGGTGGACTAATATGTGTTTAATGTGAGACACACAGGTGATTTAGTCCTTAGGTACATAAGTGTGAGCAACCAATAAAGTCATGGTGGAGAGATGGCTTGTGCATATTGATGGTGCTCAACTTGGTGATGAAGGAGTTTATTGTACATGGTACATGACATGGAGTCATGTGATCAAGGTGGAGAAGATCAAGATGAGGCTTGGCTTGATGGACCGGTTGCAAGTGTGAAGGGCAAGCGAGTGATGTTTGGCGCCGATGGACCAACGCAACGGTGAATAGCAAGTGAGGTCAAGATCGATGAACCAACACGGTCACGTGATGATATGGAGTGGATCATATCATTTGTGATAGGTTGGTGCGTATGTTGCATCAACATTGGAGAAGAAGATGAAATGGAATGCACAAGGCAAAGTATAACTTAGAGCATTTCATTTCACCGGTCATAGAGGTTTAGAGAAGTGTTTGACCAAGTTGAGTTATAGGAAAAGCCGTACTATCAAGAGGGATGCATGGTAGACTAGCTTGATGAGGATAAGAGTGCTCAAGTTACTAGTCTAGAGACGTTTGAGAGAAGCGGTGCAAATCGCCTGAAGATCGGAGTGTCTTTCCGTTGTTTGCTCTCTTAAGGTTATTTCTTTGACCTTATATGTTATGTACTTAAGTATTGTCTTTTGATATTACCTTGTTCTGTGGCTATATGTGAGATTTGACTTCCTGGGCTCACATATAGGGTATATTTGGTTTTGTTCTTAAAACCGGGTGTGACAAATTGGTATCAGAGCAATGCTGACTGTAGGACGCAAGCCTAGGTAGAACTGGTCGTTTTAGCAAGCTTTCAACCTTGTCTAGTTCTTGCTTTCTCTCTACCCTTGATAATTGTTTAAAGTTATGCCTACTCTACCTCTAGTCTATTATAAAGGCATTGCCTGAATTCTCACTCTTTACTCTCTATTTAAATAGATGGTGCGTAACGAGAAGGCCGCTCGTGTCAACCTTGGAGGACCATGCTACAATGGAGGAAGCTCTGCCCTCATAGAACCACCAATTCAGCAGACTTGTTGGCACAAGGAGTACAACACTACATTCTATAGCAGTGAAGCTTTCTTTCACCACCGGCTCATGCAAGTGCTTCAAGACCACTATCCTGATCAACAAGCCAGAGTGGAGTATAAATGCACTAGTTGGACTCATCCTAAGTATGAGAGCCATTGGAGCATAGAGGCACACATCAGAAGACTTAATCTGATTTCGGGTTCGCGAATGGCGGAATCCATTCACAGGTCTCTCGCGGATCGGTTTAGCATGCATGCTGGCATATCAGATGCTGCTCATCAAGCATTTTTGGTATACCATGGAAAATATTATGAAGAGATGAATAATGACAAGCAGAAGTATTTTCCGCGACGTCCACTAGGAAGATTGCAGTGCGTGATGGCTGACCCTCATTCAGAACCAAATGAGCAAGTAAAGGAGATGGCACTGGCCATGCAAGTTCTCCACCAAAAACTGGAAGATAGTCAACTGGAATTGGCAGAAGTAAGGCAACACTATGAAGAAGCCCTGGACGAGATAGATGATTGGAGGAGTCATGCTTGACTACCCAAGATCAATGTGGTTGAAGATGTGTCTCTTTCAACCCCACGCAAGAGATTCTACCCTGGATGTCGCTGCAGTCATACCTTGTTTAAGAAGTAGGAGTTTATGTCCCTTGTAATAAATACGTTAGTAGTGACAGTCGAGTCTGTGTGTCTTGTGAACCTATAAGTGATTGGTTGGTTTGTCATTATGGTTATGTTTGATTTGCATCTTTGTAATGACTGTAATGATCTTGTGAGGTCTTTCCCACAATTTCATTTAGTTTATATTCTTAAGGTTTAATGAAATAAATAGTTGGGTTTCGTTTATATCCTGTGTCTCTCTATCTTATCTTTCCAGTGTAATCTCTCTTTATTATCTAAAATCTCTGTTTGTTGTAAGATAAGAGTTATGGAAAAATTCTAGATAATAGTACACCTCTTTATCTCTTTCTCTATCCGCAAGAACCACCCTAGTTGCTATCCTGGATATGGAGTTATGAAAATAACAGAGTGATACATCTGCGCCGTTGTTTTCCTGCCCTCAAGGAAAATTAAGTTGTTGATTCATACTTTGGCACACAAGTTTCTTTGGAATAACAAAAAGGTATGATGACAGTTAATTAAAGTCGATGAATATGCAAGCTACCTTGGTGTCCCCTAGTTCACCTTTCTTAAGGGGGGTAGCCAAGTTAAAGAAGTTGCAACATGGAGTTGCATTGATGTTAGAGCCTTGCTTGAAAGAATTGCTTATCACCATGAATTGAGTTTTTCTTTGGATTCCTGTGCTATGCCTTGACATCATATGAAGCTGCATTTAAGGAAGCCTTGAATGACCAAATTCTAATGCAGTTGTGTTCCAAACAGATGGATGCTACACGGTAAGACACTTCACAGGATGGAAAAAGGAATGTTCCCAATCCTGATCCTCCATCTATAGAACAAGCTTTGATGACACAAACTCAACCGCTGCAGTTTCTTGCTCAAACCTCATTGCATCACATACCACCTATGGATAAACCAGGTGAAATTATGAAAGGTCATCCACCAACTTTCTCTCATGACACTGACCCACTAAAAGCAAATGACTAGCTTAGAGCTATAGAGCAACATCTTGACATAGCTCAGTGTAAACACAATGAGAAGGTGCTTTATGCTTTCGGTCAACTCCAAGGAACAGTGTTAGACTGGTGGGAATCAGAGTTTGGTCAACGGGATGTAAATCAGATTGATTGGAAAGAGTTCAAGGTTGCTTTTCGATCTTACCATGTTCCAGCTGGTTCGGTAGCAACCAATAGTGAGGAGTTCCACAACTTGAAGCAAGGTTCCATGTCAGTGTGTGAGTATAGTGATCGGTTCACTCAGTTGTCTCGTTATGCCCGAAGAGAAGTGGATAGTGATGCAAAGAAGCAAAAATGCTTTATGAAAGGATTGAACGATAGTTTGCAACAACAACTGATGGCCGTTGCGTATGATGATTTTCATGCAATGATGCACAGAGCTATTGCAATTGAGAAGAAGCAACAAAAGAAGAGAAAGAAGAAGAGAAAGTGTGATCTTCAACGCTAGCTAAGAGACACCCATCCCCGTCTAGCTACACAAATAATATATCAGTCACAGTCGATGAATCTAATAGGGAGTACAGATCAAGATCAACAATCCAATGATGAAGTACCACCCTCCAATCAATGCCAAAACCAACAACGACAGAAATCAGAATCAAGTCACCAAAAGAAGCAGGATGAAAGAGTAAAAGTGAAGGGGAAATACATCCAAGGAATGTTGAGAAATGCGTCCGATGGAGTTGTGTATGGTTACATTTCAGAAAACTCATCTACTGCCTTAGTGACGTTTGATCCTAAGACTACACATTCATTTATCGCTAAAGCATTTGTGCAAGAACAAAAGATGACAATGCTCCCAATGAGGAAACCAGTGCTAGTTAATACCTTTGGAGGTGAAGAAAAGGCAACCCACATATGCCCAAAAGTTAGTCTTCACATAAAGGGAGGAAACTTTAAGGTAAACCTTATTGTTTTAGACTTCATGGCGATGATGTTGTCCTTGGAAGAGGATGGTTTGCTACTTGTAAGGGAGTTATTAATCCTGCCCAAGGTTTGGTGTCTGTAACAACTCCGACGAGAGAAAGAATTGAGTATCAAGGAATGCAACATGAACCTGAGGAATGTGAAGAGGACCTACTGGAAAGTAGGAACACAAAGGATAGTGAAGTGGAACTTGAGTTCTCGGATGTCAATGTTAAGGAACAGATGCCTTTGGAAGAGCCCAATACAATAGATGATCATGCTTATGAAGGTTATCCGTCTGAACAATGTCAGAACACTCAAGATGACATATGAAGTTCACCTGTGCTTTCTAGATCAAAGTTTTTGTTTCCAAGAATAACAGTGATCTTTGTATCTTGAATGATATCTTTATCTCTTTATCATCATCTTCCGAATCTCGGGACGAGATTCATCTTAAGGGGGGGTAGAATTGTAACACCCTAAAATTTCATTTCTTGGGAAATAGGATTAAAATGATTTATTTATGAATTTTGTGCTCATGAGAATATAGGAAAATAAAAACTTTTCATTGAAATAAAAATCATCTTAAGTTAGCTACACGTTTGAGCATACATGCCTTTGCATTTGTTTATTTGTATTGTTTGGCATGTTTCAAAATTCAAATTTGAATTTAAAATGGGTTTTGTAATTTAGCTTTGAAGTAAAAGGAAATAAAAAGAGGAACAAAACCCCTCCTGTCTACCCCATCCCTATCTGGCCCATAGGCCTATTCCACCTCCCCCATCTCCCCTTCACTCTTCTGGCCCGAGAGGCCCAAGCAGGCCAGCTCCCTTCCCCCTCTCTTCCCTTGCCGCGTGGGCTAGTCCCCGGCCCAGCCTGACCGGCCCAGTGAGAAAGCGGGAGCACCCCGCCTCAGCCCACTCCACTCACCTGCCCTTACCTCGCCGACAAGCTGACCCCACCGGTCAGTCGCCCCCCCCCTTTTCCTTTCTTCCTCCTCCCTCCCTTTCCTTCCCTGCGCGACGGCGCCGTCCATCTGCCGAGCGCGAAATCCGGCCCCGATTCCCTCCCTTCCATCCTTGGACCACCGCGGGGGCTATTTAAGCCGACCCCGCACCCACCGCCTCCATCCTTTCCCTCACGTAGGAGCTACAGAGCCTCAGAGCGCCGCCGCCGCGAGCCGCGACCATTCCCGGATCCCGCTGCCGTCGTCCACGCTCGGGGTGAGCCCCTCCGGCCACGCCAAGGGCACGGTTGTGACCGCCGTCTCCCCCTCTCCCTCCCTATCCCCTCGCCTTCACGCTCAAGGCAGTGCCGCAACGCCGCCGCCCGCGCAGCGACGAGCTCAGAGCACGGCCATGGCGTTCCTCCATGGTCCAGCAGCCCCACCCCCTCGCGGTTGCCACCGAGGTCTCGGTCAACCTCGCCTACGCTCGCTCTACGCCCCCGTGCCTTCCCCTCGGTAAATCGAGGCCCGCAACGCCGTTCAGGCAGCCCTCCGGTGAGCCCCGAGTCATTGCCGCCGCGGAGCGCAGCCACCACTGCCCCGAGCCGCTCCGCACCGTCCGCCGACCTCCGGAGAGGCCCCGCCGCGTCACCAGAGTCGTTCCGGTGGCCTCGACTCGGCTCCCCGACCCCCGTAGCGTCGGCCCGACCCTGCGCCGGCGTACCCGAGCGCCGCCGCACACCGCGCCGTCCCGGCGTTCTCCACGCCGTGCCCCGCCCCTGCGCCGTCCGATCAGCCGCGGATGGCCAGATTAGATCCCCGAAGGGGTACGCCCTCCGGTCCATGGTGGACCCGTGGACCAGAGCCCCGCACGCGGTCCACACCGCTCCCGTGCACCCGTCCTGTCCCGTGCCGCCATGTGGCAACCTGCCAGCCCCGCACCATAGCACAGCAGTCCCCTAAGCGCATTCTCAGTTTACGCTTTCCCCTTTTCTAAAACAGAACCCTGTCTGTTTCTTTCAAAGTACGCTTTCCACATTCACAAGAATGCCACTGATTTTGTTTTGCTCATAAAATCTTCATTTCAAATCCGTTTTCATCCATTCGAGTTGCATTAGATTTGTAGAGTTTTTATCTACATGTTAAAACCATAATAAAATCGGTTCGAAAACTTTTGAGAATAATATTTATTTAATGCCTTTTAATTTCCAAGTTTAATCTCAAAATTTTGTTTAAATCGTATCTTCTCCGTTTCAAATCCGTTTCGTCCCGTTCAAGTTGCGTTGGCTTCGTATCGGCGTAACCTTTTCATTAGTGATATTTAATACCATGTTAATAGCTCTGTATTTTCATGGGTTCAAATCCTAATTTGATTAACCACTATGTTACTTGCTTTATACATAAAATAATGATTAGATCTACTTTTGTTTCCAAATCCAAATATAACTCTGAATTAATCTAACTTGGGTGCTTCTCTAAAATACCCTATACATTCTTTTATATAGTAAAACTAATAAAGGTCGTAGTTCTCTTTTATAAAAGCCAACCTTTCGGTAGGTGTATCTTTCTAATCATAGCTCCGATTAGTGTGTTCTTCGCGACTGTGTGATCGTAGAGTTGCGTAGCTTTCTCTTTAAATCCTTTTCATTGATTGGTGTATTGTTCTAAATAGATATGTATGTATGCTATGTTTGGTCAGGTGTTCGCGACTGTATGTATGCTATGTTTGGTCAGGTGTTTGAGTGGGTTAAGAGACTAGCTACCTCAGGCGAAAGGGCAATTCACGACTTATGGGTAAAGATGTACACCTCTGCGCAGAGTTAAAAAACTGTTATAATAGTCGTGCTCACGGTCAAGAGTGGCTTGGGCTCCTTACTGTGTGATGTCCTTATGTCATGGCTCATCAGTTGTTATCTATGATTTATTATTGTTACTTGTTCATATAAGCATTACATCATGTTCACTTGATCATATGGTTATTGGGCTATTGATAACATTGATGCTACTATAGTGCTAAAATTGAGACAACCTAAAAGCTTATGCAGTTAAACCAGAGTCATACCTTTTGAGCCTCATGAACCCCATGAATATTTGCTGAGTACGAAAGCACTTACGCTTGCTTGTTTACTTTTCAATATTTGGATAAAAATCCCGGATGGGTACCAGATTGCAAGAGTCTCGAGCAGTTAGGCTTGTGATCAACCAGTCAGTTGGTCCCTGTGGAGTGGAGTCTTCGCCTGAAGATCGGAGTGTCTTTCCGTTGTTTGCTCTCTTAAAGTTATTTCTTTGACCTTATATGTTATGTACTTAAGTATTGTCTTTTGATATTACCTTGTTCTGTGGCTATATGTGAGATTTGACTTCCTGGGCTCACATATAGGGTATATCTGGTTTTGTTCTTAAAATTGGGTGTTACAGCTGTTGTCTCGTTCAACTCTGCTCTAGTTATCCTGATCAAGTTTGAGTCTTTGCATCCGGGCGTATCTCCGTTGCCCTGTTCAGATTTTGTTCTAGTTATCGTCCTTGTCGATTAACTGGTCAAATCGACTGGCATACCCTCGGATATCGAATTTTGGGTATAAGCCCGAGGTGTTCTTAGATCCTGATGCTTTTTGTGTCAACACCTCTTTTGGCACGCTCGGTGGGACTCGATTATACAAATTATACATCTATCATGGGTGATCATACCGACGTTAACCAAAGGAACGTCATTGAAGTCTCGGAGGCCGATCTAAAAGATGATCAGAGGCTGGCCATGGAGCGGGCTATGGAGGAGTACAAGCAATTGTATCTGAAATCCTTCAGCCTAAGCAGGAGCGGCGAAGCAATCCAGAAGCAAGATCCGTCGTTGCCACGGCAGGTCACATATGATGTCAATCCTGGTAAGTTACAAGAGATGGTTAATTCTGATTTTAATCAAGCATTAAGTAGCCACTCCAGTGTGCTGTCCAATACCGTGTACAATGCTGTCATGCAATCATTCAAAGAATCTCTCCCTCACTAGCCTCTTGGCTCTCCAAAGGATTTCTCAAGGTGTCACTAGCTGAAACAATGGCCAAGAGTCACTCTAAGGACCAAGGGGGTAACTATAAATAGTCCCCACCTCCAAAACTAGTCGTTATTTTACTTTTTCTTCTCTCTGCGAAGCCACGGACTAGTCCAGAGCTCACACCACCGGACCATGCACACTAGTCCGGAGCTCACTCTTGATTCAAACTCAGGCACCGTCGGACTACTCTGCTTGGTCCGACGCTCTGGTCCGGAGCCTCGGTGCTCTCTGAGTGAAAATCTTTCTCTCTTTTACACACCACCGGACCACTCTCCTTGGTCCGGTGCCGTGGTCCGACGCTCTGGTCCGGAGCCAGGGAGCTCTCTGCATAAACCCAAACCCCTGTCTTGAGGCGTCGGACTAGCCGTCAGACACACCGTCGGACTAGTCCGGAGCCTTCTATCTCTCTAAACCAAGCCACCGGACCACTCTCCTATGGTCCGGTGCTTTCCAGACAGGTGGTCCGGAGCTCCTCGAGCTGAGAATCTGCCTAAGTCAGGGACCATCGGACCACTCTCCTATGGTCCGACGCCCACTAAGCAGAGTGGTCTGGAGCCTCTTTCTCCCTCTAAAGCAACTGTTTTCGCTAAGGTTTCTTAAGGGATTTTGCTCCTACAATTTCGAGTGTTTATCAAGGGCTGAAAGCAAGGTCTCTAGGACTAGTTGTGACAAGTGTGCATATACCCACTCTCCTAAACTCTCCTAGGTCAAGCTACTAACCTCGTACCCCCCTTTATAGTACGGTCAAAGGGAAAACAAAAGCCCTAGCTATACTTAGTGCCCTTCTCAACCTTACGACACTAAGAACTAGCCTAGTCTTCAACTTGTATCATCATCCTTTGCAACCGAAACAATTTCCATCTTGGGGGCATGAATATCCATTAAGCCCATTCAAATTGCATCACTCATGACCTAACATAAATGACTTTGTCTCTGCAAAACACACGTTAGTCATAGTGATCTAGTATTGTCGTTAATCGCCTAAACACAAGGGTCCATGATTCTACAATCTCCCCCTTTTAGGTGATTGACGACAATACAAGCTCGAGTAGAGAATAAAGAGTGAATTTTGATAAGAGAAACACATGACTTGAAATGAGATAGGCATGGGTTAGTGATAAGAAAGACAAGTACATGCCTAACCATTCAAGCCATGACAAGAACAATAGATATGAATTGAGCATAGTACTTGATTTCATAAAGGATATGCTATAGCCAAAAGATCAGAGATTAGCACGGAAGCAATATAACATAACCAAGTGACATGATATATAAAGAAGAATGTCCACACATGTCACACAATCATCAGGTCTCAACCATTACACATATCATACAATGCATTAAGACGGTAAACGTGATGCATGATGCAATAAAGTTTATACACATCAAAAGAACGAGTTCTACTAGCCCCCCCTAAAGCTAGCCCATCTACTCGACTCTCCCTCTCCCCCTTTGGCATCGAAGCACCAAAAATAGGCGTCTGGAGGCGGAGTGGAAGTAGTCGTGGACCGGTCGAGCACCCTGAAAGCTGCCAGATACATCTCATCATCGGAATCCTCCCCTTGAGTATCTGTCTCTGGTAGTGAAGCAGTCTAGGGGTCGGTAGCTGACAGGCCTGCTGCGGTCGAAGACTCTTGAGCAGTAGCTGAAGGAGTAGTAGTAGGATCAGAAACCGGTGCCAGTGTCTCTGCAGATGCCTCACGAGCAGCGGTGTCCGGTTGTGCCTCATGCACTAACTCGACTGGAGTCTGAAGAACCGAAGACTGCACAGGCTGTACTGGAGTAGAGGTGACAACTGTAGCATCGGTAGCAACTGCAGCTGTAGGAGGAGTAGACACGGCTGGAGCCCGACTGTCGTGTGTAGCCTCTGAGGAAGCTACTGAGGAGTGGTGCTGATCGGCTGTCGGTGCAACGAGCTCGGCCTCAACCTCTGCTGCTATCTGAGGACCAGTGGGGGACGGTTCCCCTGTAATGTCGCTGAACGACGCAGAAAGATCTCTGGCAGTGACACCCAACATAGCAGTAAGCGGTGTGAAGCCAGTAGTAAGTGGGGTGAACTGCTGAGTGGGGCCAAAGGTGTCCAACCACTGTGTCATCTGAGTCGCCGGTGACTGGAACGGGGTGGTCAATCCGGCACCCTGAAGTCCACTAGACTGTATGGCTGGGGTGGGAGTGATTGACTAACCGGCGGAGCTCGTAGGGGCCACTGAGGGGCCAACTAAGGGTCCAATTGAGAACTGTGGCCCTCCTAGCTGCCCAACTGACTGTGAGGGCTGAGACGTGCTCATCATCTGTATCTGTGGAGCTGCAGGGAACTCAAGAGGAGGAGCGTCTGTCCACTTCATCATATGGGCCATAAAGGCCATGTTCTGCTGCTGCAGCTGCTGTGACTATAACTGAAGATGCTGGGACTCTAGCTGCATAGCGAGCATCTGTCGCTGCATCTCGAAGTGACGCTCCTCTGACTGTCGCTGCATCTCGTCCTGTCGCTGCTGGACCTGTGTAACTGCAGTGATGAGAGAACTCTGCTGCTCATTCATTCTGTCGAGAAGCTTGAGCATCATCGTCTCGGTGGCAGAGGCAGAGCCGCCAGCCTCAGTGTCGTGAGCCTGTGGGGGCATCTGTGGAACTGGCTGGAAATCGGCGTCTGAGCTGTCTGAAGTATCCTCAGGAGTCACATCAGCTCCAGTATCTAGTCCATGTAGCTCCTGCTGCTCAACACCGTGAATCGCCTCATCCTGAGCATCAACCTCTGCTCTGTCAGCTGGTGCTGTCCTCTCTCTGACAAGACGGAGGACCCGGTTTCGAAACCGGCTGTCAAACGACCCAAGGACTCTATAAGCTGGAAAAGAAGTCGGCGACTGATCTAGTAGGGAGCGGAGTCCAGGGTTTGCTCCCTCAAGCTCAATAGCAATGATCGATGAAATCCAATGAGCATAGGGAAACTGACGACGGGCCCTCATGCCATCTGCTATCACATCCTCTATCTCTGACACAAGAAAGTCTGCAACATCGAACGGTGTCTGAGATACCAGGGCCTGAAGGAGAAGCTGCTGCATGTTGGTCAGTCCTTCCTTGTAACCCGTGCGAGGAAGTAAAGTCCGACGGAGGACCTCGTTCAACCTGTGAACGTTGGGTCTGAGCTCTGCTGGGCTACGTCTGGAGCCCTCTGAGAAAGGTGGCTTGAAGAGGGGAGCCACCTCCTGCACTGACAGTGTACGACCACCTCGAGCTCTGCGAGGCACTGAGGCTCCTCTGTAGCACTCGTAGTGTAAGTCAAGCTCACCACCCTGCTGACGGAGGCGAAAGATATCTCTGAGTCTAGTCAAGTAGAGCCTGTATCGCTCGCCTCTGAAAGTGTACTGCACAAACTTGTGCTCCGGATCCACCCATACTGAAGCATAGAACTCTCTGACCCATCTCTCTATATAGTTACCGGAACGCCCGAGTAAGTCGGCGAGTCCCGGTAGGTAAGTCAGGAACGGGCGGATCTCCTCACCTGCTAGCTCAACAATGCTGGTCAGCTGGCTCTGGGGTCTCTCTGATCCGGGCACCACTTCTCCAAAGCAACAAACCGTAGCTTCTTCACCTGCTTTGCTGTGAGATTCCTCAGATCGAGGTGAACTGAAGCTGAAGCTGCTGTCGGTGCTGCTGACTGGGGTGACTGAGCTGACTGGGAACGTGTGGAACGCCCCCAGGAACTAGGTGCCAATGGAGTCCCAAGAGCTTCAGTGACAAGCTCTGGCTCCTCTGGAGTATCCTTAGTATGAGACCCAGCTGGAGGAGTAGAAGGAAGATCCCGCGGAGGGGTGCCAAGTCTGACTGACCCTCGGCGACCGCCTCGCTTTGCGCGGTCCGCTGCATCGGCCACTGCCTCGGCTTTCTCAGCCTCTATAAGCTTGCGCTTCTTCTTCTTAGCTTTCTCAACAACGGGCTTCTTGCCCTTATCGCTGGAAGGACGTGGAGGAGGAGGAGCATCATCACCTGACCCAGCAGCGCGAGCACGAGTACTGCGAGTCATACTGAACGACCAAAGAACCACTGCTCACTGACAATTGCTAGAACCACTGCCAACTGTCAGAACCACTGCCACAAGAACCACTGAGAGCGGCAAGTGTCAACTGTCAACTGATCAAACCACAAGCACAACTGTCAGAGGGGCCTCCAGGCCACTGGACTGAACCTCTGAGGCTTTGCCTCAATCCTTACTCGCGAGCTTTGCCCCGAGTTCAACTGCCACTGACTGCTGAGGATAGAATAGACAGGGTATACATAAGCATATATAAAATCTAGAGAAAAGAATCCGTATAGAAGCAAGCATCTAGATAAGTGATAGAATGAAATCTGACATGATACCTGAGGTAAGAAAGCGTATCTATTCAGAGCAATGTCAAGTACCAAACCACACTCCGAACGAGAATTACCAGCTACGAATTACAATTGGCAAAAAGATTTGGTGAATTGGATTGAATATGGATAAGGATCTTCAAGGAATGATTTAGGACATGACTCTATCTCGACTCGACGAAACGCGATATCGAAAAAGAATCCATACCCTTGAATCGAAGCGGTTGAGTCGATGACGACGAATTGAATTCGTTCGAGGACGAACGCGTCGAAACTCGACTTAGGGTTAGAGCAAACCCTAGCCTTTTGATTCTCAGTGGCAATGGATGAAAGAGGGGGTAAACCCTAGGTCTTGCACTTGGCAGGGAGGAGGCGAGGAAGCTTGGACGGAGAGCAGAGCAGATCGCCGGCGGCGAGGTGGAGGACAGCGGCGCGGCGGCGGTGAAGGGTAGGCGGCAGGGCAGCGCGGGGTGCAGAGGGCAGTGCAGGGCGGTGGAGGAGAGGCAGGCGCAGGACTGCGGCGAGGTGATGGCGGAGCTCGGTGGAGGCTCACCGGCGGCGATGGCGCGGCGGCAGAGCTAGGTCAGAGCAATGGCGACGGGCGGCGTACGGATGCGGATGAAAGACAGTGAAGAAACAAAGCCGTTCGCGGGGGGGGGGGGGGGTATCCACAAAAATTCGAAGCGTCGGACCACTCCGCTTGGTCCGGTGGCTGGTCCAACGGGTGGTCCGACGGTACCAGAGAAGGGAATACAGTGAGCAACCGATCACCGGACCAGGGCGTCGGACGACGCACTGGACTGGTCCGATGGAGCACCGGACTGGTCCGATGGTGCACAGATAGATATGATAGAGGCACCGGACAAGTTGACATTGGTCTGGTGGAGCGTCGGACACTGGTCCAACGATTTCTTTGGCTGGAAAAGATTTATGCAGTGAGGGACAGGGCGTCGGACCACTGCGTCGGACCATTGCAGAGTGGTCCAGAGGGTGGTCCGGTGCTTAATTTTGCTCTGAATTTTCCTATTTTTCTCTCCAATCTTTTCTCTTAGCCAAGTACCAACACAAAAGAGCAAAAAGGAACACTTGTTGGACTTAACATAAGAACCATCTCTCAAACCCTCAATTTTAGAAGTAGTTTGCCATAGGCTAGGATTAGTTTTCATAAGAAAATAGTTCAATAAAGCTCCAAGGGTCACCTTAGGGGCACAAGAGGGGTATTAGCTGAAGCTAGAGCGTTGAATTGCTCCCCCTAAGTGTTGAACCTAATGATGACCAAAAAACTTAACCGAAAAGAAACGAATGAGCAACACTCATGCATATGCAATGCAAAACGGAATTTGAATCTAGGTTGCTTGCAAGTTTAAACCACGGTTAAGCTTTGTCATATGCCTTGAGGGCGGTTATCTTAACCGCGTTAGCCAAGCTTATGTGCATAACAAAATTAAACATGTTATATTACATATGAATGCATGATTCACACAAGCTCATCTTTTAGTGAAGTTAGAGTGATCAAGCACATTCAACTCGCTTCTCAACCTACAAAAGGTTGTTTCATCGAGTGGTTTAGTGAAGATATCCGCCAATTGATCTTCGCTCTTAACTCCAACTAGTGTGATGTCTTTTCTAGCCACATGATCTCTAAGAAAGTGATGGCGAATATCAATGTGCTTGGTGCGAGAGTGTTGAACCGGGTTGTTAGCAAGCTTTACAGCGCTTTCATTATCACACAAAATAGGAACTTCTTTTAAAAACACGCCGTAATCAAAGAGTGTTTGGGTCATGTATAAGATTTGTGCACAACTTGCTCCCATGGCAATGTATTCCGCTTCGGCGGTTGACAATGCCACACTGTTTTGCTTCTTTGAGGACCAAGAAACAAGTGATCTTCCTAGCATGTGGCACCCGCCGGAGGTACTCTTCCTATCAACCTTGCACCCGGCATAATCCGAATCGGAATAGCCAACTAGTTGGAAGGGAGCTCCTTTGGGATACCAAAGACCCATGCTAGGGGTGTGCCTTATGTACCTAAGGATTCTTTTAACCGCACAAAGATGTGACTCCTTAGGGTTTGCTTGAAACCTAGCACACATACACACACTAAACATGATATCCGGCCTAGATGCGGTGAGGTAAAGTAAACTACCGATCATAGAGCGATAAAGAGTTTGGTCAATCGGTTTACCTCCCTCATCGAGATCGAGATGCCCATTAGTAGGCATTGGGGTCTTGATTGGCTTGCAATCCTCCATCTTGAACTTCTTAAGTAGATCATAAGTGTACTTTTCTTGAGAGATGAAGGTCCCTTCTCTCATTTGCTTCACTTGAAAGCCGAGGAAGAAGGTTAGCTCGCCAATCATTGACATCTCGAACTCCTTGGACATCAAGTTACCAAACTCCTTGCAATGGTCTTGGTTTGTTGACCCAAATATAATGTCATCGACATATACTTGGCAAACAAAGATCTCTCCATTAAGCTTCTTGGTGAATAGTGTAGTGTCGATGATCCCGATCTTGAAGCCCTTCTTGATTAGGAAGTCCCTTAGCCTCTCATACCAAGCTCTTGGAGCTTGCTTCAATCGGTAGAGTGCCTTGGACAACCTATACACATGATTAGGAAAGTTTGGGTCTTCAAACCTGGGAGGTTGTGAGACATAGACAAGTTCATTAATGAAACCAATTAAGAAGGCGCTCTTCACATCCATTTGAAAGAGTTTCATTTTGTGATGTGAAGCATACGCCAAAAGGATACGGATGGCTTCAAGTCTTGCAACCGAAGCAAAGGTTTCTCCAAAATTGAGTCCTTCTACTTGAGAGAACCCCTTTGCCACCAATCTTGCTTTGTTCCTCACAACCACGCCTTGATCATCTTGCTTGTTCCTAAACACCCATTTGGTGCCAATGATTCTTGCATCCTTTGGCTTCTCTTCAAGTGTCCACACTTGGTTCCGGGTGAAGTTGTTGAGTTCTTCATGCATGGCATTCACCCAATCCGAATCCGCAAGTGCTTCTTCTACACTAGTAGGCTCAACAAAGGAAACAAACGAGTGATGTTCAACATAAGATGCAAGTCTAGAGCGAGTCATTACTCCCTTTGATGGACTCCCTATAATTTGATCATGGGGGTGAGCTTGAAGGATGGATGTTGATTTTCTATTTGTCTCTTGAGGAGGAGGATGCGGTGCTTCAACATTGCTTGCTTCAGCCTCGGCTTGATCTTGAGGAATGTGAGTGTCTTCTTGAGCTTCCCTCACTTGATCTCCTTCATCAACTTGAGGTGTGTGGGGTGGAGAAGGATCTTGATTTGCTCCGTCTTCAACTTCTTCCACCTCTTGTGGGTTGATAGCACCAATTGGCATATTCTTCATTGCCTCCCTCAAGGGTTCATCACCTACATCAATATCCTCAAGCGCTCCTTGGGAGCCATTAGTTTCATCAAACTCCAAGTCATACGTTTCTTCAACTAAGCCGGTGGCTTTGTTAAATACACGGTATGCCTTGGATTTAAGTGAATAACCAACCAGGAAACCAATGTCACACCGCCGTTGGAATTTACCCAAGTGTTGGCGCTTCTTGTAGATGTACACCTTGCAACCAAACACCCGGAAGAATGAAATATCTGGCTTCTTCCCATTGACAAACTCATAGGGGGTCTTCTTTAATAGCCTTTGGACGAAGAGACGGTTTGCCGCATAGCAAGCGATGTTGATTGCCTCCGCCCAAAACTTCTCGGGAGTGTTGTACTCATCAAGCATAGACCTTACTAGAGTTATGAGTGTCCGGTTCTTCCTCTCTACGACACCATTTTGTTGTGGAGTATATGTGGCGGACACCTCATGCTTGATCCCAACTCCATCACAATAATCTTCAATATTTGTGTTCACAAATTCGGTGCCATTGTCACTTCTAATCTTCTTGATCTTCACATCAAATTCATTTTGAGCTCTTGTAGCAAACTTCTTGAAGATGCCTTGTGTCTCTCCTTTGTCTTGAAGAAAGAACACCCAAGTGTACCGAGAGTAGTCATCCACTACCACCAAGCAATAAAGATTTCCTCCAAGACTAGCATAAGTGGTAGGGACAAATAGATCCATGTGTAGCAACTCTAGGACTCTTGAGGGTGACATGAAAGCTTTGGTTGGATGAGTGTTTGCCACTTGCTTGCCAGCTTGACATGCACTACAAAGTTTGTCCTTCTCAAACACCACATCCTTGATTCCTCTAACCATTTCCTTCTTGACTAGCTTCTTCAAGGTTGACATGCCCACATGAGCTAATCTTCTATGCCATAGCCAACCCAAAGAATTCTTGGAGAATAGACAAGCTTGCAAGTTTGCTTCATTTGAAGTGAAGTCCACTAAGTAGAGGTTGTTGTGCCGGAACCCTTTGAATATCATTGATGAATCGTCAATCTTGGTCACAATCACCTCATTTGGAGTGAAGAGACAATGAAACCCGAGATCACAAAGTTGACCAACCGATAGCAAGTTGAAGCTCAATGATTGTACTAGCAAGACATTTGAAATTGATTGATCTTGGGAGATAGCCACTTTGCCTAAGCCTTGAACTTTGCCCTTTGAATTATCCGCAAAAGTAATCTTGTCTTAATTTGCACAATCCTCATCAAGTGTGGTGAACATCCGGGGGTCGCCGGTCATGTGTTGAGTGCAACCACTATCAATTACCCAATGGCTCCCACCGGTCTTGTAGTTCACCTACACACAAGCAACTTGGAGTTAAGCTTGTTGTTTGGGAACCCCCTTAGTGCGGGGCCCCATTGCCTTGTCAACCAACTCCTTAGCAACCCAAAGAACCCTAGGCTTGTTCTTCATTGGTGGTCCAAGAAACACCACAAGTGGTCTACCCTTGGAATCTTTGTTGATGACATAGTGAGCATCATGAGCAAAAGGCCTAGTGTGCTTGGGCAAGGTCTTGGGAAGTGGAGTTTTGCATTGAAATGAGAGATGACCAACTTGTCCACATCCAAAACACCTCTTAGGCTTGGGCTTTGGCTTCTCTTGATTGTATCCATTGTACTTGTTCTTGTAGTAGTTCTTGGCTTCAATCTTGACCTTGGCCTTCATCACTTGGTTCTCCTTATACCCAATACCGGTCTTGTCATTCTTCATGACGGTGCTCATTAGAAGCTCACTTTGGAGATTATGGCCCTTGGTGAACTTTTCAAGGCCACTTGTAAGCTTGGTCTTGTCATTCTTGAGCTTGGCAATTTCTTCTCGAAGAGAGTTGATCAAAGTGATAGCATCTTTGTCTTTTCTTGAGCCGGCTTGATGGTGAAGGGCTTGTTTGCCTTGAGATTGATTAGCTCTTCCTTGAGCTTTGAGTTCTCTTCACTCATCTTCATATAATCATCATACTTGTCGGCTTCTACAACTCTCTTGCCCTTGCACTTTGCACTTTGCTCAAGAGCCACATCATCAAGCTCGATATCACAAGAGGTAGCACTTGCACACTTAGCACACGGGTTAGTAGCAACATGTGTACGATCTTGAGTAAGTAATTCATTTGCTACCACTAGTGTGCCATGATCACTTTTCACTTGGTTGTAGTCATCTTTTAGCAAGTTAAACATTGTGAGGAGCTCTTGGGATGACCTCTCAAGCTTACCATGTTTCTCATTGGCTTGCTTAAGAGAGGCTTTGAGCTCCCTAGTGCTAGATGTGAGAGAGTTAATCTCAAGCTTCAAATCATCATTAGCACTAGACAAGTTATCAAGCTTATCATGCAAGTTTTCCTTGATTTCAAGAAGTTTGTCATTTTTACTCTTGTACTTCCTTATGATGCTAGCATACTTGTTGCAAATTTTAATTAGTTCATCATAGGAAGGTGCTTCTTCATCATCACTATCATCACTAGAGAGGTCATCATCATCATCCTCTTTTTGTACCTTCTTGTCACCTTTATCCATAAGGCATAGGTGTGTAGAGGATGAGCCCGGCGATGAAGAAGGAGGTGGCGGTGGAATCAAAGAACCAATCACCAAAGCGGCCACCTTCTCTTCTTCACTCTCATCATCGGAGGAGTCGCTTGAATCATCAATGTCGGTGAGCCAATCACCCACAATGTAAGCCTTGCCATCCTTCTTCTTCTTGTGGAAGTTGAAGTTCTTCTTCTTCTTGTATGGCTTGTCTTGCTTCTTGTCATCATCACTTGAGTCATCATTGCCGCCCTTGTTCTTCTTGAAGTTCTTGAACTTGTTGTTCTTGAACTTGTCTTTCTTCTCTTCGGGACATGCATGGGCTAGATGACCAAGGGTGCCGCAATTGTAGCACTTCATTTGGGAGATTGGCTTCCTTGAAGAGCTTGTGAAGAATTTCTTCTTCTTTGAGTCAAACTTGACTCCATTCTTGTTTAGCCTCTTCAACATCTTGGCGGTCTTCTTCACCATGAGAGTGATGTTGTCTTCATCATCATCATCATCACTTGTACTCTCAACGACATATTGAATCTTGCACTTCTCCTTGGAAGATGCCTTGAGAGCCAAGTCCTTCTTCTCCTCCTTCTCTTTCTTCTTGGAGGATGATGAAGTTCCATCATTGATCTTCATGTACATCTCATGAGTATTGATCTTGCCCAACACTTGCGTTGGTGTAGTTGCGGAGAGATCGCCTTGATGAAGAACCGTGACGATGTGGCTATACTTGTCAATTGGAAGGACACAAAGTATCTTGCGCACCACATCGGCCGATGTCATTTGAGAGAGTCCAAGGCCATTCAACTCCTCTACAAGCACATTCAAGCGAGAATACATTTCATTAGCATTTTCATGAGATAGCATAGTGAAAGCATTTAACTTAGCAATGATAAGGTGATAACGCTCTTCTCTTTCACATTTAGTGCCCTCGTGAAGAGCACAAATGTTTGTCCAAATCTCATGCACAGTTTTGCAATTCCGCACACGGTTGAACACATCCTTGCAAATGCCACGGAAAAGAATGTTCTTTGCCTTGGTATTGTTCTTCTCAAAGTATGGGTCCTCGGCGAACACCGATCCACCTTGGGTGGCGGCTTTGTGAATGCCGACATCCACGGCATCAAGGTAGGCCTCCATCCGCACTTTCCAATAAGGAAAGTCATCCCCATCGAACATGGGTGGCGGTCCATCCCCATGGGACATCTTGCTCTAGGCGGTGAAGCCTAATTTAGAGCAACAAGGCTCTGATACCAATTGAAAGGATCAAGATGCCCAAGAGGGGGGGGGGTGAATTGGGCTTGTTTTAAATTTCTAAAGCAAATATAAAACCTATCAAATGCCAATCACCCCCTAGTGCCTACCGTCCGTGTGTCCTAGCTAGAAAGCGTAGCAGTTCATAGGAATTAAAAACAACCTAAGCAATTCTAGTAGGAAATGTAAAAACAAGATGAAAAGTAAAGCGAAAATGTAAAGAGCTAGGGAAAAGAAAATCTCATTGACGCAGCGATTTTTTCCCGAGGTATCGAGGTGTCGACACACCCCCCTAGTCCTCGTTGGAGCACCTCGCAAGGTATCGCTCCCCCTCTACCCGCGCAAGGGTAGAGTGCTCTCTACGGGCTGATTCTTCGCCACTCCGGCTCGGTGAATCGCCCACAACCGATCACAAGAGCTTGGAGAAGAGCCGGCAACAATCTCCCGGCGGTCACTTCCTTCGAACACCACCAAACCGTCTAGGTGCTGTCGAACACCAAGAGTAACAAGCACAAGACCTTCACTTGACCCAATCAAGGCTAGGAAGGTGGATGGACACACACAAGTCACTCCTAATCACTCTAGGAGGGAAGAACAAGATGATCTCTCTCTAATCTCTCCCTCACTAGCCTCTTGGCTCTCCAAAGGATTTCTCAAGGTGTCACCACCTGAAACAATGGCCAAGAGTCCCTCTAAGGACCAATGGGGCAACTATAAATAGTCCCCACCTCCAAAACTAGCCGTTTTTTAGTTTTTCTTCTCTCTGCGAAGCCACCGGACTAGTCCGAAGCTCACACCACCGGACCATGCACACTGGTCCGGAGCTCACTCTCGATTCAAACTCAGGCACTGTCGGACTACTCTGCTTGGTCCGACGCACTGGTCCGACGCTCTGGTCCGGAGCCTCGGTGCTCTCTGAGTGAAAATCTTTCTCTCTTTTACACACCACTGGACCACTCTCCTTGGTCCGGTGCCCTGGTCCGACGCTCTGGTCCGGAGCCAGGGAGCTCTCTGCATAAACCCAAACCCCTGTCTTGAGGCATCGGACTAGCCGTCGGACACACCGTCGGGCTAGTCCGGAGCCTTCTGTCTCTCTGAACCAAGCCACCGAACCACTCTCCTATGGTCCGGTGCTTTCCAGACAGGTGGTCCGGAGCTCCTCGAGCTGAGAATCTGCCTAAGTCAGGGACCGTCGGACCACTCTCCTATGGTCCGACGCCCACTAAGAAGAGTGGTCCGGAGCCTCTTTCTCCCTCTAAAGCAACTGTTTTCGTTGAGGTTTCTTAAGGGATTTTGCTCCTACAATTTCTAGGGTTTATCAAGGGCTGAAAGCAAGGTCTCTAGGACTAGTTGTGACAAGTGTGCATATACCCACTCTCCTAAACTCTCCTAGGTCAAGCTACTAACCTCATACCCCCCTTTATAGTACGGTCAAAGCGAAAACAAAAGCCCTAGCTATACTTAGTGCCCTTCTCAACCTTACGACACTAAGAACTAGCCTAGTCTTCAACTTGTATCACCATCCTTTGCAACCGAAACAATTTCCATCTTGGGGGTATGAATATCCATTAAGCCCATTCAAATTGCATCACTCATGACCTAACATAAATGACTTTGTCTCTACAAAACACACGTTAGTCATAGTGATCTAGTATTGTCGTTAATCGCTTAAACACAAGGGTCCATGATTCTACACATGTAATGAAAGTTTACCTCCGCGAGAAGAAGTACCGAGTCCTATAGTTCTCTCCCTCTGTGTTCTCTGTGGACTCGCTACATACTCCATCGCCGCGCTAGTCCCGCAACCACAACGAGCCGCAGCTCGACGCAATCTACGTGCTAGCCTCTGTGATAACAACATGAGCATATTAAGCATTGTAATATATGCATTGTCGACGAGATAGTCATTGTGTTCATGAGTACTTACTCCTAGAAAGTTGTTGAGCGTAGCCTCGTCCACGTTTGTCCTTGGAAACCGTTCAATTTCCACTACAGACTGTTTTAGCGCGTTGCCCTGAAAAAGAGACAAATTATAGTCATAATGGTAGTCATATACAACGCATTGCCATGAAAAAATTACATAACTTTTTTAAGATCACTTACCACTCGGTCCAAGACAGGTGCAGCCTCGATAATCGTCCCTTGTCTTGCTTCAAGATCATAGGACGTGTCTTCGTCATCTGAAGAATCAATGTCTGCGTAGTCCGTATTTGTCCATTGAGTCTTCAACTTTGTTCGTGTCACTGTCCGGTACCAAGTTAGGTCCGTATTTGTTCGAGTCATCTTAAGATCACTTACCACTCTTTTAGATCCGTCGTTGCACAAGTATGTGGACCTACAATTTTGGTGATCTTAAACTTTTCACTGTCCTTCTGTTTCCTCGCGCATACCCTCCAATTGCAATCATTTTTCTGACATACCACTGTGTAACGGTGCTCCACATAAGAATGCTGCACCTTGAACGGCCTTTTACGTTTCACAGAATACTCCTGTAACCACCTTCTCAATGTTGGCAAGTCCTTGAAGATCATGCCCTTGAAAATTTCTATGCTTTCCCCATCATCAGGGGCCTCTAGCAACTCTTCTTCTCTTGCTACTGCATAAGCACCATGAGAGTGTCTGAGATCGCTAAATTCATGCACTAGTAGATCAATATCGGGACAACACTGCTTCATGAGCTGAATCTCTTGTTCACTCAATGCAGCCACAGGACGTTCATCATCGGAACGAACAGCTCTTGCGGTCCCATAAGGCTCCTCTCCATCATCAATCTGAATATCAACACTATTAGATGTGAAGCCTGTATGCACCGCAGTGGATGATGAAGGCACACGATGACAGCCAACTTTATCAGGAATGTCTCCTACATTTAAATGAGGATGTCATCATTGGAATAACATATTACAAGGGTGGATAAGAAAAGGTAAAGTGTTACTACAACACTTACTTGGATGATTTTGGGTCAAAGGGATCTCCTGAGGGGCCGCAGCAACATGAGGTGCACCAACATTAGGGCATATTCCAACCTCATTTGGAGCGGATTGCGCATCGGGCACCACAACCACATCTTCCACATGCACCTCTGGATTGGGTAACGGAGGCTCACATTGTAACGGATCGTATTGTGGTGGTGAGAAGCCATGAGGGGATGAATGGCCAAGAGGAGTGGACTCATTGGAGAGCTTCCGCACAATCAAATCCAAACATTGAAATTCACTCTTCATCACAGTATTGACATATGTCTCCCATTGAGTCTCTGATGAGATTGGGACCAACCGCCTAAAAATTTGGTCTGATTTACCATGGTGAACTACTCCCTCAACTGATATGACATTTTCAATGGAATTGCACCGAAGCTCAACACGAGCCCTACCAAACAACTCCAAAAAAAAACGGTCGCTCATCGAACATCAAAGGCACCCTTTGCATCCCAACAAAGGTGATATTACCAAAACCATCTTCCGCTTCTTCCACTCTTCCTCCATGATACAGGGTCACTAGGTTATCCATCTAGTTGATATACACAACACGAAAGTTCTTATTATGGGTAAACTAAATTATCAATGACCTAACTATACATATATATATATATACATATATCTATTTAGCTATAAATTTAGCAAACTAACTATCTATCTATGAACTTATCAGTCTATCTATTTATCAAAATAACTATCTATCTATCTATCTATCTATATCTATTTGTCTATCCATCTATTTAACATACTAAATTATCAATGACATAACTATCCCTATATTTACTAAACTATATAATTAATAAGTTAACTACCTATTTGTCTATCTATCATATAAATTTGTAACTAAAATTTCGAACTACAATTGCTAACTAAAAACCCTAAACTAAACTTGACAAGAAAACAAAATTGCCTAAACAAACCGGACGGCGGCGGCTCGGCGGCGGCTGACGGCGGCGCCTCGGCGAGAGAGAGAGAGAGGCGAGCGAGAGACAGAGAGCGTGCGTCGAGCTCGGCGCCGCGGGCTAGATGTATCCTAGCTCGGCGCCGTGATCTGTGGCGCCGAGCCCCCAGCCACGTCGGCTGCCCTGCTGGATGCGGCTCAAAGCTCGGCGCCGTGGGGCACGGCGCCGAGCTGTGTTACCTCGGCGCCATGGGCCACGGCGTCGACCCCCTGGGTCCATTTGTGGGAATAGTTCCTCCAGGGGTCCAAACGTGAAAATAATTCAAAAAAAGGGCTAAATTAATAAAAATTTGGGGAACTCTTGTCTGTCAATCTAAAGCATGCATACTGACGTACCACTTGACTGTCAATCGATCTGATCATTTATATGTCAGTGCCATCGATCCATTACGTCCACACACGGGACATCTCTGTAGTACAAGTGTGAGTAACATCTGTGTACTTGCATTATATTGCTCGTTCCACTGACTATATATATTCCATGACGTCAACGCAGAGATTACGTCGTACGTGTGGGAAGGTGCTCACGTACACTATAGATACGCAAATGTACTCCTGCAGTACGTTGCAATTGAGCTTGCCCTTGCCTGGTAAATGTTCAGTTTTGCCTCTCCTTTCTTCTCTCCTTTGTCACCACAGAAATGCTTGTCTGAGCAATTGTTTAAATTTGTATGTATTTACCTCAAACCGTATGTATTTAAACTAATTTTCACTTTAATCCACTCCAAAAAAACTCGGTTTGCGGTGGCAGACAACCCCCACAACTTTGTGCTTAAGGTAGAAGAGACCTCTCACGTAGGCCGAGAAAACCCCCGAACCCCATGCCCCGCCCTCACACAGCCCTCACACAGGGGCCGTTACCCTGTGAGTGAGCCGATCCATTTACCTGTGCTTTGGGAACGCCGAACGCGGGACAGACGAGGTGATTTTTTTCTCCTCCGACCAACATAATTCGCCCCTGTGGGGGATCGAACCCTGGCCCGGCAGGGTGCCACCCGGAAGACTCAACCACTAGGCTGAGCAACCGGTGGCACTTCAATCTACTCCAACACATATGGTTTGAGACAAATACATACATATATCTAAATAAGACCTAATAAGTAAGAGCTTAATTTTATTTTGCGTTCAGTTCCTCCAGTCCCTAAGAGGCGGGTTTTGTCCTCCAATAAATGGCGAGGAATCATTCTTTTCATGGGGTTAACCATTAGAGAAGGCCTTGTGGTCTGGCGGCAGAGCTACTTTTGAATTTAAAATTTACATCTTGGGGAGGAAGATGTGAAGATTTTGTTCTTTGCTTTCGAATTTACAATTTCTGTATATGTTGATTCATATTAGCAAAATGGCCCTCCTGTCTTTTGTTGCGAGCTCGGCCACATACATCATGTATTGCCGTGCCATGGTTGTGCGGCCGTCATATAGGAAACGAGAACTTTGTTTGGTTGCTTTATTAATTATTACCTGCGGCGCGCCACAACTTTTTCTCATGTTGCTGCTAGTTTCATTTCTTTGTGGTGGATGTGATGCTGATCTTTCTTACCAAGCATATTATTCTTAGGCGGTCTTGTTTGAAACTTTAAATGTTATTTTATATTCACTACAATCCATATGTGTTGGAGTGAATTCAAGTGAAATTTACTTCAAGTTTTATATACTTCAATCCACCATAACCCACGCGAATTGATATGATTATGACTACATCCAAACAAGCCTTTATTAGTGGGATCTCTTCCAACTCTGCCGAACTTCCAAAAAATATACTATTAGTGTACCGTGGCCCGTGGAATTGGTTCGGCGGCGCTGCAGGGTAGCTTGTATCTTGCTGGGGTTATATTATTAGATGGCTAAAAAGAGGAATGGTTAATGTGTTGCCATTACGATGGGCCGGGTGAGTGACTGAGGGGGTGTTTAGATGGTGAAAAGGGGTGAAAAAAATCATGTAGCACTTGTCACGTCACACTATAGCAATTTTGTTTTTATTTGGTAATAATTGTCCAAACATTGATTAATTAGGCTTAAAATGTTCGTCTCGCAAAGTACAACAAAACTGTGCAATTAGTTTTTTATTTCATCTATATTTAGTACTCCATATATGTGTCGGTATTTTGATGTGACGAGAAATAACAATTTGATGTGATGGAGATGTGATGGAAAGTTAGGGAGAATTGAGGGATCTAAACACCCTCTGAGTGGCAAATACACACATGAGGTCCAATTCCTCAATCCTGAGCGGTAGCCTAGCCTAGACTAGCTGGCTCTTGGATTCTCTCTGCCCACCTCCTATTACACATCACAACACATACCATTCCTTTTCTCTAATGTGTGAGTTAGGTTGCAGGCGGGGCGGGCTTTTCCACAAGCCCGTATAGTCGCCCCGCGAAATTATGGTTAGTGGCCGAAGTGGCTCAGCTGCAAATTTTTTGCGACCTAATGTTATCTAGTCCGCAAAGCCCACCGGACAAGATGATAAGTCCACAAAAATCGTAAAAAGTCCGTAAAGCAATTAAGAATTCTTCTAGTATTTTATTTCTTTTATTAAAAATAGAATATTAATCCCTCCCTCCGTCTCACAATATACTACATTTACAGTTCAATTTTTTCGCAAAATAAATGTCACGATAGGGAGCAGATTGTTGTCGCAAAAAAAAAAAGATAGGGAGCAGTAGTAGCCGGCAGCTGCAGCAACCCTGCAGGTTATAGATCTGGAAACCAGCGAAATAAAAAAAAAGTCGTCGTAAAGAAAATGGTAATTGTAAGACTAACGGAGCCTGTCCAAGCTTCCAGATTCCTCTCTCTACCATTCAGTCATGGCATGGATCTGCATTCTTTTTTTTTCCTTCCTCTAAATTTGTGTGTTTTTTTCTTCTCTGAAATTGTGACAGAAAGATGGTAGATCTTTTATAGGGGCATAGACATCATTTACATTTGTCTTGGTTTTCATGCCTAAATTTATTTTAGAAAAATGATCATCCTACTTGCGGACGTTTGCGGTCATTCCTAACTTATCCACTAATCCCACTGGCCTTTCGCGATGATAGTTTTGCGGCTTGCGGATTCCCGCATAACCCGCTTAATAGTTTCGTGGACAGCTTAGTGGCCGGTGGACGGTCGACAACCCGCCCCGCCTGCAAAGCCGATGTGTGAGCGATGTCAGCTAGCTAGGTATAGCTAGCTAAGCTAAGTCTTCCGTCGAGAACTCAAATGCATCATGGTATTACAGTGAGCGTTTATTTGGAATGCAGGATTTTTTCTTCGTTTCTATGTTTTTCATGTAAAAATGAACTGAATTCTGTGAAATTCCTGCGAAATTTGCGTAAAATTTCGGTGTTTCAAACAGGCCCTGAGAGAATGCTCTCTACACGCCTCCGTCCCTAAAATAATAAATTTCTAGAATCCGTGGCAGTCAAACTTTTTTAATTTTAACTAACTTTATAGAAAAATATAATAACATCTATGACTTAAAATAAGCACCATGTAAAAATATGCTCTTAGATAAATCTAATAATACTTGTTTGATATCGTAACTTTCGATACTTTATTCTAGAAATTTAGTCAAAGTTCAGAAACTTTGACTTAACACAAACTCAGAAATCCATTCTTTCAGGGACGGATGGAGTAGCTGCCATTAAATAGCATTTGATCGGTCTTAGTTATAAGAAAAAGAAAAGAAAAGGTGCGCGCGGCTAGCTTTTGCTGAAGAGAATCGATCAGAGAAGTGGATTTTAGCACGGCCGACATGACTCATCATGCACGGCACTACTGGAAACAGCAACGTCGCCGAGGGCAAAACGCTTTGCCGAGGGCCGGATTTGGGCCGCCCTCGGCGAAGCAAAGCCCTCGGCGAATGGTCCTTTGCCGAAGGCCGGACCCTCGGCAAAGAATAGCCCTCGCAAAGGTCCCCCTTTGCCGAGGGCCTGGCCCTCGGTAGAGTACTGGCTCTCGGCGACCTCGGCCGAGCGTGACGGCGGCACCGGCCGTCAGCCTTTGCCGAGGGCTCGGCGTTAAGCCCTCGGCAAAGGGTTTTCTACTTTTCTTGATTTTTTATTTCCGAAAAATGTTTACCGAGGGCTTTGCATCGAGCCCTTGGCAAATCTGGCCTTTGTCGAGGGTCTAAATGGGCCCTCGGCACAGATTTTTCTTTTTTTTTGTTTTGAGCCAATTTTTTTGTGTGCCACACATACACTATTTAGAACTACATGTCAAAGTTTGGTTCGTTTTTGAATCATTTTGCTATATTTGTTGAATTGTTTTGTTTTTGTTGAATTTTTCGGCAAAATTCAAATTTGAACTGCAGGTGCATTAAATAATATTATTTAATTATTGTAAAATTGACATTCATGATGTTTAGTGCATTTTAAAGTCTTATCCAGAAAGCCACATGAAATATCAAACATCTTGGCCTCGGAACATGTCGAGCAACTTGCGGAAAAAGTATTTTTTAATTTTATAAAATGCAAACAAAGTCCGAAAATCACGAAACTTGTCGAGGTGTCATGTTATCGCATGTGGAGGCTATGATAAAAATTTGGAAATGTTTCGAGCATGTGGTAACGTCCGGCGCGTAAAACCCTGACATCTCACACATACAATAACATTGTAACACATGCGGAGACGTGTGGGTTTTAGACATTTGTCGTGACAACTTGCTCCAAACCTTCTCATTTTTTTATCACAACCTATACATGTGCTAACATGACACCTCGACAAGTTTTGTAATTTTCAGACTTTGTTTGCATTTTAAATAATTAAAAATTACTTTTTCGCCAAGTTCCTCGTCATTTTATTTGAACCAGATGCTCGAAATTTGACGTGAGTTTTTGCATAGGGACTAAACATACACCAGAGACCATGAATAATATTTTTCGTAGCATAAATTTCCATTATTGGATGCACCTGCAGTTCAAATTTGAAATATTCGAAGAAAATCAACAAAAACAAATAAATGAATAAAAACTATATAAAAAAAGTCAAAATTGATACAAATTTGACAATTGAGTTTAAAATAATGTATTGTAGCAGATAAAAAAAATTGGCTCAAAATTTCAAAAAAACAAAAAATTGTTTGCCGAGGGCCTGGTCTTGGCCCTCGGCAAAGAAATTTGAAAAAAAAATAAAACTCTTTACCGAGGGCCCGGTGGTCAGGCCCTCGGCAAAGAATTTGGGAACGCCGGCGGACGAAAATAAAAAAAGGAAAAACTCTTTGCCGAGGGCCTGACCACCGGGCCCTCGGCAAAGGAATTAAATAAAAAAATTAAAAAACCTCTTTGCCGAGGGCTCTGGATCTGGACCCTCGGCAAAGAGCATGTCCATATAAAAGGAGAACGGCCGGGCGGGCGGCCTTATCCACAGGCCACGCCCGCCCTAGCCGCCGCCACCAGTCGACCGCCGCCGCGCCCGCGCCTGCGCCCGCCGCGCACGCACGCCGCCGGGTAGGCCGCGCCCGCGTCCGACCTCGCCTCGGCCCCCGCGGTGCCGGAGGGGGACGCGCTCCCGGGCGCCGGTGGCCCCGAGATCGCCTTCTTCGACGTCGAGACCTCGGTCCCGCAGCGGGCCGGCCAGGGGTACGCGCTGCTCGAGTTCGGGGTCATCCTCGTCTGCCCGCGCAGGCTCGTCGAGGTCGCCTCCTACGCCACGCTCGTCCGCCCCGCCGACCCGGTCTCCGCCGTCTCCGCGGCCTCCGTGCGCTGCAACGGCATCACGCGGGAACAATCCAAAAGTTGTGGTATTCTTCCATTTTTCTTTCTACAACAGTTTAACTATTTTTTAGAAGAACAATCCATGCACCAAATGAAAGTTGCGGCATTGTACCTAAAGAAATATAGCATTATAATAATTACTTGTTCAAGTTGACCTTGGTCGATATCATTTTAGTAGCTTCGTTCTTGATAACTGATAGTTTTGCAAGTTCACATCGAATATGCTGCTATGCACACTTCGATTGCCAATCTTTAGTTGCACGGAGAAAGAAACTCATGGCAAATAAACCAGTACCAATCTTAAACCATTAGAGGTCTAAAAATTATAGATGTTTACTGCACACGGGAATGGATGTGGAAGTGACAAAGAAATTTTGATCCTCCAAATGCACTTTAATGATGCTGCATTTTCAATCTACAGAGTAGCAGAAAATGGATTTCCACCTCAATACACACAACAGCTTGCAAGCTAACTCAACAATCTAGTGAAATGTTGATCTTTTACTGAATTTTACCATATGAATATATAACAAATTTACTGTTTCTATCATATACTGAAAATGTGTCGGCCTTCGTGTCGTGAATATGGGTGTCGGCCATCGAGCCGAATTTTTTTGCAGGTTTTGGTAACCTCCCCGTATAGGGGAGGTTCTGCCGAAATTTTTAACTTATATGTTGTTTTCTTCTTTTGCAAAGCAGAGGCCGTTGGAGGAGCTCAGGAGGAGCCAATCGTCTATGTCGGGGCTGCGGGTCTGCCTGCACCGCCTCGACTCGCCACTGCCCCGACTCGCCACTGCCCCGCTACCCTGTCTCCACCGCCACCTTAGGTATAAACAACCTCTACTTCTGTATCTTTGTCGTAGACTGCGTAAACTAGTTAGCCGTCTCCCGTCCGAAAGAGATACGGTCGGAGGCATGCAGATCACTGTGTGTATCCGACCGTATCTATTTCGGATTGTCCACATTTTTTGGACAGCCCGCGTATGCGTAGATGAGGTCAGTTTCCATGCTCCGCTCCTATCCGAGCCAGAATTTTGGCAGCACCTCTCCATTGTTCTCCGAATACACAAACTCCTTTGCAGGACGTGTATTGGGAGAACAGCGGGGAGGTGCTGTCGAAATTCTGGCTCGGATCGGAGTGGAGCATGGAAACTGACCTCATCTACGCATACGCTGGTGGGATTAGGACCTATCCTCACCTATTAGACAGTAGGAACACCGGCTAGGTGCAGTTGATGGTCACGTTACTTGATGATGTATTTGTCAAAGGATGGAGGACCGTTAGTGGATGTACACGGGGCGAAGAAGCCGAAACCATTACGACGTGGATTGGGTGAAGAGGACAGATGACTTCTTGAAACATGCATTTGGCGAGGGTGTAGCTAAAGGGCATTCTCTAGTTTGGTGTCTGTGCAGCCACTGTGACAATAGGAGAAGGGTGGACAAGCAGACCATGGGTAAACATCTTGTGTACCATGGTTATACGCTGGGCTACCACCGGTGGATCTACCATGGTGAAGCCGATCGTGTCAGAGAGGAGGTGGTGAGACCACGTCTCGAACCTTTCGATGATGATGCTGGGGTAGCAGACATGCTAGATGATGCTCACCAAGCTCAGTTCGCTGAAGGACGTGACAAGGAGGAGATGGAGGCAAACGTAGAAGCCTTCTACAAAATGTTGGACTCGGCGTCTAAACCCCTTCACGAGCATACAAATATTTCTCCAGCTGGATGCCATTGGGCGTGTAATGGGGCTGAAGGCCGAGTTAAACCTTAGTCGAGAAGGTTTCGATAAGATGTTGACTGTGTTTGGCACCATGCTACCGAAGAACCACATTCTGCCTCCCAACTTGTACGAGTCAGAAAAACTTCTTCGTGCGCTCAAGATGCCATATGACAAGATACATTGTTGTCTGAAAGGGTGCGTCCTATTTTGGAAAGAACACGAGCATGCAAAGTATTGTCCGAAGTGTGGATCCTCCAGATACCTGGAGGTAGTATCTGGTGATGGCCAAAAGGTGCAGCTTACGATCCCCGCGAGAGTCTTACGTCACCTTCCTTTCATGGCGAGGATCCAACGACTTTTCATGACCGAGGAAACTGCAAAACAGATGACGTGGCACAAGAATGGCAAGCGGTACAATCCAGACAAGATGGTTCATCCATCTGATGCTGAAGCATGGCAGTACTTTAATGATCGACATCCTGAGAAAGCAGCTGAGGCTCGGAATGTACGTGTAGCCTTCGCAACAGATGGATTCAATCCTTACGGATTGATGTCTTCCCCGTACACATGTTGGCCTATGTTCACTATCCCTCTCAACCTCCTCCCTGGCATCTCTTTTCAACGACAGAACGTATTTTTGTCGTTGATAATTCCTGGACACCTAGGAAGTAATATGGGAGTGTTCATGGAGCCTCTGATTGACGAATTGATAAAAGCTTGGGAAGGGGTATGGACATACGACCGAGCTACAAGGTCAAGCTTCAAAATGTACGTTTGGTATCACTACTCTCTGCATGATTTCCTGGCGTACGGGTTATTCTGCGCCTGGTGTGTTCACGGGAAGTTCCCGTGCCCACTATGCAAGGAAGCTGTGAGGTTTATTTGGTTGAAGAAGGGTGGCAAATATTCGTCGTTCGACAAGCATCGTCAATTCCTTCCTTCTGAACATCCATTCAGACAAGACATCAAGAACTTTACAAAAGGTGTTGCAGTGACAGACCCTAAACCCCACATCAGGAGTGGTGTCAAGGTTCATGCTCAGATAGATGCTCTCGTGCCCAACGAAGGAGGTGGTTTTGTGGGTTATGGTGAGGAACATATGTGGACTCGTAACCGCATGATGGAGGACAAGTACCGGCACCTTCCCTTTGAGACCCGTGAGGGATGGTCCATGTTCGAGGCAAAGGATGGTTATGACGACGTCACCAAGGTGATGATCGACTTTGCTCATGAGCTGATGCAGCAGGTCGAGGTGCTGACTGATGAGCTTGGTGGCCAGCGCAAGCTACTCAAGAGAGCCCATGCAGAGAACAACGAGCTCAGAGGACGCCTGAAGATGCCCAAGTTCCATCAGAAGCTTCCCCCAGTTTTCCTTACATAGGATGAGTACCACCTTGATGTAATAAAACGCTAGCAACGAAAGTTGAGTCGAGTCTCGTCGTGTCTTGTGAACTTGGTTTCATTATATGGTTGTTATTATGATTATGAGTGATTTGGAGTTTTGTAATGAGTGATGGAACATCGTGGGCCTGTCCACAAGTTCCTTGGTTAAAGACATATAGGTTTGATATAAATAAAAGTGCTAGCGGGTGGGTTATCCTGTTTTCTATCTTGCTGTTTTTCTGGAGCAGTCAGTAATCTTTCGGTTGTATCTCAAAGATGGTTCGTACAATGATCATGAAATTTATATGGCAACAACTAGACTTCAGTACATTTCCAATTCATCTTGAATTACATTCATACCTGTTCTGGTTTGGGAGATATGACAGTTACAAGTTGAGGTTTCTGCGCAGTCTAGAACTCAGAAACAGTTTCGTTAAATTGCTGTTTTCACCTAATTTCTCGTCAGGATCTGAAAAAGTGAGAATTATGAAAGTTGTAGGAAATTTCATAATATTTCCAACCATGTAAGTTTCACATTTGTTTGATTTTTGGAGCGTGAGATATGACTGTTTTACAGTACCGCTTGTAAGGTTCAAATTTCAGAAAAGTTATGCTCGGTCATGTGTTTCAATGAACAATTAATCTAAAGATCATACTATATGTTTTGGATGACAGATGGCCGCACGAGGTGATAGAGGAAGAGGCTGTGGTAGGGGTGCACCACCAGTACCACCAGTACCACCACCGCCACCACCACCAGTACCACCGACCATGGAGCAATTCATGATAGTGCAAACCCAGCTGATGCAGACCATGATGCAACACTCCAGAATCCACCTGTACCACCACCACCTCCACCACCACCTATCCAGCCACGGGACAAGCGTGGAGAATTCATGAAGGGTCGTCCTCCGGTGTTCACCCATGCTTCTGAACCACTGGAGGCGGACGACTGGTTGAGAGCGGTGGAGAAGCAGCTAAACATCGCTCAATGCAATGAGCGTGAGAAGGTGCTCTACGCATCTAGCCAACTGCAGGGTGCCACTCAGGATTGGTGGGACTCATAGATGTATGGACGTCCCAACAACGCACCAGAGGTGTCATGGCAGGAGTTCACCGAAAGCTTCAGGTCTTACCATATCCCTGAAGGCATAGTGGAGCTCAAGCAGGAGGAATTTAGAGCTCTGAGGCAAGGATCCATGACAGTGGCAGAGTATCGGGACAAGTTCGCACAATTGTCTCGATATGCTCCTCATGAGGTTGCCAACGACGCTGACAAGCAGCGCCACTTTCTGAAGGGTCTCTATGATGGTTTGCAGTTGCAACTCATGTCTAATCTCTACCCCAACTTTCAAGCCCTCGTGAATCGCGCTATTGTTATTGATAACAAGCGCAAGGAGATGGAAGCCAAGAAGAGGAGGCTTCAGGGGCCAGCTTCAGGAAGCAACACCCGCTAGCGTCCCAATCCCTCACAGAACTTCCAGCAAAGGTACCAGGGTCCGAGCAATCAGTGGAACCGTGGTCAGAATCCGCAGCATGGACAGTTTCCACAGCGTAATCAGTTCCCACAGCGTGCCCAGAACCAGCAGCAGATTGTGCCACAGGTGCTACGTCAGGGGAACACCAACGCTACCCCAATGAAGAACAGTGCTCCCAACAGGTGTTTCCGTTGCAATAAGGAGGGGCACATGTCATACAACTGTCCCGACAAGCAGAACCAGCAGACGCCTCAGAACCAGAGCAACCAGCAGAGGGCAAGGCACCAGCCACCACCCAACACTGGAAGGGTGAACCACGTGTCGGCAGATACGACACAGGAGACTCCTGAGTTTATGATGGGTACGTTCAGCATCAACTCTATCCCCGCTACTGTACTTTTTGATTCTGGAGCTTCGCATTCTTTTATTTCTCAAGCTTTTGTTAGAATGCATGATCTTTTGTTGCGCACCATGAAAAACCCCATAACAGTAAGTTCTAAGGGGGGTAGCCTTTGAGGTTGAACCTATCGAGCTAAGGACAGCTGGTATTGATCTGATACTAGGACTAGATTGGATGAAACGATACAAGGCAGTGATTCAGTGCCAAGAAAAGGTTGTTGTTCTGACATCACCTACAGGGAATAGAATCAGTGTGGAAGTTGTTTTGAAAGCTCCGCCGACAGCTACCGTGAATCAACTGAATGATGATGTTCGTGAATATGAATCAGTTGTTGATGAGTTCCTGGATGTTTTCCCTGATGACTTGCCAGGTATGCCACCCGACCACGACATTGAATTTCTTATTGAGCTTTTGCCTGGTACTACACCTATTGCTAAGCGTCCATATAGGATGGGGGTTAATGAGTTAGAAGAACTTAAGAAACAGTTGCAGGAGTTACAAGAAAAGGGTTTCATACGTCCTAGCTCTTCACCTTGGGGAGCTCCGGTGATCTTTGTTGACAAGAAAGATGGTACACAACAGATGTGTGTGGATTACCGTTCGCTTAATGTGGTAACTATCAAGAATAAATACCCTCTACCAAGGATTGATGACCTTTTTGATTAGTTGAAAGGAGCTTGTGTGTTCTCTAAGATCGATCTTCGATCAGGATATCACCAGTTGAAGATCCGTGCCTCTGACATACCTAAGACTGCATTTACTACAAGATATGGGTTATATGAGTACACTGTGATGTCGTTTGGGTTAACCAATGCACCTGCCTACTTTATGTACTTGATGAATAAGGTGTTCATGGAGTTTCTGGACATGTTTGTGGTAGTGTTCATTGATGACATTTTGGTCTACTCCAAGAATGAGGAAGAACATGCAGAACATCTCAGGTTGGTCTTGCAGAAGCTCAGAGAACATCAGTTGTATGCTAAAAGGAGCAAGTGTGAGTTTTGGTTGAAGGAAGTGTCTTTCCTAGGACATGTTATATCCAATGGTGGAATAGCAGTGGATCCGAGTAAGGTGACAGATGTGTTGAATTGGAATCCACCTACTAGTGTGACTGAGATCCGTAGTTTCCTTGGACTGGTTGGTTACTACAGGAGGTTCATTGAAGGTTCCTCCAAGCTTGCTAAACTAATGACTGCTTTGTTAGAGAAGAATGCTAAGTTTGTATGGTCTGAGAAGTGTCAAGCTAACTTTGAAGAGTTGAAGAAGCGGTTAACCATAGCGCCAGTGTTGATTTTGCCAGACCTGAACAAGAGCTTCTCCATATATTGTGATGCATCGCGTCTGGGTCTTGGTTGTGTGCTTATGCAAGAAGGCAGAGTTGTTGCTTATGCATCAAGGCAGTTAAGGAAGCACGAGTTGAATTATCCTACACATGACTTGGAGTTAGCAGCTGTGGTACATGCACTGAAAATCTAGAGACACTACTTGGTTGGTCACAAGAGTGATATTTACATGGATCACAAAAGTTTGAAGTACATTTTCACACAATCAGATCTGAACTTGAGGCAACGCCGTTGGTTGGAATTGATCAATGACTATGACTTGGAGGTACATTATCACCCTGGAAAGGCGAATGTTGTGGCAGACGCTCTCAGCAGGAAGAGTTATGCCAATGAAGTACACCTGGAGATACAGTCCAAAGAGTTGTGTGCTCAGTTAGCGCATCTCAACTTGGGTTTTGTTGTTAATGCTGTGGAGTTAGTTTTGGAACCAACTCTAGAACAGGAGATACGTAAGGGTCAGTTGGAAGATGAGAAACTGAAAGAGATTGCTGAGAATATCGTGATTGGTAAGGCACCAGGTTTCAGTCTGGATGACAATGGTACCTTTTGGTTTGGTAAGAGGTTATGTGTACCTAGGGTGAAGGAGATCCGTGAGACAATTCTGCGAGAGGCTCATGACTCAGCTTACTCTATACACCCGGGAAGTACCAAGATGTACCTAGACTTAAAAGAAAAGTATTGGTGGTATGGATTGAAACGAGACGTTGCAGAGTATGTGGCACTGTGTGATACCTGTCAGAGGGTTAAGGCAGAACATCAGCGACCAGCAGGATTGTTGTAACCGATGAGAGTTCCCGAGTGGAAATGGGAAGAAGTTGGTATGGATTTAATCGTAGGATTACCTCGTACTCCAAGAGGATATGATTCCATATGGGTGATTGTGGACAGGTTGACTAAAGTTGCACATTTCCTACCAGTGAAGACCACTTATCACGGGCTGAAGTTGGCTGAGTTGTACATGGAAAGGTGTGCATGCATGGGGTACCTAAGAAGATTGTCTCTGATAGGGGTACCCAGTTCACATCTCACTTCTAGCAGCAGATACATTCCGCTTTGGGGACAAAGTTGAACTTCAGTACAACATATCACCCGCAGATAGATGGTCAGACAGAAAGAACCAATCAGATACTAGAGGATATGCTAAGAGCTTGTGCATTACAAAATGGAACTAGTTGGGATAAGAGTTTGCCGTACGCTGAGTTCTCATATAACAACAGTTACCAGAACAGTCTAAAGATGGCACCGTTTGAGGCTTTATATGGAAGAAAATGCAGAACCCCTTTATTCTGGAATCAGACAGGAGAAAGTCAAGTGTTTGGGCCAGATGTGCTGAAAAGTGCAGAGGAACAGGTACGGACTATATGAGAAAACTTGAAAGTTGCACAGTCCCGACAAAAGAGTTACGCTGACACCCACAGAAGAGATTTGGCTTTCAAAGTAGGTGACTATGTCTATTTAAAGGTGTCACCTGTGAGAAGCGTAAAGAGGTTCAATATGAAGGGTAAGTTAGCACCCAGATATGTCGGTCCTTTCAAGATAGTGGAACGACGTGGTGAAGTGGCTTATCGACTGGAGTTACCTGAGAATCTAGCAGGGGTACACGATGTCTTTCATGTGTCACAGTTGAAAAAGTGTTTGCGTGTGCCAGAAGAGCAGATACCCTTGGAAGAGTTGGCAGTTAAGGAGGATCTCACCTATGAGGAATATCCGATAAAGATTTTGGAAACGGCAGAAAGAGTCACCTGGAGCCGAGTCATTCGTATGTGCAAGGTTCAGTGGAATCGGTATTCAGTGGATGAGGCAACTTGGGAAAGAGAAGAGGATCTGAAACGGACATACCCGCAGTTGTTCGAGTGAGTACCAGCTGAATCTCGGGACGAGATTCCTTTAAGGGGGGTAGATTTGTAACACCCTAAATTTTTTCATTTTTTTTAAAGTAGAATAAAAACAATTTAAATGCATTTTGTGTGGGCATTTCAACATAGGAAAACTAATTAAAGATTTCACAAAATAAAATCATCACAAGTATAAACTCTCTTGTTGCATTCATGCTGATGCATAGCTTTTGGTATTTTCTGGAAATTTCAAAATTCAAAATTGAATTCAAAGTCTCATTTGAAAATGTGGTTTGAATTTCTGAAAAACGAAAATTGGAAAACATTTCTCCCTTCTCTCTTCTCTATTCCCTATCTGGCCCAAGGCCTGTGCTCCCCCAAGCCCGACCTCCCTCCTCTCTTGCCGAATGGGCTCTGCCCCGGCCCATTTTTCCCCGGCCCAACCTGCCCTCTTCGGCGCCAGGCTATCACCGACAGGCGGGACCCGCATGTCGGATCCGTCCCCCTCCCTTTCCTTTCTCCTCTCTCCCTCTTTCCCTGTTCGCCCGCGCCGATGATCCTCTCGGCCGATCCCCTTCTGGAGCAGGGGAAATCCATCCTTTCCTTCTCTGCGGCATACCGAGCCAAGCGTCGCACACCCACCGGCCCTTTTCCTTCTTCCCCTTCCTTTCTTTCCTTCCCTGCGCGCCGCCGCCTTACCTTTGCGGCCGAACGCGAATCCGCGTCGAATTCCCCCTTCCTTCTCCGCGGATCGCTCCCTGAGCTATAAAAGCAGGCCCCAGACGCCACACCGTCCTCACCCGACCCTCTGGAAGCATCCTAGCGCCACCAGAGCCGCCGCTGCACGCTAGCAGCGCCGCCGCCGTCGCTCCTCCGCTGCCGAGACTCTCCGCGCCACTCTGACCCCCTCCGAGCTCCGCGTTGCGGTAAGTGGAGTTCCCCGAACTCGCCTGACCCCTTTACTCCCTCTGTCTCGCCCACAGAGCTGCTGTCCGCGACCGCCGTCGGCACAGAGCCGCCGCGCCGCGTGGACACTCCGCCCCCGCATGAAATCCGTTCAACCAATCCCACCATCGGGTTCGCAATCCTCTCCTCCCTCTCCCTAACCTGCTCGCGTTGAGTTTCGTTCACCGAGGCCTCGGATTGCTCTGCGCCGCCGCGGTTCTGCTCTGCCGGCCGAGCGCCACCGTGCCCTCTCCCTTCCCTAATCTCGGCCGCCCGTGTCTAATCGGACGAACCACAACGCCAGATACCGGTTCGGCTGACGCTTTTGCAAAAGAGACCCCGCCCTTTTTAAAGACTGAACCCGCGATCCTAAGGCGTACTCCTTTGTTACGCTTTCTGTTATGGAAAACGTAATTCTTCTCGGTTTGTTTTAATTCGAAAATAAAAAGGAAAATTCTATTTTCAGTTTTGCCACTCTATTTCAAATGCTTATAAATTGCTCGTTTTAAATCCAAATCGACCCGTTCAAGTTGCATTAGATCCGTAATTTCATGCTCTATCCAGTAGTATAGATTTCATCTATGTTAAATACTTTTGAAAATCAAAGAAAATTAATTTGGTAATGATTTAATCTTGCCTTTTCAAAATCCCGTTTAATTCGTATCTTCCTCGTTATAGCTCCGTTTTTCGTGTTTCAAGCCTCTATGTGATCGTAGTGAGATGAAGATGTGTTTAATAAAATTTTAATATTGTTTTATTTTGATTGGTGTACTATTCTAATCTATAGCCTTGGTTGCTTGCATGTTATGCCTCTGTGTGATTGCATGTGATGTGGTGATCGAGTACAGACGATGAGCAGTACGTCGGTGACCCGGAGTTTTGCTTTGAGCAGGAGCAGCAGCAGGACCCCTTTGAGCAAGGCAAGTATTCATGGGATCATCCTTGTTGTCCTAATCACTTAAATCATTAATTCATGATTGCATGTGTTTCCTTGATATCCTATTTAGTTTCACCATAGCTTTGTACCTTATACCTTGTTACCTTGGGAATTTATGCATTTGGGTAGATCAAGCTAGTGCTCTCGAGACATAACCATGATCATGTAAACCTAACTAATGACTTATGCAACAAGGGTAAAATCTGCTTTTTAGCAACATGGATTAGGGTGAACTAGAGTACAGTTTTTGAGATGCTCTAGAACCTCCGTAAGCGATCACCCGGGACATACAGTACAACCATGGGGGCTATATGAACCTTCATTGAGCAAGAAGAAGATTCTGGGTCAGATGAAGAGCTGAGCATCGGCGCGGCCGAATGGGTGAAGGATAAGAAATCTGTGTCTTGTCCATTTGGCCAGAAGGAAGCTGAAAGGTTCACCTTTGACATCACCAAGGCCGATAGGATGCTTGACTTATTACTTCAAGAAGGGTGGATCAAGTTGGTGCCTAACCAAGTAATTCCATCGGCCGAAGAGCTCAGAAAGATCAGGTATTGCAAGTGGCACAATGCGACTTCGCACAGTACCAATGACTGCAAAGTATTCAGGCAGCAATTGCAGTCAGAGATTGAATCTGGACGAATTAAATTTGAAAATTCTAAAGCCCAGAAACCGATGAAAATTGATCAGCACCCGTTTCCAAATAATATGGTGGAAACTAGTGGAAAAACTAAAGTGCTGCCATCGGAAGCTGCAAGGAAGAATGCATCGGTAGATTGTAACACCCCTTGTGTTAATCTCTTAATTAAAAACTAATCATGTCATCATATGCATTAAGCATCATTCATTTGTTTGAAAACCTGGATATGCATTGAACTAAAATGAGTTTACTTGCTTATGTTTGATCAATTGTTTGAATGCAGGTCATCTTTTCAAATTCTCAAAATTTAATTTGGAATCCAAACCCTAATTCCCAGAGGGGGTGGATTAAACCCTAAACATGATTTTCAAAATCTATAAGGTTTTTGCTTATGGTTTTTTAAGCAAAGTTGTAGAGCTTTGTTGTTTTGCTTTTGTTGTGTTTTCAGTTTTTCAAGTGTTGTTCATGTTTTTAAAAGTATTTTGAAAAGGGGGCAAATCCTTTTAAAGGGTTCTCAAATTTCAAAACTGCATTTTCATTTCTAGGCCGATTTTGAAAATGTGAGTTTTGACAAAGTTGTAGATCATGAAATTTTGAGCAACTTTCGTATTCAAAGTTTTTCATGAAAACCCCTAGAAGCTTGAGCAATTTGCAAAATAGTCACAGGGGCAGTTCAGTCATTTCATCAAACAGTTGCATGGCGGCGGTGAGCTCGACGCCGACATCTGGCCGGACACCTGTCAACGCCACCGTGCGACTCCTATCCTTGACTCCCGTCCTGTCGTGTGCGTGGCAGCGTCACGGAACCGTTGTCGTCTTCAAAACGGGACACCGTCCACTCCAGCCTCCCTTTCCACGCCACGCCATCGCTCTGCTCTGCTCCGCCGAGCGCACCACCATCATCGACGAACTCGTCCGAGCTTGTTATCCACTTCCAATCACTCAATCATTTGCCATTGTCTTCGCTTTGACCTTGCGCATTCTCGGGGTGAGTTGGGTAAAGCCATCGAGCCTGCATTCCTCCAGCGTGGCTCCGTCTTCCTCAACTCCGACGAGAGCGCCGCTGCTCTGGTCAGTCCTCGACCAGGCTACACAGGAGCCACATTGCCTTTTGATCTTGTGTTTCTTACTCCTTGTTCATCGCTGATCCTTGTCGGTTTCTCCGTGTTGCAAATGGTGGACCATAGCTCCGGGAACATCTTCGTTGCCGCTTGGTTCATCGTCTCCGCCGGCACGTCTCCGTCAACAGCCGTCTCTGCTTCATCTCCGGCCACGTTTGCAAGTGCTTCGTGACTAGGGTGAGCTCCTCGATCTCTCCGCCCCACTCGTTTGTCCTTGAATCGAGCCTTCGAGCTCTATCCTCGAACGCCGCCGCAGTTCATGGTCGACGCAGCGGTATGTTCGTCGTCTGATCATTGTAGTTGATCTTTTTCTGATCTGAGTCTTGCGCTAGCTTCGACTAGTCGTCCTGAGTCTGTTTCGAGGGGTAGTTGCCCTCGAGCGCGTGCGTGTTTTCTCCGACGCACGTCGCACAGATCCCCGCCGACCGCCATGGCCGTCGATGAGGATGTTGCGTTTAGCTCTAAGCTTGTTTTGCTTGCGCTTCGCGTTGTTTGGGGGCTGCTGAGCATGTTGGGGTTGTTGGGCGAGCTGACCGAGGCCTATGTCCGTTGGTGTATGTGCGGTCGAGCTCGGTTCACCGCCATTGCCGTCGACGAGGTCTCTTGAGTAGGTTTTAGTCTCGTTTCTGTGGGGCGTTTTGCTCGTGGTTGTCCTCTGAGTCGTTATCGAGGCCCAGCTTCTTCGATCGAGGCCAAACTTCTTTGATCGAGGCCTAGCTTCTCCGATCGAGGCATGTGCTCGTCGGCGTACGAGCGTACGAACTCCAATCTCCGCTGTCACCGTCGATGAGCCGTCTCTGAGGGTTTGTTTTGGTCGTCGCGCACCTCGTTGGGTTCAGCTCGGAGAGCTGAAGTAGGTTCGAGGGGTAGCTGTTCGGTTTGGTCACCGACGGCGACGCACCGCCGTGTTTGTGGTCGTCGGTGCCGCTTCGAGCGTCTGTGCCACTGACGGGCGGGACCCAACCGTCATTGGGTTAAATGAAGGGTTTTTCCCTTTTTCCTGTTTGCACGGTATTGTCTTTTTTTATTTTTTGTATGTTTAAATCTGTGCATGTTTAAATTCTGCAAAATTTTTTGAATGCTCTCTGTGATGTGTAGTTTTAATAAAAAATATAACATGTCTGTGTTCTGTTTTTAATCTTATAAAAATGCTCAAAATAATTAAAAAATGAGTTTTCCATAATTTTTTTCATGCTCTTTCTGAGAATTTTTGTGTAAGCTGTATGCTCTGTTACCTTGCTGTACCAAAAGTTTGGGAGCTTGTGGATAAACTTTTATACATGACTAGTTGTTTAATTAGTTATAAAATGTTTAGAAACTCTAATAACTTTAGGCTTTGAGTGATTTTGGATTATTTGATGCAAATGGTCATTTGTCCAGTGACAACCATAAGTTGGACATCCTTGATGTAATGTTGTTTGCTCAGTTCTTTTGGATGTAATTATTAACTTAGATAAACAAGATAAATAGGGTTTAATTATTTTGCTTTATAACCTTGTTTTGCTTTCCTTCATGAAGGGAAGTTGTACTCAAGGTGTAGTCTGTTTTAATCTTATCTTAAGAACATATTTGTTTGAGTTGAGCATCATGTTTAGTGTTCAAGCATCATCTAAAACATGTCATTATATCGTGTAGATTGTTCGTTGCTTGGGTTGGATACCTCTAGTGAAGAGGTTTTCTCTCTTGAATCTGAGCCCGAGTTCGTTTATCCCTCCAACCAAGGCAAGCCCCGGTGCATTCAAACATTTCCTTGTATTTACAACCATTTGTTTTAAATACACTTATGGTTATACTATTGCATTACGGTACTTTATTAAATTCCTACTTGATGCCTAGCTTTATCCTTGTACTAATTGTACCTTTAACCTTGACACTTGTTTAAAGACGCAAAGTTTTGCAAAAATGCTTAGTATGCTTAGAACTTTTATAGTAGGTGATTTCCGGTCACCTACGCATAGCGTATTGCTTCGGTAAATGGTTATGTTTTCTGAGAAAGGGATGTTGTTGATGGAAGTAATAATCTGAGACCGGGCGGACACGGTGTTGGAGAGCCATCAGCGGTGTCTGGTGAGCGGGTTCTTTCCGCCTGTGTCGATTAGGATCTGTCCGTTGTAGACTGTCTATGGGTTGTGACTTTGGAGTACTTATCACATACTCCGGGAAGCTGGACTCTGGCTAATCCAGTCTAAAGGACGGTTAACCCGCACTGGGAGTGGAGAGATGGCGAGAGTAGTGTGTACCCTCCAAGTTAGCGAACTGGATGGAGGTGTACTGTGCTCTCGGGTGGCGGGACCCCGTTCTCGGATGGAGGATCCAGGGAAAAGTAGTCAGATGCGTGCTTTAAGCGGCTGTATATGTCGTGTGATAGGGAAGCCCCGGCTGGGATAAACCGGTTTGAATCGTCGTGTTCCTCGGAAATGGAAACATGACCCTGTCCTCTACCGCGTAGTAATACACTTAAACTGGATACTTGTTGGATCCCTTCAGGGATGTTTATTACCTTGTCACCGATCATACATCTAGGTCGGTACTTGAGTAATCTTATGGATAACATAAATGAATTTCAATTCTTTTTATAAATGCTCATTTATGCAAAATTCTTGATTCTTGCAAACCACACCTTGAATCCTATGACTTGCATACTGTTTTGTCCACCATATAATTTTTTCTTTGTCGGATAAGTCTTGTTGAGTACTCCCGTACTCAGGGTTTGTTAACCCCTGTTGCAGATGAGGATCACAACCCGGTTTGTGTGGCTTCATGCTGCATGACCATGGTCAGTGTAGATGAAGAATAAACTGTCTTTGCTTGACTCTTGGGAAAGAGTAACTCGGTTGTTTGTCTATCCTCTATTAGTCGCTTGATGTATTATTATCGTATGACACTAAGTTATGTTTCAAAACTTATGGTTTGTAATATGACTTTCAATTTCCGCTACTTTGATGTAATATAAAAATTTCGTATTACTTCTGCAATGATTTTAATGAGGCGATCCTGTTCGGAAAGAGGTGGATGACCCGCTGCAAAGTGGCGACACCTGACGGACTAATTAAGGTTTGGATCATCTGTTGGGATTAAGTTGGTTAATCCTGACAAGTGGGCCCTATCTTAAGAGGTTCTGTCACATAGATCCTGGTCATCAAGTAGCTGAACGTGATGAGAGGAGGTTTGCCAATGACAGAAAAGGTAAGAAAGTTGCCGATGAAGGTAGCAATGCCAAGAGGGCTCCCGGTGTTATAATCACGCACAAGCAGCCAAGACAAGAGTATCGGCAATCGCAAAAGAAGCGATATCGGCAGGAAGAAGAAGAACATCAAGAATGGCTTCATCATAAGGACCACTGGAAGTGTCCCTTCTTCGTTCACTATTGGGAAGAAGGCATCAAGCTACCTACTGCCGATAATTGTCCTGAATGCAATGGGTACTATCCTACCGATCGGTCAGAAAAGAAGCCTTGCTTTGACGATAGGATATCCAGGTATGCTAGGCCGCTCAGAGAGAAGAAATCGGCACATGACCGACTGGGGGGCAAGATCAGCGCGCATAACAGGCTTGGCAGGCATGTTGGTCAAGAGGAACTTGAGGAGATGGCCAATGCAAGAGTGCCTGATGAAGAAATATTGTCCAGAGATCCAAACGTTAGGAGTGGTGCCGACACAAACAGCGAGAGGTAGCACCAGCCTGTTTGGAAAACCAAGCTTCCTCAGTGGTGCCCTAAGGGTCTGACAAAGACTCAGAAAAGGAGAATTCAGTGCGAACGCCGAAATGACTTGTATGACAATGAAGATCCTTCAAAGGAAAAGCGGTGGAGGCCGAAGTGCAAGGATAGGGATCCATCGGCGGAAATTAATATGGTCGTCATATTGCCGATGGAGTTCATGGCGCCTGTCAGCGACGATGAAGAAACTGCAAAAATGGCGCAATTGGTCTTGGACTGATGGCAGCTGTCTTTGAAAAACCTGCCGATGATGAAAGGCAGCACCTGAGGGCCCTTTTTGTTAAGGGCAAAGTGGATGGACAGCCTGTAATGAAAATGCTGGTGGATGGCGGGGCGTCAATAAACATAATGTCATATGTCATGTTCAGGAAGCTTGGAAAAGGCGACCAAGACTTAGTCAAAACGGACATGAAGCTCAAGGACTTTGAAGGCAATGTGTCACCAGCCATGGGAGCCATATGTGTTGAATTGACCATCGGCAGTAAGACTTTGCCAACGACGTTTTTCGTGATCAGTGGCAAAGGCACCTACAACTTGCTCCTAGGAAGAGATTGGATCCACGCCAATTACTGTAGTCCTTCTACAATGCACCAAAGCCTTATGCAATGGGTTGGAGACAAGATTGAAGTCGTCCGGAGTGAAACTCCATCAATCGTCGTGTCGGCAGAATCGGAGACTTATGAGCAAACCAGGTGCATATCGGGTGAAGCTTGGGACACGGAGTTCCTCAAAGTTGCCGATTACTGTATCACACCGATCCAAGCAGTCGGTCCTGAGGAAGAGTTTTAATGGATCGATTAGCCGATGATGGAAAACTGGGACAGGGCTTCACGTCCGTCGATGATTTACTCGAGATAGACATCGGCGATGGTAGTAAACATAGGCCTACTTTTATTAGTGCTAAGTTAGATTCCCAATGTAAACAACAGTTAACCGATTTATTAAAGGAATACAAAGATTGTTTTGCTTGGGATTATACGGAGATGCCTGGTTTAAACCGATCGATAGTCGAACATCGGTTGCCTATTAAGAGTGGTTTCCAGCCACATCGGCAACCTGCACGCCGATGCAATCCTACTATTCTACCCGATATTAAAGCTGAAATTACAAAATTAATTGAAGCTGGATTTATTCGGCAATGCCGATATGCCGAATGGATTTCTAACGTGGTTCCTGCGTATAAGAAAAATGGAAAACTTCGTGTTTGTATTGATTTCAGGAATCTCAACAAGGCTACACCGATGGATGGCTACCTGATGCCCGTTGCCGATTTGCTGATTGATGCTGTTGCTGGACATCAAATCATTAGCTTTATGGATGGTAATGCTCGATATAATCAAATATTCATGGCTGAAGAAGACATATCCAAAACTGCTTTCAGATGTCCAGGTCACGTCGGTTTGTTCGAGTGGGTCGTAATGACTTTTGGCTTGAAGAACGCAGGTGTTACTTATCAAAGGGCAATGAATTTCATCTTTCATAAGTACATCGGCACGATAGTCGAAATCTATATTGATGATGTGGTGGTTAAATCCGGAAATTTTGAGAAGCATCTTGTCGATTTGCGAAAAATCCTGGAATGCACAAGGGAACATGGGCTGAAGATGAATCCTAACAAGTGTGCATTTGGTGTATCGGCAGGTCAATTTCTGGGTTTTATGGTGCACTAGAGAGGCATTGAGATCGGCAGAAAATCTATTGATGCAATTAACAAAGCGGTTGCTCCTACGAACAAGACTGAGCTGCAATCCTTGATTAGCAAGATTAATTTCATTAGAAGTTTTATATCTAACTTATCCGGTAAGATTAAATCTTTTAGTCCATTATTAAAGCTGAGAGCCGATCAAGAGTTTACATGGAATGAGGAACAGCAGTTAGCCTTGGAGGAAATCAAGAGATATTTGGTAAACCCTCCAGTCCTGGTTCCACCTCAACATGGGAAGCCTTTCAGGTTGTATTTGTCTGCCGATGATGGTGTTATCAGATCAGCCTTAATTCAAGAATTTGGAGGGAAAGAACGTGTGATATATTATTTGAGCAGAAGGTTAGTGGATGCTGAGACCAGGTATTCGGCCATAGAGAGATTGTGTTTATGTTTATATTTCTCTTGCATAAAATTGAGGCATTATTTATTATCGGCTGAATGCACTGTTATCTGCAAAGATGATGTGGTTAAGTCTATGTTGTCGATGCCGATATTAAGTGGGAGAATCGGTAAATGGATTTTGGCACTTTCAGAGTTTGATCTGAAGTATGAATCGGCTAAGGCAGTTAAGGGTCAGGTGATGGCCGATTTCGTTACTCGGCATTGCAATGTGTTAAGCTCTGTAGAGATTGCCCCTTGGACTTTATTCTTTGATGGGTCTACATGCAAAGAGGGGGCAGGTATCGGTATTCTCTTAATTTCACCTCGGGGACGGAAGTATGAGATTTCGTTGCCGATTGTTGCTACGTCAACAAACAATCAGGCTGAATATCAAGCTTTAATAAAAGGGTTGGAATTACTCAGGGAAGTGCGTGCCGATGCTGTTGAAATTTTTGGCGACTCTATGTTGGTGATCAATCAATTGACTGGGGTATATGAATGTCGAAGTGAAGTGTTGATTGCACACCATGAGAAGTGTTTACGGTTATTGAAAGAATTCAAAGAGTACCGCCTTGAGCATATTCCTAGGTCGCATAATAAAGAGGCCAGTCGGTTAGCGCAGAATGCTTCAGGATATCAGCCGATTCAAGAAGTCATGACATCAGTAATGGTTGCCGATGACTGGAGAAAAGAAATTGCCGATTACTTAAGAAATCTGTCCAAGAAAGTTGAAAGGCGTCTAAGGTTCCAAGCTACCAAGTATGTGCTCCTTGACAATGAATTGTATTATCGGACGATTGATGGAGTTTTGCTCAGATGCCTTGGTAAGGAGGAATCAAAAGAATTGATGGGCGAGATCCATGAGGGTGTGTTTGGGGCACATCAATCGGCATTCAAGATGAAGTGGATGATTAGGCGGAATAGATATTATTGGCCAACAATTCTTGAAGATTGCTTCAACTATTTTAAAGGGTGCTAGGATTGTCAAAAGTTTGGTAATGTGCAGAGGGCACCTGCATCGGCAATGAATCCTATAATCAAGCCTTGGCCGTTTAGAGGATGGGCTATTGATCTTATCGGCCAAATTTATCCACCGTCAAGCAAGGGGCATAAGTTTATACTTGTTGCTACCGATTACTTCACGAAATGGGTTGAGGCGATTCCTTTGAAGAAGGTGACATCGGCAAACATGGTGGATTTTGTAAAAGAACACATTGTTTACCGATTTGGTATTCCTCAAACTATTACTACCGATCAAGGAACCATGTTCACATCGGGAGAGTTTGATGAATTTGCTGCTAGTATGGGGTTCAAGGTATTAAACTCTTCTCCTTATTATGCTCAAGCTAACGGTCAGGCTGAAGCGACTAATAAAGGAGTCATTAAGCTTATCAAACGCAAAATTGAAGAAAACCCTAAAAGGTGGCATATAGTGTTAAATGAAGCCCTATGGTCGTATCGGATGGCTTGTCATGGTGCAACCAAAGTTTCGCCGTATCAGTTGGTCTATGGGCATGATGCTGTCCTGCCTTGGGAAATTAAAACTGGTTCTAGGCGATTCTCTTCTCAAGATCAATTGACAGCCGATGAATATGATACTCTTATGAAGGATGAGTTAGAAGACTTAGCAGGTCATCGGTTGAGGGCTCTAATCAGTATTGAAGAAAATAAGAAAAGGATTGCCAGATGGTATGATAAGAAGGTAAAGGTGAAGGAGTTTGCCGATGGCGATCTGGTATGGAAATTGATTTTACCGATTGGGACTAAGAGTTCTAAGTTTGGAAAATGGTCTCCTAATTGGGAGGGTCCATTTCGGATAAGTCAGTCTGTTCCTGGCAATGCCTATATTTTGAAAACTCTCAAAGGAGTTGCATTTTCCAGAGCAATCAACGGTAAATACTTAAAGAAATATTACCCTAGTATTTGGGTAGATGCATAGAGTACCCTTTCGAATGCCGATGAGAATAAGTTATGTGACATTGGTAAAAAGCGTACTGGCATTATATTACAAGCAAAATCAAGTATCGCTGTTACACTTGCCGATATGATGAATTACAACAAGGATTGAATGGCTGATATCGCACGCAGGCGAATTTGCTCTATTTCTTCCATTTCCCTGGCATCATCATCGGCAGACCCTTCAACTGGTTTGATCTTCTTCTTCAGCAGGATAGCTTGTCGGGCGTTTCTGTCTCTTTCTTGTTGCAGAGCTTTGATGGCATCGGGCAGTTGAGCTTTCTTTTGGCTAGCTGCGTTCAGGGCTTCTTCAACCCTTTTTAGCTCAGTCAGCAACTCTTCCTTCCTTGCCGATAGCTGAACGATCTCTTGCTCAAGATTGACGCCAGAAGCTTCTACTTGGCCGATGTCCTTATGCTTCTCATCGGCAACTTGTTTGAACTTAAGCATTTCTTCTTCAAGCTTTGATCGAGCAGTCCTATCGGCTATGCGACGAGAGAGTCTTTGATACTGGAGTTGCTTGCTCTCAAGAAACGCTGCCTGGAAGAGTGTTTCTTCTGTATCGGCAGACAAGTAACCTTGGATGTCTTTAAAGGCTATCTTTACTGCAGTGGAGTCTTGGACGAGAAGGGATGTATCTTGTTGCAGTAAAGATAGCAGTGTTTCAAGCTTGAGTTGATGGCGAAGGTTGACGGGAAGGAGAACAAGCTTTCCTCGTCTTCGTCTTCATCGGGAAGGTTGACGGCGAAGGAGAACAAGCTATTTGCTGGAGCAGAGCCTTCTTGGTCTTCGCCTTCGTCAGGGAGGTTGATGCCAAAGGAGAACAAACTATCGGGAGAGTCTTGGGTCTGAAAAGGAGAAAGTTAAAATTTGCCGATCATAAGTTTATACTGCAAGTTTTTAGCTAATCGGCTTACCATCTTGAAGCGGATTTCTTGCCTGGGACTTGGGAAGTTGGCTGGTATAGCCTCATCCTGGAGATCGGCAATGGTTGCCGATGAACATACTTCCGTAGGAGGAGCGGTTGGTGCTGTTGCTGGTGTTGTTTCTGCTGTGGTGGCTGGCTCCTGTGGCGGCGATGCCGTTCTCTGATCAGGGATTTCGGCTCGTGAAGGTGCCGATGCCGATGCCGCTTCCGATGTCGCAGTGGGCGGTGTTGTCTCTTGGTTGGAGATCTCATTCAGTGGATGTTCAGGAATAGGCGCTGATGATGGTTTTGTCATTGGTACATCGGCGGAGGTTGGCAATGCAACTGAGGTAGCCCGCCTCAGGCGTTTCTTCTTTGGTGCAGCAGTAGGAGAACCAGCCCGTTTTGGTGGTGAAGCCTGGGGGCATCAGCAGCATGAGTTGGAGAAGTCTATACGTCTGGAGTAGCTGCCGATGACCTCGCTGCCTGAAAAAATGTTTGGTGCAAGTTACATAAAGTAAATGTTGCCGATGAGCAGTTTGTGATCGGTATAAGTAAAAGTGAAACTTACTGCGAAAGCTCGCGCCAAGATGGCGGCAGCAGCCGATGGAGTGGCAATGGTCATTGCAGGTGTCGACCTTGGCTTCAGAGTGACCTTAGGTATCCTCTGAGGAGTGAAGGCAGCCAATGTAGGAGCATTATTGCCGATAATTGACACAGGGCTCATCACTCGAAGGTGGAAGGGCTTGCCACTCTTGCTCATTTTGGGGATTAGATCGTCAGCCTGTTAAATAAAAGAAGATCAGATGCTGATGGAAGTAAATAATAAGAAATGCATTGGAATAAAAACTTACTGCATCATCGGGAATGACATAATCGGCGTCAATCAAATGCCGATAGTAGTGTGATAACTTGGCGAACAGTTGACTTCTCCATTCTTGCCACCAAAATTTGTATTCCTCTGTAATGAAAGATGTTGGTGCCCAGGAGGATAGGTCGATGTTTGATGCATCGGCATCGGGAGGGAGATTGACAAACTTGTTCCAGTCCATGGCGCTGGAGATGATTTTTCTTGGTTTTATTACGTTGGCGTAGCAGAGCTTGATCTGTAATTGGCCGAATGCCAGTTGTCTTGCTGCTGCCGATGGGTAATAGAACTCAAAGGATGGAGGAGCGTTCTTCCTAGTTCCGAAAATGTTAACTGGAATAGCTTGGGGAACAATGCTGGCCTTCATGATTACTTCATTCTGAGGCACATTCCCATCGGTAAGGTTGAACAACAAAGGGAATCGGTTGTCTTCATCAATGTAAGGCCACTAAAGCCGTTCTGAAGCAGGGATTCCGTTATAAAGCTTTTGAAAGAATCTGCCGAACTGGTCTGCATTGGCATCGGTTCCTGGCAGTACTATGATAGCCTCCCCGAAATTGAGTGGGGGACGAGTTGCCGATTCATCCTCATCAAATACATAATCTTCTGATATGTCCCTTGGGAATTGCTGATTGAACAGGTCAAATTGGAGGACCTTGTACATGTGTGCGTTTAACCACATGTTTATAAACCACCAGGGACCCCCGAGGTTGCCGATGGACTCACCCAACAATAGTTTCTTGGACACTTGGTGTAGGAGACGGTACACCGATCCAAGGAGGTATCGGCCGAGAGGGAGTCTTGTTACATCGGCTAGGAGTTCTGCTGCCGGGAGGTACATTGTGGTAGGTCCGACGGTTTTGCCGCAGAAGATAAACTTTTCTAACCACATGTTCAAAAAGATGGCGTGCTCCCTCTGACTTACCGATCCAGTTTTTTGGTGTTCCCGGATGTAACCAGTCCAGCCGCCGATATTGCGTGTGTTCATCTTATACTCAGCCTTCCTATTGAACAGAGCAGGGGTATCGGCAGAAGAGACATCGAGGCCGGTAAGCATATGCACATCGGCAAGGGTGGGAGTGGCTGGTCCATGTCTGAATAAGAAGGCGTTCATTGTATCGGACCAGAAATAAGAAGCTGCCATCATCATGTTCTCATTCTTCTCCATATCGGCAATGGAGAGCCTAATGCACTGATCTAGATTACGCTCTGACCAATAAACTTGTTGTGTCCTGATTATTCTAAGGTACCAGTTCTTCCATCCCTTGGTGTATTTGGGCCATGAACGGAAAGCATCTTTCCATAACCCTAGGCCAAAGCATTCAGATCTGAAGGGGATGCGATTGGTCTCTGCATTGATCAGATTGGTGGGCTCAGGGTGTCCCATTAGGCCTAGGCAGTTGAAATTGGATTGCTCAATTGGGATTACTACCTTGTTGTACAGTTCCTAGGTTTTGGAAAAAATCAAAGAAAGAAAGGGGAAAAGAGATTATAAAATTGATACGGAAAAGGAACTTGCAGAAGATGAAGTAAGGAGGGGACAGATTTACCTTGGGGACGTCGAACTGGATCGCCATTGGAGCTGGGGGATCTTTGCGATTTGTTCTCTACTTGAAGAAGTTACTATTGCTTGAGCTCACGGAGCTGTTCTTCGGAGTCGCCGCCGGAATCGCCGCCGAGGTTGAAGACGAGGGCAGGTGAAAGTAAAAGTAAGCTCAGGGTAAAAACAGATTGGATGGTGGTAACTTTTATAAGCCTGGTCAGGGGTATTTTGGAATTTTCTTCACACTGAGCAGGAATGTAGAGAGGTATGCAATAGGTATGTGCGACAATCGAGGAGATATGACTGTACTTACAACTGTTCGTACTGCAGTCGCGGAATTTTGTTAATAAATTGCGATTTTTACGCATAGTAATCGAGGAAGTCGTGCAGTTATCTTGGAGGGAATAGTTATAGTAGAGAAAATTTCGGCGCGTAAAATATTCTACACTCCGAAATTGGGGGGCATGTGTTGACACCATTTTTTGGGACATGTCAAAGGAGCTAAGACTTGCATTAATCGGTAGCCGTTTTCTATCGGCATTGGAAAGTTATCAGTTAACGTTACCGATGAGAATGAATTCTGCAAATAAAGATAAGTTTGTTGCTGATGGAAACTGAATAATAGCAGTGGTTGCCGATAAAGTTTGTTGCCGATGGAAGCTGGACGATTCTTGCCGATAGGAGAGAATTGATAGACAAGTTTCCAATAGAGGAGAAAAGTTGCCGATGCCGATTGAAAGGCATTACCGACGAGGAGATGATGCCGATGGGCACAGGGTGATGTGGCGGTTGATGTCAGCAGAAGATCGCCGATGGCAATAGAAGGAAGTTGTGGATTGAAGAATCTGCCGATGGAAAGTTTCATCGAAGAGAAGACATAAGGAAACTGGTGATCTCATACCAGTATTATTATGGCAGTTTGAGTCCGACTCTTGCACGAGTCGTTTGTTTCCTTTAAAATAAAGTTGTCTGTTTAGGAAAATAATATTGTTATTTGGGTCCGACTCCTGCGCGAGTCAGTTATTTCCTTTAAAGTAGGAGTTTGTTTTGGAAAGGTACGAGTCATGTCTGTTTACAACTCCTATTGCTGGAGTATAAATATGTACCTAGGGGTCGTGAAAAAAAATCAATCATACATCAAACAAATCAATTACTCTTATTTACCTTTACTGCAATCTACTCTTTTATCGCATTAGTATTAGTTTATCTACGAGTTCTTCAAGCTTCGACGGGCTGCATCACCTTGATCTCCATCAAACCCTTGCAAGTTTCGCGTGGGAGTAATCTGAGCCTTGACATCCGGGTGCATCGATGTTGTCTCGTTCAGCTCTGCTCTAGTTATCCTGAAACAAGTCTGAGTCTTGGCATCCGGGCGTATCGCCATTGTCTTGTTCAGATTTTGTTCTAGTTATCATCCTTGTCGATTAACTGGTCAAATCGACTGGCACACCTTTGGATATCGAATTCGGGTAATAGCCCGAGGTGTTCGCAGATCCTGACGCTTTTTGTGTCAACACATGTACATTTCATTTATCCCAAGAGCATGGTAAAAGCATTCATCTTATTCATGACTAAGTGATATCGCTCTTCCCGCTCGCTCTTTGTGCCCTCATGAAGAGCACAAATGTTCTTCCACAACTCATGTGCGTTCTTTGAGGTTCGCACACTGTTGAACACATCTTTGCCAATGCCCCTAAAGAGGGTGTTCCGGGCTTTGGCATTCCACTTCTCATGGTGGACTTCGTCACCGAATGGTTCTCCATCATAGGCCAGAAAACCATCGGTGGCGGCTTTGAGCACACCAACATCTAAGGCTTCGAGGTAAGCCTCCATACGCACTTTCCAATATGGAAAGTCGTCTCCATCAAAGATGGGCGGCGGTCCATCCCCATGGGACATCTTGCTCTAGGCGGTTAAGCCTAAATTAGAGAAACACGGCTTTGATACCAATTGAAAGGATCAAGATGCCCAAGAGGGGGGTGAATTGGGCTCTTTTAAATTTCTAAGCAATATTAAAACCTAACAAGAGCCAATTAACCCCCTAGTGCTTTCCGAAGTGTGTCCTAGCTAAACAAGTAAGGCATGACAATGAAAGCGGTAAAGCCCTATGCAATTCTAGTCAAGCAACAAGAATGTAAGGCGGAATGTAATGCTTGAATGTAATTGCAATAAGTAAGGGGGGAGGCAAAGGAAATAGACACGACGACTTTTTGCCGAGGTATCGGGGAGTCGACACTCCCCCCTAGTCCTCGTTGGAGCAGTGCGCACGGTATCGCTCCCCCTTAGTCCGCGCAAGGACTAAGTGCTCACTACGGGCTGATTCTTTGCCACTCCGGCTCGGTGAATCGCCCACAACCGATCACAACGAAGCTTGGGTCATCCACAATGAACTCCACCGGATGATCACCAAGCGAACCTCTGTGAAGCCATCTAGGTGATGTCGATCACCAAGAGTAACAAGCACTAACTCTCACTTGACCAAGGCTAATCTAGTGAATGAATGGATGCACACTTGCTAACTCTAAGCAACTAGTGAGAATCAATGCATGGAATTGCAATTCACACTCTCACTAGGGCTCTTGCACAACTTGCTCTCTCACAAGTGAATCTCAACAAATGGAATGGGCAAGAGAGCTTCCATGGGGCTGATGGGGAAGTATAAATACCCCCAAGCAAGCCCCTAGCCATTAGAGGCAAAACTGACCTCTCTGCGTCACTCCGAACGCTAGCAATAGTGAGGGAACCGGACCATGTCACATGCGTCTGGATCCCCTCACTCTTCTGTTTTCAGCAATGAAACACAGGGTGTCCGGACGCTCTCTTTAGTCCGGACTCAAGCAACTAGACCACGTCCGGATCAGAAACCCCTCTCTGAAACTCTCTGTGTAGGGCCCGGACGCAACCAATGGTCCGGACCCTACACACCGGACAGCGTCCTGATCATCCTGACCTTACTGGACCTCTCTGTGTAGGGTCCGGACGCAACCAATGGTCCGGACCCTGCACTGTTCACCGCGTCCGGACGCTCTGGTAAAGCAGAGCCAACCCTAGGGATCCAGACGCATATTCAATGGTCCGGACCCTGGGTTCAACTAGCGACCGGATCACTTTTCTTCACTTTATCAGCACACTTCCAACATGGAAGTTACTCTATTTAGTTCAAGGACTTTTTCTAAAGCTTCCTAGTGCTAATTTGACAATTGTGCATCACACCTAAACACATAGCCTCTCCTAGGTCAAGCTACTAGATAGAATCCCTCTTAATAGTACGGCCAAAGGAAAAATAAAGGTGCTAAACTACTCTAAGTGTCTCTCAACTCCAATGACACTTAGACCTCTAATCTTCAACCTTGTCACCAATCCTTTTAAAACCGAAACGATTCCAATAACGGGGCACATATACCATGATTGTCCAATCAACCATCCATTACCATGACCTAACTTTCTTATTGCCTCTGCAAAACACACGTTAGTCATAGTAATCTTGCATTGTCGTTAATCACCGAAACTCTAGGGGCCTAGAGGCTTTCAACTTTCTAAGGAAATTTTGTGCTTCGTGATTTGAACTGAACTTCAAAAATATAGTTAAACCTGATATATTCTATTCATGTTCTAAGTAACTTAGTTGATAAGCATAGCACAAGTGGTCCTCGAATACAAGATTTTTAATGTGTCACCACTATTTACAATAACTATAACACAAGCAGAGTTGTATGGGTAAGATTTTAGAGAAGAAATCAAAATAATGACCCTAGATATTAGTTTTTTTTCTTGCCAAAATTGATGGCCAGTTGGTAACCTAAGAATCTGAGATATTGCACCTTCATAGCTAAAACTCCAAGCACCAATGAACACACCTGTGAAAAATAAGGTAGTCTATTGTCCCATACACATATTATGTACCACTATCCTAGAATAAACAAACAAGTATGAAAGAGATATAAAGACATGGTATATTGAAATAAGGCTGGAAATGAAATCATTCAAAATAAGGACTACCTGTATTTGTAAAGTGACCATATTGGCACATAGAAACCTGAGATATTGCACCTTCATAGGTAAAAATCAAAGCATATGAATGTGAAAAAGAAAACACCTTGTGTGTGCTGTGTTGTTTGGGTCTTGCCCTTTCTTATCTTCTTAATATAATGAAGCGCAACTCTCTTGTGTTTTCGAGAAAAAAAAGAAAAAGAAAACACCTCTATTGGTTGTAGAATCTATGTTGGCAAGGAATCAGAGCATACACATGTGCCTTGATCATCTTGCTTGTTCCTAAACACCCACTTGGTGCCAATGATTCTTGCTCCTTTGGGCTTTTCTACTAGTGTCCACACTTCGTTCCGGGTGAAGTTTTTCAACTCTTCATGCGTGGCATTCACCCAATCCAGATCTGCATGTGCATCCTCCACACTAGAAGGCTCAACAAAGGAAACAAAAGAGTGATGCTCAACATAAGAAGCAAGTCTAGATCGTGTTGTTACACCTCTTGAAGGACTCCCTATGATGAGGTCTTGTGGATGAGCTTGAAGCATAGGTGTAGATCTTCTATCAAACACCTGGGGAGAAGATTATGCTGCACCAACATCACTAGCTTGTGCCTCGGCTTGATCTTGAGGGATGAAAGAATCTTCTTGTGCTTCCCTCACTTGTTCTTCATCAACTTGAGGCATGTGAGGTGGAGAAGGTACATGAATTTCATCATCTTCCACCTCTAGTGGGTTGATGGCACCAACGGGCATATTCTTCATGGCCTCCCTCAATGTCTCATCACCTACATCATCAAGATTCTCATGCTCTTCTTGAGAGTCATTAGTTTCATCAAACTCCAAGTCATATGTTTCTTCAACTAGGCTGGAGGCTTTGTTAAATACTCAATATGCCTTGGATTTAAGCGAATAACCAACAAGGAAACCAATGTCACAACACCTTTGAAACTTCCCCAAGTGTTGGCACTTCTTGTAGATGTAGACTTTGCATCTAAATACCCGGAAGAATGAGATATCCGGTTTCTTCCCATTCACAATCTCATAGGGGGTCTTCTTGAGAAGCCTTTGGACAAATAGCCGGATGGTCGCATAGCATGCAGTGTTGATTGCTTCGGCCCAAAACTTCTCGGGGGTGTTGTATTCATCAAGAATGGATCTAGCAAGTGTGATCAATGTCCGGTTCTTCCTCTCAACTACACCATTTTGTTGTGGAGTGTATGTGGCAGACACTTCATGCTTGATCCCAACTTCATCACAATAGTCTTCAATCTTGGTGTTCACAAACTCGGTGCCATTGTCACTTCTTATCTTCTTGATCTTCACATCAAACTCATTTTGTGCTCTAGTTGCAAATTTCTTGAAGATGCCTTGTGTCTCTCCCTTGTCTTGAAGAAAGAACACCCAAGTGTACCTAGAGTAGTCATGAACTACCACCAAGCAAACAGATTGCCTCCAAGGCTAGCATAGGTGGTAGGTCCAAATAAATCCATGTGGAGTAGCTCTAGGACTCTTGAGGTTGACATGAAAGCTTTGGTTGGATGGGTATTTGCTACTTGCTTGCCGGCTTGACATGCACTACACAATTTGTCCTTCTCAAACACCACATCCTTCACACCTCTAACCATCTCCTTCTTGACAAGATTCTTCAAGGTTGACATTCCCACATGTGCTAATCTTCTATGCCATAGCCAACCCAAAGAACTCTTGGAGAATAGGCATGTTTGCAAACTAGCTTCATTTGAGGTGAAATCCACTACGTAGAGGTTGTTGTGCCGAAACCCTTTGAATATCAATGATGAATCTTCAATCTTGGTCAAAACTACCTCATTGGGAGTGAAGAGACATTGGAAACCAAGATCACAAAGTTGACCGACCGATAGCAAGTTGAAGCTTAGAGATTGTTGTGAACACATGGTGGATAAGTACCCATGTAGTTCAGTTTTGTGATGAGTGATTGCCCACCACTTGAGCGGTTCAGTTTGAGTGGCTTGATTCTAATCCTTTGCGAAAGCAAATGTGTGCCTGTCCATTGGCTTGTGGTGTGCAGGTGCTATGCCTAGTGACAGTGGTCAATGGCGTGGAGAAGGTCGAGTAGAGGCTTGCTGTGCCGATGGACTGAGAGCGGTGAAGGGCGGAAGCGGTGCTCAGACTGAGGGACCATGGGCACCGGCGGACTAGCTGTGGTGGCTAGTACTTGGTATCGGCAAGTGCGAGAAGACATGGAGGTAGACCGAGTCGGCCGAGTCAAGACGGTGGACGCGCGAGTCGAGCAGAGGCTCAGGGGACTCGGAGTCCGACCGGGCGAGGACAAGGTGGCTCGAGTCGAGCGGTTTGGTGGTTTGGGCCTCAAAACCATCCGAGGACGGTTTCCGAGTTTGGGCCTCAAAACTCGGGGTTCGGTAGTTGAGCCCAAAGCTACTGGTGGCGGGTTTCCTGAGTTTGGGCCTCAAAACCTAGGCGGAACTTCTGAGGAAGCGGGGATGGCATGTGGCGGAATCCTGGAGGTTGCGTCGAGGCGACGGCAACTCCTGGCAGGAAGCAGGGCCGTCCATTCAAATGAATGGCTGGGAGTTACCGACTTGGATTACAATGTCTTAGGGCTAGTAATTTGGTCTTATATCTAGGGGGGTCTTTGGGAAATAGCCAAAGCCCCGTTAAATAGAGGATGAAGGGGTATCCTCATCTTCATCTCTTGCATTTACTCTTCCTCTTACCTATTCCTAGGTTTTCCCTTCCCTAGCTTCTTCTTGCTTGAGATCCACCGTGTCACCGGTGTAAGAACTTGTGATTGTTGCGAGGAATCGGAGGCCGTAACCTCCGTAAGCCATGGTGGCTTCAATTTCGTGATTGTGTCCCCAGTTTGCTTGTGTTCTTCCCGTTTTGCTTTTGCTCTCTCTTTTTCCCGAGATGATTTCTCTTTGTTGAGAGTAGCTTTGCAAAATCCACTTGAACCAAGCTGTTCGTATTCATGAGGAGCTTCTTTGCACCGAAGGAATTCTCCTCAAACCTCATGAGTGCGTAGATCGGGCGATTTCTTTGTGGCGTTCTTCATTTTGCCTTTTCTCCCCGAAATCCGAGTGTTCCCGTTTATCCTCTCCAAATTGAGCGATGATTTCTTCGGGATAGCTCCCCAACTGCACAAGGATCATGCCTACAAAATTTGGTTGCAGTTGGTGATCATTTGGATCGGTTTTGGAAAGATTTGGTGAAGAGAACCGGGGTTTTCGTGTCTCTGCGCTCTGTTTGAGGGCGTCAGACGCTCTAGGGTTTGGTGTCGGACGGTCCGTCGGGTGGAGCCGGACGCTAGGACAAGATGACGTCATCGTCTATCGCGACCGTCCACTTGCGCATGAGTTTTAGGCGTCGGACGCTTCTCAGAGTCCGTCGCCCAGCGTCCGTCGCATTCTGAGAGTTGCGTAGTTCTGTTTTGTTCTCAGGTAGGCCGACGGACGATCTTCTCAGCGACCGTTGCCGACCGTCTGTCGCCTCTGCAGTTTTTCTGTGTCTGTCAGACTCTCTGGAAGGCCGACGGATGCTCGCCTAAGCGTCCATCGCCAGCGTCCGTCGCGCTGTCTTCCAGCGTCCGTCGCCTCTGCTGCTCGCTGCGAGTTTCCGTTTTCGCCGTGGTTTGTCTCGTTGGGTTCGTAGCTAGCTCCGCTGTGTTCCTAGGATATCTCCTAGAACATCCACCCGCTTGTGAGTCGTGAGCCTAGCTTGCTCTTTGGGAAGTGTTTGGGATAAGGGTCAAGGTCTTCCGAAAGGAATTTTTATTTGGCTCCCATTCACCCCCTCTGGTCGCCATTTCCGGTCCTTCAATTGGTATCAGAGCCGGTTAAGGATCAATCCACTTTCACGGTTCTTGATCTGCAAAGGCGACATGGAGCAAGGTGCTGGTAAACCTCCTTACTTCGATGGAACCAACTTTGCCTATTGGAAGGTGCGCATGTCCGCTTACCTCCAAGGGCTTGACACGAAGTTTTGGGAGATTTGTGAGAATGAGAACTACGTGGTTCTTGAGGCTCGGATCACCGATGCCCAGGTTACGCAGCATGCATCTAATGCAAGAGCCCGTAGCATTCTTTTCTCTTGTCTGTCTCTTCCTGAGTTTGAGCGGGTTTCGAGTCTCACTATGAAACGGGAGATCTGGCAAACACTCTTGAGATATCATGAGGTAACCCTCAGATCAAGTCTAGACTCTTCGACACGTACCGTAGAGAGTACGAGAACTTTGCTCAGTTGGGCGGCGAATCTGTTGACGGGATGTTCACTCGCTTCCAATCTATCGTCAACAAGATGCGTGCTAATCGAGCCAACTTGCCTTATGATGATCATGAGATGGCTATCAAGATTTTGCATGCTCTTGATCAGAAGGTATGGGAGATGGAGGTGGCTGCCATTCAGGAGTCACCGGGCTATGATGCCCTGACCGTGGACGAGCTGTTCAGCAAGCTCAAGTCCTCGGAGATTGACTACCAGACCCTGGCCAAGCTTGAAAACCCATCGAAACCATCTATGGCGTTGGTTTCTAGCCCCGGCGATACGTCTTCTTCCTCCTCTGACCCTTCACACTCTTTGTTCGCTTTGTCTTTGATTTCTGTGACATAGGATCAAGTGGAGGCTCTTGGAGATGATGAGCTGGCTTTGGTCATCACCAAGTTCTCAAAGTTTCACAACAACCGTTTGAAACGTCGGCGTGGTGGCTCAGCCAAGGGGTGCTACCATTGCGGTGATGAGGATCACTTCATCGCAAACTACCCCAAGAAAGTTGCGGGCGACTTCACCAAACGCAAGGACAAGCGCGAGCACCACTTCGAGGACAAGCACAAGCCCAAGGGTGGCTACCACCGAAGGTCCTCCAAGAAGGTGATTGACAAGGTGAAGGCCAAGCATCGAGCCTTCCTCGCCTCCCTCAGCGACATCGATGCCTCCTCCGACGGAGGTGCTTCTTCGAGTGATGATGCGTCCAAGGGAAAGGTTGAGGACAAGCTCAACGGCCTATGCTTCTACGCCGACGCCAAGCACGGTGGCTTTTGCACCATGGCAATTGAAGAAGGCAAGGTCGGGAAGCGCAAGGATGGCCCCGACTACGACTAAGACTCCAACACACCCGAGGTATCACCCACCATCGAGTCCCTCTCTCTCTCTCGAGATTGAGTCTCTGAACGACGCCTTGATGAGTCAAGATGCGTTGCTCAAGCATGCCGCTATTGAGAGGAACTACTTTAAGGCGAAGTACCTTAGCGCATTTCATGAGGTAGATTTTGCTAAGGCGTCAGTGGCGGTTACCGAGGAGGTAGAGTGTGATGCTTGCGCCATTCACATGTCTGATCTTGTCACTCTCTAGGACAAGTATGACACTCTACTTGAGGAGGCCAGTGAACTGAAGGCTAGGCCTAGCTTACTTGGTGTGTGCAAGTCTTGCTTAGGCTTGCATTCTGAGCTGTCACAGAAAGATGCTAGGATTGCTGTGCTAGAGAAGGTCAGCTCAGATAGCACTAGAGAGTCGGATCGCTTTGAGGCTTTGGAGCTTGAGATCGCGTCGTGCACACACGACAAGATGCGTACCGAGGAAGAAAACACATACCTTCGGTCCATCTTGAGCTGGGTGTCTTGCCAAGAGCCGCAGTTGGGGATGATGCTTAGCCAATGCAAAAGGGCTGGCAGCACAGGAGTAGGCTTTGCTATAGGTGGGAAGGACGATAGCATGTTCGGTAAGATCGGTGAGTGCAGTGGTTTGAGCGAGAATGAGAAATCCACCACAACTCCCAAGCTTACCAAGATCACTCCACCTAAGCCTACCAACCCCTCTGAGTTTCCTGTGAGAGATGGTGTGTTTGAAGAGCCACCCAAAACCACTCCACAGAAGCAAGTGTGGATTGCTAAACCGAACCATCTTCGCAACCCACTTGACACAATGCCAGACATGTCTAGGGGTCCCCTTCCTAAGAAAGCTAGAGCCATCCAACCCAACAAGAGAGTGCCTACCAAGAGTGCGGTGAGGTACCATTGTGAGTATTGTGAGCGGGATGGCCATTTGGCTGAGTTTTGCTATAGGAGGAAGAGAGATGATCGGAGGCAGTTTGAGTTGAACAACCGGGACATGTACCACCCACCAGTTGGGGTGCGTGAACCGGAAGTTCGGAGGCGCACTACTAGGCCTAGAGGTGCAATGCCTCAAGGAGGCTAGACCACGTGGTGGTCGTGCCCGACGGGGTACCGGTCGTGACCCATATGACTACGGGCCTCGTGGCGGTGGTTTTACTCCACCCTTCTCTAGCGGACCACGTTGTCCCTATCGCGGTGATCGCTACCCCTCCGTGGGGCAGGAGATGTTTGGTTTTTCTCCTAACCCATTCTTTGGGCAAGTGGGACAAAATTGGTATCCTTCACAGTTTACTAACCCCAGTGTTGGTCCGTTTCCTCACCCTATGTCTTTTTATTGATGTAGGAAGGAGGACTAGAGGAGACTTGGCTTGTGGATTCCGGATGCTCACGCCATATGACCGGAAGTGCAGAGTGGTTCTCCAGCCTCGACCCCGTGCACCACACCGAGTATATCACATTCGGGGATAAGAGTAAAGGTAAGGTTGTCTCCCGAGGGTCGATCCGAGTGAACTCTTCTTTTGTCCTCAAGGATGTTGCTTTGGTTGCGAATTTGCATTTTAACCTTCTTTCGGTTTCGCAACTCCTTGATGACGGTTTTGAAGTGAGTTTCAAGCCTAATCTCTCTTGGATTTTGGACTCTCGTGGTGAGCTTGTTTGCCAGATTTTACCTTTCAGGAAGGTTTTTCGTGCGGATTTTTCTATCTCTTCCGGACCTTCTCGTTGTCTTCTTGCCGGTTCTTCTTCCGAGCTTTGGATGTGGCATAGGAGAATGGGACACTTGAGTTTTGACTTGCTTGCAAGGCTTAGCTCAATGGACCTTATCCAAGGATTGCCAAAGCTGAAGTTCGAGAAAGATTTGGTTTACCATCCTTGCAGGCATGGCAAGATGGTTGCTGCTTCCCATCCTCCTGTGACTGAGATCATGACCACTCGACCCGGCGAGCTCTTACACATGGACACAGTTGGTCCAGCTCGGGTTAGGTCGGAGGGAGGGAAGTGGTATGTTGTTGTAGTCGTTGATGACTACTCGAGGTACTCTTGGGTGTTCTTTTTGGAGAGTAAGGATGAGGCTTTTCCACTTCTTTGAGATCTGATTTTGAGATTGCAAAATGAGCTACCTAAGAATGTCATGAGAGCTATCCGCAGTGACAATGGCATAGAATTCAAGAATGCTCACTTTGCAACTCTTTGCTCTTCTTTGGGTCTTGATCACCAGTTTTCCTCACCTCATACTCCCCAGCAGAACGGTGTTGTTGAGCGCAAGAATCGGACCCTTGTTGAGATGGCCTGGACGATGCTCGATGAGCATAGTACTCCTAGGCAGTATTGGGCCGAAGCACTCAGTTCTGCTTGCTATGTCTCCAATCGCATTTTCCTCCAAACTTTCAAGAAGAAGACTTCTTATGAGTTGCGATTTGGGAGACCACCCAAGGTAACTCACCTACTGGTGTTTGGGTGCAGGTGCTTCATCCTAAAAAAGGGCAGTAAGTTGGATAAATTTGAATCACGGTCCTCTGACGGTATCTTTCTTGGTTATTCTACTCACTCTCGTGCTTATCATGCACTTAACCTTGAGACTAACCGAGTGATGGAGACTTGTGAGATTACTTTCGATGAGACTATGCCTTGTGTTTCCACTTCTTTTGAGATTGCAGGTGATGATGAGGTGAACACTAGCATCTTTGTGGAGGAGGAGTAGGATGATGCCGATTGGGGTGATCCCGAGCCAACTCCACTGGTTTCCCCCGTCGACCCTGCGATGTCCACTTTGGCTCACGGTCCCGATCCGACTACTTCCTCTACATGGGGGCCGTTCGAGCAGCTTCCTCAGTCGGTGCCTGTTGCACTTGAGGGAGCTCCAGCTGCTGTCGAGGGGGAGGCCACTTCGTCTAGACAGGCTCCCTGTCACATCCAGCTGCAGCACTCGCCGGAGAACATCATCGGCGACATTGACCGTCGAGTCACGAGGTCTAGGTCCTATATCTCTCACTTTGCTCATTCGGCTTTTGTCACTTCTTTTGAGCCCTGAGATGTTGGACACGCTTTGATGGATCTAGATTGGGTTAATGCCATGCATGAGGAGTTAGAAAACTTTGAGCGAAACCGCATTTGGGTCTTAGTTCCTCCACCACCTAGTAGCCACCCCATAGGTACCAAATGGGTTTTCAAAAATAAACAAAGTGAGGATGGGGTGGTAGTGCGTAACAAGGCTAGGTTGGTAGCTCAAGGCTTTTGTCAAAAGGAGGGAATAGACTATGAGGAAACCTTTGCTCCTGTAGCTCATTTAGAAGCCATTAGAATCCTTCTAGCTTTTGCGACTTCTAAGGGTTTTAAACTTTTTCAAATGGATGTTAAAAGTGCTTTCTTAAACGGCTACATAGAGGAGGAAGTTTATGTTAAACAACCTCCCAATTTCGAAAATCTCAAGTTTCCAAACCATGTTTTTAAACTTCACAAAGCTTTGTATGGTTTGAAACAAGCACCTAGAGCATGGTATGATAGGCTAAAAACCTTTTTGCTTGCTAAGGGCTTTAAAATGGGATCAGTAGATAAGACGTTGTTTCTCCTAAAGCAAGGCAAAGACACTCTCCTTGTCCAAATATACATGGATGATATCATCTTTGGTGGTTCTTCTCATACTCTTGTTGCCAAGTTTGCAGATCTTATGAGCAGGGAATTTGAGATGAGCATGATGGGAGAGTTGACTTTCTTTCTCGGGTTGCAAATCAAGCAAACCCTAGACAGGACGTTTGTGCATCAAGGGAAGTACACGAAGGATATCTTGAAGAAGTTTGACATGGGCGAGGCAAAGCCCCTCTCGACGCCTATGTCAACCACTACTGCCTTGGATGCGGACGAGGAAGGAGAGGCGGTGGACCAGACGGAGTACCGCAGCATGATCGGGTCGCTTCTGTACCTGACGGCGACCCAGTCGGACATTCAGTTCGCCGTCTGCCTGTGTGCTCGCTTTCAGGCGTCCCCACAGACTTCGCACAAGCAGGCGGTGAAATGCATCATGAGGTACTTGCGCTTCACTCCCGAATTTGGTCCTTGGTTCTCCACCTCTTCCTCGGGTCTGTGGTTATTCTGACGCCGACTTTGCCAGTTGCCGACTTGATCGGAAGTCCACTTCTGGGACTTGCCAGTTTCTCGAGTCTTCTTTCGTTTCTTGGTCTTCTCGCAAGCAGTCTAGCATGGCACAGTCGACGTGCGAAGCTGAGTACATTGCCGCGGCTAGTTGTTGCTCGCAGTTGATTTGGATGATTGCCACTTTGAGAGATTTTGGTCTTGAGCTAACTAAGGTGCCTCTATTGTGTGATAGCATGAGTGCAATTAGTGTGGCCAAAAATCCCGTGCTTCATTCAAATACCAAGCACATTGAGGTCAGCTTTCACTTTTTGCGTGATCATTATGAGAAGGGCAACATTGACCTCCGGCATGTCGAGACCCACAACCAGCTTGCGGATATTCTCACAAAGCCTTTGGATCAAGTTTTGTGTTTCTTAGTTCTTTTTGTCTTTTCTTTGTCCTTCTTCTAAATTGGTGTCTTGTTAGTGTTAGTTGGTGTCAATGCATTGTGCATCTCATTTGTATTTGTGACATAGTTCATTTTAAGCTTCATACTTATAGTCAATATAATGAATCTATGCTCTGTTTGAGGTGCTTTATGTGTCTATGGTGTTGCCTAACTTAGACTCTTTTTGATCTATATGATATGCAATAGAGCTAAGTTAGAAAAGCTTTAAAACTGAATTTAAATTCCCCATGTCACCTCTGAAATGGCACTAGCATGTGTAGGCTTTTGAAGATCCTTCTTGGTTGTCTTGTATATAGCTTGTAACTATGGCTCTTCATTGTTTCATTCACTACCTTTGAGCACCATGATTAATATCTAAAATGAAATTGCTCTATGTTTTGTGAATTGGAAAGATCGAGTTGGGTCTGCATTGTAAGCACTTCACCGTGTGTTCGAGATTGCTTCCCATATGGGTTGATACTTGAGTGGTGTCGTGTATGACCAAAACCAGTGTGTCAAGTCCTTTGACTTCGCCCGGTTGGTAAGCAGTGGCATCACTTTGCTTACAACCACTCACATACAACTTAAATGTGCCTAAAACTGAAATTTGGCTATGAAACTCTAAAATTTGAAAAATTTATTTAGTTGGGTCATTGGCTTGTTGTATGAACTTTGCTAAGGGATAGTCTTACTTGCTACAGGAGATTGCTTTGAGATAGATTCTATCTTGTTTGCCATGTCTAGTTGTCACTAGGAGGTGATACCCATTCCTTGCTCTCACATGATTTGCTCTCTAAAATAGCTTCTAAAGTGATCTTAAGCTCAACCTGAGTCTTTGTTGGGCACGTAGAGCTTTTCCTATTCTCACAGGATCACATCACTTAGAGCATCTATTCATTGTCTTAGCTCTAAGTATGAAGCTTTTTGTACTCATTTTGCATTTCATGGAATTTGTAGCCGGACTTTGAGATGTTGTTGTTTGATGAGCTACATGTGTCACCAAGGGGGAGAGATGTGCATTTCATTCCATTTTCAGCCATCTACTTCCAAGGGGGAGAAAGAGTGCATCTCTTCTGTTTCTTTGGTTTAGAGCTTCTTGGGTCAAGGGGGAGCTTTCGCTAGATGTGTTGAGCCTTTGCCTCTTCTGGAGGGTCTAGCTTGCTTTGTTGGCTCCGACAGGTTTCAATTGCTTCTTGAGCATTAGGGGACGTAAGTGGTTTCAATTGGTATCTTTTGAGCTCCCCTAGTGTTTATATTGAAGTCTGTGCTTTGAGAGTTGTGTTTGGTTTCTAGCTCTTGCTAGCGGTGTTGAGCCCGTTTTCTGCCTCTTCTTGAGGGCTAGCTTTGTTTTGCTTGGTTGCGTCGAGCCGTTGCCCATGTCTTTGGGAACCAAGTTTTGGATTTGCTTTGCTTCTCTCAAGTGACCCCGTTTTGGCTTTCTCAGCTTTTTGGTCATTTGGAGAGCTTTACCTTGTGGCTCAAATCTGAAATGCACTTGTGTTGACAATGCACTCATCAAGGGGGAGATTGCGAACACATGGTGGATAAGTACCCATGTAGTTCAGTTTTGTGATGAGTGATTGCCCAACACTTGAGCGGTTCAGTTTGAGTGGCTTGATTCTAATCCTTTGCGAAAGCAAATGTGTGCCTGTCTATCGGCTTGTGGTGTGCAGGTGCTATGCCTAGTGACAGTGGTCAATGGCATGGAGAAGGTCGAGTAGAGGCTTGCCGTGCCAATGGACTGAGAGCGGTGAAGGGCGGAAGCGGGGCTCAGACTGATGGACCATGGGTGTCGGCGGACTAGCTGTGGTGGCTAGTACTTGGCACCGGCAAGTGCGAGAAGACATGGAGGTAGACGGAGTCGGCCGAGTCAAGACAGTGGACGCGCGTCTCGAGCAAAGGCTCAGGGGACTCGGAGTCCGACCGGGCGAGGACAAGGTGGCTCGAGTCGAGCGGTTTGGTGGTTTGGGCCTCAAAACCATCTGAGGACGGTTTCCGAGTTTGGGCCTCAAAACTCGGGGTTCGGTAGTTGAGCCCAAAGCTACCGGTGGCGGGTTTCCTGGGTTTGGGCCTCAAAACCTAGGCGGAGCTTCTGAGGAAGCGGGGATGGCACGTGGCGGAATCCTGGAGGTTGCGTCGAGGCGACGACAACTCCTGGCAGGAAGTGGGCCGTCCATTCAAATGAATGGCTGGGAGTTAACGACTTGGATTACAATGTCTTAGGGCTAGGTAATTCGGTCTTGTATCTAGGGGGGTCTTTGTGAAATAGCCAAAGCCCCATTAAATAGATGATGAAGGGGTATCCTCATCCTCATTTCTTGCATTTACTCTTCCTCCCACCTATTCCTAGGTTTTCCCTTCCCTAGCTTCTTCTTGCTTGAGATCCACCGTGTCACCGGTGTAAGAACTTGTGATTGTTGCGAGGAATCGGAGGTCGTAACCTCCGTAAGCCATGGTGGCTTCAATTTCATGATTGTGTCCCCGGTTTGCTTGTGTTCTTCCCGTTTTGCTTTTGCTCTCTCTTTTTCCTGAGATGATTTCTCTTTGTTGAGAGTAGCTTTGCAAAAAACACTTGAACCAAGTTGTTCGTATTTGTGAGGAGCTTCTTTGCACCGAAGGAATTATCCTCAAACCTCACGAGTGCGTAGATCGGGAGATTTCTTTGCGGCGTTCTTCGTTTTGCCTTTTCTCCCCAAAATCTGAGTGTTCCCGGCGTTCTTCGAGATAGCTCCCCAACTGCACAAGGATCATGCCTACAAAATTTGGTTTCAGGTGGTGACCATTTGGATTGGTTTTGGAAAGATTTGGTGAAGAGAACCGGGGTTTTCATGTCTCTGCGCTCTGTTCAAGGGAGTCGGACGCTCTAGGGTTTGGCGTCGGACGATCCGTCGGGTGGCGCTGGACGCTAGGACAAGCTGACGTCAGCGTCCGTCACGACCGTCCGCTTGCGCGTGAGTTTTAGGCGTCGGGCGCTTCTTAGAGTCCATCGCCCAGCGTCCGTCGCATTCTGGGAGTTGCGCAGTTCTGTTTTGTTCTCGGGTAGGGCGATGGACAATCTTCTCAGCGACCGTCGCCGACCGTCCGCCGCCTCTGCAGTTTTTCTGTGTCTGACAGGCTATCTGGAAGGCCGACGGACGCTCGCCTAAGCGTCTGTCGCCAGCGTCCATCGCGCTGTCTTCCAGCGTCCGTCGCCTCTGCTGCTCGCTGCGAGTTTCCGTTTTCGTCGCGGTTTGTCTCCTTGGGTTCGTAGCTAGCTCCGCTGTGTTCCTAGGACATCTCCTAGAACATCCACCCACTTGTGAGTCGTCAGCCTAGCTTGCTCTTCGGGAAGTGTTTGGGACAAGGGTCAAGGTCTTCCGAAAGGAATTTTTATTTGGCTCCCATTCACCCCCCCCTCTGGTCGCCGTTTCCGGTCCTTCAATTGCGCTAGCAAGACATTGGATATTGATTGATCATTGGAGATTGCCACTTTGCCAAGTCCTTTTACTTTGCCTTTTGAATTGTCCCCAAATGTAATCTTGTCTTGCCCTTCACAATCTTCCTCAAGTGTGGTGAACATCCGGGAGTCACCGGTCATATGTTGAGTGCAACCACTATCAATCACCTAATGACTTCCACCGGTCTTGTAGTTCACCTACACACAAGCAACTTGGAGTTAAGCTTGTTGTTTGGAAACCCACACTTGGCGAGGTCCCATAGCCTTGTCCACCATCTCCTTAGCAACCCATAGCACTTTGGGCTTGTTCTTCATCTTAGGACCGAGAAACACAACTAGGGGTCTACCCTTGGAGTCCTTGTTGATGATGAAGTGTGCATCATGAGCAAAGGGTCTTGTGTGCTTGGGCAAGGTCTTAGGAGGTGGAGTCTTGCAATCATGAGCAAAGTGACCAACTTGTCCACACTCAAAGCATCTTCTAGGCTTTGGCTTTGCTTGCTCATAGTTGTTGCTTGTGGCCTTGTTCTTGTAGTAATTCTTTGCTTCAATCTTGACCTTGGCCTTCATGAGTTGATTCTCCTTGAACCCAATACCGGTCTTGTCGGTCTTCATGATGGTGTTCACCAAGAGCTCACTTTGGAGGTTGTGGCCCTTGGTGAACTTCTCCATTCCACTTGCAAGCTTGATCTTCTCAACCTTGAGTTTTGCATTTTCTTCTTTGAGAGAGTTGATCAAGGTGATTGCACCCTTGTCATCTTGCTTGGCCGACTTGATAGTGAAGGGCTTGTTAGCCTTGAGGTTGATTAACTCTTCCTTGAGCTTGGAGTTCTCTTGCCTCATCTTCGAATAGTCATCATACTTTTTGGCCTCAACTACCTTCTTGCCCTTTGCGCTTAGCATTTTGCTCACTAGCAACTTCATCAAGCAAGTCCTCACAAGAAGTAGTTATATGACACTTAACAACCGGGTTAATAGCAACATGTGTAGCAAGATCATTTGTAAGCAATTCATTAGCTACCACAAGTGTGTCATGTTCACTTCTAACTTGGTTGTAGTCATCTTTTAGCAAGTTATACCATATGTGGAGCTCTTGTGTTGACCTCTTAAGCTTATCATGTTTCTCATTAGCTTGCTTGAGTGAGGCTTTGAGTTCCCTAGTGCTAGATGTGAGAGAATTGTTCTCAAGCTTCAAATCATCATTAGCACTAGACAAGGCATCAAGCTTAGCATGCAACTTCTGTTTGACATTTTGGAGTTTGTCATTTTTACTTTTGTACCTTATGATGATGCTAGAGTATTTGTTGCAAATTTTAATTAGCTCATCATAGGATGGTGTGTCATCATCAACATCACTATCACTATCACTAGAGTTACCACTATCATCCTCATCCTCTTTTTGTACCTTCTTGTCACCTTTAGCCATGAGGCATAGGTGTGTAGAGGATGAGCCCGGTGATAAAGGAGGAGGTGGTGGTGGAGTAGAAGAACTAATCACCAATGCTTTCTCATCTTCACTATCACTATTGGAGGGCTCACTTGAATCTTCAATGTCGGTGAGCCAATCTCCAACAATGTAAGCCTTCCCATACTTCTTCTTCTCGAAGTCGAAGTTCTTCTTCTTCTTGTAAGGCTTGTCTTGCTTCTTGTCATCATCACTAGAATCATCTTGTGCACACTTCTTCTTGTAGTTCTTGAACTTCTTGTTCTTGAACTTTTCTTTCTTCTCTTTGGTGCAAGCATGAGCTAGATGACAAAGAATGCCACAATTGTATCACTTCATTTGGGAGATGGGCTTCCTTGAAGAGCTTGTGAAGAATTTCTTCTTCCTTGAGTCAAACTTGACTCCATTCTTGTTTAGCCTCTTCCACATCTTTGTGCTCTTCTTCACCATGAGGGCAATATTGTCATCATCTTCATCATCACTTGCGCTCTCATACACAAATTGCATCTTGCACTTCTCCGAAGAGGATGGCTTGAGAGCCAAGTCCTTCTTCTCCTCCTTCTCTTTTTCTTTCTTCTTGGAGGAGGATGAAGAGCCACCATCACAATTCTTCATGTACATCTGATGAGCATTTATCTTGCCCAACACTTGTGTTGGTGTAGTGGCGGAGAGATCCCCTTAGTAAAGAACCGTGACGATGTGGCCATACTTGTCAATTGGAAAGACACAAAGTATCTTACGCACCACATCGGCCGGCGCCATTTGGTTGAGCCCAAGTCCATTCAATTCTTCTACAAGAATGTTAAGACGTGAATACATCTCATTTGCATTTTCGTTAGCAAGCATAGTAAAAGAATTGATCTTTGCCATGACCAAGTGATAGCGTTCCTCACGCTCACTCTTTGTGCCTTCTTGAAGAGCATAAATAGTGGTCCACAACTCAAATGCGTCTTTGGCATTACGCACTCGGTTGAAGACATCCTTGCAAATGCCGCGAAAGAGGATGTTCTTTGCCTTGGCATTGTGCTTCTCAAAGTAGGGGTCTTCCGCGAAGTAAGAACCCCCTTTGCGGCGGCTTTGAGCACGCCCGCATCCACGGCCTCTAGATAGGCCTCCATACGAACTTTCCAATAAGGAAAGTCGTCTCCATCGAACATGGGAGGTGGTCCATCCCCATGGAACATCTTGCTCTAGGCGGTAAAGCCTAATTTATAGCAAACCTAGCTCTGATACCAATTGAAAGGATCAAGATGCCCAAGAGGGGGGTGAATTGGGCTTATTTCAAATTTCTAAAGCAATATGAAATCCTATCAATGCCAATCACCCCCTAGTGCCTACCGGTAGTGTGTCCTAACTAGAAAGCAGTAGCAATTCAATGAAAGTAAGGACGATGTGGTAAGTAATGCGGTATGAAAGAGCTAGGGATAGAAAGCTTGACACGATGACGTTTTGCCGAGGTATCGAGGAGTCGACACTCCCCCCTAATCCTCGTTGGAGCACCCGCGCAAGGGTATTGCTCCCCCTAGTCCTAGTTGGTAGTGCACTCTACGGGCTGATTATTCGCCACTCCGGCTCGGTGAACCACCCACAACCGATCACAAGTCGATGGAGAAGGGCCGCCGACAATCTTCCGGCGATCATCTTCCTCCCAAGCACCACCGGACCGTCTAGGTGATGTCGATCACCAAGAGTAACAAGCCTCGATCTTCGCTTGACTCACTCAAGCTTCACAACTAGAGGATGCACACTTGAACTCTTGGATGAACTAGAGGAGAGGATGGATGGATTCGCGAATCACTCTCTCTCTCTCTAGGGCTCTTTCTCTCTTCCCAACCTTCTCAAGCAACTCAACAACTGAAATGAGCAAAGGTCAGGTGGGAAGGCAAGGGGTGGACTATAGATAGCCCCCACACAAAACTACCTCGGGCTGGAAAAACTGTCTGTTTTAAGTTGGCGACGGACGCTCCGTCGCTAGCCCCAACGGCTAGTTTCTGTTCATGTCAGCAGGCGTTGGACGCTCCGACGCTTGGCGACGGACACTGCGCCTCAGCGTCCGACGCCAACTAGCTGCTCTCGAGTTTCTGGGAAAATATTCCCGGACGCTCTGCAGCGTCCGACGCCCATGCAACAGACGCGTCCGTCGCAAAATGGACGTCTCTGGAGCTCTTTGTTAGCGCGCCGGACGCTCAGGGTGAATACCCTAGCATCCGGTGCCTCTGCACTCAGCATCCGACGCCTAGAGCTCACTCCTCTCAACTTCGGTTTTCGTCGCGATGAATATGAAAGTTGTTCTAGGCTATCTTACGGTCACCATAGGCTTGCTTAGAGCTAAGGAAGTCAAGTGTGCACCACACCTAAGTCATGAAGCTCTCCTAAGTCAAGCTAGTAGTCTCAACCCCTCTTTATAGTACGACCAAAGATCAAATAAAGACCTATCTATACAAAGTGCCCTTCATATCCTTATGGCACTTAGCCTATCACTCTAGGGTCTTCATCAAGACACTTTGAAATCTGAAACAATATCCATCTTGGGGGCTAAGTGATAACCATTGATGCCCATTCATGTTGATCACTGTTGACATAAAAAGTGACGCACTGTGCCTCACACACAGCAAGTCGGAAAGCGTGACTTCAATCGGGTGCCCGAGTGCTTCAAGAACCAAAAACGTGTTAGTCAGTTTAACCTGAAACTAACAAGGGATGAAAATCATTAGATATAAACTGGAACATACTGGATGAGACCAGACAGTTCCATATGTACGGCCCAGAAGCCACTTATGACGACATACAGCTATAAAAGCTATCTGCCAACAGGGTATATATAGATCATTCGGCTAAAGCAAAGAGCACGTGGCACTTTGATTGTCGAATATGCATGCATGAGAAAAAGTACGTGTGAAAGATTCAAATGTCTAAAAGTTAAAGCATGACCAAGCTCGGCAATCCGGCCGATTTGGGATCCATGATGAAGGAAACATGTAAGAAAAACACGATCAAACTAATCTAAGTCTGCACCTGCCGCACGATACTTAGCTTTATCAAAACTTGAACGTGAAATAGCATGCATGAACCCACAACACGTGACAACCTAGATTGGATTGATTCGGCTATTATAAAACATAAGATCTAACTATTGAAACAACCTTGTTAAAACATGAATAGATCTATAACAAAGAGAAAAGCCGAACCTCATCAATCTAGATTGGGCAAAAAGAGTGTTTGCACATATGTAAAATATTTAAGGCAAATTGACACATGATAACTTGATGAATCTAATAGATTCTGCCAAATCTAATAGAGCCTATAACTATCTTGCTTTTGCTAAGCATAACAAGTAAGCATCCGCCGCTCGACATCTACTTATAAGCAAAACACAAGCGAAGACCTCTTGATTATTAAGCAAAGATCCGCCGCACGATCATTGAAAACAAACAAGACTACTTGCATCAACATCTAAATCCACCTCATGATACTAGACATGATAGCAAGGTTGCCAAGACTTACGGAGGTCGACAGATCGATGATTCCTCTCGAAGAACTCGACGACACGACAAAAGGACTCGAAGTTAGCACGGGGCCGGTTGTATTGATTTGGTTGTGAAGTTTTTTACAATAGCCAAGGTTTTATATTTATACCCTAGTCATGACATGAGTCCTAAAAGGACACGATTATAAGATATTAAAGGAAAAAAATACAATATCCCGACTTTATTTTCCTTCGGAGTCTATATTCCCTTAATCATCGCGGCTGTCGTTACCGATTGGTTTCCGCTTGCCATTTTTGTCGCTTCAACGAACAAACCGCCTCTCTCTTCGAAGTAGCTGACCGCACAACCAATTGCCGAATCTCTGAATATTAGCCGACCGCACATATTTTACTGAATACCTTAAACACCTGTCTTCGGCAGTTTTTCTTTACACTGGCCCACCTGTCATTCTAAGTATGCCAAAATCCAGTGTTAACAATCACTATGGCTAAGCTACACATAGCCTCTGCAAAACACACATTAGCCATAATAATCTCTATTTGTCGTTAATCACTAAAACCAATAGGGCCATGATTCTTCAATCTTCCCCTTTTTGGCGATTGACGACAATAACTCCTCGAGTATGGATATAAGAGTGAAAGGTTAGGATTTCAGGTGACTTGGATGGATTGAGCAAGAGTTAGTGAATAAGAATGAAGAATACTTGATCATTCAAGCCAAGTCACAATTATGGTACTCATGAATATGTAATAGAATCGGAGTACCTCATGATATTCTCATATAAGTATCGGAGTTTGGCGTGGAAGCTCAATTACCATTTGATCACAGAGACATACCATGAACAAGGTGACAACTCACAAGATATATTAGTGAAAGATAAGAGTTTGTCACATAACCACAATCACAGAAGTATTTCAAACATCAAGCAACACACACAAGTATACAATGCATAAAAGTAGACCTAATGAATGAGTATGGGGGGAATAAAACACATCAAAGATCCAAATCTCTCCCCCTATCACTAATACTCTACTCTCTCCCCCTTTGGCGTCTAGCACCAAAAACTACGCCTCTGGAGCATCAGGAGGAGGAGTGTTGGGCTGACGAGCACGAAAGTCAAACTGAGTGTAGTCGGGGCTGTCGTCACTGTTATCATCTGCCTGACCCTCTAAAGTTGCATCTGTCTGAGAAGCGGTCTAGGTAGGTTGAGCTAACTCTGCTGGCTCCCCCTGATACTCAACTAGGGTCTCTGACGGTCCTGCCTCAGTAGATGCGGGTCTAGGAGCCCGATGAGTGAATACACGAGGCGAGGGGGAAGGTGACACTGCGATGGCTGCAAGGGTGACTGCAGCAACAAGCTCTGCTAGCTGACCCTGTGAGTGCTGAGGTGAGGACACTGCCACTATGACTACTGCTGCATCACCGACACTCTGACCCTCGGGCTGAATTGGTACTGCTGACTCCACTGCCTCTCTAGCAACCGTGGTGGCATCGGTGGTGACAGCAATCAGTGGAGGAGTGGTGACTGTCTAGGTCGAGCAGTCTGGTCGAATCTCCGACGAGGCGACTGAAGACAAGTGGGTGCTAGTCGCCGGAGGAGGAACCTCTGGTGAAGTGTCGAGCGTCAAGCTATGCTCCGACAGGTGATGCCTCACCTGTGATCTCCTGCCTCTACTGCTACAAGTGCTGCCACTAACGCTGGATTCATCAATGGTTGCTTCCTCTTCTTTGACACAAGCTTCTTCTTGCCCTTGTCTCGGTTGGTGGGTGGACGCAGTGGAGGTGGAGGGTCACCACCACTACCGGGAACGGGGCTGGCGTTCTTCGTACGTGCCATTGTCGGGCACTATAAGAACAACTAGCACACTGTCAACTGTCAACTGAAGATACACACGAGATCCACTGACACTGACAAGATAGCAATCCTCTGACAATCCACTGACCAAGACTGCAAGAGTGGCACAACGACCCTGGACTGTCCTCTCGAGGCTTTGCCTCGTTCCTTACTCGCGGACTTTGCCCCGAGTTCACTGTCACTGCCCACTTAACACATTGCACGACAGATAGATAGGTATATAACAATTAAGCATTTTAACTAGAGTTGAGAAAGTCTATGTATGGAAGCATGAATAAGATAAGAGAGTAGATCGTAGCTTCATAATACCTTGATCCCGGTGACATAAGAGAATTAGATGAGGGACCTCGATCGATTTCAAATCACAATCTGTAAACCTAACAAACGGAATGAGATGGCAAGGTTTAGAGTTTTGGGGGATTGGATATGGGGCAATGGGATCAATAAATAGACCAGGGAATTGAGATGAGAGAAAATCACCTTGGTGCCTATTAGGAAGAAGGAACCATGCTAAGGGAGATTCCAAGGGAGGAACTGCCACCCCTCTGTTCGGCCAAACCGCACGAAGCAGAGGAGAGGGAGGAGCATAGGCCGTCGGTGCAGGCAGGGCGCACAGGCGGTGGTGGTGCTTCGACGAGCGGCGGCGCAGGCGAGAGCTAGGGTGCGGCGGCGGAGGAGGAACAAGCGGTGCTGTGAGGCGGTTGGACGAGGCGACGGGCAAAGGCGGCTCGATGTACGGATTGATCTGAGAAACTGAACGAGGAAGAAGAGCATTTTCAAAATCATATGCGCTCTGCAAGTTCACGACGGACGCTCCATCGGGACCGACGGACGCTAGGTCTTAGCGTCCGACGCTTATGCAGAAAGGGACCAGAGAGCTCCTGTTGGCGACGGACGCATCTGAAGCCATCGCGACAGATGCTGTGAAGCGTCTGTCGCTCGAACAGAGAGGACCAGAGAGCTCCTGGTTGCGCCAGACGCGTCTGACGCCTCTGCGACGGACGCTAGGGAGCGTCCGATGCCCCTTAGGCGAGTGGCTTTCAATCTGCGGACGATTGCGACAGACGCAGAGGCATGGGAGGCCGAGCGTCCGTCGGCAGCGTCCGACGCTTTTGAAATAGAGTTTTTCAAATTTGATTTTTGTGCCTTTCTCCCAACCAAGTCCCAATCCCAATAAGATGCAAATAACACTTGATTGGACTTGATATGAGAACCATCTCTCAAACTCTCATTTTCAAATATTTTGCCATAGGCTTTAGACTTAGTTTTTAGATCAAAATAGTCGAATGGAAGCTCCAAGGAGACATCATAGGGCCACAAGAGGGGTATAGAAATATCTTAAGCTTGGAATGCTCCCCCTAAGTGGACGAACCCAGCGGATGCTCAAACTTAACCGAAAAGAAACGACAAGCAACACATGTATATGCTATGCAATACAAGAATTTGAATCTAGGTTGCTTGCAAGTTTAAACCATGATTGGACTTCTTCACACGTTTCAAGAACGGTTATTCCAACCATGTTAACCAAGCCTATGTGCATTACTAATTAACATGATTATATTACCTACGATTTTAGACACTATGAAATCATACTTAGACAGCTAAACCTATGATTTTATAGTTTCGGACCCGAATGAAATTAGTGCAATACTTGAAGTACTATCTGTACCCCATTTAGGCCCTGATTCACAGGGCTCCTATGGTCCTACCGGCTCTAGATTCTCTGATGCATTCACTGTTCTTGGTCCTACGGGCTCTAGATTCTCTGATGCATTCACTCTTCTTGTACTATTCATAGGAGCTTTTTATCTCTCCTCCATCTTTCTCTCACAGAGCCAGTGGGAACAGGAGAAGATAATTTTTTCAGCTTCACCTCCTTTCAGCAGCACTGTGAGAGGAAGGAGGACAGATAATAAAACAACTCCTATAAACAGTGTATCAACAGCCAATGTGTTAGATAAGCTGGAATGGCTAAGAGCCCTGCTAAACTGGCATAGAGCATCTCCAGCAATAGCCCTCAAATCAGGGTCTCTACTTTTTGTTTGGGGACTCACCTTCCTTTTAAGGATTGTGATTCTTGGGACTCCAGCAGCAGCCCCTAAATTAGACCCCTCAACTTTAATTTTAGAGATAATGACATGTAGGACCCACGTGTCATCCTCTGCCCATAGACCAACTCGGTCATGCTAGTTGCGGGGAAGGGACGAGAGGATTTATTACCTTCTTCTCCACATATCAACTCGGCCATGCTAGTTTGCAGGGAAGGGGAGGGGAAGGGATGAGAGGAGCAAGGAGGACACATACCAAAGCAGAGCGCAGGAGCGGGGAATAGGAAGGCGAGGCTTCCTCGAGTGGGAGGAGGAAGGCGAGCAAGAGCAATGACAAGGCTTCCTCGAGCAGGGGGAGGGGAGTTGTCACCGAACTACGGTAGAATCGATAGGGTAGCTACGGAATCGGAACCTCGGTCGCCAGCAACGAGCTAGGCGCCGCCGCCGCCACAGCCGTCGGTTGGGTTTTGTTTACAATTGTCTCAAAGCTTGTCTCAGTTCTCTACGCCTTTCCCCTCTTACAGACGCTCGGCGTCGCCCGTTACATGGGCCGAATAGAATTAAACCCAGTCAGGCCCAGCGAAGCGGTTGTTGGGCTTCGGTACTCGTTTTGCTCTTCCCGGGTCAGCCTCCTCTTTAGTGCCTTCAGTATGCAGACGGTCCCTTCCGGTGACATTGCTCCCTCCTTGAGAACCGGCTTGACCCCAAGCCGGAGCTCTCGGAAAATCTTGACGCAAGGCTGCCTCATCTTCCCAGGTAGACAGCTCCGATGGGAGGTGAGACCAGCGAATCAGAACTTGCGGCGTAACCCCAGTCGGGTGTTGGTGCAAGCGACGATCAAGAACCCGCAAGGGTACCTGAAACTAGATAGAGGGGTCAGGTAATGCCTGTGATACCTCGGTGGCCGAAGTCACAGCTTTCTTCAATTGTGAGACGTGGAATACTGGATGGATAGAATAGCTATCGGGGAGGTCCAGTTTTATGCCACAGAGCCAATCTTCTCCAAGACATTGAAAGTCCCAAAGTAACGGAAGGAGAGCTTGTTAGAAGACCTCATAGCCAGAGAAGTCTGAATGTAGGGTTGAAGTTTCAGATATACCAACTCCCCGACGTCAAATTGTCTGAAAGACCTCTTGGAATCAGCGTAGCGTTTCATCTTGTGTTGAGCTCGTTGAAGATGGTGTTGCACCACTTGCTGCATTATATTTCTTTCCTATAGCCAAGTGTTAAGATCTCCATGCCTACAGGACTCGACAATATCAACGCTTATCTGATTGGGTTCATGACCATGCAGAACCTTGAACGGTGAATTGTTCAAAGATGAATGGTGTGAGGTGTGTTTGATGATTATTTTTTTCAAAGAAAGTAGAATAATGATCGACATTTATTATTATGATGCCATGCATGTATAATTATATAAGATTCATTATGGTTGGGCTCATAATTTATATGAGATCCACTGCTCAGATATGTCTAGTCTTGGAGATTAAAATAAGTCCAATATGTGATTTAAAGCTGTTAGCATGTATCTTTGGGATTATGAACTATTATGACAAAGAAAATATTATGACGTCAACATTATGACGTCCTGGTCTGGCTAGTTAATTGGCCGCATGGAGGAATACTGAACAATGGTTCAGGACATACATGACACATACATGACTCAAACGGACGTGTGCTAAGCTGGTCTGGTTTGATAAGTCGTTATTAAGAGATAAATATCCTAGGCTCATGTGGGCTGTTTGGGGATAGAAAAGCAAACGAGGTGGCGAAGTTAGCCCTTCACGCTGACTCCACGCACGGCCTTGTAGGCCACGTCAATTGAAGAAACCTGATTGGTTACGGGTGGAGTCTAGTTTGTTTGCCAGCACGCAGCACCTCCACGCAGGCAGCCACAGATCAAGCGCCGCAGCCGGAGATTCACGTACACGCACGCAACCGCACCACCTTGCTGCACGTCGCCGCCGCTGTTCGGAACGACAAGCCACCGCACGCCAAGAAGCAAGCTGTGCTAGCTTCTCTCCTGATCAGGCCGACGTCGACTTGCTGCTGTTCGTTTCGGCTAGACGCCGACGTCACACCGCTGCTGCCTCCGTCCACATAACGACGCCATGCCACTTCAACCTGCCCGCGATCATATCGTCGGTCACGTTTCCTGGTGAGCAATCGGTTCATATGCATTAACATGTTTTTAATGAAGACCAGTGACAACGTCAGAACCCTCGCCGCACGAGGTCGTTGTAAGTTACTGAAGTTGGAAACTAAGCCGGCTTTGAGATGGAAACTTCGTCTATTGCCAAAGCGAGACACGGGAAATCAGAAACTCATCTCGTCGTTGTTGTTGTGGTGATGCTGTACTAGCAGAAAAGCGAGACATGGGAAATCAGAAACCCATCTCGTCGTTGTCGTTGTGGTGATGTTGTACTGGCAGAAAAGCAAGACACGGGAAATCGGAAATCCCAGCTCGTCATCGTCATGACGCCGAAAGGCTGTCGAAGAACCAGACATGCAAGACGGGAAACACCCGCTTGTCATCATCGTCATCATCATGACGTCGAAAGGCTGTCGAAGAGCCAGACATGCAAGACGGGAAACACCCACCTGTCGTCATCGTCATCATCGTGACGCCGAAAGGTTGTCGAAGAGCCAGACATGCAAGACGGGAAACACCCGCTTGTCATCATCGTCATCATCATGACACCGAAAGGCTGTCAAAGAGCCAGACACGCGAGACGGGAGACACCCGCTCGTCGTCGTCATCATCATCGTCGTGATGCCGGGAGGCTGTCTATGTGATCTCATGAGAAAGCATCGTCCAAGTTGCAAACTCATTACTATATAATTTGTCCACTACGCGTCTAGTGCCGACGAGGCTAGACGGAGCTCTGGCCACGTGCCGACGAGGCGAGGTCACTATTTCATCAACACGTCCCAATTAACGGGATTGGATATATGTTGCTGGGCACCGACAAGGCAAAAGCAACTCATACACGTCCGTGTTAATGAAGACCGGTGTACATGACTGGGCACCGACGAGGCGAAAGTCATCCCCTTCATTATCATTTCATTCCGTTTATTCCGACGTGACGATCGTGATGTCGTGACCAAGCTTCGGCGACACGAAGCCACATTCACAATTACTACGCCATATATCGCATATAGCCTTATGAGCAACCGAATATTTGACGACCATGAAGCGCAGCTTAATCGGAGGTTTTCCGCAAGCTCGTCTTGCGGATGTAATTAACCGGACGCGCCCAATAGGCCCGGGAATCGGTGAACCACGCAATCTTCTACAAGTCAGACCTCTCCTTAAGCATGACGCAGAAGACAGAAGAAGACATTTTTTCGTTGATCATTTATTTTGTATATTCAAGAAAGAATTAATGAAATATGTGGTTCTCGAATGTGTGGATGTATCTTTGCATCTATATTATTTTGTACATGTCTCCGTTCAGTTTTCGACCCAAACAAGGTGTTATACCAGAATTCTACAAGTGGTAACCAAGCAAACCACTTGGTGGGGCAAGCATGAACAAAACACCTAAGGTATGTTTCTAAACATTGATTGACCCTTTCGGTTTGGCCGTCAGTTTGGTGGTGGTAGGCAGTACTCATGAGGAGGTCTACCTTGAGCAATCTAAAATGTTCCTTCCATATGTGGCTGGTGAAGATTCTATCCCTATCGGATATGAGGGCTTTTGGTAAACCATGTAGCTTGTAAACATGGTTGATGTAGGTGGTGGCTATTTGTAAGGCTCTAAATGGGTGGGACAGAGGAATAAAATGGGCATATTTGGAGAATTTGTCGACTACTACTAGGATACAATTGAAATGGGATGATTTGGGAAAACCTTCTATGAAATCCAGGGACACCACTTGCCAAGCCCCTTCTCAGATAGGTAAAGGAGCAAGAAGACCAGGATAAGCCACTCTTTCTGTCTTTGCCTGTTGACATGTAATGCACTGTGACACAAACTGTTGCACAGTCTGTTTAAGATGTGGCCAAGCAAACAGTTTCTTGATCCTTTGATAGGTTGCCTCAACCCCAGAATGCCCCCTATTGGACTGGAATGGAGAGCTTGGAGAATACTGAGTTGAATATTGTCTGCAGTTCCCACCCAAATCTGGGACTTGTAGTAAATGATACCTTCTGTCAGAGCAAAATCGCCAGAAGGTGATTGAACAAAGAGTTCTTGCAGTGGCTGGGTGAAAGATCTCTAATGTTTTGGGTAATTGATGAAACCTAAGTACTAACTTAACTCTAAGTGTGTGAGTAGGTTAAGTACACTAGGAGAAGAAAAGGAGACAAGTGATGGAGCAAGGTGGAGGCTAAGGAGAAAGCTATCTAGAAGCTCACACTTGGAGAAGAAGAGAGAAGGAGGAGACCCTAAAAGCTATACAAGGCAAAGGTATAAGCTAGGGCTTTTTGGTTTGGTGATCAAGAAACCTAGTGGGTATGATCACATTTAGGATAGGTAACCGTACTATGAAGAGGGGAAAATAGTTAGTGGTTACACCTATCAAGTGCCATTAGGAGTTCATTACATGCATTGCATCTAAAACCTAATGAGCAACCCTTGTAAAACTTGTTAAAATATACCACACACATGCACAAGTCATTGAGACACTTGGTGGTGGCACATGAAAGCAAGGGAAGAAAAGCGAAGTAAATTCAGCTCAAGAAAGAGGCGTCGGACCAGTTGGTTTAGGAGCGTCGGACCATAGCAAGTGGTCCGGTGCTGCTCCTAGCACTGGCCTGACAACAGAGGAAGCGTCAGACCAGGGCTCCGATGAGGCTCCGGACCATAGACGAGTGGTCCGGAGGCTCGGTCAAGGGTCAACAGAAGATTAAGACAGGCGTCGGACCAGGTGGCATGGTCCGGTGGCCTAGTCCGACGGTCAGGTCTGGAGCTCGGGTGCTCCCTGCGTGAAAAGTTCAAGACACCGAGGAGGCGTCGGACCAGGTGGCATGGTCCGGTGGACTAGTCCGAAGGAGAGGTCCGAAGCTCGGGTGCTCACTATGTTCATACTTTGGCTGAGGCCAAAGCGTCGGACCAGGCTTCGGACCAAGGCGTCGGACCAAGGCGAGTGGTCCGACGGTGGCTGTCTCAGCGCGCCAACGGTCGAATTTCAAAGCGTCGGACCACCCGCTATGGTCCGACGGTGGTGACCAAAAGTGGTCCGATGGTTACGTTTCAGCAGCTCCAAAAGGGAAAAACGACTAGTTTCTTTGAGGAGGCTATTTAAGGGTGTGTGGCTGGTTCAAGGAGTCTCTCTTGCACATTTGGCTATTGCATACCCTTGTGAGCAAAACCACACACACTCCCACTCATCTCATAGTTGATTGTTCATCCATTTGAGTGAATTGAGTGATCAAGTGCATTGCATGAAGTGATTCATCTTAGTGGCACTTGGGAGTTGATACCGCTGCTGTGATTCTTGTTACTCTTGGTGATTGCCATCACCTGACAGTTTGGAGCAAGCGGTGTGGATTTGAGAAGCTTGGTGATTGTGCTTCGTCGACCACAAGTGAAGATTGTGAGGGGTTCTTGTGCCTTCCCCGTGGGAGGTCGCAAAGGTAACTCTAGTGGATTGCGCGTGTCGTTGAGTGCCATCTCTTGTGTTGGTTGTGCGGCACCCGGTGACGGGTTTGGCGTGTGATGCCAATTAGCTCGTGAACCTCCAAGTGAGTGAGCCGACACAACGAGGACGTAGCTAGTTGGCAAACTAGTGAACCTCGGGAGAAAAATCAAGTGTCAACCTTGTGTCCCATTGATTTGATTGATTGGCTATTGTTGACACCGTTTTTTGTACGTGTCAATATGAACCAGGTGCAGCGATCGGTAGAAGGATGGTTTCTTTTCCTTATCGGCATCGGAATATCGCTAATCATGGAAGCAGGAAATTGAAGGAACATCAAAGATAAGAAGAAGGGTGTTTGCCGATGGAAACAGGAAGATATTGCTGATCGGGAATGTTGTCGATGGATGCAAGATGATATAGCTAACGTCAGCAGAAAGGTGCCGATGGCAATAGAAGAAGGTTGCGGATTGAAGGAATCTACCGATGGAAAGTTTCATCGTGAGAAAGATGGATATGGAAACTAGTGATTATATGCTAGTATTTGTTTATATTAGTTTGAGTCCGACTCTTGCACGAGTCATTTATTTCCTTAAAAGTAGGAGTTTTGTTTAGGTATGAGTCGTGTCTGTGTGCAACTCCTCCTTACCGGCGTGGATCAATCAATCAAATACATCTATTATTGTTTATCTACTTTTCCAACATCTACTTTTATCGCATTAGTTCTAGTTTACCTACGAGTTCTTACGATCTCGATGGGCTGCATCTACAAGATCTCCGTCTACCTCGCGAGTTCCGCTTTTTGAGCAATCTGAGCCTTGACGTCCGGGCGCATCGCCGTCGTCTCGTTCATCGTTGTTCTAGTTATCGTCCTTGACGATTAACTGATCAAATCGACTGGCACACCTTGGATATCGAGTTCGGGTATAAGCCCGAGGTGTTCGCAGATCCGACGCTTTTTGTGTCAACAGCTATCTTGGAGCTCTCATTGTGATTGGTTCAATCCTCTACTCGGTGGTATTGTCACTCTTCCCATCTTCGCATTTACTTATTCATACTTGTCTTAGTATATTTAGGTTGTGCCTAGAGGGCTACTAAACTTAAGTAGGATTTGAGTGATCCTTAGAGCTAGATTAGGATAGCATTTGTGGTTAGGAGGCTTTGCATCCCTGAAAGGATCAAGATGCCCAAGAGGGGGGGTGAATTGTGCTCTTTTTAATTTCTAAACAAGAATTAAACCTATAAAGAGCCAATTAACCCCCTAGTGCCTACCTCTTGTGTGTCCTAGCTAGAAAGCGGTAGCAAGTCAATAGAAAGCGAAAACTTCCTACACAATTCTAGTGTGAATTGAAAAACAAGTGCGGAAAGTAATGTGGTAATAAAGAGATAGGGAAAGAGATGCTTGACACGGCGATGTTTTGCCGAGGTATCGAGGAGTCGACACTCCCCCCTAGTCCTCGTTGGAGCACCTCGCAAGGTATAGCTCCCCCTCAATCCCGCACAAGGGATGAGTGCTCTCTACGGGCTGATTCTTCGCCACTCCGGCTCGGTGAATCGCCCACAACCGATGACAAACGTCGATGGAGAAGGGCCGCCGACAATCCTCCGGCAATCACCTTCCTCCGAGCACCACCGGACCGTCTAGGTGATGTCGATCACCAAGAGTAACAAGCCTCGATCTTCGCTTGACTCACTCAAGCTTCACAACTAGAGGATGCACACTTGAACTCTTGGATGAACTAGAGGAGAGGATGCATGGATTCGCGAATCACTCTCTCTCTCTAGGGCTCTTTCTCTCTTCCCAACCTTCTCAACAAACTTAGCAACTCAAATGAGCAAAGGCAAGGTGGGAGAGAAGTGGGAGGGGCTATAAATAGACCCTCAGAAAACTACCTCGGGCTGGCATTTTAAGTTGGCGACGGACGCTCTGTCGACTAGGCGACGAACGGTCTGTCGCATGCCCCAACGGCTAGTTCTGTTCATAGTTTGGGCGACGGATGCTCCGACGTCTAGGCGACGGACGCTCCGACGCCTAGGTGACGGACACTCCGACGCCCTGCCCAACGGCTAGTTCTGACACACTGTTCCCAGCGACGGATGCTACGTCACTGGGGCGACGGACGCTCATCTCAGCGTCCGACGCAACACTCTGGCTCGGGCTGAAAAACACCCTCTCTGGAAGGTCGACGGACGCTCTTCCAAGCGTCCGACGCCTGACCGACGGACAGCATCCGACGGACCCTGAAAAACTTAGCCAGAAAACATCTCCACTGGAAGGTCGACGGACGCTGTGGACTCAACCACCCAGCGTCCGGCACCTTTGTCCGACGCGACGGACAGCGTCCGACGCCTCACTCAGGAGCGTCCGACGCCCAGAAAATAGTTCTATCAACTTCGTTTTTCGTCGCGATGAATATGGAAGTTGTTCTAGGCTATCTTACGGTCACCACAGGCTTGCTTAGAGCTAAGGAAGTCAAGTGTGCACCACACCTAAGTCATGAAGCTTTCCTAAGTCAAGCTACTAGTCTCAACCCCTCTTAATAGTACGGTCAAAGATAAAAAGAGAAGCCCTATCTATTTCTAAGTGCCCTTCATCACCTTATGGCACTTAGCCTATCATTCTAGGGTCTTCATCATGTCTCCTTGAAATCCGAAACGATATCCATCTTAGGGGCTAAGTGATGACCATTAATGCCCATTCTTGTTGATAACTATGGATAAGCTACACATAGCCTCTGCAAAACACACGTTAGCCATAATAATCTCTAATTGTCGTTAATCACCGAAACCAACTAGGGCAATGATTCTTCAATCTCCCCCTTTTTTGGTGATTGACGACAATAAAACCTCGAGTATGGATGAGAGTTATGGTTTAGACTTTATGGTGACTTGGAATGGTTGAGCAAGGGTTAGTGAATTTGTAATGAAGCATACTTGCTCACCCAAGCCAAATCACAAATCATGGTACTCATAGATATGAATGTAAAAGAAGTACCTCATGATATTCTCAAAAGATGTATCGGAGTATAGCGTGGAAGCTCAATTAACGTTTAAGCATAGAGATATATCATGAAACATGAGACAACTCACAAGATATATTAGTGATAATCGAGAGTTTGTCACATCCAACCATATAAACATCAACCAAAGTAATCATCACACCACACATATAAACAAATGCATAAAAGTAGACATGATGAATGAGTATGGGGAAAAAGCATACAAAGATCCAAATCCCTCCCCCTATCTCTATACTCAACCCGACCCTCTCTCCCCCTTTGGTGTCTAGCACCAAAAACTAAGCATCTGGGGCTAGAGAAGAAGGTGGAGGAGCTGCAGCCTTGCGATCGAGCATGATGAAGTCTTGAAGGTCTGACTCGTCTGACTCGTCATCTGCCTCGTCCTCTGCAAGTGTAGGTGCAGCTGGAGTGACCTCTGGAGCTGTTGTCTCAACTAACTCCCCCTGAGGCTCAGCTAGTGCCTCTGACGGTCCTGCCTCTCTAGTAGCGGGCCTAGGAACCCGATGAGTGAAAACTCGAGGCGAAGGGGACGGTGTCACTACTAGTGCAACAAGTGACACTGCTGCTGCAACCTCTGCGGGCTGAGTCTGAGCTGGAGAGGAGACTGCCACTGTAATTGCCTCATCTGCTAGTGATATAGCATCTGTCTGAACTGCAGCTGGAGGAGTGGTGACTGTCTGTGCGGACTGCTCAGGTGCGATCTTCGACGAGGCAACTGAAGACAAGTGGGTGCCCGTCGCCGAAGGATCCACTGCAATCTCTAGAGCTGGTGAGACTAGCTGAGCTGCTCCTGGTGAATCTTCTCCCGTGATCTCCAAGTAAGAAGCTGACAGATCTCGCGAGGCCTCGGCTATGGTAGTTCCCCGGATAGGAGTGAATCCTGTCTGAAACTCACCGGACGAAGCTAGCCACGAGGACACCTGGGTCCTTGGAGACTGGTGCTCGGGAGAGGCTGGTGGCTGGAATGGAGGAGTAGCTGGTGCCTGACTCTGCTGTCCTCTGGACGGTAAGGCTGGAGTCGGAACCACCACTACTGGAAGCTGCTGTGGAGGTGAGGTGAACTGCTGCTGCTGCGAGACTCCGAGCAACTGAAACTAAGGAGTGGAAGTCTGCTCGGAGCTGGAGGCTAGAAGACGCTCAAGTAACAACGTCTGTGTCTTCTGAATCTCTGCCTGCTGCAGCTGATAGGCTAAGAACTGGCGCTGGAACTCATCCTGCCTAGCCTGTGTCTGTGCCTGAGCTGCTAGCTGCTGCTCTATAAGTCTCCGTAAATCGGCAGCCTGTCGCCTCTGCTCCTCTGCCTGGCGTGACTGCTCCTCCTGCATCCTCGACAGAATAGTAAGCAATGTGGCCTCTGAGGTGCTTGAACCAGGACTGAAAGTCTACGAAGCGGAGTAACTGGACTTGCTTCGCTGTAAGTGCTCTGACCTGGTGCCTCACTGGGTCTGGGAGCTGAGGTCCTGGAGGACTAGGTGGTGCACCAGAGCCTCTGGATCGGGTAACTCGGCGGCTCATCAACTCACCAATGGAAGAGTGGCCCGGGGCCTCTATCTGCTCAGTCTCTAGGACTGGCTCTGTCTGCTCTGCCTCTGTAGCCTCGACGGGCTCTGTCTCTTGACGCGTAGGGGACTCACGACGCGCTCCACAGCGAGGCGAGAGCCTCAAACCAGCGCGACGTCCTCCTCGCTCCGCTATCTCAGCGGCCTCTGCCACTGCAAGCGTGGCTGCTGAATCAGGATCCATCAAAGGCCTCTTGCGCTTCCATGAGATGACTTTTTGCTTGCCCTTTCCCCGGTCAACGGGTGGACGCGGTGGAGGTGGAGGGTCACCACCACTACCGGGAACGGGACCGGCATTCTTCGTTCTTGCCATCTACCAAACTTTTGCAAACCAAATCTCTGACAATCAAATCCTCAAAAGATCAAACCACAAGCTCACTACCCACTGACAATCAACCACTGACAATCCACAGACCTACAAACTGCAAGAGTGGCTCGCCGGCCCTGGACTGTCCTTGCGAGGCTTTGCCTTGATCCGTACTCGCGGGCTTTGCCCCGAGTTCACTGTCACTGCCACTGCTCAAGCAACCACCTCAGACACTGACCCTACTCGTTAGATAGATAGGAGTATACGATAAGCATATAACTAGAGGTGAGCAATGTCTAGTGAGAAGCATGAATTTAGGTAAGGAAAGATCGAGATTCCAACTGCCATACCTTGAACCCTGACCAAAACAAGAGAGAAGGAGAGATCCTCTGGTCGATTATCTGCAATCCGCAATCCGCAAACCAAAAAAAACTTCTTTTGCAAAGCCACAAAGCCTAGGACAGAGGGGAATCCTAGGGAGGCAGAGAGGGGTGCTGCTTTGGCTCTTTGGTGGCGGTGTTGCAGGGTGAGTGCTGGCATGGCGACACTGGGGAAAGGTCCTGGCGCGGCGGTGGTGCAGGGTGGAGACGGCGGCGCAGGGAGTGTGCTGCGGTGGCGCAGGGAGGAGTGGCGGCGCTGGGGGAGCTGCGGCGCAGGGAGAGGCGGCGGTGCAGGCAGGGTCCCGCGGCGGTTAGGGTTTGAACCGGCGCGGCTAGGGTTTGAAGTGCGGCGGCGGACGGAATACGGTCGACCGAGAAGAACAGAGAAAGAGACGGGGTTTTTTTAAAAAAATTGCGCCTTAAGTTCACGACGGACGCTCCGACGCGGAGCGACGGACGCTCCGTCGGACTGCGACGGACGCTCGGGGAGCGTCCGACGGCATCGTCCGTCGGGCTTCCAGAACAGATTTGAAACGCCCGAGCGCATTGACCGCGACGGACGCTGGGGGGAGCGTCCGTCGCCCTGTAAGCGGGCAAATTTAATCTCCGGACGATCACGACGGACGCTGAGGCAATTGACACCGAGCGTCCGTCGGCAGCGTCCGACGCCTTTTAAATGGAATTTTTCAAATTTTGTTTTTGCGTATTTCTCCCAACCAAGTTCCAATCCCAATAAGATCCAAATAACACCTGATTGGACTTGATATGAGAACCATCTCTCAAACTCTCATTTTCAAATAGTTTGCCATAGGCTTAAATTTAGTTTTAGCTCAAAATATTCAAATGGAAGCACCAAGGAGACATCATATGGCCACAAGAGGGGTATAGAAGTGTCTTGAGCTTGGAATGCTCCCCCTAAGTGGACGAACACAGAGGATGCTCAAACTTAACCAAAAAGGAACGGCAAACAACACACATGCATATGCTATGCAATACGAAATTTGAATCTAGGTTGCTTGCAAGTTTAAACTGCGATTAAGCTTTGTCACACGCTTTGAGGGCGGTTATCTCAACCGCGTTAGCCAAGCCTATGTGCATTACCAAATTAAACATGTTATATTACATATGAATGCATGGTTCACACAAACTCATCTTTTAGTGAAGTTAGAGTGATCAAGCACATTTAACTCGCTTCTCAACCTACAAAAGGTTGTTTCATCGAGTGGTTTAGTGAAGATATCCGCCAATTGATCTTCGCACTTAACTCCAACTAGTGTTATGCCTTTCCTAGCCACATGATCTCTAAGAAAGTGATGGCGAATATCTATGTGCTTGGTGCGAGAGTGTTGAACTGGGTTGTTTGCAAGCTTTACGGCGCTTTCATTATCACACAGAAGTGGAACTTCTTTTAAAAACACGCCGTAGTCAAAGAGTGTTTGGGTCATATATAAGATTTGTGCACAACTTGCTCCCATGGCAATATATTCCGCCTCGGCGGTTGACAATGCCACACTATTTTGCTTCTTTGAGGACCAAGAAACAAGTGATCTTCCTAGCATGTGGCACCCGCCGGAGGTACTTTTCCTATCAACCTTACATCCGGCGTAATCCGAATCGGAATAGCCAACTAGTTGGAAGGGAACTCCTTTGGGATACCAAAGACCCTTGCTAGGGGTGTGCCTTAAGTACCTAGGGATTCTTTTAACCGCACAAAGATGCGACTCCTTAGGGTTTGCTTGAAACCTAGCACACATACACACACTAAACATGATATCCGGCCTAGATGCGGTGAGGTAAAGTAAACTACTGATCATAGAACGATAGAGAGTTTGGTCAATCGGTTTACCTCCCTCATCGAGATCGAGATGCCCATTAGTAGGCATTGGGGTCTTGATTGGCTTGCAATCCTCCATCTTGAATTTCTTGAGCACATCATAAGTGTATTTCTCTTGAGATATGAAGGTGCCCTCCCTCAATTGCTTCACTTGGAAGCCAAGGAAGAAGGTTAGCTCGCCAATCATCGACATCTCGAACTCCTTGGACATCAATGCACCAAACTCCTTGCTATGATCTTGGTTTGTTGACCCAAATATAATGTCACCGACATACACTTGGCAAACAAAGATCTCTCCATCTAGCACCTTGGTGAAGAGTGTGGTATCCACTTTCCCGATCTTGAAGCCCTTCTTGAGTAGGAAATCCCTTAGCCTCTCATACCAAGCTCTTGGAGCTTGCTTCAATCCATAGAGTGCCTTGGACAACCTATACACATGATTAGGACAATTTGGGTCTTCAAACCCGGGAGGTTGTGAGACAAAAACAAGTTCATTGATGAAACCATTTAGAAAGGCACTCTTCACATCCATTTGAAAAAGTTTCATTTTATGATGTGAAGCGTATGCCAAAAGGATACGAATGGCTTCTAGTCTTGCAACCGGTGCAAAGGTCTCCCCAAAATCCAAGCCTTCAACTTGGGAAAACCCCTTTGCCACCAATCTTGCCTTGTTTCTCACAACCACGCCTTGATCATCTTGCTTGTTCCTAAACACCCACTTGGTGCCAATGATTCTTGCTCCTTTGGGCTTTTCTACTAGTGTACACACTTCGTTCCGGGTGAAGTTGTTCAACTCTTCGTGCATGGCATTCACCCAATCCGGATCTGCAAGTGCATCCTCCACACTAGAAGCCTCAACAAAGGAAACAAAGGAGTGATGTTCAACATAAGAAGCAAGTTTAGATCGAGTTGTTACCCCCCTTGATGGACTCCCTATGATGAGGTCTTGTGGATGAGCTTGAAGCATAGGTGTAGATCTTCTATTAATCACTTGGGGAGGAGGTTGTGGTGCATCAACATCACTAGCTTGATCCTCGGCTTGATCTTGAGGGATGAAGGTATCTTCTTGTGCTTCCCTCACTTGTTCTTCATCAACTTGAGGAGTGTGAGGTGGAGAGGGTACTTGATTTGCATCATCTTCAACTTCTTCCACCTCTTGCGGGTTGATTGCACCAACGGGCATGTTTTTCATTGCCTCCCTCAAGGGTTCATCACCTACATCATCAAGATTTTCATGCTCTTCTTGAGAGCCATTAGTTTCATCAAACTCCAAGTCATACGTTTCTTCAACTAAGCCGATGGCTTTGTTAAATACACGGTATGCCATGGATTTAAGTGAATATCCAACTAGGAAACCAATGTCACATCTCCTTTGGAACTTGCCCAAGTGTTGGCGCTTCTTGTAGATGTACACTTTGCAACCAAACACTCGGAAAAAGGATATATCCGGTTTCTTCCCATTCACAAGCTCATATGGAGTCTTCTTGAGAAGCCTTTGGACAAATAGCCGGTTGGCCGCATAGCATGCGGTGTTGATTGCTTCGGCCCAAAACTTCTCGGGAGTGTTGTATTCATCAAGCATTGATCTTGCAAGAGTGATAAGTGTCCGGTTCTTCCTCTCTACTACACCATTTTGTTGAGGAGTGTAGGTGGCGGATACTTCATGCTTGATCCCAACTTCATCACAATAATCTTCAATCTTGGTGTTCACAAACTCGGTCCCATTGTCACTTCTTATCTTCTTGATCTTCACATCAAACTCATTTTGGGCTCTAGTTGCAAACTTCTTGAATATTGATTGAGTTTCTCCCTTGTCTTGAAGAAAGAACACCCAAGTGTACCTAGAGTAGTCATCAACTACCACCAAGCAAAAGAGATTGCCACCAAGGCTAGCATAGGTGGTAGGTCCAAATAGATCCGTGTGAAGTAGCTCTAGGACTCTTGAGGTTGACATGAAGGCTTTGGTTGGATGAGTGTTTGCCACTTGCTTGCCGGCTTGACATGCACTACAAAGTTTGTCCTTCTCAAACACAACATCCTTCACACCTCTAACCAACTCCTTGACAAGCTTCTTCAAAGTTGACATTCCCACATGAGCTAACCTTCTATGCCATAGCCAACCCAAAGAACTCTTGGAGAATAGACATGTTTGCAAACTAGCTTCATTTGAGGTGAAGTCCACTAGGTAGAGATTGTGGTGCTGAAACCCTTTGAATATCAATGATGAATCTTCAATCTTGGACACAACTACCTCATTGGAGTGAAGAGACATTGGAAACCAAGATCACATAGTTGTCCCACCGATAGTAAGTTGAAGCTCAAAGATTGTACTAGCAAGACATTTGATATTGATTGATCATTTGAGATTGCCACTTTGCCTAGGCCTTGCACTTTGCCTTTTGAATTGTCCCCAAAGGTAATCTTGTCTTGCCCTTCACAATCTTCCTCAAGTGTGGTGAACATCCGGGAGTCACCGGTCATATGTTGAGTGCATCCACTATCAATCACCCAATGACTTCCACCGGTCTTGTAGTTCACCTACACACAAGCAACTTGAAGTTAAGCTTGTTGTTTGGGAACCCACACTTGGCGAGGTCCCATAGCTTTGTCCACCAACTCCTTAGCAACCCATAGCACTTTGGGCTTGTTCTTCATCTTAGGACCGAGAAATACAACTTGAGGTCTACCCTTGGAGTCCTTGTTGATGATGAAGTGTGCATCATGAGCGAAAGGCCTTATGTGCTTGGGCAAGGTCTTGGGAGGTGGAGTCTTGCATTGGGATTGAAAGTGACCCTCTTGACCACATCCAAAGCACTTCTTGGGCTTGGGCTTTGGTGCATCATAGTTGCTTCTCATGGCCCTGTTCTTGTAGTAGTTCTTGGCTTCTATCTTGACCTTGGCCTTCATGATTTGGTTCTCCTTGAACCCAATGCCGGTCTTGTCGGTCTTCGTGATAGTGTTCATCAAGAGCTCACTTTGGAGGTTGTGGCCGTTGGTGAACTTCTCCAATCCACTTGTAAGCTTGATCTTCTCAACCTTGAGCTTTGCATTTTCCTCTTTGAGAGAGTTGATCAAGGTCATTGCATCTTTGTCATCTTGTTTGGCCGACTTGATAGTGAGTGGCTTGCTTGCCTTGAGGTTGATTAGCTCTTCCCTGAGCTTGGAGTTTTCTTGCCTCATCTTCACATAGTCATCATGCTTATCTGCCTCAACTACCTTCTTGCCCTTACACTTAGCATTTTACTCACTAGCAACTTCATCAAGCAAGTCCTCACAAGAAGTAGCTATATCACACTTAACAACCGGGTTAATAGCAACATGTGTAGCAAGATCATTTGAAAGCAATTCATTAGCTATCACAAGTGTGCCATGTTCATTCTTAACTTGGTTGTAGTCATCTTTTAGCAAGTTGTATCTTGTTTGGAGCTCTTGTGTTGACCTCTCAAGCTTATCATGTTTCTCATTAGCTTGCTTGAGTGAGGCTTTGAGCTCCCTAGTGCTAGATGATAGAGATTTGTTCTCAAGCTTCAATTCATCATTAGCACTAGACAAGTCATCAAGCTTAGCATGCAAGTTATCGTTGGCTTTCTCTAGTGATTCACTTTTACCTTTATACTTCCTAATGAGCTTAGTATATTTGTTGCAAATTACAATTAGCTCATCATAGGAAGGTGCCTCAAACTCATCATCACTATCATCACTAGAGCTAGCCTCATCATCACTATCCTCTTTTTGTACCTTTTTGTCACCTTTAGCCATGAGGCATAGGTGTGTAGAGGATGAGCTCGGAGATGATGGAAGGGGTGGCGGTGGAGTAGATGAACCAATCACCAAAGAGGCCACCTTCTCTTCTTCACTCTCATCTTTGGATGAGTCACTTGTGTCTTCAATGTCAGTGAGCCAATCACCAACAATGTAGGCTTTGCCATTCTTATTCTTCTTGTGGAAGTTGAAGTTCTTCTTCTTCTTGAATGGCTTGTCATCCTTCTTCTCCTCATCACTTGACTCATCTTTGTTGCCCTTGTTGTACTTGAACTTGTTGTTTACTTTCTTGTTCTTGTACTTGTCTATCTTTTCTTCGGGGCAAGCATGAGCCAAGTGTCCAAGTTTGCCACAATTGTAGCAATCCATCTTGGAGAGAGGCTTTCTTGAAGAGCTTGTGAAGAATTTCTTCTTCTTTGAGTCAAACTTGACTCCATTCTTGTTTAGCTTCTTCAACATCTTAGTTGTTTTCTTCACCATGAGAGCGAGATCATCATCATCTTCTTCATCACTTGCACTCTCATAAACAAGTTGCATCTTGTACTTCTCCGAAGAGGATGCCTTGAGTGCCAAGTCCTTCTTCTCCTCCTTCTCTTTTTCTTTCTTCTTGGAGGAGGAAGAAGAGCCACCATCACCAATCTTCATGTACATCTCATGGGCATTGATCTTGCCCAAGACTTGTGTTGGTGTAGCGGCGGAGAGATCTCCTTGGTGAAGAACCGTGACGATGTGGCCATACTTCTCAATGGGCAAGACACAAAGGATCTTGCGTACCACATCGGCCGGTGTCATTTGGTTGAGACCGAGCCCATTCAATTCCTCTACAATAATGTTAAGTCGTGAGTACATTTCATTTGCATTTTCATTTGCATCCATGGAAAAAGAATTGAGCTTAGCCATGACCAAGTGATAGCGTTCTTCACGCTCACTTTTTGTGCCTACGTGAAGAGCACAAATAGTGGTCCACAACTCAAATGCGTCTTTGGCATTACGCACTCGGTTGAAGACATCCTTGCTAATGCCACGAAAGAGTATGTTCTTCGCCTTGGCATTGTGCTTATCAAAGTTGAGGTCCTCCGCGAAGAGAGTGCCTCCCTTTGTGGCGGCTTTGAGCACACCCACGTCAACGGCCTCTAGATAGGCCTCCATATGAACTTTCCAATAAGGAAAGTCGTCTCCATCGAACATGGGAGGTGGTCCATCCCCATGGGACATCTTGCTCTAGGTGGTGAAGCCTAATTTAGAGCAAACCTTTCTCTGATACCAATTGAAAGAATCAAGATGCCCAAGAGGGGGGGTGAATTGGGCTCTTTTTAATTTCTAGACAAGAATTAAACCTATAAAGAGCCAATTAACCCCCTAGTGCCTACCGCTTGTGTGTCCTAGCTAGAAAGCGGTAGCAAGTAAATAGAAAGCGAAAACTTCCTACACAATTCTAGTGTAAATTGAAAAACAAGTGCGGAAAGTAATGCGGTAATAAAGAGCTAGGGAAAGAGATGCTTGACACGGCGATGTTTTGCCGAGGTATCGAGGAGTCGACACTCCCCCCTAGTCCTCGTTGGAGCACCTCGCAAGGTATAGCTCCCCCTCAATCCCGCGCAAGGGATGAGTGCTCTCTATGGGCTGATTCTTCGCCACTCCGGCTCGGAGAATCGCCCACAACCGATCACAAACGTCGATGGAGAAGGGCCGCCGACAATCCTCCAGCGATCACCTTCCTCCGAGCACCACCGGACCGTCTAGGTGATGTCGATCACCAAGAGTAACAAGCCTCGATCTTCGCTTGACTCACTCAAGCTTCACAACTAGAGGATACACACTTGAACTCTTGGATGAACTAGAGGAGAGGATGGATGGATTCGCGAATCACTCTCTCTCTCTCTAGGGCTCTTGCTCTCTTCCCAAGCTTCTCAACAAACTTAGCAACTCAAATGAGCAAAGGCAAGGTGGGAGAGAAGTGGGAGGGGCTATAAATAGACCCTCAGAAAACTACCTCGGGCTGGCATTTTAAGTTGGCGACGGACGCTTTGTCGACTAGGCGACGGGCGGTCCATCGCATGCCCCAACGGCTAGTTCTGTTCATAGTTTGGGCGACGGATGCTCCGACACCTAGGCGATGGACGCTCCGACGCCCTGCCCAACGGCTAGTTCTGACACACTGTTCCCAGCGACGGACGCTACGTCACTGGGGCGACGGATGCTTATCTCAGCGTCCGACGCAACACTCTGGCTCGGGCTAAAAAACACCCTCTCTGGAAGGTCGACGGACGCTCTTCCAAGCGTCTGACGCCTGACCGACGGACAGCGTCCGACGGACCCTGAAAAACTTAGCCAGAAAACATCTCCACTGGAAGGTCGACGGACGCTGTGGACTCAACCACCCAGCGTCCGGCGCCTTTGTCCGACGCGACGGACAGCGTCTAACGCCTCACTCAGGAGCGTCCGACGCCCAGAAAACAGTTCTATCAACTTCGTTTTTCGTCGCGATGAATATGGAAGTTGTTCTAGGCTATCTTATGGTCACCATAGGCTTGCTTAGAGCTAAGGAAGTCAAGTGTGCACCACACCTAAGTCATGAAGCTTTCCTAAATCAAGCTACTAGTCTCAACCCCTCTTAATAGTACGGTCAAAGATAAAAAGAGAAGCCCTATCTATTTCTAAGTGCCCTTCATCACCTTATGGCACTTAGCCTATCATTCTAGGGTCTTCATCATGTCTCCTTGAAATCCAAAACGATATCCATCTTGGGGGCTAAGTGATGACCATTAATGCCCATTCTTGTTGATCACTATGGCTAAGCTACGCATAGCCTCTTCAAAACACACGTTAGCCATAATAATCTCTAATTGTCGTTAATCACTGAAACCAACTAGGGCAATGATTCTTCAATCCCCTAGTAGGCTAGTGCAAATCTAGCTTCACTTAATTGCTATCTAACTTGTTGTTGAGTTTGTTTTAGATTTTGAATTTAGGCTATTCACCCCCCCCCCCTCTAGCCTTGGATAGGACCTTTCATTGGGTAGCTTTAGGGTCTTGATGATATGCATTTTGAAGCTCTTGGCGCTAGCTGGAGTGAATAATTGAAATAGCCGGGAGATCTGTAATATCTGTATGGGTGGTCCTAGGTAAAGCATCTGCTACTGTATTATCTTTTCCCTTCTTATACATCAGTTTGTATTTAAGACCCAGGAGCTTGGTGAGAGCCTTATGTTGCCAAGGTGTAGTCAACCTCTGATCATCTAGGTGCACTAAGCTCTTTTGGTCAGTCTTGATAGTAAACTCAACATGTAAGAGATAGGACCTCCAATGATGAACTGCTAATAATATTGAGATACACTCTTTTTCATATGTGGAAAGTTCTTAGCCTTTTGGCCCAAAAGCCTTACTAATATAGGCTATTGGATGCCCATCTTATTGCAGTACAGCCCCAATGCCTTTATCAGAGGCATTTGTTTCAATGACAAAAGATTTGTCAAAGTTAGGCAGGGCCAACACTGGTGCAGTCATAAGGGCCTGCTTGAGTGCCTCAAAAGAAGATTGATGTTCTGAAGTCCAAACATAATGTTCCCCCTTTTTCAGTAGATTGGTCAGAGACTTTGTTAGCAGTCCAAAACACCTCACAAATTTCCTATAATAGCCTACCATGCCCAAGAAGCTTTTGAGTTCCTTCACAGTATTTGGAGAAGGCCATTTTGATATAACTTGAACCTTGTTAGGGTTAGTTGCAATGCCCTGCGCACTGATGACATAACCAAGTTAATGAAGTTGTTGTTTGGCAAAAGAACACTTTGACAACTTCACATAGAACTTGTGGGTGCAGAGTATCTGGAAAACTTCAGTGATGTGAGAGAGATGCTCCTCCCAACTGTTACTGTAAATGAGCACATCATCTATGAAGACCACCACAAACATTCTAAGGCAGGGTGCTAAGATGTCATTCATCACTCCTTGAAAAGTAGCTGGCCCTCCTGTAACTCCATAGGGCATTACATTGTACTCATAGTGGCCATTGTGTGTTTCAAAGGCTGTTTTATACTCCTCTCCTTGTGCCATTCTGATTTGGTGGAACCCAAAACACAAATCCAGGGAAGTAAACCAGACTGCTCCACTGAGTTCATCTATCAATTCATCAATTATGGGTAGGGGGTATTTGTTCTTCACAGTGAGAGCATTCAACCTTCTATAGTCCACACACATCCTCCAATCTCCTGTTTTCTTTCTTACCAAAAGCACTGGTGAAGAAAAAGGACTTGAATTGTGTTGAATTAACCCGTTTTCCAAGAGTTCTGTCACTTGCTTCTCGACCTCATCCTTCTAGAATGGGTTGAATCTGTAGGGCCTCAGTCTCAAAGGTTGTGCCCCTGACAGTAATGGTATAGAATGGTCTCCAGTTCTAGGGGGAGGTAATTCTGGAATAGGCTGGAATATTGACTGGAACTCCTCAATGATGCTCTATATAGCTGGAGGAATGGGTGGACTGGTAACAGTGGTATCTTAAGTTTCCACTTGAGACAGTTCCACAGCATAGAGGATAGAGTCAGTCTTCTGCATTGCTTGAAGTTGACTTTGTGAAATAGGAGGACCCCAAGTGGTCCTAGGCTGTATTCCTTGCAAGACCACCTTTCTCCCTTCATGGTGGAAGCTTAGCCATTTCTCAGCCTAATGTATGTTCATAGGACTATGCAGAGAGAGCCAGTCCATCCCAAAATTATATCATAACTGCCCAAAGGTATGATCTTAAAGGAACTCTTGAAGGTATGGCCTTATAAAGCCCAAACAAAATCGGGCAGCTCATGTGAACAAAGAATCTCACTGCCATTCGCCACACGAACCTTAACTGTGTTATCCAATGCCTGCCACCCTTTAACAGCTAAGACTAACTGCTCATTGATGAAGCAATGAGAGCTACCAGAATCCACAAGCATAAATACCTCTTGATCGGCCAGAAAACCCCTGAACCTCATGGTTTTAGATCCTTCGGTTCCTTGTAATGTCTGAATCGGTATTGCCATCAAATCGTCCCCTGAGTCATCATCTGTATCTTTAGTGGTTTGGGGAGAGCTTTCTTCAGAGAGGAGTTGCCAAACCTCTTCTATAGCATGGAGGGATACAGAGTTTGGACACGTGTGAGAAGGATTCCATTTTTCTCCACACTTGAAGCAGAGTCCTTTAGATCTCTTGAAGTTCTTGAGTGCAGACAATTTGTCATCAGGAACTTTCACTGCCCCACTCGGCTTCTTGTCCTCCTTAGAGGAATTTCTTGATCCACCAGGAAAGGAAAACCCCCTTGTACCCTCAGTAGAATATCTTCGGTTTTGATGTGAGTAGTCATTCTTCTTGTACTCTCTAGGAACACCATCTTGAATGGCCTCTTCCTGCAAAAACGCCAGAGAACTCGTAGTATCCAGGCATGAAGGATTATGAACCATAACTACAACATGAACTTCTCTCTTAAGACCCTCCACAAAGCGGTTTGTGATGACAGTGGGTGGCATATTGGGAGCATGGATAAACAGCCGGTGCAACATTTCACTGAATCGTTCTATATACTCCGTGACACTAGTACCCTACTTGATACGAAAGAAGTATCTAATCAACTAGTTGTACTCATCCTTATAAAACTTATGGCAAGCAGTATTGGTGAACTCATCCCAAGTCATTGACTCTTCTACCAAAGAGCAGCAGACCCCACTAAGTGCATGGTGGCTATCCTAATCCAAAGTTATGGATCTATGGCATAAACGTTGAAGTAAGTCTCAGCATCCTTAACCCAAATCCTAGGATTAGAACCATCGAAAGGTGGGAAAGGATAATCAGGCAGAGTATGTTGAGGAAGCATGCGATTTGCCGGATCACAGTGCAAACTAGCGCCACCACCAACAATAATAAGAGGGGGTTTCACAAGTAATTTCGCACATGTGACCGGAGTTGGATCTGGGTTGGTATAAACCATCCCGAATCCAGAACTCCGGTGGTGATGTTCATGGCGGTGGCCACTTGGCCTAGACGACGCCCCGAACAGGGTTGGCCCCAGATGAGCAGAGCCCGCCGTCTTGTCCCCGGCCCCTAGTTTTGGATCGAGATCCGGGTGCTCGATCGGAGCTTCTTCCTCGGACAGCCGTGCTTTGACTGCTCGCCGAAGAAATGCTCAAGGCGCTCCCCCAAGTAGTTCACGACGTGTTCCAGGTCGGCGACTCGAGTGTCCCCTCCCGGCTTCCAAGCTTCGAATTCTCCCTTGGCCACCTTCACTTCTTCCATGTATCTCTTCAACTCGTTGATCTCCTTCGAGTTCTCGCCGAGCAGAGCCAGGATCTGGCCGAACTGCTCCTCAGGTGTCTCCATCGCCATCTGACGGTGAGTGCAGTAGGGGTGGTAGTGGGGGTCGGTCGCCAGGACACAGATCTGATACCAATTGTCATCGAACTACGGTAGAAACGATAGGGTAGCTACGAAATCGGAACCTCGGTCGCCAGCAACGAGCTAGGCGTCGTTGCCGCCATAACCGTCGGCTGGGCTCGGTTTACAATTGTCTCAAAGCTTGTCTCAGTTCTCTACGCCTTGCCCCTCTTACAGACGCTCGGCGTCGCCCGTTACATGGGCCGAATAGAATTAAACCCAGTCAGGCCTAGTGAAGCGGTTGTTGGGCTTTGGTGCTCGTTTTTCTCTTCTCGGGTCAGCCACCTCTTCAGTGCCTTCAGTATGCAGACGGTCCCTTCCGGTGACAGAAGTGACATGGGGAAGAGTGGCACGACCTCTTCTACTCCACCCGAGGAGAGCGCCACCGGACCCGTGCCGGGAGACCATACGGGGCCTCGCTAGATCCACACCAAGAGGCCGCCCCTGTCCGTGCCAGTGAGGAGCTTACGTCGAGGAAGTCGGATCTAGTGGCGTTGAGGAGAACGACGCCGTGGGCGGCGAGCACAGGCATGGAGGAGGCCGCCGACAGGGACTTCTTGTCTGGCCGTGGGCGGGTCTAGCGGAGCAGAGAAAGCACGCGCTTAGCCAAAATAGCCAATTACCGAATGCGGGCAGGCGTGGACGCCCGCGGGATTGAGGGCTGGAGGGGAAAGTTTAAAGGTCACCTAGATTTTGGGGTCCAAGTAAGGGTCCAGTTAGAGCTTTATTTTTTTAATCCAACCCTCATATAGTCATATATTAGTTTTGGCCTTTGAATAGGGTCCTTGCTATGTCTCTGTTTGGATACTCTAGCTCGGCTAGAGGTTAGAGTTTGTTTCTAGCCCAGGACTAGATCTAGTCAAAGACGTGTTTTGATGCATGGGTTAAAATGACAATAAATATGGTTATCTAATCATTTGATTTATTTAAACCATCCTAAGTTAGAAAAATAAATTGTTGTGGCCTCACGAGAACTAGCCAAACTAATCACTCTTTTTGGAAATAGTTTATTACTACCTCCGTCCATAAAAGACTCCAATTCTCGCTTTTCGAGAAGTCAAACAGTTCAACCTTTGAATAAATTTAAATTAAAAAAATAAGACTAAAGATTAGCCATATAATATATTTTCATAATAAAATTATTTAGAGACATAAATGTTAATAATATATAATATAAAGTTAGTCAAACATAAATAATTTTGACTCGCACGTATTCAATATATTTATTTGTGAAAGGTTGTCATCAATTACTAAAAATGGGGAGATTGAAAACCCAAGTTTGGTTTTGGATAATTGATAAAACATATGGACTAACCCTACGGCAAAGATTATTGATGAAACATATTAGATTAGTCATATAATATATTTTTTATAATAAAATTATTTAGAGACATAAATGCTAACAATATTTAATATAAAGTTGGTCTAACATAAATAATTTTGATTCTTCACGATATTTACCATTATATTCTTTTAGGGACGGATGGGTAGTAGCTAGTTTTCAAAAAAGAAATCTAGTCATCTGTTACCTAAACTATAAACTAGCGCAACTAGCTAGCCTATGTTCGTGAGCTCGAGCCAGCACTCTCGCCTCCGGCCACCACCGCTGGCACTCACGCCTCCCACTGCTCGCTGCTTTCCATCTCAAGCATCGGACTGGCGTGCCTCGTTCGCGTGGCGTCGGAGCGTGCCGAGGGCCCCTCGCCGCCGTCGCACGCTCGCGCCGTCGTAGCGCGGTTGCCCCGACGCCGCCGCAGAGCGTCGCTGACTCCCTCAGGTCACCTCCGTTTCGACCGCCGGCGCGGAGCACATCCCCAACCAAACTCTCTCGTCGGACTGGACTGCTTCTGGCCGGTTAGTATCCTATTTGGTTTGTGCCTGAATTGGGGTCGGAATTCGACTGACTGAAAATCTAAGGAGGCCAATCCGGGATGGAATACGATTAGTAATCGGAGGACGATTGAGAACCATCAATTTGATTTGAAGTCCGATTTTTTCCCCCTGACAGGCGTAGCGGTCCTGATCCAACAAAATCCAAAAAGGTTTCGGTCTTGGACTCTGGTTTCTGGGCAGCAGTCACCTACTCGGATCGGGAGTTCAGGAGTAGACTTGTTTATAACCATCTATATAAGTGCAGCCAACCAGGATCTGCGTGCTCCATCCAAGATTTGCAGCATTGCAAGTGTTCGTCCAGAAGCAATTCACCTTGCAAGAGGGATTCGCCCGATCTCTTCCAATGTTGACCTGTAGCAGAGCTCTAATGATGAGCAGCCTATGTCGTGTGGTGGCTCTGCAACCCAAAGATCTGTGGAGTCTATTCTTCACAATCTTGCCTAAGCAGCTCCGTCTAATTGCCAGTTTTTTTCTGAAGAAATTACAAAAAGGTGAGCATTTCCATCAACCACTGGTGGAATTGAAGGTTGAGCTCAGCACATTGCCAGAGCTGCCACAGGATGTGTTGATGAGCATCTTTGCCACATTGGAGATCCCTGACCTTTTACGAGCAGGCTCAGTCTGCTCGTCCTGGCATTCGGCCTACAAATGCCTGCGCAACCTGGGCATGAACAAACAGTCCCAGACACCATGCCTATTCTATACTTCTAAATCTGCTGGTGAAAATGTTGCTTTTTTATACAGCCTTGCGGAAAATAGGGCCTACAAGATAACTCTGCCCGAACCACCCATCCGTAGTAGGTCACTAATCGGTTCCTCCAATGGCTGGCTGATCACTGCAGATGAGAGATCAGAGCTGCACCTTGTCAATCCCATCACTGGTGAACAGATTGCTCTGCCCTCAGTGATCACCATTGAGCATGTGAAGCCCATCTTTGATACCACATGCACTATCAACAAGTATGAGTTGTCATATCACATTGCTGAGAAATTTTACCGTACCGAACTACATGCCCCAACATTCTGCGGGAGCACCTCTACTTCAAAGCGTTTGTATTTCCTGATCCATCCACGGGAAGCTACATTGTGGTTCTCATTCACAATCCATTTTTTCAGCTTTCGTTTGCAAGAGCAGGAGATGACAAGTGGACCTGGCTGCCACACGGCGAAAGATACAGTGATTGTGTATATATGGATGGTCTATTATATGCATTGAGCTCACTTGGAGAAATTCATGCCTTTGATTTGACTGGCTCCACTGTCACAATGAGAGTAATCATTGACACGTTGAGGCATTTTATCTGTGAGAGCATGTATATTATTCGGGCTCCATGGGGCGATCTGCTGCAAGTTTGGAGGACTGTTTTTGTTCCACTGGGGGAGGATGAGGATAGTGATGTTTCAGAGGGGGAGAATGCGGATGATGATATTCCAGAGGTACATGATGATGATGACTCTGAGTTGCGGGCACGCACCATGAAAATAAAAGTATATAAAGTGGACGTGGAAGCAAAAGAGCTAGTGGAAATAAACAGCTTGCCGAACCATATGTTGTTTCTTGGGCGCAACAATTCGCTTTGTCTTTGTGCTGAAGAACACCCAAAATTGAAGCCAAATCGTGCCTACTTTACTGATGATATGGATCAAATTACTACGCAATTAAACTATTGACTCGTGATATAGGACTTTGGGACTTCAAAAATAACAGGAGGAAGAAATTTGTGTCTCGGATTTGGTCCAACTGGCCTTGCCCCACTTGGATAACACCCAATCTTATGGATCTGAATTTGGCATTCAGCAAATAAATCAATTTAGCAATTTGTTATTGATTTTTTTTTCTATCTTTGTATTCTTTTTCACTAGCGTCATGCCCGTGTGTTGCTACGGGAACAAAAATAATAGCTAGCCCATATGCTGCAGCAGAAAAACATTTATGTATGCTTGTGGATATAGTATTTATGTGATGCCATTAAGAAGAGATACAGAGAACTCCATCGAACTTTCATGTGACCCTTCTATTATGGCACCATACATGGGCAATGTATATTTTTTTTATATCAATGGCATATATAACCACAAAAATATTTGTCCAGAGCACAATGAACTCTATGCTCATGGAGCTAAACTTTTTTTCACCACATTTATATCATACAAGGACTGATAGTGATGCAAATCAAACCAAAAGGAGACTTTATTTTAATTATAAAATATTATATTTCTAACTTCATCAAAAGACTGCTTGGATCAGTTGTAAATCAAATAGCTCCATACTGGTATCTGGCATAACACCCAAAAAAATAATCATTGCATTAGCCCACTGTAAACATACCACAAAAGTCAAGCTTGGCCAGAGCTCCCTTGGTCTCTTGGTGAACAATAAGTCTTCAAAGTACAAGCATCTTGAAGAGGAAGTCAATCTCGATCATTGGTTGCATCATCGAGGAATAATTGGTCAGAAACATCAGCATGTATCATCAGACATCAAGGGGGATCGACAATCAATTCTGGTTTTCTTTGTTCTTACTTCTACTTTAAACAAATTTTACACAAATAAAAGTTGAGCTGTGAGATCTCATTGGTTCACTTCAGTGCAATAGTACCTGTTAACCAACTTCACAGAAGAAAATAAAAACAACCACCATTAATTTGCAAAAGAAACGATATCACAGGATGTTAGTCTTCAATAAGAATTACACAAACATGATTGAGCACAGCATGAAAGCAGAGTAGCATATTTCCAGGAAAATGGTATTTAAGCACCAGCAGCTACACTAAAGTATGCAGGCTACCTTAAATCTGTGTATGTTACCTTCTAAGAGTAGTTTAACAAATGGTCCAGTATGAACACACACTCGGAGAGAAAGATATGTAAAGAAAGCAACCAAAGGCACAACGATGACACTGACAATTCAGTGGAGCGTAACTTACCAAGTCACTGCGTTCCAGCACTCTTCAGAGTTGTCTCTACATGTCAATATTCTTCTCAAAGGGAGCCAGGACAAGCTTATCATTCTCTTCCAATCTGCATAAGAGATTGCTCATCAGACTTACATACTCTTAAGTCTTAAGCATTGATTTAGAAAAAATGATGCTTGAAAATACATTAAGTACTCCGTGTCAAATCTTACACCAACACATACCTCACTTAATATTGGTAATTAGGTAATTAACAGTTGTTCCTGATCTGTAAATCCCATTGCATACACTGCAGTGACGAGAAGAAATAAAAAATATATATAATTTTGTAGAATAACTCATAATGTACATCATTTACAACCTATCATTTGCCTCTGATATTTCTAATTCAGTATTCATTATTGGAGCTCTACTGCCTTTGACATTTCTAATTCAGTATTCACTAGTGCAGGGCGCACGCCATCGCGGGCGTGCAGTCACTCGTAAAATTTTAAATATGAAAAAAAATTGCGTTGAGTATTAAGATAGAAAAGCTAATTAGAGCACATTCTGTTTGTTACATAGTATATATCAGTCACGCTTACAATCTTCAGACGTGAACAAACAAATAGGCAAGTTTTTTTCCGGATTACACAACCGCAGTTAACTCACTGTAATTGGAGTTATGATAGGCTGGCTAATATAGTAACAAGAAGCAGAGGAACAAATGTTTTTTCACAAGAGGATCTTCTGTTGGGGTGGACTGGAAACCCTTCTTAGCCTTATAGCAACACATGATCAGGCCCGTTAGAATCTGTGACCTAATCTGATTGTGTTGCTACCAAGCTTATGACCTGTATCAAAAGAGTATCTTCCCCAGTATCATCCTGTACAATAAAAAAAGAGCATGCAAATGTAGCTGTAAAAGATGTGTTAGCATCACTAAAAAAATATCAATCTTGACTTTCTAAGGAAATTTTGTGCTTCGTGATCTGAACTGAACTTCCAAAATAGCTAAACCTGATATATTCTATTCATGTTCTAAATAACTTAATTGATAAGCATAGCACAAATGGTCCTCGAATACAAAGATTTAAATTGTGTCACCACTATTTACAATAACTATAACACAAGCAGAGTTGTATGGGTAAGAATTTAGGGAAGAAATCAAAATAATGACCCCAGATATTAGTTTTTTCTTGCCAAAATTGATGGCCAGTTGGTAACCTGAGAATCTGAGATATTGCACCTTCATAGCTAAAACTCAAAGCACCAATGAACACACCTGTGAAAAAGAAGGTAGTCTATTGTCCCATACACATATTATGTACCACTATCCTAGAATAAACAAACAAGTATGAAAGAGATATAAAGACATGGTATATTGAAATAAGGCTGGAAATGAAATCATTCAAAATAAGGACTACCTGTATTTGTAAAGTGACCATATTGGCACATGGAAACCTGAGATATTGCACCTTCATAGGTAAAAATCAAAGCATATGAATGTGAAAAAGAAAACACCTTGTGTGTGTTGTGTTGTTTGGGCTCTTGCCCTTTCTTATCTTCTTAATATAAAAAAAAAAAGAAAAAGAAAACACCTCTATTGGTTGTAGAATCTATGTTGGCAAGGAATCAGAGCATACACAGTACAGAAATTGGCTCAAGCTTTTCCATGTAATAGAATCAAGTTTCCCTCGTGTACACATGAAGGAAGAACTGCTTGAACGACAACTAAAAGAACATTAACTCATCATCCATCATTATATATTGTCCCTAATTTTTATACAACTACCTAAATGGAAAAGAAAGTTTCAACTTTTGCCGCTTCAACGTTTGCCGCGACAACTAAAAGAACATTAACACATAATCCATCATTAATATTGTGCCTAATTTGTGTACAACTAAAAAGTTACCTAAATGGAAAAGAAAGTTTCAACTTTTGCAAATGGTAAACATATGAATACACTACGCTGGATTGCTTCGCAGATGTATTCTAAAAATATGTTGCACCTATGACTTTATTTCATTTTCTCTATAGCTGTGTATGGTACCTGCATTTGTCCTATCGATGTAGCATCACTTGGCTCCATCATGGTAGAGAGGGGTGTGTACAACCAGCCTGGAACGGCAATGATATGTTAAATGTGTATACTGCCTCGAATTTAGTAAGTCCAAGGTAAGAATTGAGTAGATAGATATATGTTACATACCTTGGTTGTAACCCTCTGTTATGTCACAGAAGAAACCATGTCTGGCAAGTTGAAGAATCTTCTGGCATGCAACCCGTGAAAGGAAAAAAAACTTATATTACTTAGCTGGATGTGCGCATGCCCCAAAAGAAACTGGCTATGTATGACTATAATCACCCAGATAAGGTACTTTCCGTCTCTCCTCTACATAACTAGTACAGTGTCCGTGCTAACGCCACGGTATCATTTCAGAGATGCACATGAACATAACAGAACGATGTTATATCAATCACTTGCTACAGTTTAGGGATGAAGAGAACAAACTCAGAGATGCTTGCATGTAGGGCTGCGAATTGGGCTGGCGCATGATCAGCAATTGGACCGGAGAATGAGCAGCAATTAATATTTTTTCCTAACTTATTTTGCAATGCTACCTCACAAAAAAAAGAGGGAATTAAATCATTGCATAGCATAAGTTAACTGCACATAACAGTACTTGGGAATTAATAATTTCATCATGCAATGCTGATATGCACATAATTAATGCAAAAATTCTAGATCTATTGTTACACATTTTTTATACCTGAGAGAGTGAGTCACTAAAATAAATTTCTAGTTTAGTAAGCTGCCTAGCTAAACCAACCAAAATAGCAAACCAAGCTAGGGTGTCCCATGCAGAGTTCTCGTTCAAACAATTCTCCTAGTTCATCACTCCAAGCAGAAGTATTGAGAGTCCAATCAATGCTGCTTACACCGCACAAATGACTACTACAGCAGGCTCTATTTATACTTACTTGCGTGATTTCAAGAATAGTGTAAATGGTGATACTAAACACAAAAGTTAGTTACTGAAAGTTTACCTTCAGATTGCAAGTCGGCATGAGACTGGCTTGTGTTAACTATTGTACGAATCATTATCGAAAAAAAACTACTGTAAGAACGCCACATAATACAATCCAAGGAAACCATTCAAAAGACTGCTTGGGCAAGGGCAATACGAAGTAATTGGACATCTCACTTAAATCTCTACTATAATAGAATTTACACATCAAGCTACAAACTGATCAGTGGAAGACAGAGTTTCCTTACCAGCAAGAGGAGACACAAATATAATCCTTTATTACGCTCCACTCCAAACTTCTCAATTATCGAGCCTTAAAAATACAGGCCTTATCGCTAAGCTCATGGGCGATCGATGCCACTAAGGAGCGATAACACATTGAAGCAAAATCTAAATTAGTTCGGAGTACCACCAAACGATCTCACACATTATCTTGCTCACACCAATTTAGAAAGATCCCATCTGAATCTGTAGCTTCCTTCTTTTCAGGCAAGAAGTGCTTCACCTGTAGAATGTCAATGAGTGTTGGCATTTTGGACAAGCGAAAAAATGTGACACAAATAACAGCCATAAACATCACATACTCTCTGAACTCAGCATTCTTGCCCCATGAGCAACAAGTGTAGAATTATCAAAATGAAGAAGTAGCTGGACTGTTTCCTCAAGAAAGACCGAAAGAGGCCATTATTGATAATCGGGTGGGTGAAGCATAGAAGATCAGCACATACTATTCCAGTTTCCAGATCTCTTTGATTAGTTTTTTTTTGTTTCTCATTCCCAAATGGCAAATAATTTTTTGTGCACCAACCAAATGGAAGATAGAAAAACAAATTGAACAATCCAGTTCATTTCATACTCTATTGGATCATCAGAAATTCTCATCTTTCCAAGATCACATAGAACAATCCAGGATCAACATCTTTTCCAAGACTCCAGTCTAGATATTGGATTTCAACAAAAAGGACACTGAACCTTACTGTACAAAAATACATTGTGTGCTAGAGTACAGGCCATATCCCAAAAATATGATAGTAATTTAAATTGTATATTTCTCAATCCTCTACATATAGCATGGATGGATGGATCAGTGTGCCTTTTACCTACTGTACAGAACTACCAACCTGCTGTACACATATGTGTGTGAACCTGCACACATCAAAGAAGCACCAAATTAGCACCAGGAAACCCCCACGCAGCACCAATTGAGCACTTGGAATAGGAAATCAAACTTTGAAGGAAGCGGAGATGGGTACCTTCACAAGGTTTGATCCGCTAATGATGCAAGATCAAAGTGCATAGGCAATGACCATGAATTCCTACTGACACACTTGTTCATGTGTGTCAAATGTATGCCCAAAGCAAAGCAGCATGAAAATGATTCGGAGGAATACCTGCTCACCACACTCGCCTCTACCTCCTTGAGTTAATTGTCAGTGCGAGCTCGACATTTCATCGAACACCTTCAGGGTCTCCACGAAGGAGACCACCCTCGTCGAGCGGCCATCAGGACACGTTTCCTGGTGCCGTCCCTCCGCGGCACCCTGCGTGACGACGGGCGCGTTGTGGCTGCAGCACATCATCGAGCACCATATGGCCGAGTGCTTCTGCGAGGAGGGCGACGGCGGACCAGCGGCCGGAGGCAACAAGCACCAAGGCCAGGTAGCCGCCGAACGGAATGGTGCAGGCAGGCGCGGGCAAAGCCAAGGCGGACAAGAGAGGCAGCCATGGTTGGTGAAGCCGAGGTGGGCGCGGATGAGCACGCCGCGGTCGGCCATGGGGAGGCTCCGCCACCGTACCGCTTCTGCACGCCATGGCCACCGCACGTCGGCGTTGTTGCGTGGGCGAGGGACGTAGGTGCGGGGAGAGGGACGCAGAGATCGTGGAAGCCGGCGCGATGAACTCAAATTTTGAATCAACGCTGATTCTCTTCCTCTTTTCACGCAACAACGCCGAGCACGCAAGGGAGAGTGAGGGGCGCAGGGGTGTTAGAGGGTGAGAGTTAGTTTGTGAGATCCAGGCTTACCACTCTTTTAGAACATTTCAATTATAGTAGAGAGATAGAGATAGGGGTGCTTAGCAAATTGACAAAAGAGCAAATTTGTTATTTGGCACTTGGCAAATGACAAAAGTAGCAATTCTTTTGTTTTTTTTGTCATTTTTGCATTGAATGTTTGGATCCATTTGCCAAAAAGTAACAATTTTTTTGCTCTTTTGTCAATTTGCCAAGGGGATCCAAATACCCCCATATTGTACCATGCAACCATTTTATGAGCCATAGGGGCATCCTGAGATATATGAGACACTACTAGAAATATATGAGACACTACTAGAAGGCACGCGCCCTCACGCGCATTCGTAAATATCAGTGTTCAAAAAGGCGACACCTAGTCCCCGCCTAGGCGCGACTAGTCGCTAGTCGAGGGGTTCCCGCCTCGCCTAGGGGGTAGGCGGACCCCTAGGCGGGCGGAGGTCGCCGGTGGGGGAGGTGCAGCCTCGGACGGAGTCGGACGACGAGCACGGGCGTATGTCAGCGGCAGTTAGTGCGGGCTGAGAGAGAGAGATCGATGCGGGAGAGGTGCAGCGGTAGGCGCAGACTGAGAGAGAGTTGTTGGAGAGGGAGAGGAACCGGCGGCTGCGGGTGCAGGCAGAGATGCAGGCGCGAGAGAAAGAGATGCGGGAGAGGGAGAAGAGCTGGCGGCGGTGTGCGACAGAGAGATGCGAGCGAGAGAGGTGCTTGAGAGGCTGTAACGTGGGAGAGTTGGGCCCTTAAATGGGCCTTCTTCTCTTTCTCCCTAATCCATCATCACTGATCTCCTATTTTCTCTTTTTTTTTAAGTATTTGTGCATGTATTAGCCATCGTCTAGAAAAACGCCTTGAAACGCCTAGGCTAGCCTAAGCTCGCCTAGGCTCTAGGCCGTGGGTCATCGCCTAGAATCCGCCTAGCGCCTTCTTAAACATTGGTAAATATAAATGTAAAAGCTGCAAAGTCTCATGACTAAGGTTGTCTCCAACAGAGGGTAGCCAAATACAAAACGCATTTGGTTGTTTAGGTTCCGCACAGCAAAAAGCTCCAGCACCCAAAATTTGCTCTTTCCAACAGCGGAGGCAAAAGACGCAAAAGCTCCCTGCTGTGCTACGTCCAATCCTCAACGGGCCGCCGACTTCTCCTCGCGCCGGTTCCGTGCTGCTCCCGCGGTCCCGTGTGCTGCCCGCCGCGCCGCCTGCTCCTTGCCGCGTTGTTTCCGTACTGCGCCCGCCCGCTCCCCGCCGCGCCGGCCGCTCCTCGCCGCGCTGCCTGCTCCTAGCCACGGCCCTGCCGGCTCCTAGCTGCTCCTCGTCGGGCCACCTGCTCCACGTTGGCACGCGAAATCTGGATCCACCACCACCGTGCGGGCGAGCTCCAGCCCGATCCTCATGGCGGCGAGCACGTCCTCGCGGCCTCTGCCTCTACCACCGCCAGCCAAGAAGAGGAGGAAGAGAGGAGCGCACAACACGGGGCGAGATTTTGCGTCGTGGAGATTGACGACGCTTATTTGCCTTCCGGATGGCCTAGTACGCAAAATGGGTGTCTTGAATGCGTCCTCTGTTGGAGGGGATTTTTCTAGCTAAAACACTGTGGAGGACGTATTTTTGCGTTTGGGTTCCGCCGTTGGAGACAGTCTAACTATATACTATCTGCCAGGCTACACTTATTTGGAATATTTACTACTAAATGAATTTATTGATTTGCTCTGTTGCTGTACATACTACAACAACCCAAATTCTAAGTCATGCAGAAGTGATGAATAAGTGAAGAGAACAAAATTTACACATGCCAAGTGCATCAGTGACAGGTGCATCTGTCAAGGTTACATTAGTTATCATCTATGTCTAAACTTTGTTGGCTTGCTTCGTGGCTACAAATTTAACACAATCAATTTGGACATCCTGAAAAGCAGACACAAGAGCACATGCATTAGTTAAACAATACGATAAAACTAAGCAGAGGACTTGTTGTTACTTCTAGTCTTAACAATTGTAACATGGTTTTCACCATGTATCATCCAGATTATATAATTCAATAAATATTGTCTATTTCTCAAGTCAGTTTGCAAAAACAATAATAGCAACCATAGGAGACTTATTGGCTAGGAGAACTCTCGCATATAAATTGAAGATCAGAAGGTGAAGGGTCTATCAGCAAGTATATTTACAGTTTTTGTAGCCTTTACGGTTGCTGAAATTGACAGCTATGAGTTAGGTCAGACTATGTGGTTGATGCAATGATGCGCAACCATCGAATGTGTTTGTATATATTCTATAAATTGATGCATTCATATAAAATATATTTAATTCTGGTCATGGGAAGGAAAAAAGAAATTACTGCATGAGCAGGACTCTAAAATCCAAAACAAGGTATATAGGGCTAAAACCAATAAAAAATTCCATGATGCAAACTCATAGTTCTCTAATCAAAACTCTCTAAGGAAATGTACTTATGCTGACAGTCTAATGATAGTTTTATTGATAGACCCATGCAACTATATGCACAATTTAACTTCAAACTGCGCTATAAACAGGGAGGGAGATTATCCGACAAGCAGCTACTGCCTGAGTATGTCATCCATTACCGATCATCAAAAAAGAGAGGAAATAAATGGCAAAAGAGAAGTATGCCTTTTTTCCCCAAAGATTTGTCACAGTAGAAAGGTAATGTGGAAGCACTAAAAGAGCAGTCCACAACAGCAAGGGGCAATGCACATTTATTTAACTCTCACCATGGATATTTATGAACTGGAACATATATTTTCCTATCACCTTTAATAATCTAAATTTAAGACTTTTTTTACTCATAAAATTTTTTGGAGTGTCACTGAACCACAATGCAGAACTAAAAAAGCTCATGCTTGTGTAATCATATGCATCTGTGAAATTTTCCTTATAGTCTGTAGATCCATACCTTTAAATCAATAAAGTTTAAGAAAAAACATCAAGCTATTAGCTCGCAGCCTGCAATATTAAAAGAGCAGTTCACAACAGCAGGAGTCAATGCACATTTATTTAACCCTCACCATGGATATTTATGAACTGAAACATATTATTTCCTATAACCTTCAATGATCTAAAGGTAAGACTTTTTTTTCACTAATAAAATCTTTTGGAGGCCACTGAACCATAATGCAGAACTAAAAAACTCATGCCTCTATAATCATAGGCATATGTGAAATTTTTCTTATAGTCTGTAGATCTATACCTTCGAATCAATAAAGTGTAAGAAAAACCATCAAGCTATTAGCTCCCAGCTTACGATATTAAAACAAAGTGAAAAAAAATAGTTTTCTTTGGTGTATCTAAACTTGATTGAAGATTCATTTTATTAGAATCAGAGCCATGGTAGTAACACACATAAAACTTAAATAAACACCATAGGAATTGCAAAGCAAGACATAAAACTGAAATAAACACCATTGGAATTGCAAAGCAACTGCAACAGGGTATTAAAGAGGTCAAATAGGATGGCTGAGATGCTGAAATGAAAGGTTTTTAACAGCTTGAAGGTAGTATAGAGGTGAATCTAAGTACAAATTTTGTACCTAGGTACTGCAGCTTCACATCTAAAAATTAAACCATCAATGGACAGAACCCCTAAATAAAATCCTAATCATTAAGTTAGTTTATACTTCACTTTTGATGCATATATGACCCCTTAGAGGTACTATATATGGAAAAGAGGTAAATCTATGTAATATGCAGATAAGCCTGTAAAGGGGATTGCTAGAAAAAAGGTCAGCATGCAGCCGGTTTCGCGTAATCACCATATATCTAAAAAACAGAGAACCCAAGCTCCAGAACAAACCCCAAACTTCATTCCATTCCCCTAAAATTGGAATGTGTTGGATGCACAAATACATCTAAAGCAGACAAATTGTTATATAAACCTGAAATCATTTTTATGTGGGAGAAAAGTTCAGAGGATGTCCGTGAGTGTGTGGAAACTACAGGTACCAGAGGCAGTGTAGTTTGGCCTTAAAGGCATCCAAAACCGAGTCAACCAGCGACTGTAGCATCAGTTTGTTGGCTGATGACAGCTATGCATCAGCATTGATGACAACCATGCTGACCCTCTCGTCGACTCATCTACACACTACCAGTCCACATAAGTGAGGGAACAACTAATTAGTATAATAAGCAAATCAAACTCTAAGAGGGAGGATGGTAAGGATGTGGACGTATTTCACTTTATGGTAGTGTTTCACAAAGCATGTGTATGGGTTAGTATTAGGCCTAGAAGCAATGATGCAAAATGATCGAAGCCTCAACAAATGCAGCAATGGCATCTTGAGTTGCCTAAATGAAAATGGTTAATTAATTTGACAGGATTTTTGGTCAGTATGGGACCTGTTAGATGCTCTAATAGCATTTTATTAAAGCTTCAGGTGACCAAAACAGAGTAAAAAAACACATACTTTATACTGATAAAGAGCTCATTCTTCTCTATGAATCAGTCAGGGATATCTCGAATGATCCACACATCATCGTTGAAATAACCTATAAAATGATAAACATCAAAGATGTCTTCAAATTTCCTGCAGAGAAGATATAAGTTTTCAGCGCACAACAACCTGACAGGAAGCAAATCATGTATTTGTAAGTAGGCCATATCCTATGAAAGTGGTCAAAGGTATTGCTTCAGTAAAGGATGGTCAGTATGAGACCAAGAAACATTCCGACTAAATATGTGTGATATTGAAAATTCCTATCTTGCAAGTTATATGACTTCATGGCCTACTTCGAGTTTGGTTGGCATAATGAGCATAGAATCAATTATTAATAAAAAAGCTAGTTGGCAGAGATTGTAAATTAAGGCTAGAGATAGCTCTAAGATCTATATGAAACAGATCCTAATTGTCAACTGCATTGAACACTAAGTTAACAGCACAATTAGGAAACTCATCAACGTACCTGAAGGAAAGACAATTTTGCATTTTCACAGTACTCATAGTATTAGCAATGATGATGGCCCTACTTACACAGCACTGCGACTCCAATAATACTTCATGTAATCCAATCTGGTGACGCAAAGCTACAAAGGATATTAACAGTGAGCATCCAAAAAAATCTAAGGCAAGTTCAAACAAGTTGTGTAGATGAAGCATCGTATTTGGCATGAAATAAGATACCTAAATTGCCATGAAATAGGATCACAACATGAATAAGCATTTGAGCAAACAACTAAACTACAGGCAGTACAAAGCAACAAGCATAACACACATTTTTTTAGCCAAAGGTGAAGAAGCTAGAGGGACCTCTCCACCGAAATCCAGCATAATTCCCATCCCAACAATCTTGTTTCTCCCGACTCTCCCCTTTTTCAAACCAACACAATATATGTTCATATCACAAACTATGAAAATTGGACATATCATACTATTGTCTTCAAAGCTCCATAGTACAAATTTAGTAAATTGCCAAAAAAGAAAAGAAAATTCCTGACAGATCATGGCATGTATTATTGTGGAAATAGAATTTCAGGGTTTTAGTTGATGTCACTGTGAAAAGACAGATTTGGAGATCTAAAAACATAACTAAATCATATTAAGTCTTGCATTCCTCTACGTCGAACTAAACCATACTAAATATTGCATTCCTGTACCTGAATACTGAACTGGATCATATTAAGTCTTGCAAAACACATGTACAGAACAAGAGATTAATATAACAAGACAGGGAACACTAAACATGCTTACAAAAACCTGAGAGAATCCAGTGACCTTTATTAGTTCATGGAGTTTCTGTTCGTGTCCACCTTGCTTTTGCGACACTAACGCGGGATTTTTTCCTATTCCTGTACTTTTTCATGTGAAAATGAACTGATTCCTATGAAATTCCTGTGAAATTAACCTATCCCACTTCCTAGGTAGGCAATCTTTTTTTTCCTCCCTATACATGTAGCCAAAAAAAGGAACTGAAGGGAAACACGCTGTTATGGTAACCAGTGAGGGACTGAGGGCAGAGGAGCAGATATGGTAACCAGTGAGGGCATGGCCTGCAGAGAGAAGGTGTTGGATGAGAAGATGGCCTCAGACAGAGACAGAATTGAATGAGACCTTAAATTTGATTAGTTTGTTTAATATGTTACCTAAAAATCTATTAACATTAACTTAAAAGGTATGGTTCAACTGAAGATGTTCAGCCAAGAGCTGCCAGGCTCCAGATGTTCAGTGTCGGAGCTAAACTCGTTCCATTTCTACGTTTTTCTAGCTCTTGGCTTAAACTTGTTTCTTCGTGAGCCTGTATGATTCAAAATTCAGTGCAGCTAACCTTGTCCTAAGACTCCAGTGAATTGCAAGGCCAAACCCGAAAACCGACGATGAGGATGGACAGGAGCTAGTTGATCAGACACGGTGGTTGAAGCTAAACTCCTTGTGGACGCCGCACTTGCAGGTCACGCGCAGCACCAGCTCGGCGCCGGAGCAGACCGCGCTCGACACTTCCTCCACCTCTTGCTCCTGTACAGATCAAGGTTTCATTAAGGAAGTGCTGACAGAATACAATACCAAAATGCATGCAGTCCAAAGAAGCTAAGCAACCCATTCAATTTCCTGCATATGCAGAATATTTTAAATCAGAAATTTGTTTCAAGATTCAAGAATAGCAATTAAAATTTCATGGAAGATATTTGGTAGAGAACTATAAGCACTGAATTCACATAATAAAAGAGACCGTATGCTTCAGATATTTTGGCACAGGATTATTAGCACTGAATTCACATAAAGAAGACAATAAGCTTAAGATAATTTGGCACAAGATTATTACTACTTAATTCACATCACAAAGGAGACCTAAAATTTTTTTTACAAAATTTTCTGTAAGTTCAAAGTTGAAGCTTCAGATAATTTGACACAAGATTATTAGTACTAAATTCACATAAAGGAGACCATAAGCTTCAGATAATTTGGCACAGGATCATTAGCACTGAATTCATACAAAGCAGATCAGCTTCACAGAGCATCTACACTCATGACTCAACCGATGCGTAATCAGTAAATTGTCATTTTTAAGTGTGTAGACATAATTGCACAAGCAAATCATCCAAATTACGTTCTATCCTTGAATTCAAACAATGCAAGCAAAAGGATGGAATCGACACACTAAGAATAGTTGTACCGACTTTCTCGGCTTTTCTGGTGAGGAAGTCCTCACCTCCGGCGACATACAGCGTGACCCGGCTGGCGAGTGAGATGCCTCGCTGGAGGCTTTCTTGGCTTCCTGCGGCGATCAAATCAACGCATTAGAGGTGAGCACAAGAAAGCAACGCAGCAAGAAGAGAAATCAAGAAGTGCAAGCACGGTGTACCTGCTTGGCCGCCTTTCCCGGCTATGCGAAGAACAGCACAGCACGGCTCCGACATGATAGACGAGCGGGAGGCCTCGGGGTTGACGTGGAGTTCGTCTTGGCGAGCTTCTGCGGCGACGGGGTGAGTTGCTACTGTTGCTTGCTGCTCAGCGGCGGCGTATCTTCCTTCCAGTGCCGCGGACTCATGTGACGAGGGGTCAGGCTCCAGTGATGATAGCGAGATCACAGTGGAAGCACATTATGGGACCGAATTTCGTCCAATTCGGTTGGGACCCGAAATAATATGAAACCATTCATATAATTCGGCCCACTTTGAATTCAGGCCCAAGAATATATATATATAAAACAGCCCACAAACACATCTCCCATAGTAAAAGGCCCCCAGCCCACATCAAAAATCTCAGTTTTATAATTTTTCTCCTCCCTCTCTCACCTTGGCTGTTCAAATTTGATCAAATTTCACTCAAATTCGATCAAATTTCATTCAAATTTCAACTGGGAAATTTCCGAATTTCGTCCATTTCGGTCAGCACCGAAATATTTACACAAAAGAATCCCAAAACCTTGAGGGCCTGTTTGGTTTACAGGATTTTCAAAGGAATTCTAAAGGAATCAGATTCCTATAGTATTAAATACTATGGAGTGTTTGGAATGGAGGATTTACCAATTCCTTTCTAAAGGAAAGGTTCCTACGCCTGTATGTTTTGCAGGAAAAAAAAGAATCCACTTCAAGCTCTTGGTTTTAATTCCTTCACAAAGTCCAAGATTCATGTTGTTTTGTTCCTCCATCCCAAACAGCCCAAAGTATTTATTCCTGTATTTTGAAATCCTATAGTTTTCCACTATTCACTCAGTCTTATTCCTGTGTTTTTTCCTATTCCTTCATTTTGTATTCTTTTGTTCCAAACAGGCCCTGAGTGGAAGAGGCTTCTTTCGTGCATTCTGAGCCTCCCCAGGACGGATGGCAGCGCCCCGCCCGTGGTGTCCTTCATGACAAGGTTAAGAAGCAAGTCATCAAAGAAGGCCATTGATGTCGCGACTTGCTTTGGTGAGTATATATCGGGCATTGCTCTGGATGTCGAATTTTAGGATGAGCTAATGTGTTGTGCCTGCCCTGTTTCCTGCAGTGATAATATCCTGTTTATGTTTTTTTGGTCGATCACAATCATGAGACGCTTATAGGTCTTGTTCATACCGTGCATATAACAGATAATGACTGAAATGGGTTATGCAAGCAAATTCTCTTTTTATATCTAAACGTAGGTTGCTTTCTCACCAAGAACTTTTTTGCTATGGTTGACAAAAATTTGGACGGCTCACGACGACCGATCCGACGATCACAAACGCAAAAGCATTAGATGCCTCCGTAATAATGTCTTCCAACGCCTTCTACTGTGTCTATGGTTGGTGGACTCCTATACATCACAACACCTCATAACGCTTTTAAAATTGAGAAATTAAAAATAAATGGTAATTTCTCTTTTTGATATTATTTTATATAAGTAAGGGTAGAATGGTAAATTAATAATAAGAATAATTTTTAAAAAAGTATAGAGATGATTAAATCTCTACTGGAATTGAAAACTTCTAAAAGAGTGGGAAGTCTGGATCTCACCCCTGACCCCATAGCCAGGTTTCCCACCCTCCTCACCCACGTCCAGGCCTCCCACTCCCCTCACGCGCCCTCACGTGGTTAATTAGGGAACATGATTATAGGAAACAAGTCCACCGACGAGGGCTCTCTTGTGGACCCCGAGCAGCCGCCGCCGCAGCCGAACACGTTGCCCCGACGGGCCCCAGGAGAACGACCTCATTGTCTTGCGGTTGTTAGTTCGCGTGCTTTCAAGGACCCACTCCTCCATGGGCCCCGTCGACGGCGGCGTTAGGCGGCCCAAACACAACAGGGCATAGCACCATCTTCTTGGAGGTTCGCGACGATGACGGGGAAGGAGGCTACCCGCGGCGTGGCGACATGGACGCCGACGCCGACGCCGCTGGACGATGATGACGGGTACGCCGACGCAGCGATGTGTATTGGCTCCACGCATACGACGATGATGATGGGTACGAGCAGGTTCGGATTCAGCTACGGCGTCGTCCCGGCATCCGGCGTGGCCATAGCTTGTCTGCCGGAGCCGACGGCGAGGGAGAGCAGGGAGTGCGCGGTGTGCCTCGACGAGTACGTGGTCGGCGATGCGCTGTGGACGATGTCGTGCGCGCAGGCTTCCACGAGTGCTGCATCTTCGAGTGGCTCAGTGCCAGCCGCCTCTGCCCGCTCTATTGCTTCGCGCTGCCGCCTGAGGATGAGTGTCGGTGTCTAAAATGGCGGGGTCTAGACGGCCAATGAGTAAATTTCTAAGCGTGTCGGAGTTCGGATGGTTACGCTCGGAGAACACAGAGGTTTATACTGGTTCAGGCACGAACGCCCTACGTCCAGTGTGTTGCGGAGTCATATTACCGAGCGCGGAGAGCTCGTAGAGGGGAGGTACAAGCTTTGGTGAGAGAGGGAACGCGGTTCCCAGGTCTCGTGCGTATGAGGTTCTTGGTTCTGGTGTGTGCTCGCGTGTATACGAGTTTGAGTGTGTGTGAATGAGTGTTGAATGTCAGAGAGCTAGATTGGAGGTCCATTCCCTCCCTTTATACGTAGGGAGAGATGGAGGAGTACAACAGAGAGAGGGGAGTGATCGTGGGCCGAACTTGGGCTGCTGCTGAGGGAGGGCTTTGTCTTCATCCTGTCTTCCTTCCTGAGGAAGATTGCGCCAGTAGACACATGTCCGAGTCCTGTTCGTCCTTGTTGTGCTGTAGCCATGCACCTTGTGACCTGGAACCCTGTTGTCCCCTTTTCTGGGCATGGGCGGAGGCTGTCGCATCAGGACCAGGCACCCCCACGTTCCGTCGTACAGGGCCGATGACACCCTAATCCCTGTTGAAGTGTCCATCGGAGACATGGCGTGGATGTAACGCGCAGAAGTCGTCGGTTAGGCAGCACAGGACCTTGTATCGCAGGGTGAACAGAGGTCATCATGGCAACTCATGCCTTAAGCCCCATACTGAGGACGGAGGAGACTGTGGACCTTTTGACTATATGGGCTAGGGCACCCTGGGCTGTGGATGGCGGTGAGATCTCCGAGGGCAAGGGATGTCACGGATGACGTTTGCTGGCCTCGGACGGGGCGGAAGAGCCCCCGGGGGTAGATGACGTCACGGGCGTCGCCACCTTGGCTCGGGCGAGGCGAAAGAGCCCCGAGGGTTGACGACGTCACGGATGACGCCACCTTGCTTGGGCGAGTCGGAGGGCCCGAGGTTGATGACGTCTCGGATGACGCTACTTGGCTCGGGCGAGGCGGAGGAGCCCCCGAGGGTTGATGACGTCTCGGATGAGCCACGTTGGCTCGGGCGAGGCGGAGGAGCCCCCGAGGGTTGATGACGTCTCGGATGATGCCACGTTGGCTCGGGCGAGGCGGAGGAGCCCCGAGGGTTGATGACGTCTCATATGACGCCACCTTGGCTCGGGCGAGGCGGAGGAGCCCCCCAGGGTGATTTTGTTTTTGTGGAGTCTGGTGAATTGGGTACCCTATTTCTAGGTATCCGACAGTAGCCCCCGAGCCTTCGATGTAGTGAAGGACTACACCGGAGGCTTCGAGAGCGCTTATGGTGGTTTGGTTAGATTTCGTGGATTCCGGTGGGTGCGCGCGAGCACACCCGCCGGGTGTAGCCCTCGAGGCCTTAGGAGGGAGATTTTTCCTCCTAAGGGATTATTCGGAAAACCTTGCGCAGTGCTTGACCCTTTGCCTCCCTCACGAGGCGGGGAGGGTGTGGTCTGCTCCGTACGTCAGTGCCAGAGCCTTGGTCGCAGGCCAGCCCTGGCGCAGGCTGCACTGTTGGCCTCAGGCCGGTGCGTCTTGAGACGACGAGTCGGCCCTGTCGTGCTGTCCTTTCGGCCTGTACGGTCGATTGACCGGTCACAGACATGTTTGTTGGATTCCGGGGTCTGATGCGCCCCCTTTCCCTGTAGCCCGAAAGTGGGTGTGCCGTGTCTTTTCCATAGGAGGTGCGGTACCAGGGCACCCTCGCTCTGTGGTCAAGATTCCGAACGGCGCGCCCTGAGCCCGCCCTCTGTTTGGCCATTTATGGCCCCGCTGCACCCTCTTGAAGTGGGTGCTGCGGTACAGTGCGGTGTGGTTCGAGGGCGGACGCTGTAACCCAACGGGCCTGCCGCCGTGCGGATGCCCTGGCGGGCTATAAATAGTGGTGGCCGCCTGCGGAGAGATTCACATCCTCACAATATGGCTTTCCCTAATTCTTTCTCCGAGGTCCCGTCGGAGAGTCCCTTGAACCGCTCTGGGAGCGGCCTTTGAGAGCAAAACCAGATTCAGAGGAAGTTCTACGTTGGGGGTGCATATGTCCCCTTTCGCTCTGTGGCAGGATTGAGAGGAAGCTCTGCGAGATGCGCATAGCTCCCCCTTATCCTAACCACTGGTGGAGCGGAAGGTTGTGACTACCCCCTGCACGGATCGCTTCCTGGGATGAAGGGCGTAGGATCCATCCCTTTTGCGGAATGGCCCCTGCCCCTTGCCCGGGGGAGTCGATGACGTGATGTCCCTCTCCTGAGGGCAGCCAAGGACGTGCCTACTGGGAAAGTCGCGGCAGTTCACCTGCGCGCCCCTGGTGATGACGCACACTCGGCTGTTGGTTGATGGCGCTGCCGCCATTAGCGTGGCTGGGGGCTCGGTGTCAGCCTGGACTGACGGCGGAGTCCTTGATCATGGAGCAGCTGGGGCAACTTAGATGTAAAGTGCCCAACTAACTCCGGAGGGGGGCGCCTGGGGCTTTCTGAGGACGAGGTGGCGGCTGCTTTCCCTGCAGCCGCAGCACGCCTGACCGAAGTAACCCATGGGCCGTGACGCCGCCATCCGACGTGATCTTGTATATCAGGCAGATGTTTCCCGGGCCTTGTGGCTAGGTTGCCTGACCTTGATATACGGTTGCTCGGTCGGTGGTGTGATAGCTAATGTGGGTGCCCCACGGGCACCCTTAGTTTTTGGCCTGTTGGCCTGGGATTTCCCTTCAGTCCAATTTTTTCGTGTTTTTGGTGTCTGATGACTGGGCCTTATCCCTTATGGCTCTTAGAGTGCATGTATCCCCTGCAAGAGTTAATATTTGATATATCAAAAAGAGAGGGTGTTTGTGTTTACCTGTATGGACCTCTAACGCGTGAGGCTTGCCCCGTGGTGCGACGCCAGCCCCTGAGTCTTTACTCAGTGTAAAGAAAATCGTCTCGGTTGTGTGTCATCTTTTTTATTCGTTCCCCACGCATCCCTCCGCGAGAAGGGGGAATTTGAGCCGAACCATGCTATCCTCGAAGCGGACGAACCATCGCTGCTCGTCGAGTTATTATCGGGCAAATTTGAGTGGGGTGCTCGGTTCCCGTTCGCTAGGGTTCCGGCTTGCGGCCAAAGTCGTGGCTCACCCCAAATCGGTTTCATTTAGTAGTTGGGTCGTTCGATGGGTCCCGGGGGTCTGTTGCCTTCCTTCGGTAGGAATACCATGAACCAATCATCCATAGAGATGGACTCAAATACGAAATCTAGGGAATGACCTTGGCATCCGATTGCCAGGCTAATGACCGCTAGCGTGTCCATTCCCTGTTCTCCCCTCGCTCCATTGTCCTGAGACGGTCGTTTCGAACCCTGGTGGGTCGGCCTTCGTATCTATGGACCGTAGTGGGCCGTCGAGGCATCTATAGCCCTTATCCCTTTGGCTTACCTAGGCCCATGGGTCGTCGCCGCTCGTTGCGCCACGTGCGCGCCCCTCCGACCTTTGTGAGTTGGTCGAGTTTGGGGGTTCTCCCGAGAAGCGCTCGCGCTCGAGAGGCGTGTGCCTTGGCTAGGGGTGCGTGAGTGAAATCTATGCGCGCGGCGTGGTAGGCCCGGGTAGATCCTGTAATGATGATGGATACAGGATACGAATCGGAACGAGGGGAAAAGGCGAGTGGGAACAGTTACCTCCGCAGCGCGTGCAGTTCCCGATATTCCTGCGAACAGTGGAAGCGACATGGCCGAGCGGGCGCATTTAATGTGGCTCGGGCGGTGGGACCAAGGCGTGGCGTGTAGAATTGACGAGGCGACGGTCCCCTTCCGGGTTCCTACAAATATCCGGGTGCCGCGTCATCGTCCCCCCGCGTTCGTACTGCTTGCCCTCTTCGTCTCCTGCCCCCACTCGAGCCGTCTCCACTTGCACCTAGGGTTTGCGCCGCTGTGCTCCTACCCTAGCCACGCCTTCCGCCGCAACGTGGATCCTTCCCCGAGCGCACCCCTATGGCTGGAGATCAACCTTCAAGGAGTTAGGAGCAGTGCTCGCTCGTTTGGGAGCTAGCGCTTGAGCTGGTGCGAGAGGGGTTAGTGCGCCCCGAGCACTCCACCGGCGGTGTCATCGAGTGGATCGTCCCCACCGGTGCCGATGTCCCAGCACCGCCTGAGGGGTACGTGGTTTCCTTCCTCCCGTTCCACGAGCACGGATTCAGGACCCCTCCGATTCGCTTCCTGCGGGAGTTTCTCAACCATTACGGAATTGAGCTTCATAACCTCAATCCCAACTCCGTTCTCCACCTTGCGGCCTTTGCGGCCATGTCGGAGGGAATGCTGGGGGTGGAGCCGGATTTCGTGTTGTGTAAGCATTTCTTCAAGGCGACGGTGTTCCTTGTCAACTCCGGCGGCGCAAGGTCGGTGGCGCCCTGCGGGGGTGCACGCTTAGCCTCCGCTTCTCCAACTTGGTGTCCTATATGCCGGCGTGAGCGACTTCGTCAAACCGGGGGTGGCACTTGCAGTGGTTCTACATCCGGAACCACCCCGAGGCGCCGCTCCCGGTTTTCACAGGCCTGCACTTCGGGGAGGAGCCTCCCTGCTGGCATCACTGTCCGACCCCGCGCGAGCTCGCTAGGATACAACCCTACCTCTAGAGCCTGACCGAGCTCCGGAACCATGGGCTGAACCTTGCGGGGGTCGTTGCGCAGTTCCTTCGGCGCCGGGTCCTCCTGCTCATGGTGCGGGGGCTCCCGCTGAACGACATGGTGCCCGGAGCACCGCGCGAGGGGACCGCCATGGCGGCCGAAGAGTTGAGCTTCGATCGCACCGTCACGATTATGAGGGGACTGCTGGGGAACACGTTTACCCCTGACGACATCGGGCGCTACCCTCCGATGCGCCCGGATCCCGCGTCCGTCGATCTAGTGAGTGCCGACGGCGTGGTGTTTATTTTCTCTTTTGCGTTGCCTTTTCTTGCCGGTAACGTCCCATGGGTCTTTTGTCTTTTCCCCACAGGGGCCTCGCTCGTCGGTGCGTCACGTGGCCGCCCCCCTTCCCGTTCTGCCGGCACAGCGGTCGGCGAACAGGGAGCGGAACGCGCGGCAGCGAGAGGATGTCGTCGAGAGGAAGAGGAGGAAGGTTGAAAGGGCGCTAAGGTGCATGGAGCTGGAATAGCGGCGGGCGAGATAGCGCCGCGCCGACGAACCGGAGGAGGAGTCCCCCATCGAGTTGGACGAAGATAGTGGGGGCCCCAGTAGGGACAACGGCGATGATTATGGTGACGACGAGGGTGGGCGTCCTCGACCTGAGGTGGTGCCAGCCTCACTGGCGATCGGAACGCTGCGCTACCCCGTGGGGGCTGCGTCGGCGGCGGAGGCGCTCCCGGTTCGGACGCTTGGTGCGCACCTGGCCCCAGGGGGTTCTGGGAGTGGCGTCCCTGGAGACGTCCCGGTGACTCCCCGCTCTGCCTCATTAGGGGTCGAACAGAGCGGGAGTTCGGGCGCCGCCGGCCGCAGTGGGGTGGAGCCGAAACAGAAACACATCTTCTCCGATGGGTGAGTTTGTCATGCTTAATGCCATCCTCTACCCTGTCAGCAGGGAAGAGGTTGCCTATGATTTGTAATGATCGTGTCGGACGTTTCAGAACCGCCGGTGGCTCTGCGTATGCAGGGTGGAAGAGATTGCGCTAGGGGATGCCATCCGCCAAGGAGCGATAGACCAGCGCCTCCCCGGTTGTTGATTTGGTGAACGCCACCGAGGCTGGAGCCGGGCTAACTCCAACCAACATCGCCATCGTTGGAGAGGCGCCACCGTCCTCTGCGCACGTCGGCCCTGAGGCTATCACGCCGCCTACTCCCCCGGTCGTGGTAGTTGTCGACGACTCCGGGGAGGAGGGCGGCCTAGGTGAGCCCATGGTTATGGATGTCGAGGAGACCCCACCGTCCGAGGCATCGAAGACGCGGCGGCGGTGGCCGTGACGGGAATAGTCGGCGGAGGCGGCGCCTACCTAGTGGATGCAGTTGCTGACATCGTCACCGCCCTGCCTGAGGATAGGGTGGCTGGTGCGAGTGAGGAGGAGCCCCTGAGCAGCCCCCTTCCTCCCAACATGCCGCCCCGGGACGCCGCGGCTCCCCCGTCCTTCTCCGAGGGGAGGTGGCGGCAACCCGGGCATCAAAGGCCGTCTTCTCCCAGTCCAGCGCGACATCGCCAGGCGAGACAGCCGAGGTTATGAGAGAAGATGTCCCCGGGGCCCTGTGTCGCGTTCATCCTGACCGTCGCGCCTTCTGGGACGGCGATGTGATAGAACCGCCCAAATTATAAGAGATCAAATGCTAAAGTAGCTGACTTAACTAGCACTTAAAACACTTGAGCCCATATAATCCTGGTAGTCCAAAAATCTGAAGGATTTCTAACATCAACTCAGGATCGCGTACATTCAGGGATACACATTCGAACGAGCCACAAATCAACCGAAAATACTTAAAGTACGAAATAAGTTATTACAACACTTTGTTCCAAATAAAAGTGGCTCTTATGCCACAACACCTGTGGCCAAATAAAACATTGTTTGAAACTGAACTTGAAGTTTTAGAAGATAGGGGTGCCCACAACGTCAGGTCCGACAACAGCAAAAGATGAGCTTGTAGAAGACCTTGCCCAAGGCCTACTCCTCTTCTCCTTCAACAGGATAGAGACAGTGCTTACAATAGCCGAAGTATACTTAGCCATCTGCAACAAACGGGATAAACCCTGAGTACGAGAATGTACTCAACTAGACTTACCCGTCTAACTAAAAATAAAGACTCCAAGGATATGCATGGCTGTATCTAGAGTTGGGTAAGCTTTACTTTGCGGAAATCCTTAAATTTAAAGGAGTTCACTTTAAAGATGCGGTGAGCAGTCATCTTTTATCCTACTAATTATCTCTAGGTTATTGCATCTATACTAGAGCACTCACTTGAACTACTCAAACAATATAGTACATATATCCAGTTCCTTCATCAATATTTTAGTAGAACCATTACGATGTCACATGGAGTTGCACCATGGTGAAGCTCAGCATAATCCCCCATATCCAGTGGGGGCGGCAATTCGAATCGATATACACCAGCTGGTAAGATTACCTTTAACACACGCCCATACTTTCCCCGTCGGGTCAGCATTAGGTTACCGCTCAACAAAGTCAGGTGGTAAACGACGCGGGCTCGCATTGGTCCACCCAATTGTAGAAAATAGATGGCCACCACGGGGCAGATCGTATCTACAGTCTAGAGGGTGCTCACAGCAGATTGAGCTTCGGCCCGGACAGTGTTTACTCGGCTTCGGGGTCGATACTCACAACGGCCCCTATGTGAAAGGGCGCATTCAAAGATGTAAGAGGGCCACCATCGTGTACAAACCTATACGATCCAATGGACGGACTGCCCCCAAGTCTAAGCCACTTGGTGCACTTGCCTTCCAGTTGATCGCATTTCATTACTACCATAGGTTCTTTCCATGATAGCAAAAAAAAATATAGCCAACCATGATAGTATTACCCACAAGGGATAATACGAAACATAAAAAGAAAGGTAACCATTATTTCTAAGCATACTAAGCGGTTGCTTTTACTTTATTATTAATAGGGTAACAAGGTAGGTAAAATAATAATCAAGGAAGGTAATGCATCAATTTGGGATTCAAACAACTCCTGTCACCTAATGCATCACAGTATAAAATACTCAAGTAGATTAAATTGTAAATATTGGGAGGCTTAAGAATGCTCCGGGGCTTGCCTTGAGAGAAGGTGGAGGGTTGGTGGTCAGGGCACTCAGGGAGGTTAGTGTCGAGCTCTTGGTACTCCTCGTATAGCTCCTGTACCTCCTGGGCTTTCGGTCTCTGTGGGCTCCTGATGTTTCTCCACGGATCCTAAATGATTGCAATGCATAAATAAATAACTGTATGGTGCATGGATGATGTTTGAACAGGTTTTAGCACACTAACAGGGATTCTAAGCATACAACCAAAAGAACTACCACAAAGCTACTTAGAACTAGAGCTACTTAACAAACAGGGTAAACAGGCTATAACTTATTCTTAACAGAAGCTATACTTAGAAACATATTTATCAGGAAAGTTCCATGATCAACACAAACATTCTACCACAGGAACTTAATCTAAGAAAATAGCAGAAACATAGCTAACTTGATATATGCAGGAAATAACTAATTAAACATTAGTACTGAAGACATTCTCCAAAAACATTTATATAAAACTACAGACAGATCAGGACATACAGAAACTAACAACAAGATTTCACTATACTCTAGATATAAACAAACAAGCGTGGCATACATTACTGAAAGTAGAATAGGGAAATCATTTCGGACACGGGCTCGAGGCACGCAGAGGCGCTCAGGGCAACTGACGGGCATGACCCTCGATTACTCAAGGTCCAGCTACCGTCGAGCGGGAAATAGAGAACGGTGTTGTTCGGCGTGTTCTCGCCGGCAGTGAAGACTCCGGCGGTGTGGTTGGTGGTGCTAGGCTCGGGATGATGACACGCATCCACTGGTGGTGTTGGTTGAACTGGCGTGACTATGAAGAGGGGTCGACGGTGTATGGTGGCGCGCAGCACGAAGGTGCGACACGGTGAGTGATCACCGGCGATGTGAGGCTCGGCGCTAGGGTGCGTGAGCATCATGGTGATGTGGTGAGTGCGGCTCGAGGGCTAGCTGAGCCGAAGAGGCTCTGTGGAACCTGGGCCACGTGCAAGCTCTGCGTGGCGGCAATGGCGCACGGCCAATGGTGCTGTGCTGACACGGGTCGAACTGAAGCTAGGGAGAAGGCGTTCTCACCTCAGCTATCTCTCGTGAAGCTTCCACGAAGATGGAAGCGTCGGAGACGAGACGGCGAACGGTGAACGCTGGTTGATCGGTGTGGTGGTGACTCGGAGTTCGAAGAACGGCGAAGGCGTTCCAGCGACTGGAGTCCACGGCTGGTGAAACAGAGGCGAGCAGCGTGGGTGCAGGGCAAAGGCGAAAGCTAGAAGGAGAAGGATTGAGTAGAGAAGCTCTGGGGGTGGTGGATTGGAGAAGAAGGCACTTGCGGTGCTCGGAACTCTCGGCGCGAAGAAGGCAGAGAATGCGAGCGATAGAGCGAGTGCGGATGAGTGTGGGAGGTCGAGGAGGTATAGGCGCTCCTCTTTGCTTGGTCATGGCCAACCGGCGCGACCAGAGGGGATGTGACGCGATGGTACAGCGGTGGCAGCGACGCTGGCGTGTTCGCGGCAGGCGGAGCAGAGCAAGACTTGGTCGACGCGCCGTTAGCGCGGATTCGCGCTTGATTGCGAAAGAGACAAGGCGGGGCGCTGATCGGACGCGGCACTACGGCGGCGTTACTGCGAAACGACGGCGCGGCACGCGGCAGTGCGGCTGGCAGGTCTGCGGCGGCGAAGCAGGGCGTCAGCGGCGGGGAAAACGGTGCCGACTTGGTCCTAGCGCCGTTAACGCGGATTTGAGTGAGACAGTGTGAGCGGCGACAGCGATGTCGGTGCAGTGCCAAAGCGGCGGCGATGGCGTGTTCCACTTCCGCGGTCGGGCATCGTCGGCCACATGGCGGATGACTCCGACGTACGGCTCAGCCGCGGTCGGGTGAGTGCGCGCGGACGTGCGCGGCACGTGCGTGCGGGTGAGCGTGCGCGGGAGAGGGGTCGATATCGAGGGTAGGGTCGATCGACTGATCGAGCCTCCGACTCGGTCGAGCCTTTCATGCGGGGTCGTTCGTCCAAGCCTCGGTTCGCCATATCAAGGGGTCGAAGTCGAGGGGGCGTCGATAGACTGATTGGTCAAGCCTCTGGCCCGGGTCGTTCAATCGAACCCTCGGTCCGTCACGTTTATCGAGCGGTGGTCGAGGTCGGGGGGTGGTGCTCGGCCTGTCTCGATTCTGATTTCTTTTTTCCATTTTCTTTTATTTGATAAACTAAGCAGGGTAACTAAACATGAAGCAAACCCTACTTTACTCTAAGCAAAGCAAGGTTTAACTAAATAGGTTAAACACAAGATTAAGCACAAAACACCTATTCAATTCTAGTTTCAAAACATATAAACACACACATGAAATGATAGCATATGCAAACATGAATGCAATGAAATGATGTGCTTAGTGGCTAATGATGATCCTAATGCAAGCTTGACATAGGGTGTCACAGCCCTTCCCCCCTTAACGAAATCTCGTCCCGAGATTTGAGTTTTAGTACCATTTATTATAAAAGGCGGGTAGTTTGCGATTAGGTAGGCCTCGGTCTCCCAAGTTGCATCATGGGGACCATGATGACTCCAAAGAACTTTGAACGTCTTCACTTCTCGATTCCTGGTGACGCTTGTCTTTGTATCCAAGATCTTCGCTGGTTTCTCAAAGTATTCCAAGTCTGAGCTGATTACGATGTCTGAACTTGGAACAGATTCCTCTTCTGGAACTCGAAGACACTTCTTGAACTGTGATACATGGAACACTGGAAAGATAGAACTCATCTCTGGGGGTAACTGTACTTGGTAAGCCACTTTACCTTTCCTTGCGACGATCTGATAAGGTCCAACATATCGGGGTGCTAACTTCTTCTTAACTCCAAAACGACGAACGCCTCTCATTGGTGATACCTTAAGATACACATAATCACCAACTTGAAACTCCAAAGGTCTTCTCCTTTGATCTGCATACCCTTTCTATAGAGATTGAGCTGCCTTGATATGTTGTTGAACAGTGCGACTATTTCTTCTGCCTTTCACATAGTCCGTACCATAGAATCCCTTATCTCCTGATTCCATCCAATTGACAGGGGTTCTACACTTACGTCCATACAAAGCATCGAACGGTGCCATCTTAATGCTTTCTTGGTAACTGTTGTTATAAGAAAACTCCGCCAAAGGTAACCATTTCTCCCATGATCCTTCTGCTGATAAAACATATGCTCTCAGCATGTCTTCCAACACTTGATTTACTCATTCCGTTTGTCCATCTGTCTGAGGGTGATAAGCGGAACTTCAAATCAACTTTGTTCCCAACTCTTTATGTAACTGCTCCCAAAAACGAGCGATAAACTGTGATCCTCTGTCGGATACGATGGTCTTAGGAATACCATGCAACCTTAAGATATTCTGAACATAAAGCTCGACATACTAATGAGGTCGATGTGTAACTTTGACTGGTATGAAGTGAGCGACCTTTGTTAACCGATCCACAATAACCCATATCGAGTCATTTCCTTTCTGAGTAGCAGGTAACCCTGTGATGAAATCTATACTGATATCTTCCCACTTCCACTCAGGTATGGAAAGAGGTTGTAACAACCCGGCAGGTTTCATGTGCACTGCCTTGATGCAACACGTATCACACTTTGCAACATATTTTGCGATATCCAACTTCATCTTAGACCACCAAAACCTTGTCCTCAGGTCTTGATACATCTTACTACTACCAGGGTGGATCGACAACTTTGAGTTATGTGCTTCATCAAGAATCTTTTCTCGCAAGACTTGATCCTTAGGTACTACCAAACGCTGATTGAACCATAGGACTCCTTTCTGATCCACATTGAAATTTAGAGATTCACTGGTTTCCAACCTTTGTTTGATTTGTACAAGCTCTTTATCCAATTTCTGTCCTTCAATAATATCACTATCCAAGGTGCACTGGATAACAATATTATTTATGACCGAAGGGTGCATTAGATCAAAACCATCTTCTAACAAAGGTTGCAACAAGTTGCAATGAGACTTGCGGCTCAAAGCATCTGCTACAACATTTGCTTTTCTAGGATGATAATGCACTTCCAAGTTATAATCCTTGATTAGCTCCAACCATCTTCTCTGCCTCATATTCAATTCAGACTGGGTAAACAAGTACTTCAAACTTTTATGATCCGTGAAGATGTGGCACAGATTACCCATCAAGTAATGCCTCCATATCTTCAAAGCATGTGAAAGGATCAAGATGCCCAAGAGGGGGGGGGTGAATTGAGCTTCTTTTAAATTTCTAAAGCAAATATAAAGACCTATCAAATGCCAATCACCCCTAGTGCCTACCGTCCGTGTGTCCTAGCTAGAAAGCAATAGTAGTTCATAGGAATTAAAAACAACCTAAGCAATTCTAGTAGGAAATGTAAAAACAAGACGGAAAGTAAAGCGGAAATGTAAAGAGCTAGGGAAAAGAAAATCTCATCGACGCAGCGATTTTTTCCCGAGGTGTCGACACACCCCCCTAGTCCTCGTTGGAGCACCTCGCAAGGTATCGCTCCCCCTCTACCCGTGCAAGGGTAGAGTGCTCTCTACGGGCTGATTCTTCGCCACTCTGGCTCGGTGAATCGCCCACAACCGATCACAAGAGCTTGGAGAAGAGCCGCCAACAATCTCCCGGCGGTCACTTCCTCCAAACACCACCAAACCGTCTAGGTGCTGTCGAACACCAAGAGTAACAAGCACAAGACCTTCACTTGACCCACTCAAGGCTAGGAAGGTGGATGGATGCACACAAGTCACTCCTAATCACTCTAGGAGGGAAGAACAAGATGAACTCTCTCTAATCTCTCCCTCACTAGCCTCTTGGCTCTCCAAAAGATTTCTCAAGGTGTCACCAGCTGAAACAATGGCCAAGAGTCCCTCTAAGGACCAAGGGGGCAACTATAAATAGTCCCCACCTCCAAAACTAGCCGTTTTTCACTTTTTCTTCTCTCTGCGTAGCCACCGGACTAGTCCGGACTCACACCACCGGACCATGCACACTGGTCCGGAGCTCACTCTCGTTTCAAACTCAGGCACCGTCGGACTACTTTGCTTGGTCCGACGCACTAGTCCGATGCTCTGGTCCGAGCCTCGGTGCTCTCTGAGTGAAAACCTTTCTCTCTTTTACACACCACCGGAACATTCTCCTTAGTCCGGTGCCCTAGTCCGACGCTCTGGTCCGGAGCCAGGGTGCTCTCTGCATAAACTCAAACCCCTGTCATGAGGCGTCGGACTAGCTGTCGGACGAACCGTCGGACTGGTCGGAGCCTTCTGTCTCTCTGAACCAAGCCACCGGACCACTCTCCTATGGTCCGGTGCTTTCCAGACAGGTGGTCCGGAGCTCCTTAAGTTCAGGGACCACCGGACCACTCTCCTTGGTCCGACGCCCACTTAGCAGAGTGGTCCGGAGCCTCTTTCTCCCTCTTTTTCAACCGTTTTCGTTGAGGTTTCTTAAGGGATTTTGCTCCTACCATATCTAGGGTTTATCAAGGGCTGAAAGCAAGGTCTCTAGGACTAGTTGTGACAAGTGTGCATATACCCACTTTCCTAAACTCTCCTAGGTCAAGCTACTAACCTCATACCCCCCTTTATAGTAGGTCAAAGGAAAAACAAAAGCCCTAGCTATACTTAGTGCCCTTCTCAACCTTATGGCACTAAGAACTAGCCTAGTCTTCGTCGTGTATCTCCATCCTTTGCAACCGAAACGATTTCCATCTTGGGGGCATGAATATCCATTAAGCCCATTCAAAATGCATCACTCATGACCTAACATAAATGACTTTGTCTCTGCAAAACACACGTTAGTCATAGTGATCTAGTATTGTCGTTAATCGCCTAAACACAAGGGTCCATGATTCTACAATCTCCCCCTTTAGGTGATTGATGACAATACAAGCTCGAGTAGAGAATAATGAGTGAATTTTGATAAGAGAAAACATGCTTGACAGGAGATAGGCATGGGTTAGTTATAAGAAAGACAAGTACATGCCTAACCATTCAAGCCATGACATGCACAATAGATATGAAATGAGCATAGTACTTGATTTCAAAAAAAAGATATGCTATTGCCAAAAGATCAGAGATTAGCGTGGAAGCAATATAGCATAACCAAGTGACATGATATATAAAGAAGAAAGTCCACACATGTCACACAACCATCAAGTCTCAACCATCACACATATCATACAATGCATTAAGACGGTAAACGTGATGCATGATGCAATAGAGTTTATACACAATCAAAAGAACGAGTCCTACTAGCTCCCCCTGAAGCTAGCTCATCTACTCGACTCTCCCTCTCCCCCTTTGGCGTCGAAACACCTAAACTAAGTGTCTGGAGGTGGAGTGGAAGCAGCCGTGGACCGGTCGAAGCACCCTGAAAGCTGCCAGATATGTCTCATCATCGGAATCATCCCCCTGAGTATCTGTAGCTGGTAGTGAAGCGGTCTGGGGGTCGGAAGCTGACAGGTCTGCTGCAGTCGAAGACTCGGGAGCAGTAGCTGGAGAAGCAGTAGGAGCGATAACCGGTGCCAGTGTCTCTGCGGGAGCCTCAGGAGCTGCGGTGATCGGTGGTGCCTCATGCACTGACTCATCTGGAGTCGAAGAGCCGAAGACTGCTGGGCTGGACTGGAGTAGAGGTGACAACTGTAGCATCGGTAGCGACTGTAGCTATCAGAGGGGTAGACACGGCTGGAGCCCGATTGTCGTGTGTAGCCTCAGAGGAAGCTACTGTGGAGCGGTGTTGATCGGCTGTCGGTGCTACAAGCTCGGCCTCAACCTCTGCTGCTATCTAAGGACCAGTGGGGGACGGCTGACCGGTAATGTCACTGAAGGACACTGACAGATCTCTAGTAGTAGCACCCATTGTAGCTGTAACAGGAGTGAAACCTGTAGTGAGAGGGGTGAACTGCTGAGTGGGGCCAAAAGTATCCAACCACTGAGTCACCTGAGTCGCCGGTGACTGGAACGGGGTGGTCAATCCTGCACCCTGAAGTCCACTGACTGTATGGCTGGGGTGGGAGTGACTGACTGACCGGCGGAGCACGTAGGGGCCACTGAGGGGCCAACTGAGGGTCCTACTAAGAACTGTGGCCCTCCTAGCTGCCCAACTGACTATGAGGGCTGAGACGTGCTCATCATCTGTATCTGTGGAGCTGCAGGGAACTCTAGAGGAGGAGCGCCAGTCAACTTCATCATGTGGGCCATAAAGGCCATGTTCTGCTGCTGAGCTGCTGGGACTGTAACTGAAGGCGCTGAGACTCTAGCTGCATAGCGAGCATCTGTCGCTGCATCTCGAAGTGACGCTCCTCTGACTGTCGCTGCATCTCGTCCTGTCGTTGCTGGACCTGTGTAACTGCAGTGATGAGAGAGCTCTGCTGCTCATTCATTCTGTCAAGGAGCTTGAGCATCATAGTCTCAGTGGCAGAGGCAGAGCCGCCAGCCTCAGTGTCGTGAGCCTGTGGGGGCATATGTGGAACTGGCTGGAAATCGGCGTCTGTGCTGTCTGAAGAATCTTCAGGAGTCACATCAGCTCCAGTATCTAGTCCATGGAGCTCCTGCTGCTCAACACCACGAATGGCCTCATCCTGAGCATCAACCTCTGCTCTGTCAGCTAGTGCTGTCCTCTCTCTGACAAGACGGAGGACCCGGTTTCCAAACTGGCTATCAAACGACCCCAGGACTCTGTAATCTGGGAAAGTAGTCGGCGACTGATCCAGTAGAGCGCGGAGTCCAGGGTGCGCTCCCTCTAGCTCAATAGCAATAATAGAAGAAATCCAGTGAGCGTAGGGAAACTGTCGTCGGGCCCTCATGCCATCTGCTATCACATCCTCTATCTCTGACACAAGGAAATCTGCAACATCGAATGGTGTCTGAGATACCAGGGCCTGAAGGAGAAGCTGCTGCATGTTGGTCAATCCTTCCTTGTAACCCGTGCGAGGTAGCAGAGTACGACGGAGCACCTCGTTCAACCTGTGAACTGTAGGCCTGATCTCTGTTGGGCTACGCCTAGAGCCCTCTGAGAAGGGTGGCTTGAAGAGAGGAGCCACCTCCTGCACTGACAAAGTACGGCCTCCTCGAGCTCTGCGAGGCACTGAAGCTCCTCGGTAGCACTCGTAGTGTAAGTCAAACTCACCACCCTGCTGACGGAAGCGAAAGATCTCTCTGAGTCTGGTCAAGTATAGCCTGTACCTCTCGCCTCTGAAGGTGTACTGCACAAACTTGTGCTCTGGATCCACCCAAACTGAAGCATAGAACTCTCTGACCCATCTTTCTATATAGTTACCAGAACGCCCGAGTAAATCGGCGAGTCCTGGTTGGTAAGTCAAGAACGGCCTGATCTCCTCACCTGCTAGCTCAACTATGCTCTCTAGGGAGCAAACCCTGTGTGGTCGTATCTGAATGCTAGTCAACTGAGCTGCTCGATAGAAATCCTCCATGAGAGGTGTATGCCAACCTGGTGAGGCTCTGGGGTCTCTCTGATCCGGACACCACTTCTCTAGAGCAACAAATCTGAGTTTCTTCACTTGCTTTGCCGTAAGATTCCTCAGATCGAGGTGAACTGAGGCTGCCGCTGCTGTGGGAGCCGCTGACTGAGGTGACTGAGCTGACTGGGAGCGGGTGGAGCGCCCCCAAGAACTAGGTGCCAACGGTGTCCCCAGAGCTTTAGTGACAAGCTCTGGCTCCTGTGGAGTGTCCTCAGTGTGTGACCCAGCTGGAAGTGAAGAGGGAAGATACCGCGGAGGGGTGCCGAGTCTCACGGTACCTCGGCGACCGCCTCGCTTTGCGCGGTCCGCTGCATCAGCCACTGCCTCGGCTTTCTCAGCCTCTGTGAGCTTGCGCTTCTTCTTCTTGGCTTTCTCAACAACGGGCTTCTTGCCCTTATCACTGGAAGGACGTGGAGGTGGAGGAACATCATCACCGGACCCAGCTGCACGAGCACGAGTACTGCGAGTCATACTGAATCAAGCAAAGAACCACTGCCCACTCACAATCATAAGATCCACTGTCAACTATCAGAACCACTGCCCACAACTGAAAGCTGTAAGAACCAACTGTCAACTGATCAAACCACAAGCACAACTGTTAGAGGGGCCTCCAAGCCACTGGACTGAACCTCTGAGGCTTTGCCTCAATCCTTACTCGCGAGCTTTGCCCCGAGTTTAACTGCCACTGACTGCTGCTGGATAGAATAGACAGGGTATACATAAGCATATATAACATCTAGAGATAAGAAACCGTATAGAAGCAAGCATCTAGATAAGTGATAGAATGAAATCTGACATGATACCTGAGGTAAGAAAGCGTAGCTATTCAGAGCAATCTCAAGTACCAAAGCACTCTCCGAACGGGTTTTACCAGCTGCGAATTACAATTGGCAATAGGATTTAGTGAACTGGATTGAATTATGGATTTTCAAGGAATAATCCTAGGGCATAATTCAATTAACGACTCGACAAAATGTGATATCGTAAACCAAAACCATACCCTAGAAGCGAAGCGACTGAGTCGACGATGACGAAACGGTCGCGGACGAAGACGTCGAAGTCGATGACGAAGAGAGTTCGTTCGAGGACGAACGCGACGAACATGCCTCCTAGGGTTAGGGCAAACCCTAGCCTCGAGATTTTGCAGGGCAATGGAGGAAAGAGGTAAACCCTAGGGCTTGCACTAGCTGGAAAGGAGGTGAAGGAGCTGCGCAGTTCGCCGGCGGCAAGGTGGGGTCCCGGCGGCGAAGAGGTGGTGGCGGCAGGCGGCGATGGAGAGAAGGCAGCTGTGCTTCTCGGCAAGGAGCAGTGGAGCAGAGGGCAGAGCAGCGGGGGAGAGACGACGACGCACCTAGAGAGGCTCGCCGGCGGCAATGGTGCGGTGGAGGAGCGGCGGCGGAGCTGTGGCGGTGATTGGCGTGGCGGCGTACGGACGAAAGCAAAGGAACTGCCGAAACAGATGCTCACGCGGGGGGGTTATCCGCAAAAATTCAAAGCGTCGGACCACTCCGCTTGGTCCGGTGGCTAGTCCGACGGGTGGTCCGATGGTCCCTGAGAAGGGAATACAGTGAGCAACCGACCACCGAACTACTACGCTAAATGACTCACCGACTAGTCCGATGGAGCACCGGACTGGTCCGACGGTGCAAGGATAGGATTTACAGAGGCACCGGACAACTTGTCATTGGTCCGGTGCAGCGTCGACACTGGTCCGACGGATTTTTGGGCTAGAAAGAATTTATGCAGTGAGGGTCGAGGCGTCGGACCAATGCAGATTGGTCCGGAGGGTGGTCCAGTGCTTAATATTGCTCTGAATTTTCCTATTTTTCTCTCCAATCTTTTCTCTTAGCCAAGTACCAACACAAAAGAGCAAAGAGGAACACTTGTTGGACTTAACATAAGAACCATCTCTCAAACCCTCAATTTTAGAAATAGTTTGCTATAGGCTAGAATTAGTTTTCATAAGAAAATAGTTCAATGAAGCTCCAAGGGTCACCTTAGGGCACAAGAGGGGTATTAGCTGAAGCTAGAGCGTTGAATTGTTCCCCCTAAGTGTTAAACCTAATGATGACCAACAAACTTAAACAAAAGAAACGAAGAGGCAACACTCATGCATATGCAATGCAAAACGGAATTTGAATCTAGGTTGCTTGCAAGTTTAAACCACGGTTAAGCTTTGTCACACGCTTTGAGAGTAGTTATCTTAACCCCGTTAGCCAAGCCTATGTGCATTACCAAGTTAAACATGTTATATTACATATGAATGCATGATTCACACAAGCTCATCTTTTAGTGAAGTTAGAGTTATCAAGCACATTCAACTCGCTTCTCAACCTACAAAAGGTTGTTTCATTGAGTGGTTTAGTGAAGATATCCGCCAATTGATCTTCGCTCTTAACTCCAACTAGTGTGATGTCTTTCCTAGCCACATGATCTCTAAGAAAGTGATGGCGAATATCAATGTGCTTGGTGCGAGAGTGTTGAACCGGGTTGTTAGCAAGCTTTAACGGTGCTTTTATTATCACACAAAAGTGGAACTTCTTTTAAAAACACGCCGTAATCAAAGAGTGTTTGGGTCATGTATAAGATTTGTGCACAACTTGCTCCCACGGCAATGTATTCCGCCTCGGCGGTTGACAATGCCACACTGTTTTGCTTCTTTGAGGACCAAGAAACAAGTGATCTTCCTAGCATATGGCACCCGCCGGAGGTACTCTTCCTATCAACCTTACACCCGCGTAATCCGAATCGGAATAGCCAACTAGTTGGAAGGGAGCTCCTTTGGGATACCAAATACCCATGCTAGGGGTGTGCCTTAAGTACCTAAGGATTCTTTTAACCGCGCAAAGATGGACTCCTTAGGGTTTGCTTGAAACCTAGCACACATGCACACACTAAACATGATATCCGGCCTAGATGCGGTGAGGTAAAGTAAACTACCGATCATAGAGCGATAAAGAGTTTGGTCAATCGGTTTACCTCCCTCATCGAGATCGAGATGCCCATTAGTTGGCATTGGGGTCTTGATTGGCTTGCAATCCTCCATCTTGAACTTCTTAAGTAGATCATAAGTGTACTTTTCTTGAGAGATGAAGGTCCCTTCTCTCATTTGCTTCACTTGAAAGCCAAGGAAGAAGGTTAGCTCGCCAATCATTGACATCTCGAACTCCTTGGATATCAAGTCACTAAACTCCTTGCAATGGTCTTGGTTTGTTGACCCAAATATAATGTCATCGACATATACTTGACAAACAAAGATCTCTCCATTAAGCTTCTTGGTGAATAGTGTAGTGTCGACGATCCCGATCTTGAAGCCCTTCTTGATTAGGAAGTCCCTTAGCCTCTCATACCAAGCTCTTGGAGCTTGCTTTAATCCGTAGAGTGCCTTGGACAACCTATACACATGATTAGGCAAGTTTGGGTCTTCAAACCCGGAGGTTGTGAGACATAGACAAGTTCATTAATGAAACCATTTAAGAAGGCGCTCTTCACATCCATTTGAAAGAGCTTCATTTTGTGATGTGAAGCATACGCCAAAAGGATACGGATGGCTTCAAGTCTTGCAACCGGAGCAAAGGTCTCTCCAAAATCGAGTCCTTCTACTTGAGAGAACCCCTTTGCCACCAATCTTGCTTTGTTCCTCACAACCACGCCTTGATCATCTTGCTTGTTCCTAAACACCCACTTGGTGCCAATGATTCTTGCATCCTTTGGCTTCTCTTCAAGTGTCCACACTTGGTTCCGGGTGAAGTTGTTGAGTTCTTCATGCATGGCATTCACCCAATCCAGATCCGCAAGTGCTTCTTCTACACTAGTAGGCTCAACAAAGGAAACAAACGAGTGATGTTCAACATAAGATGCAAGTCTAGAGCGAGTCATTACTCCCTTTGATAGACTCCCTATGATTTGATCATGGGGGTGAGCTTGAAGGATAGATGTTGATCTTCTATTTATCTCTTGAGGAGGAAGATGCGGTGCTTCAACATTGCTTGCTTCGGCCTCGGCTTGATCTTGAGGAATGTGAGTGTCTTCTTGAGCTTCCCTCACTTGATCTCCTTCATCAACTTGAGGCGTGTGAGGTAGAGAAGGATCTTGATTTGCTTCATCTTCAACTTCTTCCACCTCTTACGGGTTGATAGCACCAATTGGCATATTCTTCATTGCCTCCCTCAAGGGTTCATCACCTACATCAATATCCTCAAGCGCTCCTTGGGAGCCATTAGTTTCATCAAACTCCAAGTCATACGTTTCTTCAACTAAGCCGGTGGCTTTGTTAAATACACAGTATGCCTTGGATTTAAGTGAATAACCAACAAGGAAACCAATGTCACACCGCCGTTGGAATTTACCCAAGTGTTGGCGCTTCTTGTAGATGTACACCTTGCAACCAAACACCCGAAAGAATGAAATATCCGGCTTCTTCCCATTGACAAGCTCATAGGGGGTCTTCTTTAATAGCCTTTGGACGAAGAGACGGTTTGCCGCATAGCAAGCGGTGTTGATTGCCTCCGCCCAAAACTTCTCGGGAGTGTTGTACTCATCAAGCATAGACCTTGCTAGAGTTATGAGTGTCCGGTTCTTCCTCTCTACGACACCATTTTGTTGTGGAGTATATGTGGCGGACACCTCATGCTTGATCCCAACTTCATCACAATACTCTTCAATCTTTGTGTTCACAAATTCGGTGCCATTGTCACTTCTAATCTTCTTGATCTTCACATCAAATTCATTTTGAGCCCTTGTAGCAAACTTCTTGAAGATTCCTTGTGTCTCTCCCTTGTCTTGAAGAAAGAACACCCAAGTGTACCGAGAGTAGTCATCCACTACCACTAAGCAATAGAGATTTCCTCCAAGACTAGCATAGGTGGTAGGGCCAAATAGGTCCTGTTGACACCATTTTTCGACACGTGTCAAATGGACTGAGGCTTGACTGGTCAGTGGATGTTCTCCATCGGCATCGGGAAAGTTTTGAGCCGATATTGCCGATGGGAGAGTGCTGCGGGAAAGCCAAGTGCGTTGCCGATGGAGGCTGGATGATCTTTGACAAAGGTTAATTGGTGAAGTCTTGCTGAAGCTGATTGCCGATGAGGGGTCATTGCCGATTGCCGATGAAGAATGGTTGCCGATTGCCGATGAAGGGTGGTTGCCGATTGCCGATGGGGGACGATTGGTGAAGAGTTATCAGCACAAGGTCGCTAATCGGAAATGTTGTCGATTGCCGATCAGGAAAGTGTTGCCGATGACGATGGGCGTAACTTAGCGCTTGGTGACAGCAAAGGTTACCGGTGGTCAAAAGAAGGAAGGCGCGGATTAAAGGGATCTGCCGATGGAAAGCGTTCATCGAGGAGGAGAATAAGGAAACTGGTGTTTGTACCAGTATTATTATAGTAATTTGAGTCTGACTCTTGCATGAGTCGTTTATTTTCCTTTAAAATAGGTGTGTTTGTTTAGGAAATAAATATTGTTATCCGACTCTTGCGCGAGTCAGTTTCCTTTAAAGTAGGAGTTTATTCTAGGAAGGATACGTGTCGTGTCTTTGTACAACTCTCCGTGCGGGAGTATAAATATGTGCCCGAGGGCCATGGAATAAGACAATCCAATTCAAAAACAAACCAATTTTATCTTATTCTACATTTTTATCGCAATTTACCCTTTTTATGCATTAGTTATAGCTATCAACGAGTTCTTCAAGTTTTCGACGGGCTGCATCACCCTGATCTCCGTCAGATCCTTGCTAGTTCCGCGTGGGAGTACCTCTGAGCTTTGGCAATCCGGGCGCATCTCTGTTTTCCTTGTTCAGCTCTGCTCTAGTTATCCTTGATCAATCTGAGCCTTGACGTCCGGGCGCATCGCTGTCGTCTTGTTCAGTTTGTTCTAGTTATCATCCTTGTCGATTGATTGGTCAAATCGACTGGCACGCCTCCGGAATACCGAGCTTTGGGTAATAGCCCGAGGTGTTCACAGATCTGACGCTTTTTGTGTCAACACCTCTTTTGGCACGCTCGATGGGACCGATTATACAGATCTACACATTCGGCATGGCTGATCACGCCGATGTCAACCAGAGGAATGTCATTGAAGTGTCTGAGGCCGATCTGAAAGATGATCAGAAGTAGGCCATGGAGCAGGCTATGGAGGAATACAGGCAGCTGTATCTCAAATCCTTCAGCCTCAGCAGGAGTGGCGAAGCAATTCAGAAGCAAGATCCACCGTTGCCACGGCAGGTCACGTACGACGCCAACCCTGGTAAGCTACAAGAGATGGTTAATGCCGCTGTAAGTCAAGCTTTGATTAACCACTCCAGCGTGCTGTCCAATACTGTCTACAATGCTGTCGCACAAACATTCAAAGAAGGACATGCACCACGATATGTCGGTCCAGCGTATCATCAGCCTGGATTGGCATCTACAAGCCCATCGGCGGCCCCAATAGCGTCTTCCACCCCTGTAGAACCGTCTGCCGATGTGGCTACATCACCAAGACCGAACGCTGGCGACACTACCAAGTTCAACGCAGATCCAGCCGCGTCGGCAACTTCAGGGCCAGCCCCCGCTAACTGGTGGGGATACGGTATGCCTCCGAATCCCGAATCTATATGCTGGTTCTAATCTGGTGCAGGGAGACAGTTCAGCCTGGAGGAACTCTACGGCATCGGCAATGCAGTCACAGCTGATGGCCCATATGATGCACAACTCTACGCCTGCCCAACCATACAAGTGCCATCAGATGATCTCCAAGTAATCCCCAAGATACCCCTGATGCCACCATCGGCAAGCTCTGTGCCGATGCAACACGTTATAACCACCGGCAGTCATCTCTGGTGGCGAATTCTCAAGCTGGAGTGTCGGTCCCCCAGGGTAATCTGGTGATCAATTGCTCTAGAATTCAAGAGCCACATACTCCGGTCAGCTATCAGCCATCGGCTAATCATATGCCGTTGCTTTATAATCCTGGATGGGTCAACCAGCCACCAGCTCAGCAGCCTAGCGCGCCAATGTATTATTATGGAGGCCCAGCTTACACTCAGAGCGGACCATCGGTACAGCAACCGATGAACGTGACGGTTCAGCCAACTCCGCCAAGTATGCCGAACTATCCATCGGTAAGTCAGCCGATGCATAGTGTGCAGATGACTGGTGATGCGCCCACGACTACTGCACATCTTCAAGAGGCGCGTCAGCCGACTCCACCAGTCGACAATTAGCCAATGAGTCAGCAAGAGCAGGACGCGTACTGGGTCGGTAAGATTGCCGAAGTCATGAAAGAGCAATTCGGCATCAGACCCAAGGTCAACACATACTCCTATCGGACTCCGTACCCTCCTGCATATGACTTGATTCCTCTTCCAAATCGGTACAAGGTGCCCGATTTTACCAAGTTCTCCGGCCAAGACGACACGTCAACAATGGAGCACATCAACCGCTTCATTATCCAGTGCGGAGAGGCTGCCAGCAGGGAGGAATTAAGGGTGAGATTGTTCTCTTCAACATTGTCCGGATCGGCATTCACATGGTTCATATCGTTGCCTCCAAATTCTATAATTACATGGGCCGATCTGGAGAGGCAATTTCACAAGTACTTCTTTGCTGGTATACATGAGAAGAAGCTTACCGATTTGGTCAAAATGAGGCAATGCAACGACGAATCGGTAGAGAGTTTTGTGCAGAGACTGCGGGACGTGAAGAACAAGTGCTACAGTCTGGTGCTTGATGATCGGCAACTAGCAGATTTGGCCTTCCAAGGGTTACTGCCGCACATCAAGGACAAGTACGCGTCCCAGGAGTTTGAGAGCCTAAGTCACCTGGTGCAGAGGATTGCCGATCAGGATATCAAAGCCTTTGAGCCCAGGAAGACGTGGAACAAGAAGGTGACCTTCATCGAGAAAGAAGAAGATTCCGGATCGGATGAAGAGCTGAATGTCGATGCGGCCGAATGGGTGAAGGATAAGAAGTCTGTGTCTTGCCCGTTAGGCCAAAAGGAGATTGAGAGGTTCACCTTCGACATCACCAAGGCCGATAGAATGTTTGACTTGTTGCTGCAAGAGGGGCGAATCAAGTTGGCGCCCAACCAAGTGATTCCATCGGCCGAAGAGCTCAAGAAGATTAGGTACTGCAAGTGGCATAATGCAACCTCACATAGTACCAATGACTGCAAAGTATTCAGGCAGCAGTTGCAGTCGGAGATCGAGTCTGGGCGTATTAAATTCGAAAACGCTAAAGTCCAGAAACCGATGAAGATAGATCAGCACCCGTTCCCCAACAATATGGTGGAAATCAGCGAAAAAACCAAAGTGCTAACATCGGAAGCTGCCAGAAGGAATTCATCGGTAGACCCTAACTGCCAAGTGTCCGAGCACGATGCAAGGAGGCTTACCGATGGCAGAAAGGGCAAGGAGGTTGCCGATGAGGGTAACAACGCCAACAAGGCTCCCGGGGTGATGATCACTCACAAACAGTCAAGGTGATATCATCGGCAATCACGTGAGGAACGGTATCGGCAAGAAGAAGAAGAGCATCGGGAATGGCTTCGACATAAGGACCACTGGAGGTGTCCCTTCTTCGTTCATTGCTGGGAGGAAGGCATCAAGCTGCCCACTGCCGATAACTGTCCAGAGTGCAATGGGTACTACACAGCCGATCGGTCAGGTAAGAGACCTTGTTTTGATGATCAGGCACCCAGGTATGCCAGGCCGCTCAGAGAAAATAGATCGGCACATGACCGACTGGGGGCAAGCTCAGTGCCCATGATCGGCTTGGCAGGCGTGTTGATCAGGGGGAGCTGGAGGAGATGGCCAATGCTAGAGTGCCCGACGAAGAGATATTCTCCAGAGATCCCAACATCGGAAGAAGTGCCGATGTAAGCGGTGAGAAGCAGCACCAACCCGTCTGGAAGACCAAGCTTCCTCCATGGTGCCCTAAGGGTTTGACTAAGACCCAGAAGAGGAGGATTCAGCGCCAGCGCCGCGACGACCTGTATGATAGTGCAGAACCCTTGGGAGAGAAGCAATGGAGGCCAAAGCGTAAGGACAGGGGCCCATCGGCAGATATAAACATGGTGGTCATGTTGCCGATGGAGTTCATGGCACCCGTTAGCGATGATGAAGAGGCTGCCGATATGGCACAATTGGTGCTGGATCCGATGGTGGCTATCTTTGAAAAGCCTACCAAAGATGAGAGGCAGCACTTAAGGGCTTTGTTTGTTAAGGGCAAAGTGGACGGTCAGCCGATGACCAAGATGCTGGTGGATGGCGGCACGTCGATCAATATAATGCCCTATGTCGTGTTCAGAAAGCTTGGCAAAGGTGATCAGGACTTGGTCGAGACCGACATGAAGCTCAAGGACTTCGAAGGCAATGTGTCAACCGCCATGGGAGCCGTATGTGTTGACTTAACCATCGGCAGTAAGACTTTGCCGACAACGTTCTTTGTAATCAGCGGCAAAGGCACTTACAACTTGCTCCTCGGAAGGGATTGGATCCATGCTAATTGCTGTATCCCTTCTACTATGCATCAGAGCCTGGTACAGTGGATCGGAGACAGAATTGAGGTCGTCCGCGGTGAAGCCCCATCTACTGTTGCATCGGTAGAGTTGGACACTTATGAGCAGACCAGGTGCATATCCGACGAAGCCTGGGACAAGGAGTTCCTCAAAGTTGCCGATTATCGCATCAAGCCGATCCAAGCAGTCGGTTCTGAGGAGTCTTAATGGATCAGTTCGCCGATGACAGAAAATTGGGGCAGGGCTTTACGTCTGCCGATGACTTGCTCAAGATCGACATCGGCGATGGTAGTAAACCTAGGCCTACTTTTATTAGTGCTAAGTTAGATTCCCAATATAAGCAACAGTTAACCGATTTGTTGAAAGAAAATAAAGATTGTTTTGCTTGGGATTATACAGAGATGCCTGCTTTAGACCGATCGATAGTTGAACATCGGTTACCCATCAAGTCTGGTTTCCAGCCACATCAGCAACCTTCACGCCGATGCAATCCTACTATCTTACCTGATATTAAGGCTGAGATTACCAAGTTGATCGAAGCTGGATTTATTCGGCAATGCCGATATGCCGATTGGATTTCTAATGTGGTTCCTGTGTATAAAAAGAATGGAAAACTTCATGTGTGCATTGATTTCAGGAACCTTAACAAGGCTACGCCGATGGATGGCTACCCGATGCCCGTTGCTGATCTGCTGATCGACGCTGCTGCTGGACATCAGATTATTAGCTTCATGGATGGTAATGCTGGGTATAATCAAATATTCATGGCTGAAGAAGACATATCCAAGACTGCTTTCCGATGTCCAGGTCACGTTGGTTTGTTTGAGTGGGTGGTCATGACTTTTGGTTTGAAAAATGTCAGTGCTACTTATTAGAGGGCGATGAATTTTATCTTTCATAAGTGTATCGGCACAATAGTTGAAATCTACATTGATGACGTGGTGGTTAAGTCTGGAGACTTCAAAAAGCATCTTGCCGATTTGCGGAAAATATTAGAGTGTACCAGAGAGCATGGGTTAAAAATGAATCCTAACAAGTGTGCTTTTGGCGTATCGGCAGGGTAGTTTCTGGGTTTCATGGTGCATCAGAGAGGCATTGAAATCGGCAGAAAGTCTATTGATGCAATTAACAAGGTGGTTGCTCCTACCAACAAGACTGAGTTGCAGTCTCTGATCGACAAGATTAATTTCATTAGAAGATTTATATCCAATCTGTCTGGTAAGATTAAATCTTTTAGTCCTCTGCTAAAGTTGAAAGCCGATCAAGAGTTTACATGGAAAGAAGAGCAGCAGTCAGCCTTAGAGGAGATTAAGAAATACTTAGTGAATCCTCCAGTCTTGGTTCCACCTCAACACGGGAAGCCTTTCAGGTTATATTTGTCTACCGATGACGGTGTTATCGGATCAGCCTTAATTCAATAGTTTGAAGGGAAGGAACGTGTAATATATTACTTGAGCAGAAGATTGGTGGATGCTGAAATCAGGTATTCGGCCATAGAAAGATTATGCTTATGTTTGTATTTCTCTTGCATTAAATTGAGGCATTATTTGCTGTCGGCCGAATGCACTGTTGTCTGCAAAGATGATGTGGTCAAGTACATGCTGTCAATGTCGATTTTGAGTGGACAAATCGGTAAGTGGATTTTGGCACTATCAGAATTTGACCTAAGGTATGAATCGGCTAAGGCTGTTAAGGGTCAGGTGATGGCCGATTTTGTTACTCAGCACTGCAATATGGTGAGCTTTGTTGAGATTGCTCCTTGGGCTTTATTCTTTGATGGGTCTACGTGCAAGGATGGAGCAGGTATCGGTATTCTCTTGATTTCACCCCGAGGACAGAGATATGAGATTTCATTGCCGATTGTTGCTACATCAACAAACAATCAGGCTGAATACCAGGCTTTACTTAAGGGGTTGGAGTTACTTAGAGAAGTGCGTGCCGATGCTGTTGAAATCTTCGGTGATTCTATGTTGGTAATTAACCAATTGATCGGGACGTATGAGTGCCGAAGTGAAGTTTTGATTACTGTTCATGAGCGGTGTTTGCAGTTGTTAAAAGAGTTCAAAGAATACCGCCTTGAGCACATTCCAAGGTTGCATAATGAAGAGGCCAATCGGCTAGCACAGAATGCCTCAGGATATCAGCCGATTCAAGAAGTCACGACATCGGTAACAGTTGCCGATGACTGGAAAAAGGAGATTGCCGATTACTTGAGGGATCCATCCAGGAAAGTTGAAAGGCGTCTAAGGTTCCAAGCTACTAAGTATGTGCTCCTCGATAATGAGTTGTATTATCGGACGATTGATGGAGTCTTGCTTAGATGTCTCGGCAAGGAGGAATCGAAAGAGTTGATGGGTGAAATCCATGAAGGCATATGTGGAGCGCATCAATTGGCATTCAAGATGAAGTGGATGATTAGGCGGAATGAATATTATTGGCCGACAATCCTTGAAGATTTCTTCAATTATTTCAAAGGGTGCCAGGACTGTCAAAAGTTTGGTAATGTGCAAAGGGCACCTGCATCGGCAATGAATCCTATAATTAAGCCATGGCCGTTCAGAGGATGGGCTATTGATCTCATCAGCCAAATTTATCCGCCATCGAGCAAGGGGCACAAGTTCATACTTGTTGCTACTAATTACTTCACCAAGTGGGTTGAGGCAATCCCCTTGAAGAAGGTGACATCGGCAAACATGGTGGATTTCGTTAAGGAGCACATTGTTTACCGATTCGGTATTCCTCAGACCATTACTACCGATCAAGGGACCATGTTTACATTGGGAGAGTTTGATGACTTTGCTGCTAGCATGGGTTTCAAGGTGTTAAATTCTTCTCCTTATTATGCTCAAGCTAATGGTCAAGCTGAAGCGACTAATAAAGGAGTCATTAAGCTTATAAAGCGCAAGATTGAGGAAAACCCTAGAAGGTGGCATATGGTATTAAACGAAGCTTTGTGGTCATATCGGATGGCTTGTCATGGTGCAACCAAGGTCTTGTCATATCAGTTGGTTTATGGACACGATGTTGTACTACCTTGGGAAATCAAAACTGGTTCTAGGCGATTGTCTTTTCAAGATCAATTAACGACCGATGATTATATTACTCTGATGAAAGATGAGTTAGAAGATTTGGCAGGTCATCGGTTGAGGGCATTAATTAGTATTGAAGAGAACAAGAAGAGGGTTGCCCGATGGTATGATAAGAAAGTAAAGGTAAAGGAGTTTGCCGATGGCGATTTGGTTTGGAAGTTGATTTTACCGATTGGGACTAAAAGCTCTAAATTTGGAAAGTGGTCCCCTAATTGCGAGGGTCCTTATCGGATAAAACAATCTGCTCCTGGTAATGCGTACATTTTGGAAACTCTCGAAGGAGTGGCATTTTCTAGAGCGATCAACGGCAAGTACTTAAAAAAGGTATTACCCTAGCATATGGGCAGATGCATAGTGCTCAGTCGAATGCTGGTGGAGGAAAAAATTATAAAGACATCGGTAACAACAAACTAGTATTATATTACAAGTCAAGATCAAGTGTCAGGTTACATCCTTGCCGATACAACAGACAAATTACAGTAAGGAGTGGATAACTGATATCGCACGCAGGCGAATTTGCTCTATTTCGTCCATCTCCTTAGCGTCGGCGTCGGCGGAGCCCTCAACCGGCTTGATTTTCTTCTTCCATAGGATGGCTTGTCGGGCATTCTGGTCCCTTTCTTGCCGCAGGGCCCTGATGGAATCGGACAGTTGACTCTTCTGCTGGTTGGCAGCCGTCAGATCCCCCTCAACCTTCTGCAACTCCGCCAGTAGTTCCTCCTTCCTTGTCGATAGTCGGGAGATTTCTTGGTCAAGGTTGCTGATGGAGACTTTTGCTTGACCGATGCCTTTGTGCTTCTCATCGGCGATATGTTTGAATTTGAGCTTCTCTTCCTCGCTCTTGGCTTGAGCGGCCCTATCGGCAATGCAACGGATAAGCTTCTGGTATTGGATTTGCTTGATGTCGAGGAAGGTTGCCTGGAGAAGGACTTCTGTTGCATCGGCGGAAAGATGGTTTTGGATATCCTTGAATGCAGTCCTTGCTGCCGATGAGTCGTGGATAAGTTGAGATGTGTCTTGTAGCAGCAAGGAGAGCAGCTCTTCAAGTTTGGACTTGATTTCTGCTGATAAAGCTGGGACAGAACTCTCTTCTTCATCGTCGGGGACGTCGACTACGAAGGAGAACAGACTGTCTGCTTGAATGCGGCTTGGGCGTTCATCTTCATCCTAGGGGTTCAAGCTGTAGGAGAAGAGGCTGTCTGGAGAATCTTGAGCCGTTTGCCAATCGGGAGAATGTACTGTAAACTTTAGGATGATTAACTTACCATCTTGAAGCGGATTTCCTGCCTGGGACTTGGTATGCCGGATGGTCCAACTTCATCATGGACGATGGCCGCAGATGCCGATGATTGAGCCGGAGAAGCAGTCGGCACCACCGGTGGTGTTATTATTGGCGTTGCTCCCGATGTGGCGGCTGGTTCACATGATGGCGATGCTGCCCTTCCATCGGCTGACGGTGCCGATGCTGATGCTGCCTCCGCTGCTACGGCGGGCGTTGCTTCTTCATTGAGCCCCGCCGGTACCGATGCTGATGCTACTTCTGCTGCTACGGCGGGTGTTGCTTCTTCATTGAGCCCCGCCGGTATCGATGCCGATGCCGCTTCGGTTGTTGCAGTAGCTGTTGTCTCCTGGTCGGGGACGTCACCCATCGGCTGATCAGGCACGGAAACTGATGGAGCTTCTGTTGATGACCCGCCGGCAGTTGGTGCGATTAGGACCGGAGGCAGTTCTGCTGTTGGCGCATCGACAGCTGACGGCGTAGTTGGAGCCGATGGTGGAGGAGAAACCAGCCTTAGGCGCCTCTTTTTCGTCGGCGCAGCAGCAGGGGAGCCGACCCGCTTTGAAGACCGGGGGGCATCAGCAGCCGGGCTAGAAGTCGTTTGTCTACTGGAAGCAGATGCCGATGACCATAGTGCCTGAAAAGTATAAAACAAGTTATACAAGATGGAATGTTGCCGATGAAACAGTATGTAATCGGTACAAGTAAAGATAAAGTTTACTGCATAAACTCATGTCAAGGCAACAGCAGCAGCCGATGTAGCCTGGGCTTTTGTAGGTGTCGGCGTAGGTACCTGTTGAGGCGTGAAAGCGGCCAACATCGGAGCTTTGGTGCCAATGATGGATACAGGGCCCATTATCCGTAGATTGAAGGACCTCCCGATGTTGCTCATTGTGGGGATCGGATCATCGGCCTGTCGAGTGCGAGTTAAGTACCGATGACAAAATAAAGTAATAAAAGTACATCGGATAGCGGACTTACTGCATCATCGGGGATGATGTAATCAACGTCGATCAAGTGCCGATAATAGTGCGAGGACTTGGCGAGTAGCTGGCACTTCCATTCTTGCCACCAAGACTTGAACTCGTTGGTGATGAAGGAAGTTGGCGACCAGGAGGACAAGTCAGGGTCTGACAGGTCGGCATCGGCAGGGAGGTTGATGACTTTATTCCAGTCCAAGTTATTGGAGATTGCCTTCCTGGGTCTTACTACCTTAGAGTAGCAGAGTTTGATCGGCAATTGGCCAAATCCCAGTTGTCTTGCTGCCGCCGATGGATAGTAGAACTCGTAGGATGGTGGAGTATTTTTCCCAGATCCAAAGATATTTACTGGAATAGCTTGGGGAGTTATGCTGGCCTTCATGGTTGCTTGATTCTTGGGCAGGCTCACATCGGTCAAGTTGAACAGCAGCGGGAATTGATTGTGTTCATCCAGATATGGCCACCAGGTCCGTTCTGAGGAGGGGAGTCCATTGTAGAACTTCTGGAAGTATAGCCGAAGTGCTCTGCATCGGCATCGGTACCTGGCAATACCATGATGGCCTCTCCAAAGTTAAGCGGAGGGCGAGTTGCCGATTCATCATCCCCGTATCGGTAATCTTCCGATATGTCCCTCGGGAATTGTTGGGCAAATAAATCAAATTGGAGGGCCTTGTGCATGTGCGCGTTCAGCCATAGATTAACAAACCACCAGGGGCCTCCGAGATTGCCGATGGGCTCTCCTAGCAGTAGCTTATTAGATACTTGATGCAGCAATCGGTAAACTGATCCAAGGAGATACCTGCCTAAAGGGAGCCTTGTTCCATCGGCAAGCAGTTCAGCCGCTGGGAGATGCATGGTGGTCGGACCGATGGTTTTGCCGCAGAAAATGAATTTTTCCAACCACATGTTTAAGAAGATGGGGTGCTCCCGTTGAGTTACCGACCCGGTCTTCTAGTTCTCTTTAATGTAGCCTGTCCAACCACCGATATTCCAGGTGTTCACCTTGTACTCGGGTTTTCTGTTGAAAAGGGTGAACGTATCGGCAGAGGTGATGTCTAAGTCGGTCAGCATGTAGACATCGGCAAGGGTTGGGGAAGCTGGTCCATGCCTAAAGAGGAAGGCGTTCATGCTATCGGACTAGAAGTATGAGGCTGCCATCATTAAGTTTTCGTTCTTCTCTGCATCGGCAATTAACAGTCTAATACACTGATCCAAGTTACGCTCCTGCCAGTACACTTGCTGTGATCTGACCACTCTCAAGTACCAGTTCTTCCATCCTTTAGTGTGCTTGGGCCATGAACGGAATGTGTCCTTCCACAGTCCTAGGTCAAAACGTTCAGATCTGAACGGAATCCGGTTGGTTTCTGCATTAATAATGAATGTGGGGTCTAGACTGCCCATGGGGCCCAAGCAGCTCAAGTTGGAATCAGCGAGTGGGATGACTACCTTATTGTATATAGTTCCTAGGGTTCAAAAGAGAAGGGACGAATCAGAAAGAATGGGGATAAATCCAGGTTTCTTGCGAGGAACAGAACCATACAGAGGGGTCGAATTAGGCGAAGGATGAGTCTTACCTTTGGGATGTCAACTTGGATCGCCATTTGGAGTCAGAGGGATGCTTGGTTCGTCCTTGGATTGTGAAGGAGTATTGTTGCTCGAGCTTGTGTTCTTCAGAACGGCTGGAGGTTGAAGACGAAGGCAGGAGGGTGAAAGTAAAAATGGGCTCGGGTAAATAGAGCGGTGTGGATCCCGGTAACTTTTATAAGACTGTTCAGGGGTATTTTGGGGTTTTGTTCCACACTGTGCAGGAATGTGGAGAGGCCCGCGGTAGATACACGCGGTGATCGAGGTGGTCTGCAACTGTTTGTGCTACAATCGAGGGATTTTATTATTAAATTGCAGTTCCACACGCGGGAATCGAGGAAACCGTATATCTATCTCGGAGGTAACGGCTACAGCAACGGCTACAGCAACGGTTACAGTGGAGAGAATTTTGGCATGAAAAGTATTATACGCTCCGAAACTGGGGGCATGTGTTGACACCGTTTTTCGACATGTGTCAAATGAACTGAGGCTTGACTGGTCAGTGGATGTTCTCCATCGGCATCGGGAAAGTTTTGAGCCGATATTGCCGATGGGAGAGTGCTGCGGGAAAGCCAAGTGCGTTGCCGATGGAGGTTGGATGATCTTTGACAAAGGTTAATTGGTGATGTCTTGCTGAAGCTGATTGCCGATGAGGGGTCAATGCCGATTGCCGATGAAGAATGGTTGCCTATTGCCGATGAAGGGTGGTTGCCGATTGCCGATGGGGACGATTGGTGAAGAGTTATCAGCACAAGGTCGCTAATCGGAAATGTTGCCGATTGCCGATCAGGAAAGTGTTGCCGATGCCGATGGGCGTAACTTAGCGCTTGGTGACAGCAAAGGTTACCGGTGGTCAAAAGAAGGAAGGCGCGGATTAAAGGGATCTGCCGATGGAAAGCGTTCATTGAGGAGGAGAATAAGGAAACTGGTGTTTGTACCAGTATTATTATAGTAATTTGAGTTCGACTCTTGCATGAGTCGTTTATTTTCCTTTAAAATAGGTGTGTTTGTTTAGGAAATAAATATTGTTATCCGACTCCTGCGCGAGTTAGTTTCCTTTAAAGTAGGAGTTTATTCTAGGAAGGATACGTGTCATGTCTTTGTACAACTCTCCGTGCGGGAGTATAAATATGTGCCCGAGGGCCATGGAATAAGACAATCCAATTCAAAAACAAACCAATTTTATCTTATTCTACCTTTTTATCACAATTTACCCTTTTTATGCATTAGTTATAGCTATCAACGAGTTCTTCAAGTTTTCGACGGGCTGCATCACCCTGATCTCTGTCAGATCCTTGCTAGTTCCGCGTGGGAGTACCTCTGAGCTTTGGCAATCCGGGCGCATCGCTGTTTGCCTCGTTCAGCTCTGCTCTAGTTATCTTTGATCAATCTGAGCCTTGACATCCGAGCGCATCGCTGTCGTCTCGTTCAGTTTGTTCTAGTTATCATCCTTGTCGATTGATTGGTCAAATCGACTGGCACGCCTCTGGAATACCGAGCTTTGGGTAATAGCCCGAGGTATTCACAGATCTGACGCTTTTTGTGTCAATAGGTCCATGTGTAGCAACTCTAGGACTCTTGAGGTTGACATGAAAGCTTTGGTTGGATGAGTGTTTGCCACTTGCTTGCCGGCTTGACATGCACTACAAAGTTTGTCCTTCTCAAACACCACATCCTTGATTCCTCTAACCATTTCCTTCTTGACAAGTTTCTTCAAGGTTGACATACCCACATGAGCTAATTTTCTATGCCATAGCCAACCCAAAGAGTTCTTGGAGAATAGACACGCTTGCAAGTTTGCTTCATTGGAAGTGAAGTCCACTAAGTAGAGGTTGTTGTGCCGGAACCCTTTGAATATCATTGATGAATCTTCAATCTTGGTCACAATCACCTCATTTGGTGTGAAGAGACAATGAAACCCGAGATCACAAAGTTGACCAACCGATAGCAAGTTGAAGCTCAATGATTGTACTAGCAAGACATTTGAGATTGATTGATCTTGGGAGATAGCCACTTTGCCTAAGCCTTGAACTTTGCCCTTTGAATTATCCCCAAAAGTAATCTTGTCTTGATTTGCACAATCCTCATCAAGTGTGGTGAACATCCGGGGGTCGCCGGTCATGTGTTGAGTGCAACCACTATCAATTACCCAATGGCTCCCACCGATCTTGTAGTTCACCTACACACAAGCAACTTGGAGTTAAGCTTGTTGTTTGGGAACCCCCTTAGTGCGGGGCCCCATTGCCTTGTCAACCAACTCCTTAGCAACCCAAAGAACCCTAGGCTTGTTCTTCATAGGTGGTCCAAGAAATACCACAAGTGGTCTACCCTTGGAATCTTTGTTGATGACATAGTGAGCATCATGAGCAAATGACCTAGTGTACTTGGGCATGGTCTTGGGAAGTGGAGTCTTGCATTGAAATGATAGATGACCAATTTGTCCACATCCAAAACACCTCTTAGGCTTAGGCTTTGGCTTCTCTTGATTGTAGCCATTGTACTTGTTCTTGTAGTAGTTCTTGGCTTCAATCTTGACCTTGGCCTTCATCACTTGGTTCTCCTTGTACCCAATACCGGTCTTGTCACTCTTCATGACGGTGCTCATTAGAAGCTCACTTTGGAGATTATGGCCCTTGGTGAACTTTTCAAGGCCACTTGTAAGCTTGGTCTTGTCATTCTTGAGCTTGGCAATTTCTTCTTGAAGAGAGTTGATCAAGGTGATAGCATCTTTGTCTTCTTCTTGAGCCAGCTTGATGGTGAAGGGCTTGTTTGCCTTGAGGTTGATTAGCTCTTCCTTGAGCTTTGAGTTCTCTTCACTCATCTTCACATAATCATCATACTTGTCGGCTTCTACAACTCTCTTGCCCTTGCACTTTGCACTTTGCTCAAGAGCCACATCATCAAGCTCGATATCACAAGACGTAGCACTTGCACACTTAGCACACGGGTTAGTAGCAACATGTGTAAGATCTTGAGTAAGTAATTCATTTGCTACCACTAGTGTGCCATGATCACTTTTCACTTGGTTGTAGTCATCTTTTAGCAAGTTAAACCTTGTGAGGAGCTCTTGGGATGACCTCTCAAGCTTATCATGTTTCTCATTGGCTTGCTTAAGAGAGGCTTTGAGCTCCCTAGTGCTAGATGTGAGAGAGTTAATCTCAAGCCTCAAATCATCATTAGCACTAGACAAGTTATCAAGCTTATCATGCAAGTTTTCCTTGATTTCAAGAAGTTTGTCATTTTTACTCTTGTACTTCCTTATGATGCTAGCATATTTGTTGCAAATTTTAATTAGATCATCATAGGAAGGTGCTTCTTCATCATCACTATCATCACTAGAGAGGTCATCACCATCATCCTCTTTTTGTACCTTCTTGTCACCTTTAGCCATAAGGCACAGGTGTGTAGAGGATGAGCCCGGCGATGAAGGAGGAGGTGGCAGTGGAATCAAAGAACCAATCACCAAAGCGGCCACCTTCTCTTCTTCACTCTCTTCGTCGGAGGAGTCGCTTGAATCATCAATGTCGGTGAGCCAATCACCCACAATGTAAGCCTTGCCATCCTTCTTCTTCTTGTGGAAGTTGAAGTTCTTCTTCTTCTTGTATGGCTTGTCTTGCTTCTTGTTATCATCACTTGAGTCATCATTGCCGCCCTTGTTCTTCTTGAAGTTCTTGAACTTGTCTTTCTTCTCTTCGGGACATGCATGAGCTAGATGACCAAGAGTGCCGCAATTGTAGCACTTCATTTGGGAGATTGGATTCCTTGAAGAGCTTGTGAAGAATTTCTTCTTCTTTGAGTCAAACTTGACTCCGTTCTTGTTTAGTCTCTTCAACATCTTGGCGGTCTTCTTCACCATGAGAGCGATGTTGTCTTCATCATCATCATCACTTGTACTCTCAATGACATATTGAATCTTGCACTTCTCCTTGGAAGATGCCTTGAGAGCCAAGTCCTTCTTCTCCTCCTTCTCTTCCTTCTTGGAGGATGATGAAGTTCCATCATTGATCTTCATGTACATCTCATGAGCATTGATCTTGCCCAACACTTGCGTTGATGTAGTTGCGGAGAGATCGCCTTGATGAAGAACCGTGACGATGTGGCTATACTTGTCTATTGGAAGGACACAAAGTATCTTGCGCACCACATCGGCCGGTGTCATTTGAGAGAGTCCAAGGCCATTCAACTCCTCTACAAGCACATTCAAGCGAGAATACATTTCATTAGCATTTTCATGAGATAGCATGGTGAAAGCATTTAACTTAGCAATGATAAGGTGATAGCGCTCTTCTCTTTCACATTTAGTGCCCTCGTGTAGAGCACAAATGTTTGTCCAAATCTCATGCGTGGTTTTGCAATTCCGCACACGGTTGAACACATCCTTGCAAATGCCACGGAAAAGAATATTCTTTGCCTTAGCATTGTTCTTCTCAAAGTATGGGTCCTCGGCGAACACCGATCCACCTTGGGTGGTGGCTTTGTGAACGCCGACATCCACGGCCTCAAGGTAGGCCTCCATCGCACTTTCCAATACGGAAAGTCATCCCCATCGAACATGGGTGGCGGTCCATCCCCATGGGACATCTTGCTCTAGGCGGTGAAGCCTAATTTAGAGCAACAAGGCTCTGATACCAATTGAAAGGATCAAGATGCCCAAGAGGGGGGTGAATTGGGCTTCTTTTAAATTTCTAAAGCAAATATAAAGACCTATCAAATGCCAAGCACCCCCTAGTGCCTACCGTCCGTGTGTCCTAGCTAGAAAGCAGTAGCAGTTCATAGGAATTAAAAACAACCTAAGCAATTCTAGTAGGAAATGTAAAAACAAGACGGAAAGTAAAGCGGAAATGTAAAGAGCTAGGGAAAAGAAAATCTCATCGACGCAGCGATTTTTTCCCGAGGTATCGAGGTGTCAACACACCCCCCTAGTCCTCGTTGGAGCACCTCGCAAGGTATCTCTCCCCCTCTACACGCGCAAGGGTAGAGTGCTCTCTACGGGCTGATTCTTCGCCACTCCGGCTCGGTGAATCGCCCACAACCGATCACAAGAGCTTGGAGAAGAGCCGCCAACAATCTCCCGGCGGTCACTTCCTCCGAACACCACCAAACCGTCTAGGTGCTGTCGAACACCAAGAGTAACAAGCACAAGACCTTCACTTGACCCACTCAAGGCTAGGAAGGTGGATGCATGCACACAAGTCACTCCTAATCACTCTAGGAGGGAAGAACAAGATGAACTCTCTCTAATCTCTCCCTCACTAGCCTCTTGGCTCTCCAAAAGATTTCTCAAGGTGTCACCAGCTGAAACAATGGCCAAGAGTCCCTCTAAGGACCAAGGGGGCAACTATAAATAGTCCCCACCTCCAAAACTAGCCGTTTTTCACTTTTTCTTCTCTCTGCATAGCCACCGGACTAGTCCGGAGCTCACACCACCGGACCATGCACACTGGTCCGGAGCTCACTCTCGTTTCAAACTCAGGCACCGTCGGACTACTCTGCTTGGTCCGACGGACTGGTCCGACGCTCTGGTCCGGAGCCTCGGTGCTCTCTGAGTGAAAACCTTTCTCTCTTTTACACACCACCGGACCATTCTCCTTAGTCCGGTGCCCTGGTCCGACGCTCTGGTCCGGAGCCAGGGTGCTCTCTACATAAACTCAAACCCCTGTCATGAGGCGTCGGACTAGCCGTCGGACAAACCGTCGGACTGGTCCGGAGCCTTCTATCTCTCTGAACCAAGCCATCGGACCACTCTCCTATGGTCCGGTGCTTTCCAGACAGGTGGTCCGGAGCTCCTCGAGCTGAGAAAACTGCATAAGTCAGGGACCACCGGACCACTCTCCTTGGTCCGATGCCCACTTAGCAGAGTGGTCCGGAGCCTCTTTCTCCCTCTTTTTCAACCGTTTTCGTTGAGGTTTCTTAAGGGATTTTGCTCCTACCATATATGGGGTTTATCAAGGGCTGAAAGCAAGGTCTCTAGGACTAGTTGTGACAAGTGTGCATATACCCACTTTCCTAAACTCTCCTAGGTCAAGCTACTAACCTCATACCCCCCTTTATAGTACGGTCAAAGGAAAAACAAAAGTACTAGCTATACTTAGTGCCCTTCTCAACCTTATGGCACTAAGAACTAGCCTAGTCTTCGTCGTGTATCTCCATCCTTTGCAACTGAAACGATTTCCATCTTGGGGGCATGAATATCCATTAAGCCCATTCAAAATGCATCACTCATGACCTAACATAAATGACTTTGTCTCTGCAAAACACACGTTAGTCATAGTGATCTAGTATTGTCGTTAATCGCCTAAACACAAGGGTCCATGATTCTACAACATGCACGACTGCTGCTAACTCCAAGTCATGGGTCGGATAATTCTCCTCATGAGATCGGAGTTGTCGTGAGGCATAAGCAATGACTCTTCCATTCTGCATTAGCACACATCCTAATCCAATAGTTGATGCATCACAAAACACATCAAATGGTTCCTCCAAATTTGGTTGTGCCAAAACTGGTGCAGTCATCAATAGTGTCCGCAAGGTACGGAACGTTGTTTCACAATCTGCACTCCATTCAAACTTATTGTTTTTCTGTGTTAACCTCGTCATAGGTTTAGCTATCTTAGAAAAGTCCGGGATAAAATGACGGTAGTATCCGGCCAATCCTAAAAAGCTGCGAACCTCATGCACGTTAACGGGTGCTTTCCAATTCATAACTTCTTGCACCTTTGAGGGATCCACTGAGATACCCTCAGCTGATAAGATATGACCCAGAAAAGGTACTTTTGTCAACCAAAACTCACACTTGCTAAACTTGGCATAAAGCTTATGCTCTCTTAACCGTTTCAGCACTACTCGCAGGTGTTCTGCGTGATCCTTCTCATTTTCCGAATATACCAGGATGTCATCAATGAAAACTACCACAAACTTATCCAACTCTTGCATGAACACGGAGTTCATCAAGTACATGAAATGCGCAGGCGCATTTGTCAATCCGAAAGACATCACTAGATATTCAAAGAGACCGTATCTTGTGGAGAAAGCGGTCTTGGGTACATCTTCTTTTCTCATCTTAATCTGATGATAACCAGATCGTAGATCTATCTTGGAGAACACTTTAGCTTTAGACAACTGATCGAACAACAAATCAATCCGCGGCAACGGATATTTGTTTTTGATGGTAACTGCATTGAGAGGGCGATAGTCCACGCACATCCTTAAGGTTTTATCCTTCTTTTTCACAAAGATGGCTGGACATCCCCAAGGGGAACAACTCGGTCGGATCAAACCTTTTTCCAGCAACTCCTGGAGTTGTTTCTTGAGTTCTGCTAACTCATTGGGTGGCATCCTATATGGTCTCCTAGATATAGGTGTTGTTCCTGGAGCTAGCTCTATAGCAAACTCGACATCTCGATCTGGGGGTAACCCTGGAAGATCATCAGGAAACACATCCGGAAACTCACACACTATAGGAATCTTATCCAACAACTATGTAGTGATAGCGAACATGACTCCAAGCTGATTGGGATTCTTAGGTAAGAAGATTCCGAAGGTAACTCCATTCTGCGGGTTGGTGATAGATACTGCTCGTTGGGCGATATCTAGATGCACTTTCCAAGCTTTCATCCATTCCATACCAAGGATTACATCTAGACCTAGCTCAGGTATTACGATGAGGTTGACATGTATTGATGTCGTCCCCATGGTAATTTCTACATCCTTTACCATTTTACGAGTATATAGGACAGCTCCTGCTGCACTAATTTGATACTCCTTTTCCAAATCTACCACCTTCTGTTGACTCCGCAACACGAAGTTCCCACTAACGAAAGAATGTGATGCTCCAGAATCAAACAAGATAACTGCAGGACATTGATTAACAAGAAACGTACCAGCGGTGACGGGTTCTCCTTCTGGTACTTCCTCCAAGGTGGTATGATGAACATTCCCGGTGCGAGGCTTCTGGGGATAGCTGAACTGCCTTCTGGGCTTCGTACAGAAGCGAGATAGGTGACCAGTTTGTCCGCAATTGAAGCACGGTCCTACCACAGATGGCATCTTCTGACTTCCAACTGTAGGTGCTGCGACTTTACCCTTAGTCTGCTGCAAGGGTGCAGTGAAGGGTCTCTGGTAAGCGGGACGAGCACGAGCATTGGTCATCTTCCCTTGAGGTGGTCGGAAACGTGCACCAACTTGTGGTGGACAAAACACTGGCCTTGAAGCACTGGGACCTCTACTCTGGTGGGATCCTCCTTCTAGGATGCGACGACATGTCTCTACAAGCAACCTGTTGTCATTGGTCTCTTGATTCAAGCAGTCGCTGATGAAATCACTGAAAGTGATGCGGTGACTGTTTCCCATCTTGGACAGAAGAGCGGCATTCATGCCTCTCTTGAAGCTAGCGATCTTCTTGGCTTCAGGGTTGACAAAGTCACTAGCATAGCGAGCCAACTTGTTGAAACTGGTGAGGTACTCTGTCACTGTTGTGGTCCCTTGGGACAGCCTTATGAACTCTGTAAGCTTCATCTCCATCACACCGTCTGGGATGTAGTGACGGCGCATAGCGGTGGAGAACAACTCCCATGTAACTGCCGTACCGGCAGGCAAGTTATCACGGTACTGGGACCACTAGATACTCGCTGGTCCTTCCAGTCTGTGCGCGGCATACTCCGCTTTTAGCTCCTCTGTTAGACGCAGAAGCCTAAACTTTTGTGTCATGGAGTGCAGCCATTCATCTGCCTCCAGCGGTTCAGTAGCTTCCTTGAAGATAAGAGGGCGAGTGTCCATAAAATCCTTATAAGAACTGTACTGATTAGGTGCGGCCCCCTACTATTATCTGTGCTGCTGAGCTGTGTTGGCAGCGATGTTGCGCAACGTTTCATTCATCTACCGCTGCATCTCTTCAACACTTCTTTGGCTACCCAAGAACTGACCAAAGAACGCTTCCGGTGTCATTGCAGGTGGTGGTGGTGGTGGCAAGTCCTCTCTCTGGGATGCCTCTCCATCACCCCGGTTGGTGCGACGAGTGTTAGCCGTCATCTGTATAGCCCATTAACAAGCAACAATTAGGTGGTGCCATATTGAATAATGAATAAATACTATGCTGTACAAAATGTATCATTAAGCACACGACCAGATATAATTATTCATTTTTCCACATAACATCACAGAATCAATTGCTCGTCATAAACATACAAATAACATTCCAAATCCGTCGCCAGAACAACGCCTGGACTTAAATTCCACATTCGGCTTACACATCATGAAGATCCAAATTAACAGAGTCTTAACAACATCAAGATACAAAAGCTCCTTGCGCGGAAGATCCACTCCTAATCTAGCGCTCAGCAACCGTCGGAGTAGTCATGCTCTCCGATGTTGTCGTCGAGGTTGTCGTCGTAGAAGGGCTCGTCGGTGAAGACCTCGTTCGGTGAGTCAGGACCAAGGATCACTCCATCCTGTGGCTCTGGCTCCTCAGGTGTAGGTGCTTCGGCGACTTCAGCTGCTGCTTCCTGCTGCTGATGGAGGGCGTGGAAAGCCTCGTGCAGGTTATTGATGTACTCCTGCTGTCCACTTAGGTTTCCCTCTAACTCTGCAACTCTAGCCTGTAGGTCTTCAGACTCGGTCCAAGCTTCATTCCTAGAGTTGGTGGCATCGAGAAGCAACTGCTCACTGACCACACGAGCAGTGATCTCCTCCTCCAACTTAGCCTGAGCCTGATTGCGCTCCAGAGTCATCTGAGCTAACTCTGCCTGAAGGGTCTCGACAGCTGTCTCGAACTCTTGCTGCAGCTGACGCTTGCTTTCCATCGTGGCGTTGTGAATTTCTGTAACATCTGCCAGACTGCGCTCCAGACTCTCACAAGTGCCTAGAAGAGCTCCAGTGGCACCCATGGCTGGGGTCTCACAAAAGAAAAGCTCCTCTTCGCCTCCTGTCAGAGTTGTCTCCTCAGTCTGCATCCAATCCACAGGAAAAGCTGATCCACGTGGGAACACTCCCGGCCATGCGTCTGCAAGATCTGCTGGAAAACGAGCGATGATGTCCTTTAGCACCAGGTATGCTGCCCTGTTGGCTCCATCCTTAGCACAAGCTCCCTTGGTAACAATCGTCCATCCTGCCCAGTCGGGCCTTCCTTCCAAAGCTTTTACTCGGATCTCAACTTGGACCAAAGAATCTTGACCATACTGCTGCTTCTGCCAAGAGTACTTGGGTTCACTGCCCTCAGGATACCCAATGGCGTGCAAAACTCGCCAAAGGATAGTTGGCAGCCCAAAGTACGTCAAAAACTTTCCCCTGGTCATCTTCCTTGCCAAAGGGTGGCGAGGGACTCCTGCTCCTCCGGTTGCTTTCCGGGCGGTCAGACGGGTACGAGGCATCTGAAGAAAAAGGGGTTTCGACTCTCGTGAGACAGATATTAAGTTGGTCATTTTTATCAAAAAGGGATGATTACAAATTAAGGGGAGGGATGACATGGTACATGAATATAAACATGATGCATGATCGTAACTACGTTCTCACTCAACTAGAATGACTCGTAAGTCCTAACGTTCTGGTCGGTGGCAAGACGATCTCTCATTACGCAGTTATTCGTTCTACACGGTTGTGTAGTTAGCGTACCTACAGAAAATTCATCTCAGCCCAAAAGAACAAAACCCAATGCAGAAAATCATCGGGCAGTTCCTGATATGCACTAAGTACTTACTAGTTAGATACCAAAACCTTATGCACCAAGCTCGGAAAACCCACCCAGCATTTCATACTTCTCAGATATGTCTGCGTGAAAGCTCGCATATCCTTAAGTAACAAGATATCACTTCCCTTGACCAACGGTTGGAAGGTCTACTCTCACATCTCACAAATAATTTTAATGCAATTTTCGAACCTAGTATCATCCTTCCCAAGAATGATATCCTGGCAAATTATAAAGATCCAGCATGAGCAAAACCCTGAACCAAGTTAGTATAACTAAGCCACCTGATTTCCTGGTATAGGGCTTAAGGATTAGACTTTGGCACCCAAGTTTAAAAATTAGTTTATAAAAATAGTTTTGAAAATACCAGTTTTGTTGAAAAGTTGCTCAAACGAATGAGGATACCTGAACAATGCTCTGATACCAGCTGTGACAGAACCGCCCAAATTATAAGAGATCAAGTGCTAAAGTAGTTGACTTAACTACCACTTAAAACACTTGAGCCCATATAATCCCGGTAGTCCGGAAATCTCGAAGGATTTCTAACATCAACTCAGGATCGCGTACATTCAGGAATACACATTCGAACGAGCCACAAATCAACCGAAAATACTTAAAGTACGAAATAAGTTATTACAACACTTTGTTCCAAATAAAAGTGGTTCTTATGCCACAACACCTGTGGCCAAATAAAACATTGTTTGAAACTGAACTTGAAGTTTTAGAAGATAGGGGTGCCCACAACGTCAGGTCCGACAACAGCAAAAGATGAGCTTGTAGAAGACCTTGCCCAAGGCCTACTCCTCTTCTCCTTCAACAGGATAGAGACAGTGCTTACAATAGCCGAAGTATACTTGGCCATCTGCAACAAACGGGATAAACCCTGAGTACAGGAAAGTACTCAACTAGACTTACCCGTCTAACTAAAAATAAAGACTCCAAGGATATGCATGGCTGTATCTAGAGTTGGGTAAGCTTTACTTTGCGGAAATGCTTAAATTTAAAGGAGTTCACTTTAAAGATGCGGTGAGCAGTCATCTTTTATCCTACTAATTATCTCTAGGTTATTGCATCTATACTAGAGCACTCACTTGAACTACTCAAACAATATAGTACATATATCCAGTTCCTTCATCAATATTTTAGTAGAACCATTACAATGTCACATGGAGTTGCACCGTGGTGAAGCTCAGCATAATCCCCCATATCCAGTGGGGGCGGCAATTCGAATCGATATACACCAGCTGGTAAGATTACCTTTAACACACGCCCATACTTTCCCCGTCGGGTCACCATTAGGTTACCGCTCAACAAAGTCCAGGTGGTAAACGACGCGGGCTCGCATTGGTCCACCCAATTGTAGAAAATAGATGGCCACCACGGGCAGATCGTATCTACAGTCTAGAGGCTGCTCACAGCAGATTGAGCTATGGCCCGGACAGTGTTTACTCGGCTTCGGGGTCGATACTCACAACGGCCCCTATGTGAAAGGGCGCATTCAAAGATGTAAGAGGGCCACCATCGTGTACAAACCTATACGATCCAACGGACGGACTGCCCCCAAGTCTAAGCCACTTGGTGCACTTGCCTTCCAGTTGATCGCATTTCATTACTACCATAGGTTCTTTCCACGATAGCAAAAAAAAATATAGCCAACCGTGATAGTATTACCCACAAGGGATAATACGAAACATAAAAAGAAAGGTAACCATTATTTCTAAGCATGCTAAGCAGTTGCTTTTACTTTATTATTAACAGGGTAACAAGGTAGGTAAAACAATAATCAAGGAAGGTAATGCATCAATTTGGGATTCAAACAACTCCTGTCACCTAATGCATCACAGTATAAAATACTCAAGTAGATTAAATTGTAAATATTGGGAGGCTTAAGAATGCTCCGGGGCTTGCCTTGAGAGAAGGTGGAGGGTTGGTGGTCAGTGCACTCAGGGAGGTTAGTGTCGAGCTCTTGGTACTCCTCGTATAGCTCCTGTACCTCCTGGGCTTCGGTCTCTGAGGGCTCCTGATGTTCCTCCACGAATCCTAAATGATTGCAATGCATAAATAAATAACTGTATGGTGCAGGGATGATGTTTGAACAGGTTTTTGGACACTAACAGGGATTCTAAGCATACAGCCAAAAGAACTACCACAAAGCTACTTAGAACTAGAGCTAATTAACAAACAGGGTAAACAGGCTATAACTTATTCTTAACAGAAGCTATACTTAGAAACATATTTATCAGGAAAGTTCCATGATCAACACAAACATTCTACCACAGGAACTTAATCTAAGAAAATAGCAGAAACATAGCTAACATTATATATGCAGGAAATAACTAATTAAACATTAGTACTGAAGACATTCTCCAAAAACATTTATATAAAACTACAGACAGATCAGGACATACAGAAACTAACAACAAGATTTCACTATACTCTAGATATAAACAAACAAGTGTGGCATACATTACTGAAAGTAGAATAAGGAAATCATTTCGGACAAGGGCTCGAGGCACGCAGAGGCGCTCAGGGCAACTGACGGGCATGACCCTCGATTACTCGAGGTCCGGCTACCGTCGAGCGGGAAACAGAGAACGGTGCTGTTCGGCGTGTTCTCACCGGCAGTGAAGACTCCGGCGGTGTGGTTGGTGGTGCTAGGCTCGGGATGATGACGCGCATCCACTGGTGGTGTTGGTTGAACTGGCGTGACCGTGAAGAGGGGTCGACGGTGTGCGGTGGCGGAGCAGCACGGAGGTGCGACACGGCGAAGTGATCACCGGCGATGTGAGGCTCGGCGCTGGGGTGCGTGAGCATCGTGGTGATGTGGTGAGTGCGGCTCGAGGGCTAGCTGAGTCGAAGAGGCTCTGTGGAACCTGGGCCACGTGCAAGCTCCGCGGCGGCGGCAATGGCGCACGGCCAACGGTGTTGTGCTGACACGGGTCGAACTGAAGCTAGGGAGAAGGCGTTCTCACCTCAGCTATCTCTCGTGAAGCTTCCACGAAGATGGAGGCGTCGGAGACGAGACGGCAAATGGTGAACGGTGGTTGATCGGTGCGGTGGCGACTCAGAGTTCGAAGAACGGCGAAGGCGTTCCAGCGACTGGAGTCCACGGCTGGTGTCCACGACTGGAGTCCACGGCTGGAGTCCAAGAAGGGCGAAGGCGGGGCGCTGATCGGACGCGGCACTGCGGTAGCGTTACTGCGAAACGACGGCACGGCGCGCGGCAGTGCGGCTGGCAGGTCTGCGGCGGCGAATCAGGGCGTCAGCGGCGGGGAAAACGGTGCCGACTTGGTCCTAGCGCCGTTAACGCGGATTTGAGTGAGACAGCGCGAGCGGCGACAGCGATGTCGGTGCAGTGCCGAAGCGGCGGCGATGGCGTGTTCCACTTCCGCGGTCGGGCATCGTCGGCCACGCGGTGGATGACTCCGACGTACGGCTCAGCCGCGGTCGGGTGAGTGCGCGCGGACGTGCGCGGCACGTGCGTGCGGGTGAGCGTGCGTGGGAGAGGGGTCGATATTGAGGGTAGGGTTGATCGGCTGATCGAGCCTCCGACTCGGTCGAGCCTTCCGTGCGGGGTCATTCGTCCAAGCCTCGGTTCGCCATATCGAGGGGTCGAAGTCGAGGGGGCGTCGATAGACTGACTGGTCGAGCCTCTGGCTCAGTCGAGCCTCTGGCCCGGGGTCGTTCGATCGAACCCTCGGTCCGTCACGTTCATCGAGCGGTGGTCGAGGTCGAGGGGTGGTGCTCGGCCTGTCTCGATTCTGATTTCTTTTTTCCATTTTCTTTTATTTGATAAACTAAGCAGGGTAACTAAACATGAAGCAAACCCTACTTTACTCTAAGCAAAGCAAGGTTTAACTAAATAGGTTAAACACAAGATTAAGCACAAAACACCTATTCAATTCTAGTTTCAAAACATATAAACACACACATGAAATGATAGCATATGCAAACATGAATGCAATGAAATGATGTGCTTAGTGGCTAATGATGATCCTAATGCAAGCTTGACACAGGGTGTCACAGGCGACTAGCTCATCTGGGCTGACCAGGGGAATCTGGGGTCCCCTGTGTTCACGTTGGACGATCGGCGCGAGCTTCACCATTGGAATCGAGTGGTGGGTGCCCATCAGGAGCTTGGCTTCCGAGTCGCGCGGTACGTGGAGCAGATCCAGAGGGTCGTCGCGTCGTTCTCCGAGGACTTCACACATCATGGCAATGTGAGCAATCGTTTTGTTCGCGGATGTTGTCTGTTCCTACTTGTCGAATTCCTGATGCCTTTCTTTGTGTAGATCCTGATGGCGACTAGCGTCGAGAAGTCGGAGTTCCTCCACCGAGAGGCTAGCCGGTGGGCTCCTGGGACGTGGACGCCCGTTGGGGAAGCCGCCGTGGCGGAGGACCTCGTCGTGGCTCGTCGCCGCATAACAGAGCTGGAGGAGCAGTTGGGCGCTTCAGAGTTAAGCGCGGCGGAGGCCCATGCGTTAGCGCTGCTGAAAGGTCCTAACCCAAGGCTAGAGGGGGGTGAATATCCTAAATTGAAAACTTAAAACAAACTCAACAACTTGTTAGACTACAATATGACGAAGCTCGTCTTGCACTAGCAAACTAAAGGATGCGAAGCCTCCTAACCACAATTGCTATCCTAATATAACTCTAGGATCACTCAAAACCTACTCAAGTCTATTAGCCTTTCTAGGCACAACTTAATATACTAAGATAAGTATGAATAAGGTAATGCAAAGATGGGAAGAGTGATAATACCGCCGTGTTGAGGTAATAAGCCAATCAAGTGTTCTCCAATCAATCCAATCAATCACAATGATGAACAAGAGGTTGACACTAGATTTTTCACCCGAGGTTCACTAGTTTGCCAACTAGCTACGTCCTCGTTGTGTCGGCTTACTCACTTGGAGGTTCACGCGCTAATTAGCATCACACGCCAAACCCGTCACCGGGTGCCGCACAACCAACACAAGATGAGGGCACTCAAAGACACGAGCAATTTACTAGAGTTACCTTTGCGATCTCCCGCGGGGAAGGCACAAGAACCCCTCACAATCAACTTGTAGTTCCGCTGCTCCAAACCATCTAGGTGATGGCAATCACCAAGAGCAACAAGAAATCTGCAGCGAGAACGCCTCCCAAGTGCCACTAGATGCAAGCTATATGCAAAATGCACTTGGATCACTCAATCTCTTTTGGAAATTCACTAACGAAGCATGGAGATGAGTGGGAGGGAGTTTGCTCAGCTCAAAGGAGTCTCAAGATGTTCAAATGTGCAAGAGAGAGCCTCCCCAAGCCGGCCAACACATATTTATAGACCCCCTCAAAGTTTTCTAGCCATTACCCTGTTAAGTTGGCGACGGACGCTCGACACGGGGGCGACGGGCGCTCTGTCGCTAGCGTCCGGCGCACTGACAGAACTAGCCGTTGGGCTGCTTTACGGCCGACGGACGCTCCGTCGCCAGCGTCCGACGCTCTGTCAGAACTAGCCGTTGAACTGCTTCACGGGCGGCGGACGCTCCACGCCAGCGTCCGACGCTCTGACCTCCAGCGTCCGGCGCCTGTCTTCAAACTGCTCGCTTGCGGAGCTCTCTGGAAGCCCGACGGACGCTCCACTTGATTTGCGACGGACGCTGCGCCTCAGCGTCCGACGCACTTTGACTTTTCTTCTGGAGCTTCTCTGTGGCCGACGGACGCTCGGAGTTCACAGTCCCAGTGTCCGACGCCATCGTCCGTTGCGTCGGACAGCGTCCGACGCCCTTTTCTTCAGCGTCCGATGCCCTCTCTGCGTCTCTGCTTCTTCCACCTTTGCTCTGAGTTGCCAAGCACTAAGATACATGCTAGTGATCAATTCATCAATCAAGATTATACTAGGCATGTACCACACAAGCAAGTCATATTGAATTGAAGTACAATGCAAGAAAACATATGTGTGAATGCACATTCAAATGCAACAATTTGTTCATAGGCTTGCTCCCCCTGCTTGTGTGCTCAAATTTTAATTTTTCACTTTCAAAAAAAATCTCCCTCTTTTATTTCATATCACTTTCTCTCTCACTTTCTCTCCCCCTTCCCTCTTTATTTCATATCACTTTCTCTCCCCCTTTGTCATAAATTACCACAAAGGGATCACTTGTTGTAGTTACATCAAGTCAATTCATAAAAGAGGTGGGGTGAAAATTACCAATTTTTGTTCACCCTAGATCACTTGTCCTATATATTTAACACGGTTTAAACCATGGACAAGCTTTTTCACACATTTTACAATGGTTATCTTATCCATGTTGGTTAAATACAAGAGCAAATGTTCTAGACTAAACATGTGAAGATGCAAGCTTATCAACATGCCATATGATACCACTTGGACAAACAAGTCAAAGAAGCAAGAGTGGTAGCATATGTACATACAAGGCATTTTATTTTTCATGAATGAGCCTAAATGAGTGATGTCTATATGTTCTACACAAGTCTAGCAACGGATCAATGCATATGTCAAACAATTGTACCTTGCTATCTTGGAGTAGAGGCATGTCATAGTGGGGTTGCATCAACTCATGTTAGAGAAATCCAAGATATTTAACTCATTCCTTAACTTGCAAAACCTCTTCTCATCAAGTGGCTTGGTGAATATGTCGGCTAGTAGATCATTGGTGCCCACATTGTCAATGAGAATGTCACCCTTTTGTTGATGATCTCTTATGAAATGGTGTCTCACATCTATGTGCTTGGTTCTAGAGTGTTGGATGGGATTTCTTGTAAGCTTCACTACACTTTCATTGTCATATAGCAAGGGAACCTTCTTGAATTTGATTCCATAATCATTCAAGGTGGCCTTCATCCATAATAGTTGTGCACAACAACTCCCCGCACTAATGTATTCGGCTTCGGCGGTAGAGAGTGCCACACTATTTGCTTCTTGGATGACCATGAGACTAGTGATCTTCCCAAAAGTTGACATGTTCCACTAGTACTCTTCCTATCAACCTTGCATCCCGCATAATCGGAGTCCGAATATCTAATCAATTCAAATCTTGACCCCTTGGGAAACCATAATCCAACCTCTTGTGTATGCTTTAAATATCTCAATATCCTCTTTGTGGCTTTCAAATGACTCTCTCTAGGAGATGCTTGAAATCTTGCACACATGCATTCGCTAAACATGACATCCGGTCGTGATGCGGTTACATAGAGTAGACTTCCAATCATTGACCGATATAGTGTTTGCTCAACCATCATGCCACTTGTGTCACTATCCAAGTGTCCATTTGTCCCCATGGGAGTACTAATGCCTTTAGCATCTTCTAACCCAAACTTCTTGATCATATCCTTGATGTACTTGCCTTGACTCACAAATGTACCATTCTTCATTTGCTTGATTTGGAGTCCAAGAAAGTAACTAAGTTCACCAATCATGGACATCTCAAACTCATTTGCCATCATTTCACTAAACTCTTCACAAAAGTCTTGATTTGTAGACCCAAAGATAATGTCATCCATATAGATTTGCAAGACAAACAAGTCACATCCAATCTTCTTAGTGAATAGAGTGGTGTCAACCAAACCAATCTTGAATTCCTTAGAGAGGAGAAAACTTCTCAACCTCTCATACCATGCTCTAGGTGCTTGCTTCAATCCATAAAGAGCTTTCTTGAGCTTGAATACATGGTTGGGCTTCTTTATATCTTCAAATCTGGGTGGTTGCTCAACATACACTTCCTCATTGATGTACCCATTCAAGAATGCACTTTTGACATCCATTTGGTACAACTTGATGTTATGTGCACAAGCATAGGCTAATAGAATCTTTATTACCTCTAATCTTGCCACCGGAGCATATGTTTCCCCAAAGTCAAGACCCTCTACTTGAGTGTACCCTTGTGCAACTAGTCTTGCTTTGTTTCTCACCACTATTCCATCTTGATCTTGCTTGTTCTTGAATACCCATTTGGTTCCAATGACATTGTGATTTCTTAGTCTATCCACTAGTTCCCAAACTTGATTTCTTGTGAAGTTGTTAAGTTCTTCATGCATAGCATTTATCCAATACACATCCTTCAAAGCTTCATCAATCTTGGTTGGCTCAAATGATGAGACAAAAGAGTAATGCTCACAAAATGAAGCCAATCTTGATCTTGTTTGAACACCACTTTGAATGCCTGTTGACACCGTTTTTCGACACGTGTCAAATGGGTCGAAGCTTGACTGGCCGGTGACTATTTTCCATTGGCATCGGAAAAGAGTGAGCTGATATGGCCGATGGGAGAGTGCTGCAGAAGGTCAAGTGTGTTGCCGATGAAGGCTGGGTGATCTTTACCGACAAAGGTCGATTGGTGGTTGCCGATGGTTGTTATTGCTGATTGCCAATGAAGAGCCCTAATTGCCGATTGCTGATGAGGGATGGTTGCCAATTGCCGATAAAGGCTTATTGCCGATTGCCGACGAAGAGATGCTGTCGATTGCCAACCGGGAAAGTATTGCCGATGCCGATGGGCGTGACTTAGCACTTGGCGGCAGCAGGGGACTACAAGTGGCCAAAGAAGGAAGTTGCAGGAGTCTGCTGATGGAAAGTTTCCATCGAGGAAGAGTATAAGGAAATTGGTGTTTTATGCCAGTATTATTATAGTAGTTGAGTCCGACTCTTGCATGAGTCGTTTATTTTCCTTTAAAATAGGTGTGTTTGTTTCGGAAATAAATATTGTTATCCGGCTCCTGCGCGAGTCAGTTTCCTTTAAAGTAGGAGTTTGTTTTAGGAAAGATATATGTCGTGTCATTGTACAACTCTCCATGCGGGAGTATAAATATGTGCCCGAGGGCTATGGAATAAAGAATCAATCCAATCAAAAACAAACCAATTCTACTTTTTATCCTACTTTTACCGCAATTTACCCTTTTATGCATTAGTTATAGCTTTAACGAGTTCTTCAAGCTTTCGACGGGCTGCATCACCTTGATCTCCGTCAAAATCCTTGTTAGTTCTGCGTGGGAGTACCTCTAGGCTTTGGCAATCCGGGCGCATCGCGGTTTGCCTCGTCTAGCTCTGCTCTAGTTATCCGTGATCAATCTGAGCCTTGACGTCCGGGCGCATCGCTGTCGTCTCGTTCAGTTTGTCATAGTTATCATCCTTGTCGATTGATTGGTCAAATCGACTGGCACGCCCTCGACATCGAGCTTTGGGTAATAGCCCGAGGTGTTCACGGATCTGACGCTTTTTGTGTCAACACCTCTTTTGGCACACCCGGTGGGACCTGATTATACAAATCTACACATCCGGCATGGCTGATCACGCCGATGTCGATCAGAGGAATGTCATCGCAGTGTCTGAGGCCGATCTGAAAGATGATCAGAAGCAGGCCATGGAGCGGGCTATGGAGGAATACAAGCAGTTGTATCTCAAATCCTTCAGCCTCAGCAGGAGTGGCGAAGCAATTCAGAAGCAGGATCTGGCGTTGCCACGGCAGGTCACGTACGACGCCAACCCTGGTAAGCTACAAGAGATGGTTAACGCCGCTGTAAGTCAAGCTTTGATTAACCACTCCAACGTGTTATCCAATACTGTCTACAATGCTGTCGCGCAAACATTCAAAGAAGGGCATGCACCACGCTATGTCGGTCCAGCGTACCATCAACCTGGATTGGCATCTGCAAGCCCATCGGCGGCTCAGATGGTGTCTTCCACCCCTGTGGAACCATCTGCCGATGTGGCTACGTCACCAAGACCGAACGCCGGCGATACTACCAAGTTCAACGCAGATCCAGCCGCGTCGGCAACTTCAGGACCAGCCCCCGCTAACTGGTGGGGATACGGTATGCCCCTGAATCTATATGCTGGCTCTAATCTGGTGCAGGGAGACGGTTCAGCCTGGAAGAACTCTACGGCATCGGCAGCACAGCCACAACCGATGGCTCATATGATGCACAACTCTGCGCCTACTCCAACCATACAAGTGCCATCAGATGATCTCCAAGTAATCTCCAAGATACCTCTGATGCCACCATCGGCAAGCTCTGTGCCGATGCAACAGGTTATAACCACCAGCAGTCAATCTCTGGCGGCAAACTCTCAAGCTGGAGTACCGATCCCCCAAGGTAATCTGGTGATCAATTGTTCTAGGATTCAAGAGCCGCATGCTCCGGTCAGATATCAACCATCGGCAAGTCATATCTCGGTGCCTTATAATCTTGGATGGGTCAACCAGCCACCAGCTCAGCAGCCTGGCGCGCCGATGTACTATTATGGAGGCCCAGCTTACATTCAAGGCGGGTCATCGGTACAACAACCGATGAATGTGATAGTTCAGCCGACTCCGCCAAGTATGCCGAACCATCCATCGGTAAGTCAACCGATGCATAGCTTGCAGATGACCGACGCTGCGCCCGCGACAACTACATATCTTCAAGGGGCGCATCAGCCGACTCCGCCAAGCATGCCAATCTATCCATCGGCAAGTCAGCCGATGCATAGCGTCCAGGTGACTGGTGCTGCGCCCACGACTACTGCACATCTCCAAGAGGCGCGTCAGCCGACTCCACCAGTCGATAATCAGCCAATGAGTCGGCAAGAGCAGGACGCGTACTGGGCCGGAAAGATTGCCGAAGTCATGAAGGAGCAATTCGGTATCAAACCCAAGGTCAACATGTACTCCTATCGGACCCCGTACCCGCCTGCGTATGACTTGATTCCTCTTCCAAATTGGTACAAGGTGCCCGATTTTACCAAGTTCTCCGGCCAGGACGACACGTCAACAATGGAGCACATCAACCGCTTCATTATCCAGTGCGGGGAAGTCGCCAGCAGGGAGGAATTAAGGGTGAGACTATTCTCTTCATCATTGTCTGGATCGGCATTCACATGGTTCATATCATTGCCTTCAAATTCTATAATTACATGGGCCGATCTGGAGAGACAATTTCACAAGTACTTCTTTGCTAGTATACATGAAAAGAAGCTTACCGATTTGGTCAAGATGAGGCAACGTAACGACGAATCGGTAGAAAGTTTTGTGCAGAGGCTGCGGGACGTGAAGAACAAGTGCTACAGTCTGGTGCTTGATGATCGGCAACTAGCAGATTTGGCCTTCCAAGGGTTACTGCCACACATCAAGGACAAGTACGCGTCCCAGGAGTTTGAGAGCCTAAGTCACCTGGTGCAGAGGATTGCCGATCAAGATGTCAAAGCCTTTGAGCCCAAGAAGACTTGGAACAAGAAGGTGACCTTCATCGGGAAAGAAGAAGACTCTGGATCGGATGAAGAGCTGAATGTCGATGCTGCCGAATGGGTGAACGATAAGAAGCCTATGTCTTGTCCGTTCGGCCAAAAAGAAACAGAAAGGTTCACCTTTGATATCACCAAGGCCGATAGGATGTTTGACCTATTGCTACAAGAGGGGCGAATTAAGTTGGCGCCCAATCAAGTGATTCCATCGGCCGAAGAGCTCAAGAAGATTAGGTACTGCAAGTGGCATAATGCAACCTCACACAGTACCAATGATTGCAAGGTATTCAAGCAGCAGTTGCAGTCGGAGATCGAGTCTGGGCGTATCAAGTTTGAAAACTCTAAAGTCCAGAAACCGATGAAGATAAATCAGCACCCGTTCCCAAACAACATGGTGGAGATCAGTGAAAAAACCAAAGTGCTGACATCGGAGGCCGCCAGAAGGAATTCATCAGTAGACCCTGACTACCAAGTACCCAAGCACGACGCAAGAAGGTTTGTCGATGACAGAAAGGGCAAGAAGGTTGCCGATGAAGGTAACAGCGCCAACAGGGCTCCTGGAGTGGTGATTACTCACAAACAGCCAAGGCGGTATCATCGGCAATCACATGAAGAACAGTATCGGCAAGAAGAGAAGGAGCATCGGGAATGGCTTCGACATAAGGACCACTGGAGATGTCCCTTCTTCGTTCATTGCTGGGAAGAAGGCATCAAACTGCCCACTGCCGATAACTATCCAGAATGCAATGGGTACTATACAGCCAATCGGTCAGGTAAGCGACCTTGTTTTGATGATCAGGCACCCAGGCACGCCAGGCCGCTCAGAGAAGACAGATCGGCACATGACCGACTGGGGGGCAAGCCCAGTGCCCATGATCGGCTTGGTAGGCGTGTTGACCAGAGGGAGCTGGAGGAGATGGCCAATGCTAGAGTGCCCGACGAGGAGATATTCTCCAGAGATCCCAACATTGGAAGAAGTGTCGATGTAAGCAGTGAGAAGCAGCATCAACCTGTCTGGAAGACCAAGCTTCCTCCCTGGTGCCCCAAGGGTTTGGCTAATACCCAGAAGAGGAGGATTCAGCGCCAGCGCCGCGACGACCTGTACGACAGTGCAGAACCCTCAGAAAAGAAGCAATGGAGGCCGAAGCGGAAGGACAGGGGCCCATCGGCAGATATAAACATGGTTGTCATGTTGCCGATGGAGTTCATGGCGCCCATCAGCGATGATGAAGAGGCTGCCGATATGGCACAGTTAGTGCTGGATCCGATGACGGCTATCTTTGAAAAGCCTGCTGAAGATGAGAGGCAGCACTTAAGGGCTCTGTTTGTCAAAGGCAAAGTGGATGGTCAGCCGATGACCAAGATGATGGTAGATGGTGGTGCATCGATCAACATAATGCCCTATGTTGTATTCAGGAAGCTTGGCAAAGGTGATCGAGATCTGGTCAAAACCGACATGAAGCTCAAGGACTTCGAAGGCAATGTGTCAACCGCCATGGGAGCTGTATGTGTTGAGTTAACCATCGGCAGTAAGACTTTGCCGACAACGTTCTTTGTGATCAGCGGCAAAGGCACCTACAACTTGCTCCTTGGGAGGGACTGGATCCATGCTAATTGTTGTATCCCTTCTACTATGCATCAGAGTCTGGTACAATGGATCGGGGACATAATTGAAGTATTCCACAGTGAAGCCCTATCTACTGTTGCATCGGCAGAGTTGGACACTTACGAGCAGACCAGGTGCATATCTGGCGAAGCCTGGGACAAAGAGTTCCTCAAAGTTGCCGATTATCGCATCAAACTGATCCAAGCAGTCGGTCCTGAGGAGGAGTCTTAATGGATCAGTTCGCCGATGACGGAAAACTGGGGCAGGGCTTCACGTCTGCCGATGACTTGCTCGAGGTCGACATCGGCGACGGTAGTAAACCTAGGCCTACTTTTATTAGTGCTAAGTTATATTCCCAATGTAAGCAGCAGTTAATTGATTTATTAAAAGAGAATAAAGATTGTTTCGCTTGGGACTATACAGAGATGCCTGGTTTAGACCGATCGATAGTTGAACATCGGTTACCCATCAAGTCTGGTTTTCAGCCACATCGGCAGCCGGCACGCCGATGCAATCCTACCATCTTACCCGATATTAAGGCTGAGATTACCAAGTTAATCGAGGCTGGATTCATTCGGCAATGCCGATATGCCGATTGGATTTCTAATGTGGTTCCTGTGTATAAAAAGAATGGAAAACTTCGTGTTTGCATTGATTTCAGGAACCTGAACAAGGCTACGCCGATGGATGGCTACCCGATGCCCGTTGCCGATCTGTTGATCGATGCTGCTGCTAGGCACCAAATTATTAGCTTTATGGATGGCAATGCTGGGTATAATCAGACATTCATGGCTGAAGAAGACATACCCAAGACTGCTTTCCAATGTCCAGGCCACGTTGGCCTGTTGGAATGGGTAGTCATGACTTTTGGCTTGAAGAATGCCGGTGCTACTTACCAGAGGGCGATGAATTTTATCTTTCATAAGTACATCGGCACAATCGTCGAGATCTACATTGATGATGTGGTGGTTAAGTCTGGGGACTTCAAGAAGCATCTTGCCGATTTGCGGAAAATATTGGAATGCACGAGGGAGCATGGGTTGAAGATGAATCCTAACAAGTGTGTGTTCGGCGTATCGGCAGGGCAGTTTCTGGGCTTCATGGTGCATCAGAGAGGCATTGAAATCGGCAGAAAATCTATTGATGCAATTAACAAGGTAGTTGCTCCCACAAACAAAACTAAGTTGCAGTCTTTGATCGGCAAGATTAATTTCATTAGAAGATTTATATCCAATCTGTCTGGTAAGATTAAGTCTTTTAGTCCTCTGTTAAAGTTGAAAGCCGATCAAGAGTTTATATGGAGAGAGGAGCAGCAGATAGCCTTAGAAGAAATTAAAAGATATTTGGTAAATCCTCCAGTCTTAGTTTCACCTCAGCACGGGAAGCCTTTCAGGTTATATTTGTCTGCCGATGACGGTGTTATCTGATCAGCCTTAATTCAAGAGTTTGAAGGGAAGGAGCGTGTAATATATTACCTGAGTAGAAGGTTGGTGGATGCTGAAACCAGGTATTCGGCCATAGAAAGATTATGCTTATGTTTATACTTCTCTTGCATTAAGTTAAGACACTATTTACTATCGGCCGAATGCACTATTGTCTGCAAAGATGATGTGGTCAAGTACATGCTGTCAATGCCGATTTTGAGTGGACGAGTTGATAAGTGGATTCTGGCATTATCAGAGTTTGACCTAAGGTATGAATCGGCAAAGGCTGTTAAGGGTCAGGTGATGGCCGATTTTGTCACTCAGCATTGCAGTATGGTGGGCTTTGTTGAGATTGCTCCTTGGGCTCTATTCTTTGATGGGTCTACGTGCAAGGAAGGAGCAGGTATCGGTATTCTATTGATTTCACCCCGAGGACAGAGGTATGAGATTTCATTGCCGATTGTTGCTACTTCGACAAACAATCAGGCTGAATACCAGGCTTTGCTTAAGGGGTTGGAACTACTCAGGGAGGTGCGTGCCGATGCTGTTGAAATCTTCGGTGATTCCATGTTGGTGATTAATCAGTTGATCAGGATATATGAATGCCGAAGTGAAGTGTTAATTGCAGCCCATGAGCGGTGTCTGCGGTTGTTGAAGGAGTTCAAAGAATACCGCCTTGAACATATTCCAAGGTTGCATAATGAAGAAGCTAATCGGCTGGCACAGAATGCCTCAGGATATCAGCCGATTCAGGAAGTCACAACATCGGTAACGAATGCCGATGACTGGAGAAAAGGGATTGCCGATTACTTGAGGGATCCATCCAGAAAAGTTGAAAGGCGTCTAAGGTTCCAAGCTACTAAGTATGTGCTCCTTGATAATGAGTTGTATTATCGGACAATTGATGGAGTTTTGCTCAGATGTCTTGGCAAAGAGGAATCAAAAGAGTTGATGGGTGAGATCCATGAAGGTGTATGTGGAGCGCACCAATCGGCATTCAAGATGAAGTGGATGATTAGGCGGAATGGATATTATTGGCCGACAATCCTGGAAGATTGCTTCAATTATTTCAAAGGGTGTCAAGACTGTCAGAAGTTTGGTAATGTGCAAAGGGCACCTGCATCGGCAATGAATCCTATAATCAAACCTTGGTCGTTCAGAGGATGGGCTATTGATCTCATCGGCCAGATTTATCCGCCGTCGAGCAAGGGGCACAAGTTCATACTTGTTGCTACTGATTACTTCACCAAATGGGTTGAGGCAATTCCGTTGAAGAAGGTGACATCGGCAAACATGGTGGATTTCGTTAAGGAGCACATTGTTTACCGATTTGGTATTCCTCAGACCATTACCACCGATCAAGGGACCATGTTTACATCGGGAGAGTTTGATGACTTTGCTGCTAGCATGGGTTTCAAGGTGTTAAATTCTTCTCCTTATTACGCTCAAGCTAAGGGTCAAGCCAAAGCGACTAATAAAGGAGTCATTAAGCTTATAAAGCGCAAGATTGAAGAAAACCCTAGGAGGTGGCACATGGTATTAAACGAAGCTTTATGGTCATATCGGATGGCTTGTCATGGTGCAACCAAAGTCTCGCCGTATCAGTTGGTTTATGGACACGATGCTGTCTTACCTTGGGAAATTAAAGCTGGTTCTAGGCGATTATCTTTTCAGGATCAGTTGACGACCGATGATTATATTACTCTGATGAAGGATGAGTTAGAAGATTTGGCAGGTCATCGGTTGAGAGCGTTAATTAGTATTGAAGAGAATAAGAAGAGGGTTGCCCCATGGTATGATAAGAAAGTAAAGGTAAAGGAATTTGCCGACGGTGATTTGGTTTGGAAGTTGATTTTACCGATTGGGACTAAGAGCTCTAAATTTGGAAAGTGGTCCCCCTAATTGGGAAGGTCCTTATCGGGTAAAACAGTCTGCTCCTGGTAATGCATACATTTTGGAAACCCTCGAGGGAGTGACATTTTCTAGGGCGATCAACGGCAAATACTTGAAGAGATATTACCCTAGCATATGGGTAGATGCATAATGCTCAGTCGAATGCCGATGAAAAGTAAACTTATAAAAACATCGATAAAAACAAAATGGCGTTATATTACAAGACAAAATCGAGTATCAGGCTACATTCTTGCCGATACAACAGGCATTAGAACAAGGAGTGGATAACATTTATCTCACGCAGGCGAATTTGGTCTATTTCGCTAACTCCTTGGCGTCAGCATCGGCAGAACTCTCAATCGGTTTGATTTTCTTCTTCCACGAGATAGCTTGCCGAGCGTACTGATCCCTTTCTTGCTGTAAAGCCCCGATGGAGTCGGACAGGTAGGTCTTTTGTTGATTGGCTGCCGTTAGATCCTCTTCAACCTTTTGCAGCTCTGCCAGCAGCTCCTCCTTCCTTGCCGACAGTCGAGAAATTTCCTGGTCAAGGTTGCCGATGGAAACTTTGGCTTGACCAATGCTTTTGTGCTTCTCATCGGCAAGGCGCTTGAATTTGAGCTTCTCTTCCTCGCTCTTGGCTTGGGCAGCTCTATCGGCAATGCGGCAAGCAAGCCTTTGGTACTGGATTTGTTTGACATCAATAGAAGCTGCCTGGAGGAGGGTTTCTGCGGCATCGGCGAAAAGATGGCTTTGGATATCTTTGAATATAATCCTTGCCGCCGATGAGTCCTAGACAAGTTGGGAGGTGTCTTGCAGCAGCAGGGAGAGCAACTCCTCAAGTTTAGACTTGACTTCTGCCGATAGAGCCGGGTTGGAGGCTTTCCTCTTCATCGTCATCAGGGACGTCGACGGCGAAGGAGAACAGGCTGTTAGCTCGGAGGCGGCTTAAGCGTTCATCTTCATTCTGAAGGTTTAGGCTGTAGGAGAAGAGGATGTCTGGAGAGTCTTGGGCCTGAAAATAGAAGTTAAAATATGCTGATTGCAAAACTATACTATGAGCTTTAAGGTAATCTATTTACCGTCTTGAAGCGGATCTCCTGCCTGGGGCTTGGCATGCTAGACGGTCCGGCTTCATCTTGAACATCGGCGGCGGATGCCGATGACTAAGCCCGTGTTGGGGAAGCAGCCGACGCTGCTGGTCTTGGCGTAATTGTTGCTGGTATCGCCTCCGATGTAGTGGCGGTTTCTTGTGGTGGCACTCTGTCATCGGGGACCTGGGTCGACGGTGCCGATGCCGATGTCATTGCTGCTGCGGGGGCTTGAGTGGTTCCTTCGCCAGATAATCTGGTTGGCGATGCCGACGCCGATGCTACCTCCGCTGCTACGGCGGGAGTTGTTTCTTCAGTCAACATAGCCGGTGCCGATGCCGTTTCGATCGTTGCAGCAGCCACCATCTCCTGGACGGGGGCGTTATCCATCGGTTGTTCAGGTATGGGAGCCGATGGAGCTTCTACCGATGACCCGTCGGTAGGTGGTGCGACTGGAGCCGGAAGCAGTCTTACTGGCGGTGCATCGGCAGCTAGTGGTGCAGTTGGAGCTGATGGCGGAGGAGAAGCCAGCCTCAAGCGCCTCTTCTTTGTTGGCGCAGCCGTAGGGGAGCCAATCCGCTTGGATGAAGACTGGGGGGCATTGGCAATAGGACTAGAAGTCAGTTGTATTCTGGAAGCAGATGTCGATGACCATAATGCCTGAAAATACAAAGCGAGTTATGCAAGATAAATGTTGCCGATGAAACAGTATGTGATCGGTACAAGTAAAGAGTTTACTGCATAAGTTTGCGTGAAGGCAACAGCGGCAGCCGATGTAGCCTGAGCTATTGTAGGCATCGGCAAGGGTACCTGTTGAGGCGTGAAGGCGGCCAACGATGGTGCTTTGTTGCCGATGATAGATATAGGGCCCATCATCCGAAGATTGTGTGACACCCTGTGTCAAGCTTGCATTAGGAGCATCATTAGCCACTAAGCACATCATTTCATTGCATTCATGTTTGCATATGCTATCATCTCATGTGTGTGTTTATGTGCTTTGAAACTAGAATTGAATAGGTGTTTTGTGCTTAATCTTGTGCTTAACCTGTTTAGTTAGCCTTTGTTTTGCTTAGAGTAAAAGTGTGGTTTGTTTTGTTTAGTTACCCTGCTTAGTTCTTTAAATAAGAGAAAATGGAAAAGGAAATAAGAATCAAGACAGGCCGAGCACCACCCCTCGATCTCGACCCCACCGCACGGAAGGCTCGATGACGGACCGGGTCCGAGCGAACGACCCCAGGCCGAGGCTCGATCGACCAGTCAGTCTGTCGACGCCCTACCCTCGAGTCCTTCTACCCTCGAGTTTTACCCCTCGATGACGGACTGAAGCTCGAGCGAACGACCCCGCACAGAGGGCTCGACCGAGTCAGAGGCTCGATCCGCCGATCGACCCTACCCTCGATATCGACCCTCGCTCGCACGCTCGACCGCACGCACGTGTCGCGCACGCCCGCGCGCACTCACCCGACCGCGGCTGAGCCGTACGTCGGAGTCATCCGCCGCGTGGCCGCCGATGCCTGACCACGGAAGTGGAACACGCCATCGCCGCCGCTTCGGCTCTGCGCCGACATCGCTGTCGCCGCTCGCGCTGTCTCACTCGAATCCGAGTTAACGGCGCTAGGACCAAGTCGGCTTCGCTTTCCGCCGCTGACGTCCTGCTTCGCCGCCGCAGACCTGCCAGCCACCCTGCTGCACGCCGCGTCGTCGTTTCGCAATAACGTCGCCGTAGTGCCGCGTCCGATCAGCGCCCCGCCTTGTCTCTTTTGCAGTCAAGCGCAAATCCGCGCTAACGGCGCGTCGACCAAGTCCCGCTCTGTTTCGTCGCCGCAAGCACGCCAGCGTCGCTGCCACCATCGCACATTGCGTCACGTCCCCTCTAGCAGCGCCGGTCGGCCATGACCAAGCAAGGAGGAGCGCCTATACCTCCACCACCTCCCGCACTCATCCACACTCATCCGCACTCGCGCAATCGCTCGCATTGCCTCTGTTCCCGCCAGCCGAGAGCTCCAAGCACCGCAATCGCTGTCTCCTTCAATCCACCATCACCCAAGCCCCTATGCTCAAATTCCTCTCGCCCTAGCCTTCGCTTTTGCCCCACACCCACGCTGCTCGCCTTTTCTTCCCCAGCCGTGGACTCCAGTCACCGGAACGTCTTTCGCCGCTTTTCTCTCTCGAGTCGCCACCGCACCGATCAACCAGCGTTCACCGTTCGCCGTCTCGTCTCCGATGCCTCCATCTTCGTGGAAGCTTCGTCGGAGTTAACCGAGGTGAGAACACCGTTTCCCCTAGCTCCAGTTCAACCCGTGTCATCACAGCCCATTGGCCGTGCGCCATTGCCGCCGCCGCGGAGCTTGCACGTGGCCAGGTTTCCACAGAGCCTTTCTGGCTCAGTTAGCCCTCGAGCCACACTCGCCACTTCACCACAATGCTCACGCACCACAGCGCCGAGCATCGCTTTCCCGATGATCGTTTGCCGATGATCGCTTTGCCGATGATCGCCTTGCCGATGATCGCTTTGCCGATGATCGCCTTGCCGATGATCACACCGCCGAGCTGCACCACCACTGCACACCGTCGACCCCTCTTCACGGTCGCGCCAGTTCAACCAACACCACCAGTGGATGCGCGTAAGTCATCCCGAGCCTAGCACAGCCAATCCTACCACCGAAGATTTCACCCTCGGCGAGAAAACGTCGATCAGTCGTTCTCTGTTTTCGATCGATGGTCACTGGACCTCGAATAACCGAGGGTCATCCTGGAGTAATCGAGGGTCTTGCTCGACAGTCGCCTCGCAAGCCTCGACGTGCCTCGAGCCCGTCCCGAAATGTTTTCCTATTCGTTTTCAGTTGTATGCCTTGCTTGTTTGTTGTTATCTAGAGTGAGTAAAGTCTTGTTGCTAGTTTATGTTCAGTTTAGGTCTTAGCCTGTTTTGTCCTGCTAGCTAGTAGCTCGAGCCTTAGTAGCTTTGTGGCAGTTCTTTTGGTATATGCTTAGCATCTCTGTTTGTGTGTTAAAATCTTGTTAAAGCATCATCCTTGCACCATTCAGCTATTCATTTATGCATTGCAATCATTTAGGATCCGTGGAGGAACATCAGGAGCCCACAGAGACAGAAGTCCAGGAAGTACAGGAGTTGTACGAGGAGTACCAAGAGCTCGACACTAACCTTCCCGAGTGCCCTGACCACCAACCCTCAACCTTCTCTCAAGGCAAGCCCCGGAGCATTCTTAAGCCTCCCAGTTTTTACAATTTAATCTACTTGAGTATTTTACACTGTGATGCATTAGGTAATAGGAGTTGTTTGAATCCCAAATTGATGCATTACCTTCCTTGATATTTGTTTTACCTACCTTGTTACCCTGTTAATAATAAATTAAAAGCAACCGCTTAGCATGCTTAGAAATAATGGTTACCTTTCTTTTATGTTTCGTATTATCCCTCATGGGTAATACTATCACGGTTGGCTATGTTCGCTATCGTGGAAAGAACCTATGGTAGTAATGAAATACGGTCAACTGGAAGGCAAGTGCACCAAGTGGTTTAGACTTGGGGGCAGTCCGTCCATTGGATCGTGTAGGTTTGTACACGATGGTGGCCCTCTTACATCTTTGAATGCGCCCTTTCGCATAGGGGCCGTCGGGAGTGTCGACCCCGAAGCCGAGGAAACATTGTCCGGGCCGGAGCTCGCTCTGCTGTGAGCACCCCTCTAGACTGTAGGCATGATCTGCCCCATGGTGGCCATCTATTTTCTACAATTGGGGTGGACCAATACGAGCCCGCGTCGTTTACCACCTGGACTTTGTTGAGCGGTGACCTATTGCTGACCCGACGGGGTAGAGCATGGGCGTGTGTTAAAGGTAATCTTACCAGCTGGTGTATATCGATTCGAATTGCCGCCCCCCACTGGATATGGAGGATTATGCTGAGCTTCACCACGGTACAACTCCATGTGACATCTTAATGGTTCTACTAAAATATTGATGAAGGAACTGGATATATGTTATTATATTGGTTGAGTAGAATCAAGTGTGTGCCCTAGTGTAGATGCAATAACCTAGAGATAATTAGTAAGATAAAAGATGACTGCTCACCGCATCATTAAAGTAAACTCCTTAAGTTAAGCATTTCTGCAAAGTAAAGCTTACCCAACTCCAGATACAGCCATGCATATCCTTGGAGTCTTTATTTTCAGTTAGACGGGTAAGTCTAGCTGAGTACATTCCCGTACTCAGGGTTTATCCCGTTTGTTGCAGATGGCCAAGTATACATTGGCTATTGTAAGCACTGTCTTTATCCTTTCTACGGAGAAGATGAGTAGGCCTTGGGCAAGGTCTTCTACAAGCTCACCTTTTGCTGTTGCCGGACCTGACGTTGTGGGCACCCCTGTCGTTTGAAAACTTCAAATTCCGCTTCAAACTCTGTTTTATTTGGCCACATGTGTAGTGGCGTAAGTACTACTTTTATTTGGAACAAGGTGTTGTAATAACTTTATTTCATACTTTAAGTTTTTCCTTTGATTCGTGGCTCGTTCGAATGTGTATCCCTGAATGTACGCGATCCTAAATCGATGTAAGAAATCCTTCGAGATTTCCGGACTACCGGGATTATATGGGCTCAAGTGTTTTAAATGGTAGTGAAGTCAGCTACATTAGCACTTGATCTCTTATAATTTGGGCGGTTCCGTCACAGATTGAAGGGTCTACCACTGTTGCTCATTGTGGGAATTGGATCATCGGCCTGTCAGGTGCGAAGGGGCAAAAGAGTGTTGGTGCCGATGACAAATGAAATAAAATAATAAAAGTACATCGGATGGAAGACTTACCGCGTCGTCGGGAATGAGGTAATCGGCGTCGATCAAGTGCCGATAGTAGTGCGAAGACTTGGCGAGTAGTTGGCACTTCCATTCTTGCCACCAAGATTTGAACTCATTGGTGATGAAGGAGGTTGGCGTCCAGGAGGACAAGTCGAGGTCTGACAAATCGGCATCGGCAGGGAGGCTGATGACTTTGTTCCAATCCAGATTGCTGGAGATTGTCTGTCTGGGTCTTACTACCTTGGAATAGCACAGCTTGATCGGTAGTTGGCCAAATGCTAGTTGTCTTGCAGCTGCCGATGGATAGTAAAACTCGTATGATGGCGGAGCGTTCTTCCCAGATCCAAAGATGTTTACTGGGAGAGCTTGGGGAGTGATGCTGCCCCTCATAATTGCTTGGTTCTCAGGCAAGCTCATATCGGTCAAGTTGAACAGCAGTGGGAAATGGTTCTGTTCATCAAAATACGGCCATCAAGCCCGTTCCGATGAGGGGAGTCCATTGTAGAACCTCTGGAAATAGTAACCGAAGTGCTCTACATCGGCATCGGTACCTGGCAGCATTATAACAGCTTCTCCAAAGTTAAGCGGAGAGCGAGTTGCCGATTCGTCATCCCCGTATCGGTAATCCTCTGATATTTCCCTTGGGAATTGTTGGGCAAACAGATAAAACCCCGAGAGCCTTGTGCATATGGGCGTTTAGCCATAGGTTGACAAACCACCAGGGGCCTCCGAGATTTCCGATAGGCTCTCCTAGCAACAGCTTATTGGATACTTGGTGTAGCAATCGGTAAACTGACCCAAGGAGGTACCTGCCTAAAGGGAGCCTTGTGCCATTGGCGAGCAGTTCGGCCGCAGGGAGATGCATGGTGGTCGGGCCGATGGTTTTGCCACAGAAGACAAACTTTTCCAACCACATGTTTAAGAAGATGGCATGCTCCCGTTGGCTTACCGATCCGGTTTTTTGGTGTTCCTGAATGTAACCGGTCCAGACGCCGATACTACAGGTGTTCACTTTGTGCTCAGCTTTTCTGTTGAAGAGGCTAAGTGTATCGGCAGAGGTGATGTCCAGGCCAGTTAGCATGTAAACATCGGCAAGGGTGGGAGTAGCCGGTCTAAAGAGGAAGGCGTTCATGATGTCGGACCAGAAATATGACGCTGCTATCATCAAGTTCTCATTCCTCTCTGCATCGGCAATTGAGAGCCTAATGCATTGATCTAAGTTACGCTCTTGCCAGTACACCTGCTGTGACCTGGCCAACCTCAAGTACCAGTTTTTCCATCCTTTGGTGTGCTTGGGCCATGAGCGGAATGTATCTTTCCACAATCCCAAACCAAAGCTTTCGGATCTAAGCGGTATCCGGTTAGTTTCTGTGTTGATGATGGAGGTGGGGTCTGGATTGCCCATTGGACCTAGGCAGCTAAAATTGGAACCAGCAAGAGGGATGATGACTTTGTTGTACAGCTCCTAGGGTTTGAGAAGGAGACGAATCAAAAGGAAGAACAGGGATGAAACCAGGTTTTTGCGGAGAAAAGAGAGGTCGGATTGGATGAGGAATGGATCTTACCTTCGGGATGTCAACTTGGATCGCCATTTGGAGCCGGAGAGATGCTTGATTCATCCTTGGAGTGCGAAGAGGTACTGTTGCTCGGGCCTGTGTTCTTCAGGGCAGCCGGAGGTTGAAGACGAAGGCAGGAAGGTGAAAGTGAAAATGGGCTCGGGTAAAAAGGTAGTGTGGATCCCGGTAACTTTTATAATCCTGTTCAGGGGCATTTTGGGGTTCTGTTCCACGCTGTGCAAGAATATAGGGAGGCCCACGGTAGATACGTGCGGTAATCGAGGTGGTCTGTAACTGTTCATGCTACAATCTAGGGATTTTATTATTTAATTGCAGTTCCACATGCAGGGATCGAGGAAACCGTACGCCTATCTCGGGGGTAACGGCTACAGCAACGGCTACAGTGGAGAGAATTTCGGCACGTAAAGTTATACGCTCCGAAATTGGGGGGCATGTGTTGACACCGTTTTTCGACACGTGTCAAATGGGTCGAAGCTTGACTGGCCGGTGACTATTTTCCATTGGCATCGGAAAAGAGTGAGCTGATATGGCCGATGGGAGAGTGCTGCAGAAGGTCAAGTGTGTTGCTGATGAAGGTTGGGTGATCTTTACCGACAGAGGTCGATTGGTGGTTGCCGATGGGTTGTTATTGCTGATTGCCAATGAAGAGCCCTAATTGCCGATTGCTGATGAGGGATGGTTGCCAATTGTCGATAAAGGCTTATTGCCGATTGCCGACGAAGAGATGCTACCGATTGCCGACCGGGAAAGTATTGCCGATGCCGATGGGCGTGACTTAGCACTTGGCGGCAGCAGGGGACTACAAGTGGCCAAAGAAGGAAGTTGCAGGAGTCTGCCGATGGAAAGTTTCCATCGAGGAAGAGTATAAGGAAATTGGTGTTTTATGCCAGTATTATTATAGTAGTTGAGTCCGACTCTTGCATGAGTCGTTTATTTTCCTTTAAAATAGGTGTGTTTGTTTAGGAAATAAATATTGTTATCCGGCTCCTGCGCGAGTCAGTTTCCTTTAAAGTAGGAGTTTGTTTTAGGAAAGATATGTGTCGTGTCATTGTACAACTCTCCATGCGGGAGTATAAATATGTGCCCGAGGGCTATGGAATAAAGAATCAATCCAATCAAAAACAAACAATTTCTACTTTTTATCCTACTTTTACCGCAATTTACCCTTTTATGCATTAGTTATAGCTTTAACGAGTTCTTCAAGCTTTCGACGGGCTGCATCACCTTGATCTCCGTCAAAATCCTTGTTAGTTCCGCGTGGGAGTACCTCTAGGCTTTGGCAATCCGGGCGCATCGCGGTTTGCCTCGTCTAGCTCTGCTCTAGTTATCCGTGATCAATCTGAGCCTTGACGTCCGGGTGCATCGCTGTCGTCTCGTTCAGTTTGTCATAGTTATCATCCTTGTCGATTGATTGGTCAAATCGACTGGCACGCCCTCGACATCGAGCTTTGGGTAATAGCCCGAGGTGTTCACGGATCTGACGCTTTTTGTGTCAACAATGCCTCCAATAACTTGATCTAGAGGATGATCTCTTGCAATATTGATAGGTTGAAGTACTTGCATGTGAGAATCTTGAGAATTTGATTGAGATGATGATGGACTAGCCTCTTGTTGATCTTGAACTTGAGCTTCATTTGCATTTGCTTGATCTTGATTTTGAGAGCCACTTGCTTCTTCTTGTAAGTGAATGGTCACTTGATCTTCATCTTGTACTTGTCTTGGTCTAATGTCACCGATATCCATATCTTTCATTGCATTGACCAATTTGTCACCTCTCACATCATCCAAGTTTTCTTGTTCATCTTGAGAGCCTTGTGTTTCATCAAATTCCACATCATGCACTTCCTCAAGAATTCCACTAAATGAGTTCCAAACTCTATAAGCCTTGCTTGATGTAGAGTAACCAAGTAGAAATCCCTCATCACATTTCTTCTCAAACTTGCTTAGTCTTGTTCCCTTCTTTAAGATATAGCACTTGCACCCAAACACTCTAAAGTATGCAATATTTGGCTTTCTTCCATTCAATAGTTCATATGGAGTCTTCTCAAGCATCCCATGACAATAGAGACGGTTGCTAGAGTAGCAAGCCGTGTTGATAGCTTCGGCCCAAAAGGAATGACTTACATTGTATTCACTCAACATTGATCTTGCCATGTAAATCAAGGTTCTATTCTTTCTTTCAACTATCCCATTTGATTGTAGAGTGTACTTTGGAGAGAATTGATGGTTGATTCCAAAGTCATCACAAAGTTCATCAATTCTTGTGTTCTTGAACTCACTTCCATTATCACTTCTAACTCTTGTGATAGTTGTTTCAAACTCATTATGGCATCTCTTGACAAATGTCTTGAAGGTATCAAATGTGTCACTCTTGTCACTTAAGAAGAATACCCATGTGTATCTTGTGAAGTCATCAACTATCACAAAACCATACTTGTTCCCACCAATGCTTGCATATGTAGTTAGCCCAAAGAGATCCATGTGCAATAACTCAAATGCTTTGCTCGTACTCATGATGCTCTTCTTTGGATGAGTGTTGCCAACTTGCTTTCCGGCTTGACATGCACTACATAGCTTGTCCTTTTCAAATGAGACATCCTTCAAGCCTCTCACTAGATCATGTTTGACTAACTTGTTCAATTGCTTCATGCCAACATGTCCAAGTCTTCTATGCCATAGCCAACCTATGCTTGATTTGGTGATGAGACATGTTGAGAGTTGAGTCTCACTAGCATTGAAATCAACAAGATATAGGTTCTCATACCGAAAACCCTTGAAGATCATATTAGAACCATCCACACTTATAATTTCCACATCCTCCACTCCAAATATGCACTTGAAACCGAGGTCACATAGTTGAGCCACCGACAATAAGTTGAACTCAAGCCTTTCAACTAGAAGCACATTGCTAATGCTAAGATCATTTGAGATAGCAATCTTTCCAAGCCCTTTCACCTTGCCTTTTCCATTATCTCCAAATGTGATATTATCACATCCATGGTCACTATCTTGGTTGATTGAGTTGAACATTATTCCATCTCCGGTCATGTGTTGAGTGCACCCACTATCAAGCACCCAATGCCTCCCTCCGGCTTTGTAATTGACCTACAAGAGAGATCAATTCTTTTTAGGTACCCAAACTTGCTTGGGTCCTCCAAGGTTAGTTACCAAGGATTTTGGTACCCAAATGGACTTCTTGGAAGCCATCCATGGTGCACCAACAAACTTGGCGTGAACACCATTAGTACCCTTGGAAAGAACATATAATGAATCAACTCTAATAGAGGATATGTCTTGCTCAGCCTTCTTGTTCTTGCATACTTGCTCATTGTGACCCACTTGCTTGCATCTCTTGCAATAGCTATCGGTGTTCTTCACAAAACGAGTTTTGTGAGAAACAAAAGCGGCCTTGCCTTTCTTGGGGGTATAGCCCAATCCCTCTTTGTAGAGAGAAGCTCTTTGGCTACCCAAGCACATAAGCAAGCGGTCCTCACCTCCATAAGCCTTAGCTAAGGAGTGATTGAGCTTTGTAACCTCCTTCTTGAGTGTTTCATTTTCAACCATTAGTGAGGCATCAATAGTAGAGCCATCACTAGTAGATTAAGTAGAAGTGGTAGTGCTACAAGAGGGGTTAGTGGGAGCAACAATGATAGGAGCATAAGATGATTCATCAAGAATATCACACGTAACTCCCATGTCACATGTTTGAACAATCTCTTTCTTACTTTGATCTAAGAGAGAGGAATGAGCTCTTTTAAGCTTAGTGTGAGACTTCACTAGCTCCTCATGGGCTTCCATTAGCCTCTTATGAGATGCTACGGCCTCATCAAGGTTTTGCTCAAGAGCCACATTGGTCTTGTGCAATTCCTTGCATTCCTTCCTCTTCTTATCTATGTATTCTTTAGCTTGTTCAAGAATGTCCATGAGTTCCTCCTTTGAGGGCTCCTCACTATCACTATCGCTCTCACTCTCACTCTCATCATGAGAAAGTACCTTAGTGGATTTAGCCATGAAGCATGATGACGAAGTGTCAAATAGAGAGATCTTGTCTCTCATTGCAATGCTTGCAAAAGCCTTTTTCTTGGTAGATGTCTTCTTTTCTTGATCATCATCTTCACCACAAGAAGAATCACTATCCCATGTCACAATGTGAGAATACCCCTTCTTCTTCTTGTCAAAGGTGGGCTTCTTCTCTTTCTTGTCTCTCTTCTTGTGATCATCATTATCCTTATCACTATTGTATGGGCAATGAGCAATGAGATGATCAAAGCTTCCACACTTGAAGCACTTCCTTGGCTCATCAAAGTTCTTGGAAGATGGTCTCTTCCTTCTTGCATGATATCCCTTCTTCTTCATGAATCTTCCAAACTTTCTCACAAAGAGAGCCATTTCTTCTTCATCAATCTCACTATCACTTGAGCCTTCATCTTCACTAGATTCTTCAACCTTGGCTTTGCCCTTGCTCATGTATGATGAAGTAGCCTTGAAAGCTATGATCTTCTTCTTCTCATCTTTCTTTTCTTCTTTCTTGACATCTTTTTCTTTATTGTCCCGGTAAGCTTCATGTGTCATCACATCTCCCAAGACTTGGTTAGGAGTCACGGTGTCCAATCCACCTCTCACAATCAAGGTCACAAGAGTCTCAAACCGAGATGGGAGACTTCTCAAGAACTTGTGAGAAAAGTCCTTGTCCTCAACCTTCTCTCCGAGGGCCGTGAGATCATTGACTAGCACTTGTAGCCTATGGAACATCTCCGGCACATTCTCATCATCCTCCATCTTGAAGCTTGCAAACTTTTTTTTGAGGATGTATGCCTTTGCACTCTTGACGGCTTGGGTGCCTTCAAATGATTCTTCTAGCTTCTTCCAAACCTCATGTGCACCTAGATTCTTGATTTGCTCAAACACTTTTTCATCAAGTGCCTCATGAATAGCACTTAGAGCAATATCATTGTGTTGCAACTTTTCTTCTTCTTGCGGAGTGGGAGCTTCCTCATTTTCAACCTCAAACTTCTTGTCCACCACAAGCCACACCTTTCTACTAATTGACTTGATGTGAGCGGTCATCTTGACTTTCCAATAGCCATAGTTGGTGTCATCGAACTTGGGTGGCTTCTTCATGTTGTTGATTTGAGCCATGATCACACCGTAGGTTGTTAAGCCTCAAATTGATGGTGTACCAGCTCCGATACCACTTGAAAGGTCCTAACCCAAGGCTAGAGGGGGGGTGAATAGCCTAAATTGAAAACTTAAAACAAACTCAACAACTTGTTAGACTACAATATGGCGAAGCTCGTCTTGCACTAGCAAAATAAAGGATGTGAAACCTCCTAACCACAATTGCTATCCTAATATAACTCTAGGATCACTCAAAACCTACTCAAGTCTAGTAGCCTTTCTAGGCACAACTTAATATACTAAGATAAGTATGAATAAGGTAATGCAAAGATGGGAAGAGTGATAATACCGCCGTGTCGAGGTAATAAGCCAATCAAGTGTTCTCCAATCAATCCAATCAATCACAATGATGAACAAGAGGTTGACACTAGATTTTTCACCCGAGGTTCACTAGTTTGCCAACTAGCTACGTCCTCGTTGTGTCGGCTTACTCACTTGGAGGTTCACGCGCTAATTGGCATCACACGCCAAACCCGTCACCGGGTGCCACACAACCAACACAAGATGAGGGCACTCAAAGACACGAGCAATTTACTAGAGTTACCTTTGCGATCTCCCGCGGGGAAGGCACAAGAACCCCTCACAATCAACTTGTAGTCGACGAAGCACAATCACCAAGCTTCTCGATCTACCTCCACTGCTCCAAACCGTCTAGGTGATGGCAATCACCAAGAGCAACAAGAAATCCGCAGCGAGAACGCCTCCCAAGTGCCACTAGATGCAAGCTATATGCAAAATGCACTTGGATCACTCAATCTCTTTTGGAAATTCCCTAACCAAGCATGGAGATGAGTGGGAGGGAGTTTGCTCAGCTCAAAGGAGTCTCAAGATGTTCAAATGTGCAAGAGAGAGCCTCCCCAAGCCGGCCAACACATATTTATAGCCCCCTCAAAGTTTTCTAGCCGTTACCCTGTTAAGTTGGCGATGGACGCTCGACACGGGGGCGACGGACGCTCCGTCGCTAGCGTCCGGCGCACTGACAGAACTAGCCGTTGGGCTGCTTTACGGCCGACGGACGCTCCGTCGCCAGCGTCCGACGCTTTGTCAGAACTAGCCATTGAACTGCTTCACAGGCGGCGGATGCTCCACGCCAGCGTCCGACGCTCTGACCTCCAGCGTCCGGCGCCTGTCTTCAAACTGCTCGCTTGCGGAGCTCTCTGGAAGCCCGACGGACGCTCCACTTGATTTGCGACGGACACTGCGCCTCAGCATCCGACGCACTTTGACTTTTCTTCTGGAGCTTCTCTGTGGCCGATGAACGCTCGGAGTTCACAGTCCCAGCGTCCGACGCCATCGTCCGTTGCGTCGAACAACGTCCGACGCCCTTTTCTTCAGCGTCCGACGCCCTCTCTGCGTCTCTGCTTCTTCCACCTTTGCTCTGAGTTGCCAAGCACTAAGATACCTCTCTAGTGAACACTTCTTGGCAAGTTTTACTTGACTTTTAGCATGGTGTATATCACTAAGTCCTAGATGCACATGCAATATAGATAACACCTAGTGGCACTCGACAAACTGCAATCACTTTTGCATTTCCCCTCTTAATAGTACGGTTGTCTAACCTAAATGTGATCACACCCACTTGGTGTCTTGATCACCATAAGAAAAGCCCTAGCATATACCTTTGCCTTGTTTAGCTTAGGATCATTCCACTTGCCTTCTTCTCCAAGTGTGAGCTTTAGGTTTCCACCATCTTTGCTTGCTCCATCACTTGTCATCATCTTCAATGAGTGTACTAGACCTACTCAAACACTTAGAGCTCGGTTAGTACTTAGGCTTCATCAATTACCAAAATCACTATGGAGTCTTCAGCTGTGGACTGCCAGCGACGTCGCGCGAGTGGAGCAAGAGCGGAACACGGCCCGTGCTGACACGGAGGCGGTCCGCCAGATATTGGCGGATGAACACTCAACGCGTCAAGTTGAGCTGGGACGCCTGACGGCCGAGCGCGACGCCGAAGCCGAGGGGCGACATCGAGCTATCTCGGCGCTGGATTCAATGGAGGAGGAGTGTAACACCATGCGGCGTCAGCACGACGTCAACGGTCGAGAGCGCGACGCCACCGTGACCCGCCTTGAGGACTTGACCAACAGGGCGCGTGAGCGCAGTGTCGACGCCGACCGGAGGATCCTGGAGTTCTCCGCCCAGGTGGGTGAATTGATGACGGTCATCTCGCAGCTCCGTGCAGCAGTCAACGGCCTAGAGGAAGAGAACACAGGTACATTTCCTCCGTCTGCTCGTTTGCCTTGGCATTGTGTGTAGTTTATTTTTAGAGGTTGAGGTCCTCTTTCTTGTTGCTTTAGCATTGCAGGCCGGCGCGCAGGAGGCGCAGGCGCTGCACGAGGCCGTGCACAAGGTGTGCGACCTCTTCGGCGTGGTAGCCGTCGAGGGTGGTCCGGCAGCGGCCAGAACCCGCGTCGGCCTGCTCTGGGAGCGGGGCCAAGCGCGGATCCAGGAGGCCCTGCGCATCGGGGTCCACCGTACGATGGCCATCGCCGCCTGCCTCTACGACGCGGTGACTCCTGCGCTCGTCAGCAAAGGGTACCCCCAGACGCCCCAGAGGACCTGCTCGATTGGATCGAGGCCGACGCGGAAGAACCTGCAGCGATCCTGGCCGCCAAGCTTGACGACGACGTGTTCCCGCCGCCGGAGGAGTGACCCTGCGTGGTCAAAGATCAGGACCGAGGGCCCTTGTAACAAACAAACTAAGTTATCTTGTGTTGTGCCCCAGGAGGGCTTTAGACGACTTTGATGGCTCTTTGGTGAGCTCATTTTAAATTTGTTTGCTTGTTGGTTTTCGCATTTGCCTTTTTCTTAGGCTACTTGCTCGACTTTCCCTGGGAGGAGCTTTGATCTGTTCGGGTGTGAGGTCGGGTGGAGATACTTGGCTCCGGGGAGCTAGAGTATTTCACGGCCCTTTGGCACGGTCCGGCAAGATCTCTTCTCTCGGTGGGGGAGATCGGGCTTTCGCCTAGCGGGTTCGGCAAAGCGATTTTGAGCGAAAACGTTTTTGGAGTGAAAGACAGGGGGTTACCCCCTTCCCAGCCCTCGAGCAAGGTGTGTTCTGGCACGTGCGGAGAGCGCACCTTGCTAAGCGGTAGGTCCGAGAGTTCCTGCGTTTTTATTCCTCGAACTTTTTGCTCTTAAGAAAAGATTACATGCATATGTACATGGTGATAGGTATACTAGAAAATAGTAGAAAAGTGACATAGTTGTTGGTGTCGTGGGCGTCCGAGCTCCTCGCGCTCTAGGGGTCGACATCCATCTTGTCAGCGACTTCGATCGCCGCCACCAGCTCCTCGCTGCGCACCTCGGCCATGGTGTTCTCGTAGCAGTCCACCTCGTATTGGTACGCCACCTTGACATCGGAGGAAACTGTGATGATGTCGTATGGCCCCAGCATCTTGAGCTTGAGGTAAGTGTAGTTGGGAATGGCCATGAACTTCGCGTAGCACGGCCTCCCCAACACTATGTGGTAAGTCCTTCGGTAAGCAATGACCTCGAAGGTGAGATAATCGGTCCGGAAGTTGTCCGGCTCCCCGAACGTGACGGGTAGGACGATTTGCCCTAGGGGTACCGTTTGTCTCTCGGGGATGATTCCCTGAAAGGGAGCCCCCGAGGATCGAAGCTTCTCCCTACGTAGACCGAGGGCCTCGAAGGCATTGTAGTACATGATGTTGAGGTTGTTGCCCCCGTCCATCAGTACTTTGGTGAAGCGCACGCTCCCTATGATCGGCTCCACGACGAGTGGATAACGACCCGGGTGGGGAATGTGGCTCGGATGGTCATCTCGGCCGAATGTGATGTCGGGCTCCGACTAGTCGAGGAAGGCCAGAGTTGTCGGGGCGACAGTGAAGACCTCGCGCCGCTCCTTCTTCTACCGGCGCTTACAGCTGTAGGCCTCCGGGCCTCCGAAGATCATGAGGCACTTGTTGACGTGGGGGTAGGAGTCTTCGCGACCCCCGTCCCCGTCTTGGACTTCTGATTCCTTTGGCTCGTTCTTGTCAAGGACAGCCTTGAAGTACCTAGCCATCATGTCGCACTGCTGGAGAGTGTGCTTGACCGACCCATTGTGATAAGGGCACGACTTTGTGAGCATGTCGTCGAACTTGCCCACCTTCTTCCCGCCCTGGGGACGGGGAGGCTTGCGGTCTGCCGCTGCGACAAGGTTGTCGCCGCCGCCACGCTACGGCTTGCCCTTCTTCTTGTTCCTGTTCTGGACGCGCTTCGAGCCGCCTTCGCCGACGGTCTCGACTTCCTTGCCCTTTCCCTTGTCGGGGTGGAATATTGCACCTACCGCCTCTTCTCCCGACGCGTAGCTCGTGGCGATGTCGAGGAGTCGTTCAGTGGTGCGAGGGGTTGCTGCGGCCCAGCTCGTGGACCAGCTTTTTGCAGGTCATGCCTGCGAGGAAGGCCCCGACCACGTCTACGTTGGCCGCCGTTGGGAGCCTTGTGCACTGCTAAGAGAAGCGACGGATGTACTCCCGGAAGGGACTCGTCCACCTTCTTTCTGCAGCTGCGGAGGTCCCAGGGGTTGCCTGGGCGCGTGTAGGTGCCTTGGAAATTCCCGACAAAGGACTGTCGCAGAGACTCCCACCCATCGATGGTGTTGGATGACAGATGCTCGAGCCACATGCGGGTTGAGTCCGAAAGATGAAGGGGTAAGTTGCGGATGATGAAGTCGTCATCGTCCGCGCCGCCGGCCTGACAGGCGAGGCGGTAGTCGTCGAGCCAGAGCCTGGGGTTCGTTTCCCCAGAGTACCGGACGACGTTGGTTGGTTGTCGAAAAGGGTGCGGGAACGGCGCGCGCCGGATGTGGCGAATGAACGCCAAGGGGCTAGGTGGGAGGCCGATCTTCGTCGCTGTCATATCGACCGCCACGTCAGACGTGGTAGCCTCGGCCTGCGCCGTCCTGCTTGGCGTGCTTGCGCGCATTGAGCGTGTCACGCACGTCACGCTTTTCGCCTACGCGGGCGTGCACGGTGGGACGCCGGTGTTCGGCCGGTGCAGGATCCAGATGGACCGACCCCTCGCGGTCGCCAGGGGCCGCGCCGGCGGGATGGCCGACGCTGAGCCCACACCTCCGCGACGCGGAGCTCTTGGCCTGCTGTTCCGCGGCCCGCTCTAGAAGGGTCTTTAGCTCGTCGTGAGCGAGCTTGCCGTCGGGAGCATCTGGGATCGGAAGGTTGCGGGGAAATATCCTTGCTGCCGCAATGTTCTAGCTTGCCCGCGTGAACTGCGGCGTGCCGTACTCGTCGCTGATGATGTGGTGGTGCACCGCCCGGGCCTCCCTGCGAGCGCGAGGCTCTGTGGGATCCCTGGCGGCTTCGCGTTCAAGCTTTTCGCGCTCGAACGTCACCTTTTGCTAGCGCTCCGCGAGCTGTTGCTCCATGTCGCGGAGGTCGCGGAGCTGCTGCTGCCAGGCCTCCGAAGACTGTGGGTCGGGCCTCGGCTGGGGGACCGGTACACCCGTCTGGCGGACGAGCGTGTGGCTGTCGTCGTCGTCGTCCCCTCCTTCGATGAGGGTTGGGTCGACGGCGGTTACGGGTGAAGGTGCGTCGCACATGAAGCACTCGCGGCCATGGTCCTCATTAGGATCACTCGAGTCGGAGTCAAGCAGATAGTCGCTGACTTGGAGGAAGCCATGAAGCACCTCCTGATCCTCTAGACCGTTGAAGTCCAGGGGGTCCCAGGGATCAGTGCTCCCACGGCTTGAGCCGGTGTAAGGTGTGGCCTTGGAGCTCGTAAGGAGATCGTAGGTGGAGGGAGAGTGGTGGGACGCGAGCCCCATCCGTCTCCCTTCCGTGGGGTCAGCATGGAACCACGCGGCCACCATCTCCGCATACGACGCAGCGGCATTCCTCATGCCGAAAGGTTGCGCCTCCGAGACGGGCTGTCCTCCCGCGAGCTACGCCGTCACATGAGCGAACGCGAAGTAGAAGTCGCGTAGAGACTCCTGAGTTGGCTGGGGTCCCTCGAGAGTGTCGAGTTGGCGCTCAAATGGAAAATGATCGGCCCGCGGGATGATGGCCCGACGAGCGACTTGTTCCCCGGAGGGAGACAGATGGAGGTGGGCCATGGATGCAGTGATGGCGTCCACGGCTACCTCGGAGGATGCCGTAGGGCGACGGAGAGCCAGGTCGGCCCCCTGCCCGTGGCACTAGAAGTCCAGGCTACCAAAACGAACAATGGACCCAGAGTGAAATCAACGCGACGATCAACAATCCGAAACTCGAAAATACGGGTGACACGCAAAGGTCCCCTACCTAGCGCGCCAACTGTCGGTGTCTAAAATGGCGGGCTCTAGACGGCCAACGAGTAAATTTCTAAGCGTGTCGGAGTTCGGATGGTTACGCTCGGAGAACACATAGGTTTATACTGGTTCAGCCACGAACGCCCTACGCCCAGTGTGTTGCGGGGTTGTATTACCGAGCGCGAAGAGCTCGTAGAGGGGAGCTACAAGCTTTGGTAAGAGAGGGAACACGGTTCCCATGTCTCGTGTGTATGAGGTACTTGGTTCTGGTGTGTGCTCGCGTGTATACGAGTTTGAGTGTGTGTGAATGAGTGTTGGAATGTCGAGAGAGCTAGATTGGGGGTCCATCCCCTCCCTTTATACGTAGGGAGAGATAGAGGAGTACAACAGAGAGAGGGGGAGTGATCGTGGGCCCAACTTGGGCTGCTGCCGAGGGAGGGCTTTGTCTTCATCCTGTCTTCCTTCCTGAGGAAGATTGCGCCAATAGACACATGTTTGAGTCTTGTTCGTCCTTATTGTGCTGTAGCCATGCACCTTGTGACCGGGAACCTTGTTGTCCCCTTTTCTGGGCATAGGCGGAGGCTGTCACACAGGACCAGACACCCCCGCGTTCCGTCGTACAGGGCTGATGGCACCCTAATCCCTGTTGAAGTGTCCGTCGGAGACATGGCGTGGATGTAACGCGCAGAAGTCGTCGGTTAGGCAGCACATGACCTTATACCGCAGGGTGAACAGAGGTCGGCATGGCGACTTATGCCTTAAGTCCCATGCCTGAGGACAGAGGAGGCTATGGACCTTTTGACTATATGGGCTAGGGCACCCTAGGCTGTGGATGGCGGTGAGATCTCCGAGGTGAAGGATGTCATGGATGACGTTTGCTGGGCTCAGACGGGCGGAAGAGCCCCCGAGGGTAGATGACGTCACGGGCGTCGCCATCTTGGCTCGGGCGAGGCGAAAGAGCCCCCGAGGGTTGACGACGTCACGGATGACGCCACCTTGGCTCGGGCGAGGTGGAGGGGCCCCCGAGGGTTGATGACGTCTCGGATGACGCCACCTTGGCTCGGGCGAGGCGGAGGAGCCCCCGTGGGTTGATGACGTCTCAGATGACGCCACCTTGGCTCGGGCGAGGCGGAGGAGCCCCCGAGGGTGATTTTTTTTTGTGGAGTCTGGTGAATTGGGTACCTTATTTCTAGGTATCCGACAATGAGGATGACATGGAGTCATCCCGCCGAAAGCGTCCTGCCGAGGCGAAGGGTGGGCCTGGACTCCTAAGCGGTGGTTCATCCCAGAATGGCACATCGGCGAAAGGAAGCGCGTGTGTTCGGACGCGAGCTCCGTGGATGCTGGAGACGGCAACGGGATGAGAGCGAGCGCAAGGAGTGCTGCCGGCTCCACGCACCAATTGGGAAGCGAGACTGCAGCTTTATTAGGCAATGGTACAGCTGTTGCTATCATTAATCGGACTGCGAGTGCAGTTGCAGCAGCCCTGGACCGGAATTGAAGTGTAGCTGCAGGCAACAACCAGACCGTCCTAATTCAGGTTCCTGCAGACTATAAGAACCAAAAGAGTTCAGCTGCTTTAGATGGAAGCAATAATAGTCTGACAAACCTGAATTAGGGTTAGTTGCCGAATGGCTCTATTATTGTATTCGTTTTCGAGGTACTCTCTTCAATTGGATTACTGATGATCTAAAAAAACTTAAAAACCAACAATCTCTCTCTATCGTATGTTTTCCTTTAAAAAATACGGTGCTTAATCAATAACAAAAAAATTATAAGACATATATGGTCGATAAAAAATGTGAAACTATATAGTAGAGTCGATAAGCCTGTGATGGTGCGTTCTTCATGACCGTGGTAATTCTATGAACTTTGCCTTTTAAACTAATGTCTTTTCAATATGGTTATTTAATTTCACAAGATGGTTATATTTTAGCAACTTTTGTCATATATGGTCGTTGTCATCATCGTCGGTGCACGAGCGAAGGCGGACGCTTAGGTACAGTTTTGTGAGAGGGAGGATAATATATTTTTAACAATTTTTGTCATATATGATTTTTTAAAAAATAAGATTGATTTTTTAATTTTTGATAAAAATTACATCTATGTCTTTTGAACTTGCATTGCTCTAATTTTTTTTCGAGCCACAACAATATGTTTTTGACTAAATCTTAATCAAATACTTCAGATAGAATTAACTTTGTATTTAATATAACCCGTAATAGTTAGAGCACGGACAAATATAATAGTTAGAGCATCTCCAAGAGATTAGCCAAACTGATTAGCTAAATTTAGTGATTTTGTTGCTCTCTAAAATGAATAATATGAGAGTACTTCGAGAGACTCTATAAAACTAAAAGTTAGATAACTAGTGAGGTAGACTATCTAAAAGTAGAGAGCGAATTGGATGGGATAGAGAATTACTAAATTTGGAGAGTCATTTAGATAGTCTGGTGGAGACGTTTTTTCTTTAGCAATAGTTAAATTTAACTTTAAAGAAGAATTTAGCTAGAGATGTTATTAATATAGTTGGTGAGATGTATTTCGGCTGAATCAGTGTAGCCGTAACGTCACTTTTCTTTGTTCTTTCTGTGCTGGGTCGTCCGGCGGCGTTGAGGACGGGGCAGCGTCGGCGGCGGCCAGGATCCTCACCAGTAGTCCCTGGCGAACGGCGGGACTCGTAGATCCGGCGAAGGTAGTGGAGGAGGATAGATCCGGCCCCGGCGGCGTCCGCTCTCGTTTGCGGCGGCGGCGACCATCTCCGCTGCGGGAGGGTGCGGCCGGCGAGGCGGACGAAGTGGTTGGAGAAGGAGAGATCCGGCCCCGGCGGCGTCCGCTCTCGTTTGCGGCGGCGGCGACCATCTCCGCGCTGGAGGGTGCGGCCGGCGAGGCGGACGAAGTGGTTGGAGAAGGCGAGATCCGGCCCGGGCGGCGTCCGCCCTCCCGTTCGCGGTGGCGGCGGCCATCCCCGCTGCGGAAGGGTGCGGGCAGCGATGTGCGCGCGTCCGCGAACGCGCCGGCCCAAGGTGGAAGCTGGAGAGTGGGCTCGGCAAGGTTGTCGCGTCCGTCCACACCCACCAAGAAGCTGTGGCGGCCTTGCCGTCCTCGGCTCCCGCTCCGCATGCCGCTCCCCTTCTCGTGCTCCACTCCCGCCTCGCCCGGTGCCGCCAGTCCGCCTCCTCAACGACGGCGAGCTGTTCGGGAAGCTGGAGGCCTGTATTCAGCAGTGCCTCGAGGAGGGCCGGCTTCCGGGCCCGCCCGCGGTGGTCGGGATTCCGGCTGCGGAGGAGGGGCCGGATGAGAGAGGGTGGGAGCTCCTGCTGCTGGAGAAAGGCGCGGAGTTGAAGCGGGTAATTCGTCTTTTCGTTGCTTCAGTTAACCAGCTGTGTTTCGTCGCTATGAACCATGAATCAGAGGCACCATTGTTGGCTATCCGGTAGTATGGCAAGAATCAGAGGCACCATTGTTTGCTCATGGCTGCTTCAATTGTCGCTGTGGAAGGCATGCATTTGCTGCAATGTTTCGGTGTACTAGCATCAGTTGCTTCTGAGTTCTGACAAAACAGGATGAGCAACCTGTATTGATTAGGATAGATGACATTAGAGCATTTTGATTATTTTTCCTTACATCTACACTCACTGTTGTATAAGTACAGCATATAGTAAATGGGTTCTGCTTTGGGTATGGAATGCCGTTTTTATAGTTAAACATAAATGTGGGTTCTGCTTAGTTGGTTTGGTAATTATAAACCCACCTCAGTATGTTCTTGGGGTGATTGCTGTGCTGTGTATGCTAGGCCTATTTATGCTATTAAGTGATTTTTTCCAATGTTGATATATGGCAGATGCTTTTGGGATAAATCCTTGTTGAAATTTATGAACTGCAAATGCCACAATTGTAGATCTGAGTGCACCTCAGCATTAGATTGAACTTCCTTTAAGCTATCAGGTTGTCTCCGCACAGGTTGTTTTTGTACATAGTGAACCATCATTTCATGAAAAAAAAACAGGGTCAAAAAGTATTAAAGGATAGCTCTGGGATATTTGTTTTTCAAGACATTACATGTCACTAATTAAATTTAAGAAGTTGAACTACATATTCCAAATGACAACTGATGTTGTCTGGGAAGAATTGAACACTATATATATTGTTTTTCTACATCTAATCAGAAAAAAGGTGGAAGTGTTTGGATATTGTCCAAGTAAAAGAGACTGTAGTTAGCTGGCAATTTGCCCCACTTCCTGATCTTCAAATGAGATAGAATCAGCCATCTCTATGTCACTGTCACAGTAAACCATGCCCCACTTCCTGCGCTTCCGGAGACGGACGGCCATCTCTAAAAAAAATGGTGTTATTATAGGGTCGAGAATAACTGTAACATGTTCGTTGAAATTGCATAATATATGTATTTACATGGTATGTCACTGTCACAGTAAACCATGCCCCACTTCCTGATCTAACAAATTTATCTTAAAAAAGTGAGAACGTCAGCGTGGCTTGCTCATCATTATAGTAGAACATGAACCTCTCTGAACTTCTGAAAACCCGGTTCACCATCCTTATTTTGCTGGGTCGGGGTCGACAGTGCTGCTTGCAGCGCCGGGGACCATAGTGCTCGGAGCTCTTCTGAACCACCTTCCGGCATAGCAGCCTGATAATGGACCATAGCAGCCTAATGGACTTGGCACGCCCAGCAGAAAATATGGTTGTTGTTTCCCATCTGGTCATAGTAGAAACAGCACAGCGCCACAACGTTTTCAGCTATAAATAAACATCACGGTCTATATTTTCGGTTGAATAACACTATGGAATGTCTAACTTGGTATTCAGATGACAACAAATCTGCTCATCCAGAATCCTATGGTCTGCACAAGCAACGACAACTTTACCTTGGGATTTTGTTGGTGACAACTCGGGCATGGATAATTACTTCTTTCTGTATCTGCTTAATGGCATCAGCCTGCCTCACTGACTTCAGCTCCTGATCAAGTATACATTGCTCACTTTCGAAGATGAGCATTGTTTAAAGCAGTATGAAGAGCTAAGATATGGTACAGGACACTTAACAAACAACACTTAGACTGGGGTCATCAGAAGTTCTGGCAATAGTAATGCAGGCATGAGAGCTTTACGAAGTCAATACCTGTAGCAAACCAAAATTCAAATATATGGATTTTCAATAATTTTCGGTCTTAGTGACTGTCAATAACTTTCATACAAGAACTATTAACTGACTGTCAATAATCTTATGACTGAATATGAATCTGGAGAACTCAAGAAGCTACACCTATCTGAATGTACATCAGACTGAAGTAAATCAAGCGTGAAAAATAACTGATGCCAATACATATATATATATCTTCTCAGCAGCACCATTGCAAATACATCGCGAAATCCGGAAATCGACAACCAACTCAGACCTAGGAATGAATCAAGAATGAGTGGCTGGAACTTGAGACGAGCTTTGATTTGAGCAACCAAAGGATGCTGGAAGCAAAGGTCACCAGGATTCACCACTATGGCCAACCACCTGTGTGGCGCTGGGAAGAGCATGCCAACTTCCTGGTATAGCAGGATTCCAACCATCCGGCATCACCACAGCCTCTGTATGGTCCAAAACATAGTACAGTCAGATTTCAAAATGTAGCTGGTAATGTGGCATTGCCAGCTGATTATGTGGATTGTAGAGACTATCTCAGCATTTTATTGCCCTGGACAAAATGCCATGCTAAATTGATGAGCAGATGTCTCAGTGGAGAAAATAAAAATAAAGAGGATTATGAGTACATGCTTCAAGAAGAAACTGACTGAATTCTACACGAGGAATGAAGATAGTATGTTTTAACCCCTAACAAAAACATAAACACACACAAAAAAGGACGAATATAAAGAACTGTGGTTGTGTGAATTTCAGAAGCCCCTTAACTAAAAATGCTCAGAGTTTAAGATCAACAAAACATAACTTATTATGGGCTATTATAGTAAAACTGCTCAGCTTTCTTTTCAGACCAAGTATTATGCACCAGCTAACTTGTTATTCAACAACAAGCAGACCAAGTGACAAATCATATATCCAGCACATCCTCAGGAAGCTTTGTTTCCTACAAATGAAGAGGAACATTAGTCATAACTAAACATGCCTCACAGACAGCCAACTATAAGTTTTGATGAACATTACTCTTGACTAAAATAACTAAACATGCCTCACAAACTTTTATGTATCCACTTTCCTGGGAAATAACTGGACCCAGAAGCAGAACTGCTCAATTATATTAAAAATCCTAGACCAACTTAGGAGGATCTGGATGTCATTTTAATTAATTAATTAAGAAGAAAATAGGCACCCAAATTTGCCTCGATGAGGACTTCAACTTGGGTAGTCTGGGCATAAATCCCACACCCTCGAGGCCTTGACCAACTCAGTTAGCTCAGCTTCCTGTCAGTTTTAAGTTATATTAGCAAAGGCCAAAGGGCTGTACAAAAACAGTGAAATAACTTACTTTGTCAATGTGTTTTTCCTTTTCCAATGAGCAAAACTATGCTAAATGTGTATTTACAACAACTATTCTGTGAAACATACTTCTGAGCCTGAAAGCCTTAGAGAGCACCAAAAGGCATCGCTAATACTACAGAGTTGCTATATTGCCGAGGAAATTCAAGTGGCTTCGCTAATACTACAGAGTTGCTATATTGCAAGTCTAGAGCTAATTTAAGTCGCTTATCACCATAACCTGTAGTTTACAGACTATTACTTGGAGTTATGGTGGTCAGGCATCTGGCCTCTTGTAGTTATGGTGGAATTATCCATTAGATTTCAGTTGTTGCCGTGAGTGCTACCTGCTTCTGAATTACTTGTTCAAAAGGAGAGTGAGGCAAAGGACAAGGAACAGCAGCAAGCTGCCCGAGCCCTGCAGCAGAAGATAGAAGCACTAAGTTCTCAGTATTATTACCGTGGTGTTATTCAATATTCATTGGTGGTATGCATATAGTTATCTCACATAAACTAGAATGCTTTATACACAGAAGATGCTGTTTTATTGGCACAGCTGTAATATGTCCTTTTTGGCTTCATTTGATGTCTTTATGATCTACGGAAGCATGCCTGATTCTTGTTCTACTTTTTCCCTGCTGCACAAAGCTAAAAAGAGCTATAAAAAAGATTTAGAGAATACCTAGAGGAATGTGGATGGAGACACTTCTGCAGGGCTGCCTGGAAGACGCCGTGTGGGGGAGGGGCCGCCGACGCAAAACCGTGTGGGGTCGTTGCAGTGCAGCCGGCGCAACGCCGTGCCGGGGAAGGGCAGGTCCTCCGGCGCGACGGCGTTCGGGCCTTCGCGGGGGGGGGGGGGGGGGGGGGGGGGGGGGGTCAGGGTCTCCGGCGCGACGCCGTGCGGGGGAGGGGCAGGGCCACCAGTGCGAAGTCGTTCGGGAAGGCGCAGGGCCGCCGGCGCTACTCCGTGCGGGGGCGGGGCCGCCGGCGCGAGCGAGGGAGAGGCAGGACGGCCGCCGCGACGTCGTGCAGGGGAGAGACCAGGGCGGCGGCTAGGGCGAGGGAGAGGAGGTGTCACGTCAGGTGCGGGCTCTGGCGTGCGGCCGTGCGGGTGGGAAATCCGGGTGAGAGGGCTGTCCAATTACCATATTGCCCTTGGACGAATAAAATCAACTAAAATGGTTATTTTGCTGAAGCATCAGAAAGTGTTGGTAAGCATTTCCAACCATTGTAAAGGGCTCACTTCTCACCAAAAGATAATGTCTACCTTGGCATGTAAACTTGTGGAGGTTTATAGTGCTTACACCTTCCTGTTACTCTTTTGTATTCAGTCAGTACCAGTACCAGTATCTTTTTCTGGTACCTAATCGGTTTGTTGATCTAATGCTGATGTCAATTTTCAAACATGAGGTTTCATAATTTTTCTGTTTACCCAAAGTGACCCACGTCTCTTTTCTGATTCATTGAGTACTGATACGGCAACACCTATTGATTTTGTTGTGCTAATGATTATGTCAAATTTCAAAACGTAAGATTCAATCCTGTTTTGCCCAAAGCGGCCTAATTCGGTCGTCACATGCTAATTTATTCATCCTTTTGCTATTGAGTGGAGGCATGTCCATGGATTTTGATTTAGCACACACTAGAACAGCAGTGAACTGATTATTTTTTTTCTTTTCTAAACTTGGTGTTGCAGTGCACTATAGAGCATGGGTCCAAGGATGATCGCTTAAATTTGAGGATACCTGGCAAGAACAACATCCAATTGAACTAGTAATTGGAAAAGGTGCCACAACAATCCCTTCACTTATTTTATACTCAATTTTGCTCTGCTTCATGCATTTCATCCATCAATTCCGTAAATTCAAACAGCTTACTTTGCATGTTATTATAGTTTTCTTTTTTGATTTTGTTATTATGGTTTTTGTAACAACCCGGGTTTTTCTAACAACCAAAAATCCGAACTTTCAAAAACTTTTCATGCAATATGTGAATCATGTAGTTGCTAGGTGAAATCGAGCTAACCCTAGTAGAGTTTACCAATAAATCGTTGCATGCATATATATTGGTTGTAATTGTGTGCCTCAGTTCTTGTGTTGGTTTAGAGTTTCGAGTTCTATTTTGTGTTGGAGTGCACAAATCCATGACTATTTCCTTTTCGGGAATTTCCTAGCAAATTCTTTCGTCGAGCTCCTTTTGAATCTCTCTGAATTCCCTGGATCGAATCCCACCTTGAGTCCAATTCGATCCATAGTTACTTCCTTCCAAATCCATAGCAATTCCCACCTTCCTAAATTCCATCGACGTTGCCCTCCCCTTTCTTCCGAATCACACTTGGATCTCCTCTCAAATTCCTAGAAGTCACATGAGGAGAATTCTATTTTCCATTTCTCATCCTGTTGATCAACCAGACATCAGGCCCATCCTTTCTTCTGGCCCGCTCCCTCTCCCTTCCAGCAGGCCCGCGCAATGGCGTTGAGGCCCAGCGCCTCCCTTCGGCTCCCGTAGGCCCGACCAGCCCCCGCCGCACAGCGCGTGCGAGGCCCAGCCCAGGAGGCCGCAAGGGCACACCCTGCCCCAAACCCTAGGGAGCACCCGCTCCCCAGGCGCCGCCGCCACCACGGAATGCGCACCGCGCCCCTCTGCAGCCGCCGCCACCGTCTGATGGGGAAGCCGCGCGCGTCTGCGCCCCCTCCCCCGCCTCGACGTACATACCCTACCACCGATATACGCCGCGTGTCCCCGCTCCCGCACGGACGACAAGGATGGTCGGCGCCCCTCGAAACCCTAGGTGTCGCACCTATAAGAGGTGGAGCCGCCGCTGCTCCGCTCCCCTTGTTCCTCCCTCGCGCCGCCACCTTTGCTCCGCCCTGCCCATGCTGCCCGCGACCGACGCCCCGCCACGTCCGGCCATCGTGGGCGCGCTCGCCACCGAGCGGTCCTGCCGGCGCGCCCCCGCCAAACACCGTCGTCCTCGACGCCTAGCCGATGACCCGGCGTGCTCCGGTCACCTGACCTCGACGCCTCCACCCCGACAACAGCGCCTCCACGGCGTCCCCGGCCCGCTCTGCCAAGTTCGACCACGACGCAGCCGGCCACGCCGACGACCTGAACGCGACGTCGTCCACGCCCTGCTCCGCCTCGCTCCGCCGTCCGAGAACCAAGCTGCCTCGACGTCGCGTTGCTGCAGCTGTGTCGTCGCCTCGCCGCAGCACCGCTTCGTCTGCAACAGCACCCCGACGCCCCTGCCTCGCCGTCCCGACGTCGTGTCGTGACGCTGCTTCACGAACCGCCGCGCCGAGCCGTCGTCGACCACGACGTGCGCAGCCAAACCATGACCGAACACCGGCACGACCACACCGTTCGCGTCGAGCCGCGGCAACCCCTACAACCCTCGTCCGCCTCGGCCGTTCTCCCCACGACGTCGCCCCGCGGTGAGGTCTCCACTGCCCAGTGCGGCTATGCCTCCGGGGTGCCTTGCACCCTGACGACGTCGCCGGGTAGCGAGCCTGCCCTCCACCACAACCAACACCACCTTGCCGGAGGACAACAACCATCGCCGGTGAGTCACAGTGCCCAAGCTCCCGCTTTTCCCCTCCTTTTTGTCGCTGTTCATGACTGAGTCCGGCCTTCGTGCCGCTGTCTTTCACCACGCAGCGGAGTCGCGGCTTTGCCAAGCCATCTGCCGAAGCTCCGCCACCTGCCGGCCTGCTGCAACCCGGCTGAACCACCCTGCTGCCCGCCTGACCTGCAGCGATAAGCCAACAGCCGGCTGCAGCACACCCACGCCACCCGACGAGCTCCTCCTGTGCCGATGGAAAGTCGTGTGTGTGCTGCTGCGTCAATTGGTGAAGCCTCGATATCCCTGCCCACCTGCTGTTCTGTCCGGCCTTCGTGCCGCTGTTTTCCACCATGCAGGGGAGATGCTGTCATGCCGCGCGCTCCGCAGCAGCTCAGCCACCTCCCAGCCAGCCGCTGCCCGTTTGGCGTGGTGCAACACCGGTTTGGCCAGCCACAGCTAGTTGTTGCCACCTGCGGCGAGCTGCGGCCAGCTGCGGTCGGCCTGCAGCTGGCCATGCTTGTCCCGTACATGTCGTAGATCGACCACAGCAAGCTTCGCCTTCCTCGTCAACGCTGCAAGGTCGAACCCCTTCCAACCTTAGTTGATGTCGTTCTCGACACCGACAAAACATTTCTTGATCATACAGTGCCGTACATGTCATCTACACTTGTCATCTATATATACACACATGTGTCGTGCCTTCGTGTCGGTCTTTATCTATCTATCTATCTCTATTGCTATGGGTTTGTGCTGCTCCTCTGTCGATTATGCATTGTGTTATGTTTGTTTCTATGGACCGAGCCGACCGAGGGCGCTTCTTGTTCGAACGTACGATCGCGCCATGATCATAACGCCGAGCATGATCCCGTCCCTCGTGTTTTGGTTGGCTTCATAGTTCTACAATAATTAACGACCCTAGTCGTCCCCTAGGACGTGGCCACTATGGACTCAATACGGTGCGGATATCACCCGCGCACGGTGAGTCTTTTGGGACCTAGTCTAGTGGGAGACGATCTAGGGGAATACAATTGTGGAGCGATGGACGCCAACTCCTGTAGGTGAAGTTCATGGTCGCGAGTGCCTCGCCATGGCCATCGGGCTCTACCTCTTTTGCTTCTCTTCTTCTTACCCACCTCGTATGCTTGTGCCACCTAAACCATAGCGTTTCCTTGGTTTTTGCGGTGACAACCGCACTGCTAGAGCTCGAGGGATTGTCTTGTGCCGTTTTAGTTGCACGTAGGTCGTGGTGCCCTACGAGTTGGTGTAGTTCGAGGAACTGCAAGCTTGTGTCTCTATTCCTTCAACCTTCGTCTGTTACCATGGCGTGTTGGCTGAAAGGATGCGAGGACCGTTCCTTTGTCTTCTCTTGTCATCTCTATTGATCCCCGTCGATCCAGTAAGACGTGGATTGCGCCCTTTTGTTCGAACTTCTTCGGTCCATGTCCATGACATGAGGATCGAAGTGTCGAGGAACCAATCCCTTTCGCTTGCTTGTTTCCTTTTGGTGTTTATTTATCGATCTCTTTGTTCCTTCCTTCGATTGCCGTCAAATACAATGGCGAGTCGATCAAAGGAAGGTGGATCCTTTTCTCTCCCCTTCTCTCTTTTGGCTCTTTCGTGCTCAAGCCCCTTGTATGCTTGTACCTATTGTAGACCGTGGCGCTTCTTAGGTCCTTGCGGTGACAACCGCACTGCTAAAGCCCTAGGGGTGACTAGGTGCATTTAGTGCACGTAGGTCGTGGTACCCTACAAGTGGATTGGGCGTTGTGCGTTCTCTCGTGTGTCGCTTCTTCCCAATGCCTCGCCTTTTTCTGTGGCATGTGGGTTGGGAGAAGTAGACCGGTGTTGTCCCTTTTTCTTCTCTTGTATCGCTCTTTCTTTGGTTCGCGACGAGTACTATGGCGTATGGACCGAGAGAGTGATCGGATTGTACTCTTTCTCTTGTCCCATTCTCTTTGGCTTGTGCCAATTTTCATGGCATGCAAGTCGAAGCCTGTGAGACCAAGTCACAACTCTTGCATCTTGCATTGTTATTCGTTCTTCTTTAGTCGTGACTTGTGGGGTTTAAGGCTACAAAGGCTGAACCCTGTTGCGTTGTCTTCCTCCCTCGCTTGCGATCTTTCGGCTCCTGTCAATTTCCATGACAGTCGGGTCGAAAGACTACAAGCCGTGGTGTATGTTTGAGTTAAGTTAGAGTCTAGGCCCTTTTCTCTTGAAGTCGTACAGGTTGACACCATCAACCCGGGGAGTGTGGCTATTTCGGGGTCGTGACTCGAGCTTATGTTAAACAGATAACCACTCGTGTTTTATTTTGAGCCCGAGGAAAGCGGACAACCCCGTGAGGGCTAAGTCTTCTGGTGATCTTTTGTCGTTAGCCGCTCTTCTGTGTCTCGCTGTCTTTTAGTTTGGATCTTGGTCAGGAATTGATTGTTTCCGCCTTGTTTGTCACTTTGTCGAGGTAGTTGCATCGAGGGAGACGTTGATCGGACCGGTGATCCGTTGGAGGCAGGAGACATGGGCAACAACAAGATGAGGATGAATATATGGATCTATAACAAACAGGTGCCACGTCCCACCCAACCTCGTAGAATCCTATTAGACATGCATATACATAGATGCTAGTGCTTTACTTTCTGCAATTAAACTGATAGGTTGCATGGTAGATTGCTTGGAAAGCCTTTACCTTGTCGCAACCTTACCCCCTGCACACCCGCTGCTAGGCTAGACACTCGCTTTACTTACTTGCTCGCTGCTTACTTCTACTTCGCATTATGTCTATGATGTGATGCTGAGTGGATGATTTGTTTGTGAGTGGCTAGGCACTGTGTGCCGTTATAATGCTAACAACTTGGGGAGATCTTGGCGTGTGTCTTGGGTGTGTGGTGAGGGTTGAGTCGATCAGACAGGCCCTACGACGAGTCCGTGGGACGAGTCTTGCCGGGGGTGCGACCTGGGCATCCCCACGTGAGGTACCTGTGGCGGGTATTTGTGTTCTGAGGAGATCCCGGGGCGAGCCCCGAGATAGAGGTGCTGTGATGGCACGGGGGAGTACCCCGATTGTGGAGATGACCTGTCTGATCCTACCTAGGAGCTGATTATCGAGTGGACCGGAGCCTTGGGAACTTTCGTGCACACCACTCGTCCCTGAATGGGCGGGGTGCGGATGTCTACCGGTTTTGGCGATGCCATTACTGCCAGGTTGATAGGTGATATAGGGTGGGAGGTACCGGTGTTGAGGCCCGTACCATCCTAGATGCGCAGTACCATGGTGGCCAGGTGCTGCGTCTCTCAGTCTCAGTTTGCAGGTGCGCCGGGGAGCCCCAGGGCTGAGTGGCAGGATGGTATCGTTCCGGATCGAGAGATAACCTGTTATCGGCCTAGGCGTTGCGCAACGTCGATGATGGCGATCTTGTGGGTACAGGTGTACACACTCTGCAGAGTTGATCGATCTATACGTATAGCCGTGTCCCCGGATATGGACATTCCCTTGACCTACGCTTCTCTTGAGTAGTGAGATGAGTCCTTTCTTCTCTCCCCCTGGGTTTTGCAGGATCCGGCTGTGAGCCGCTGAGACAAGGACGAGAAGGAGTTGTCCTTGTCGCCTAGAGAGTGAGAGTGTGTGGTGAGATGTGTGTGGATGGGATGGATGAATGGAAATGGGTTAAAACTTGATGAACTATTACTACAATTATATACATTAAATATTGATTATATGCATAGGCAAACTACAACCATAAATAGGTCTTTTGCTATATCCTTGCATTCCACTTACCACAAAGAAAAACGCAAAGCATAGGGTGGGAAACAGTGGCCAGTACAAATCGTACTGAAAGTTATTTATCAGGTTTCGATGCCATCTTCGACGACAACAACAAGGATCCGGAGGAGGTTTAGGTGTTCTTGTCCTATGCTCAAGGTTGCCTGTGAAGGAGGAGCCTTCACCCGCTGGCGCTGGCGCGCTGTGTCTGCTTTGATATCGTTTCGCGTGTGTCTTCCGCTAGTATCATGTTGTAGTAAGGTGTGAATCTCTAAGTTGCTATACTTGTAAACTTATAATCAACGATGTATGACTGTTGTATCAGCTGTATAACAATAATGTGATAGCTTGGTATTCCTGAGACTATCACATTATGTGGATTTCCCTTCGAGGAAATTGTGGATCGTCACAGTTTTCTAGTACAATGATGATGGTCTTACTGAGGATTTTGTATAACCAGTTCTTCTACCAGTAACTTGTTACGCCTGCTACTAATGGTTTAATATAATATGTTCTAAGATGAAAGAGTGAAACATGCATAGTTAGTTCTGATTTGCACCTTTTTATGTTGCATTGCCAGTAAACCTACAAGTACTGGGTAACTAACCTGAGAATTATATTGGCAACCTCAATAGTACAGCAATGTTTATCAGTGATAATTGCCTACTGGGTAACTTTCTAAAGCTTTTCCTCCGTCAACAGAGAAACAACAAATGTCTGGTTTAGGCATTGGTGTTGGCAGCATGAAAAGTGGGGAGCATGTTGGTTGGGAGCTAGGCTATGGCAAAGAAGGAAGCTTTTCATTCCCAAATGTCCCTTCAATGGCAGACCTTATTTATGAAGTTGAACTTATTGGATTCGATGATGTTAAAGAGGTAGTCAAACAAAGTTCTATTGCCTCTATCCCACATAACGCTTCAATCGTTATTATTTTGAAGTGTAGGCTGAGATTATTCATATTGGTTAGCATTACTTTTTCAAGTTGGGAACTTCCAAATCATGATAAACCGTGAATCAGGGTAAAGCCCGAAGTGACATGATAGTTGAAGAGAGGATTGCAGCTGCAGACAGGAGAAAGATTGACGGCAATGGATATTTCAAAGAACAGAAGCTTGAAGAGGCCATGCAACAATATGAAATGGTTAGTGGCATTTACTATACTTTGGAACTAGTAGTTATCAGCATATTCTGATTTCAATTGAACTGTTTTGTTTTACAGGCGATTGCATACATGGGAGATGATTTCATGTTTCAATTATTTGGAAAGTACAGAGATATGGCCTTGGCTGTGAAAAATCCATGCCATCTGAATATGGCTGCATGCCTGATCAAACTGAAGAGATTCGATGAAGCTATTGGCCAGTGCAGCATTGTATGTTACTTTACCATCGCTATGAATACATTCAGTCCCATTTACATTCATGAGTACATTTTTGCAGTTTGCATAGACCTTCGGAAAAACTATACATGATTGTATGTTCAGACAGTAAAAGCGTGTCTTTTTCTAATGATGTTAAACTACCTGTAGCAACTAAGCTTATATGGCCAAAATGAATTCAGATATCAACATGCAAGTTTCTGCATTACAGTTTCAAACAGCTGATTTGCACCCTTTTCAGCCCATCTTTTTCAAAAAGCTGTTTGTTTCATGATGATTGATCAATTGAATATCCCATGGTCCTAATACAAAATTACCCTGCTTTGTCTGAAAAAAGGAAAAAAACTATTTGATGGATGATCCTTGATGTAACCATATTCTTCAGGTTTTGTCAGAAGATGAAAGTAATGTCAAAGCACTGTTCAGGCGAGGAAAAGCTAAATCTGAACTTGGCCAGACAGAATCAGCGAGGGAAGATTTCCTGAAAGCGAAGAAGTACAGCCCAGAAGACAAGGAGATCCTTCGGGCGCTTCGTGTGCTCACAGAACAAGACAAGGAGATCCATTTTTTAGTTGCAGAGAAGAGAAGAGACAGAGATCAGCATATACTGTATAGCTAAGAAACAAACTAACAGTTAACCCACAAAAGTAACCTTTTCAGTCAAAACCAACAGAATGTATGAGTTACATGCATTTCTAAAGTAGAAAAGCAAGAAAAATGGAGCAATCCAGCTTTTGCTCCTCAGTCACCATCATCTGAGCATTCTTTTTAATCTTCATTATTGTCTAATCCAGATCATTCCTTCGTCCTGCAACAAAGCCCAAAAGTAAGGCCAATGCACACACTATCTGTAAGACATCTTATTATAATAATTCAACTTTTTATAGAATCAGGAAAGACTTTGGTTTTAACAGGGCAAACAATCACCTCTACAAAGTCACATCAGGGTGGCAAAAGTGCATATGCAACTGCATGTCTCTATCCGTGCTAACAATGACCTTGCAATCAGGAACTTCGCACGCTGTACTTTTTCCGGGGTGCTTTTCATGGCAGTGCAGAATCATCTGCAAAAGTAATTCCAAATTAGACATAAAAAATATTAGTAATTACGACTAGATTTAACGGTTACGGCTATTACCTCGCTGTTAAGAAGTGTCATATGCTCATGACGTTGCATATCGAAGAAGCACAAATGGCAGACAGATTGGTGAGGGGGAAGAGATGCTCCGAGTCTACAGAATTCCTGGTACTGCAGTTCTAGTTGCTTGGACACACTCACTCCATTAACCATCTAAGAACAAAACACAATAGAAGTGGCGAAACAATTCGTGATCTGAACACAAGACAAGTGAAAAGAAACAAAACACAATAGAAGTGGTGAACCAATTTGTGATCTGAACGCAAGACAAGTGAAAGAGTCATACCAGCAAGGGGCTGGGAGGAGGTGGGGGTGGGTGTCGCGCTTCTGGCTTGTCGCCGTACAGAATAGCGAGACCGCCTTGGCGCTGACGAGCCTGGCGGCGCGGAGGCTCCTCCTCCGGGGCCGGCGACTCGGCCTCGACGAGCGCCCTCCCGAGCCCCTCCGCAGCCGGCGACTCGACCTGTCGCCGTGCGAAGAAAATGCGGAGCAGTTTACCGAGCCCCCGCAGCCCCGCCAGGAGGGTCTCGATCACGGCGGCCAGGCGATGCTTCCGTGCGTCCTCATCGCCATGGTGCGGCGCTCCCTCGCTGACGAGCTCAGGCAGCCGAGGGGCCCGTCCCCTGCTGCGATTCCTCCGGTGACGCTTCGCCATCGGCGGTCAGGCGGGCGGCGGCGTTTCTTGGAGCTGCTTGGTCGGCCGGCGCGGCGAGGCCGACGGCGGAGAAGGGAGAGGCGCGAGGGCGGCGTTTCTTGGAGCTGCTTGGTCGGCCGGCGCGGCGAGGTGGACGGCGGAGGAGGCCGAGGCGCGAGGGCGCGTTTCTTGGAGCTGCGTGGTCGGCCTGCGCGGCGAGGTGGACGGCGGAGGAGCGCCGGGCGCGCGGGTTTCTTGGAGCTGCGGTGGTCGGCCGGCGCGGCGAGGTGGACGGCGGAGGAGGCCGAGGCGCGACGGCTGTCTTTCTTGGAAGTGTGCGGTTGGCGGCGCGGCGAGGTCCTCGACGGCGGGTGGCGAGATTCTTGAACGGGCGTGGTCGGGGGTGGAGTCCAGGCCTCGACGGAGGAGGAGGCCGGCGGGCAGGGAAAGAACAGGAGTTTTGAAGCGGGGGAAGAAAGGGAGGGGGTGGCCGTTGCCTTTATTATGCGGGAAATGCAGGCATGCAGCCACCGACTTGGATCTTCTCTGCCACTGACAGGTAGGGCCGCGGCCTGCTTTGCCACTGCCAGGTGGGGCTGCAGCCGGCTCTGTAAGCCTTCTTCGGTAATTTTTTTTTTGCTTGAAAGAGCAGACGCTATTTTTTTTTCTTTTCCAAGATTTGTGGGAATTAATGGTATTTGTGTGCATGCAGCAGGTTTCGCTGTAATTTCCGAAGTGTTTTGTGCAGGTATAATACTATAATTATTTCTGGTAACAAAATACAATAAATCAATTGATTGTTGTGGTACAAAATCCACAAGATCATTAAAATATCTGTTCGGCAGCACAATAATCTCTTTGCAGACAAGCAATTGTTGCCTATGCACTAATAAACCTTTTTTGCTCACATGCATCTCGAAACACAACCAATGCTGTTGTAATCATAGAAAATACTATTGTCCAGGCACCAAGACAGCTCTGAGTTCTCCAATATAGCGAACTAGTACATTGGGCGCGCCCGGGCGCGCAAGTGCAACTGATACATGTACATATCTATATATATTTTGCGTGCAGGGGTGCATAGGAAATTGTGTATATTACATACGGTTTTGCGGTTGATATAGGGATGCATAAATAATTACAGGATGTTTATACTACATATGATCACGCATATCAGGCTTGGGATGATTACACAAAATGCTCATAGCCATAGTTTGAGTACTATTGGAGGGGTTTCGCAGGACGAGCTGATTGGTGTTGGCATCAACCTGGATGCTGATTCGTGCAGTCGATGCCGGGTTGGCTGTACGTCGGAGCAGGCAATCAGGGAGCCCATGGTTCCCAGTCAGACGAATCTGTTTGCCTAGAGAGTGCAATCCGCGCGCCATCGCGCGCAAAGCCAAGCGCTCATGTCCAGGAATATACAGGTAGGATGCATATGTTACATACACTGGAGTTGCACAAAAGTAGGGCCGTCCTTCATTTACTATGTCATGATCATGGTGAGCCTATTCCTCTCGACCTTCACTGTAGTCATCTCCTGAATAATTTTGTTCATGGGAAAGGAAATGGAATATTTGGTTTCATCGGTGGAAATACAAAGACTGTACTGTTCGTTGAAGAGAACCATCATACCTGCTGCTCTGGGTACAGAAGACTTCTTCATTTTTTGCCCTGAAAGAAAATAATATTCTTATTAACTGTCAATGTAAATTAAATCTAAAACAAAGTATGGACTTGCCTGACACTATATCTAGGAACCCAACATAGAGATTTGCAACTGTGCTAGTTCATGATAGCACCAAAGCTTGGCTAGCTGAAGCAGTGAAAACTGAGAATGGAAAATCGAAAACTGGTATGTATGTATGTATAGTAGGGCTTCAAAAACTTGGCAAGCGCACCCATAGTTACTGTGTTTGATATAAAGTAGGTGCTGATGATATAAACTGCATCACCATAGTTCATTATCAATGCCCAGACAATAAGGGGCTGTTTGCATTGAACCCTCCCAGGCAGATTCTCACCCAGGCAGCAATCTGCACCCCAGGCGTTCAAAATCGGACGCCTGGGAGTGCACCACAGCACTAGGCAAGTTTCCCAGTACTAAACCAAACAAGCCCTAAGAATGTGCGCATCATTTTGGAAAAGGAGCAGAAAAGGTACAACATTGTGGAATCAGAAAGCTACTACAAAATCAACCAAGGAAAGGTAGTATGTTGGTGGTTTGAAATGTGGTACCCTTTGAAACTCAACACCGGTATAGTGAGCACGTGAGCATGCTAATCTGCATTATGATTTGTCAGAATCTGTTAAGGAACTCTTTTCATTTTCCATGTACAAAACTACAAAAGTACTACAACTAAAAATGTCAACAATTCAACTGAAATCCCATTGGTTATTAAAAGATTTCTATGGGCTACTAATGTGTTACAAATTGTAATCAATCATAGAACAGATCTGGAACACATTTCACCTGGCCTAACCTCATATAAGCTGCACCCATGCGCTCCAAAAGCCTTCTAAGGTTAAGTGGAGAAAACAAACCAAGCTGCATGTGAAGATAGAGGATAACAAGCACTGGAATATCCAGTTCTGTACGATCACCTGTAAACGCAATAAAATAAAATATTCAGACACTAAGTAACTATCTATAAATATATGGTAGGCACAAAAAGACAAAACTTACCATAAAGAAGTTCCTGAATTACATAAGCTACTGAATTTGTCATTTGTCAATAATATCCTCTATACCTCTAGCCTCAATTAGGTGACCAATGAATAAGATCTACAGTGAATGAACATAACCTTAGTGCAAACTTTTAAGGCAATCGAGGATATTAATATTTGGCTGAATCCAAGAAAAATCACATTTTCAGCTCATTGGGGACATATAAAACTGATGGCACAATTCATTACGAGTTCTCTATCCATTCTCTATAAAATTGTGCAAGCACATAGTTCGTAACTTCATAAGAACTTTACCTTACAATGGTTCAAAGTAAGAGCAACCAAATTACAAATTATAGCGAAGGAAATAAGTAAACAGACTAGAGAAGTAATTGACCCCCAACAATTCTCAAACATATAGGCTCTTCAAATCAATGTTTTCAAGTTGTCTGACAAATCGTGATTAATCATCCTAGTTGGTCCCTGGTGACTAATTAGGGGTAGAGTTGACTTGTACAAGTCGCCCTATTAATCGCGATTAATCATCCTAGTCGGTCCCATGGCGACTAGGTTTGACTGGACGAGTTGAAAACATTGCTTCAGATTGCAGAACCCTAGACCTTAACAAGCTGAATTTGTATCATATCCTTTACATTTCAACAAGCAATATAAAGTTAGCTATTGATTAAGTTGCAGTTTATCGCTCATGTGAAGAGAAGACATATTTTACCTCAATAAACATATTAAAACTAAAAAACTCATGATCCTAATCATTACAACATGCTATAATGAGATGGTATGCACCCTGAAGGTGTTAACTTCTATCATCGTAAAGATACATTCATGCAATCAACAGTAATGGCTGCCCTAAAGCTAAAACTTCCTTGAAATAGTCAGCCACGAGGGGGAACCAAGATTAGGAGCTAATTATTTTATTACATAATAATTGTTGGTAATTAACTTAAGGATAGAAACTATTAGTCTATTACATAGTCTTCCATGTGATTTTCCAGGAAGAAACAATGTTATGTATTAGTTCATTGGTTGGGAACAAAAAGGAAAAAATAGGGTGTCAGATGTGTCTCCCCCGTCACACTGACTCACAGACACTATCTCTTAATCAATCTATCTAATTAATTTGATTCTTCCCTTGCATAATCAAAACCAGAATAGTACATTCAGAACAGAAAAACAATCAAAGCCTGCTGCAGCACAGAGGAAGGCAGAGTCAATCGAGGGCAACATAGCAGGAAAACAAAATTACCGGGAGCACCGGAGCACACAGACATGGACAAGTGATGTCTCAACTGGCCACCCCTTCTCATTCAGCACCTGAATGATCATAGCGATCAGCTCCATGACTACAAAAAAAAAAAAAAAAAAACATCACAAGAGTCAATTTGATTGACAGATTAAAAACACATAAGCTGAATAAATGAAGTTTCTGACACATTGGATGATTGGAGAGCTGGATCTTCAATCATTTGACTTAACTCTAGATGCAGTGATGATAAAGTTCAGGTCTTAATTTGCGATGCTTATGCATCGAGCAAAAGAAGAGCCATTCCCAGCAAATAGTAACTAGTTATAGTCTTTACAGTAGTTTGTGATCCTGATTTCTCTTTTCTTTCTTTTTTTCTTGTAAATAACATTAGCCTATTTTTAAAAATGTGTCAATAGTCATGCTAAAATGCTTGATAATTCGTCAAAAGATTGGTAATGAATAATACTACAGTGACAAAACTATTGCAACAGAATATGTTAATTGCACATCGCAAAAAAAAAAAGAGTATGTTAATTGCACAGCAGAGGCATCCAGGAGTCCAGGACCTTCTAGTTGAGGAGTCACATGCAGCCTGCTTATTGAAGAGCCTAAGACAAAGGGTTTCCTTATCAGCACACATAAATTAGTCGTGGAAATAAACAAATCAAAGGAGAAGAATTAGGATAGGAAAATAAGAAATCAAAGCCGAAGAAATTGTATACTGCAAGAATCAATGAATGCTTGTGTACTAATACCACAGGTGCAAACTGAAGCCTGCACAAGTGATCATTACCAGTCAAATTAGATTGACGGCGACGGCACCACATGGACCCGACGACGAGGACGGGGAAAGGAGTAGCGGAGGAGGTAGGCTGAACCGCCGCTGGCCTGGCGGTGCCCGGCGGAATGGGGAGCAACACAAGTGTGGTGCGTCGCAGGCGAGGTGTAGGAGGAGGTGGATGGCGAAGGGGAGTCGCGGAGACAGATAGGCGCTGGGCGGATAGGCCGCCGCCGACGAGGAGCTTAGGGGAGAGGTGCGGACCTGCGCCGGCGAAGCTTAGCAGAGAGGTAGCGGCTGGCCGCTCCGGAGGAGCGGGTACGGTTGCAGTCGCATCCACGATCTCGGTCACGTCGGGGGACTAGGCAGCGGTGGTAGGGCGAGGGAGCGGACGGGCGGCGCCGGCGGTGGGGTGAGGGAAGGAGCGGAGCGGTTCTTCATTCTTGGTGGGGGAGCTCGAGCTGAGATGCCGCCGGCCGAACAAAGTGGGCTAGGCCTGTGAGCGTCAAGACCGTGGGCCTGTTTGCCTGTCTAACACGACGCATGGTAACGAATGTCTAGTTCTAATTGATTCTAATTGATGTGTGTTAGGTTCACAGTTTTTTCTATTCGGCTTGTTATACATGTTGTTATGGCGTTCAGAGTCTATTGTCGTTCACTTGGGAAGTTCTTAAGCGTCAATATAATTTTTGAAATTTAGAGATATGTTATTACAATTCATCTATTTGAGAACTGCTACTATAGTTCCATCTTTCTTCCATCCATGCCATTTTCTACTCATCTCGCGTGTACATGGTCACATTGCCAGATGACTACACGAATACGCGTACAGGCTCTCCCGGTGTGCCGTGCGAGGAGTGGAGGTGCTCGCCCTCGACGGCTAATGAAGCCGAACGCCGCCTTCGACGGTCTTCCAGTTCCAGGCCACGGAGCTGATGATGAAGCTAATTAAACGCCGCCTCGTGCACGTCGACGATCTTCCATCGCTTTCAATAGTGTTTCTTCGAGCTCGATGGCCCTGCTAAACTGCACACAGAGGCAGGGTTCTGCTATTGTGGGCGATGTTGGTGGTGTCGCCATCGCTAGCCACATCCAGGAGCACCATGAGCTCGGCGGTCGCGTGCAGATGGCGCGGGCGCGCTCGGACAGCTGCCGACCCCCCTCCTCCACTCTTATTTCGGCCCATCAGCGAGCGAGGCCCGTCCGTAGCAACGATTTCGGCCTGGCAGAGCGCCACACACAGCCGTACTCCAATCGTCGCGTTCCTTTTTTTTTTTTGGAGTGACTACACATCATCTTTCGGTTGATCTTGTTTGTTTCCATCAATCAGTTTTTTTTTCAATCATTACATGACACGTAGGCTCCTGACAGTGAATCGACATCTTCTGGTAGATAAAGGGAAAAAATATCACCCAAATTTTATAGACACGAAACAACAAAAACTGATTGAAATTGCAACAATCAAACACCCAGATCTTATCGAATGTGCCACCTACTCACCTGCATCAACAAACCTAACGTGAAAAAAATAACACCCATATAATACAGGACCACAACAGAAATGGATGTGTCCATTGACTCATTGATCGTAAACTGAACATGCAAAATAGGAAAGCACATCCATGATAGACTTTTATGATGGAATGGAAATTTTTAATAAATCATGGCTATCGGGCACTCCTACAGGATCACAATAATTATCTCAGATTAGCCTACTTTGCAAAAAAAAAAATGCAATAGGGAATGATGAACTCAATCTAATCATCAAACAATGTTAATAGTTCCCAAGCACCAATTAAAATGATGACATCAATATATGAAATAAATTGAACATTTAGTGTGATAATACATATACATAAACTAACATCCAAATTACAGAGAAGCCAACAAACAATTAACGGGAATCAATAGAATAACATACTGAAATACTGAAATAACAGGATATTACTGAAAACATAAAAATATAAAAACAGAACTACACTAAAATTAAAAAAACAAACTAAAAATTACAGCATAATATAATACAACAACGAATCCAAAAAACTAAAAACAATTACTAATGAAGAACAACTAATATCTATGACTCTCTAGAATTGCATTGGACTCTAGAATCCGAGGGTCCTATTCTAAGGACTGCTAGCATCATACTCGATGCATTGGAGCGTCCTATGCTCAGTGAGTCAGCGTCCGGTGCTGACAATCTTAAACTCTAAACTCACAAAGCTAAAAGCAGTAAGTACTCTATCTTGGATTTAGGAAGCCATTTGAACCTGAAAGGAAAACTGAAACATACAATCTTTTAACTGAAATTTATGAAAACATTCAAGCTGAAACAAAGTTTCTTAAAATCAGCAAATGAAAATTTAGTATTGACAATAGATAATACTCAATATAAAAAAACAATTAATGTGTACTTATTGCTGATAAAAAAAGGACATTCTAAAACCAATAATGTAAGGCAGATGCTGCTTCTCAACACCAAAAATTCAGAACCAACACACCACATAAGCCACTGACAAAAAATTGTTGAACTGTGCACACATGTAACCTGAATTCAGGTAGTCTGCAACTCACCTTAGACCACTTAGCAGTATTGCAATCACTACTTAGTAATACTATATGAGAAAAACATGTTTTGTAGCACGTCAATTTAATATTTTTGAGTTTGTCTAATTCATGAATGTGTGGGACTAAAATATATCAATATTCGCAACCCCATGCCTTCCAATCTCAAGCTACAAGTCACAAGAGTCAGAGTATTGCTTCTGAACTTCTCCAATAGCATGCGCTCCAACTATACATTCAGGTAGCGTCCACCAGTGATGGTGCAGACACACTCCTCCACTCCTTATGCCCAACACTTGCTGGCCACAAAATTCAACTCATCCACCTTCCATTGGTACGCCCTTTTGACCTCTGTATCCGTGCACACACAAAATGAAAATGAATGAAACCCGAAATCACTTGGGAGATGCAGATGATAACACGCACCTTCAACTTCAGTAAGCGACAGAGACGACAAGAGAAGCAGTCCTTTGTTGATGGTTATGCCGAAGTCAGAGCTACTGTCAGCACCTCCGCCTCTGCCGCCGCAGCCTACGGTGACGCCAAAGCCGGCGCTAGTGTCGGCACCTGCACCTCTATCTCTAGCGTGCAACAAGATGACTCTCCTTCGCCGGTCTCACAGATCCTAACTGAGCAAAGAAGCAAGCCGGCGCCAGCGCCGAGGGTGATCGATGATGGTGGGCACCAATGAAAATCATGGTGCCAATATATGAAATTAAGTGACAATCCAAATTGAAGAGAAGACAACAAACAATTAACTATGTGCACTCCTAATCATGAAAAACGCCTTGATGCATTGCTGCTGAAACAGTATCTTTGAAACACCCAAAAATTTAGGAGCCCAAAATAAAAATAAATGACAACTAAAATATGGAGTTAGAACACACATAGTTTGATGATGCAGTACACAACCACACTAAAGCATACACTATACGGTACTAGTAAGTAGTTTGCAAAAAATAAAAAAGGGTCATGCTCGAACTAAAGAGCAAAGCACAAATGAGAAACCCAAGTAATGCACAAATCAACAATATCAGACATCTTCATCAAGTATTTCAGACAATTATACTATGGTATATGCATCCTGATTGCCAAAAATCACAAAGAAAGAAAAATAAGATAATAAGGCAGTATCATAGCAGCCGTGGTTGTACATGGTGTTAGCTAAAATTGGGTCACTGATATTCGTAAATTAGTAAAACTCATGTACAGATTGTTCACCACATATGCTTACTGATCAGGCAAATAATGGTCCCTGTTTTTTTTATTACAAAGATACCAATAAGTTGGTCTAAAACAAGTGAAGTACTCAAGCACATGTCCACCTGTGATGTATATATGTATCAACTCGATTTTGAGTCACCCTCTGACAGAAGCACACATGAGTTAACCAATAGTAGCATTGACTAACACATAACTAATTAGTTTCACTCAACAGACGGAAGAACATGGCAAAACTGTAGCAGAGCTTTGCAGCGTCAATGAATAAAACAAATTAGCAATGAAAAATCCATAATACATCACACCTACAAGCTCAACTGCCAAACAAAAACAAATTCTAGAAGATCCTACACCAGCAATGCTCCTAGTGACCTTATACCTAAAAATTAGTGGCCAGCAGATCCAACACTCTTTGACCTCCCCATGCGTTAGTGCACAAACAAAGTGTTAAACCAAAATGGATTAAATCAAAATCAAACAGGAAGACACAAATTACAGCATGCACCTTCGGACTCCGCCTCCAACGAGATGACCAGAGAACTACAATCCTTCGCACGACGGTGACACAAGAGTCAGAGCTAGTGTCAGCACCTCCGCCTCTGTAGCATCAGCTGCCTCTGCCTCCGCGTCCGCCTGAGTCGCTGCCGCCTTTGCCCCCGACCCTGCCTCTACCTCCGGCGATGCCTGAGCCGGTGCTGGCGTCGGCACCTGTGCCTCCGCCTCCGCTTCCAGCAAGCAACAAGCCCAATCTCTCTTTTTTTTAAAGGACAAACACAACCTCTCCCGTCATGACTGTTTGTGTGACCGAAACGGGCCTAAAACAAAAAAAACGGGCCCATTAAATAGGAAGCGACAAAAAAATAAAGACACACAATCAGAATGGCACAGATCTCAATAGAATCACAGCCACAGAAAACTGATTGATTAAGAGATACAATAACAACCGGGAGATAAATAGAAATCCCTTTAAGACCTTTTTCTTTTCTCCGTTGGTTCCGTGTTAGTATCAGTGCGGGTATGGTTTTCTTTTTCTTTTTTCTATTTGTTTTCCTTTTTATTTTCTCCGTTTGTTTTATTCTTATTTTTATTTTTATTTATTTTATTTCTTTTGTGTGTGCTTTCTTTTTTTCTTTTTATTTCGTTTCAATCATTTATTTTTCTTTTCTTTTTTTATTTTTTTGGACTTTTATCATTCTTTTATTTTTTTATTCTTTTTCCGTGTTTTGATTTTACTTTATTAATTTTCATTTCTTTTTCTTTTTCTTTTTTTGTTCATGTTCTTTGTTTCTATTTAGTTTTTTTTAATTTTCTTTATTTTCTATTTTTTAACATTTATGCGTTTTTATTTTTTATATAATTAGTTATTTTTTATCTCAAATTATTTTTCCATATTTTATTCTTTCCATTATTTTCTTGAGTTTATTATTATGTTTTACTTTTTTACTTACATGTACTTTTGATGTTTACATGGTATACATGAGATGTTTTATTTTATATTTTTTATGTACATGAGTAAAAATGTGATGATGTACGATGTGTGATGTTCAATAGGCATACATTTATGATCTAAAACATATTTTGTTTTGTTTGGTATATTCTTTTTTCATTTTTATTTGACTCTAATTAATTATTTCACTAAATTTATTATTTTATTTTATTTTATTTTTTCATATGATGTTCTATTATCTATTTTTTAATGTTTAATAGATTTTTTTCTTTTTTAGACTACATTTAATTACTTCACTAATTTAATTTTTTATTTTTATATTTATATTTATATTTTATTATGTGATATTCACATAGTGTGTACATATGATGTTTGCTGCTATTTATTTGTGATGTTCGTAAGTGTTAATGTAATGTTCGTGCAATATACATGTAATATTCTACAAAAAAATATGTTTGGTTGTATTATAGTATATTTTTATTTCATTATTTTCTTTCATAATTTTATTTCAATATATGGATTTTTTTTCTTTTTCTTTTTCTTTTTTACTTGTTTGTTTTTTATATCACATGGTTTTTAATGAGATATATATATGATGTTCATATAGTGTATAAGTAATGTTCTATGATATATTTGGGATGTTCTTATAGTTAACTGGAATGATCCATGATTATATTTGAGTATTCATATAGTACTTATGAAATGTTTCGTGCTATATTTTTATGTTATTCATGATATTTGTGATGTGTAATTGGATTTTAGTTATGAAACTTGGTTAGAAGGTATGGCTTTTTAAATTTAAAAAACATGTGATAGTATTTTATATTTGATTTAAAACAACCAGGTCCGTGTAGTGGTAGCAGAATAATATCCTTAGATCCTATGTGTACTACTCCATCCACACATATTATTGTTTATGGACAAAGCTGAGGCTAAGAACGTGTCTGCTGCGCTACTGTTTTTGGTCAAAACTGTTATTTCTGTCCGAGCATGTGAAGCAACGAAAGTTGTAAAGTGTTTTTTAGGAACAGAAAAAGTTCACTTTAGGTTACTCAACTTTTGCAAAAGTCTTTACGTCCCTTAACTTAAAACCGATAAAATACATTCCTTAACTTCTAAAACCGTTCATATTACCTCCCTCAGCGGTTTCAATAGTGATTTTGCTGGTGGTTTGATACAGTGTGGTTTTGTCTTTTTTTATTTCCACTAAATCTTTAAAAAATGATAGTAAATCATAGAAAAATCATAAAATCAAAAATCAAAATTTTTTGGAGTCCACATGAGTAGATCTACACAATGAATATAAAATATTGTATATTTTAATATAATTTTTTTCTTTATTTATTTTGGTTGAATCTTTTAAAATCATAGAAAATTATAGAAAAAACATAAAAATGACAAATCCAATTTTATTGGACTCCACGTTAGTAGATCTATGCATTGAATATATAATACATTATGATTTAGTACAAAGTTTCTGCTTTGTTTATTTTGGCTATTTTTAAAATTATAGTAAAGCACAGAAAAGTCATAAAATAGAAAGTCCAATTTTTTTAAATTCTACATTAGTATATATGAACAATGAACATATAATATGTTATGATTTACTACAATTTTTTGTTGTAGCTTTAGATCTATGTTTTTTATAATTAATTAAAACAATTCATAGTTGTAGCTTTTATAATTATTTTGTTGGAATAAAGGATATCATATTATATCATATTATATGTTCGTTGTGTAAATCTACTGACGTGGAGTCCAACAGAATTGGATTTTCTATTTTATGTTTTTTCTCATTTACTATGATTTTTAAAAATTTAGCCAAAATAAATAAAGCAAAAAATTTGTACTCATACTATATTATATATTCACTGCATAGATCTACTAATGTGGAGTCCAACAAAGTTATATTTCCCATTTTATGATTTTCTACAATTTACTATGATTTTCAAAGGTTCAATCCAAATAAATAAATCAAAAAATTGTATTAAAACACATCATATTATATATTCACTGCGTAGGTGTTGACACCGTTTTTTCAACGTGTCAAAATGAGCTAAGGCTTGACCGGTCAACGGTCGTTCTCCATCGGCATCGGGAAATCTTGAGCCGGTGTTGCCAATGAGAGTGTTGCGGGAAGACCAAGTGCGCTGCCGACGGAGGCTAGATGTTTAATCGGTGAAGTCTTACTGTCGATTGCCGATTAGAAGCATTACCGATTGCTGATAAGGAGATATTGCCGATTACCGATGGAGGGTCAGCCGACCGCCGATGAAGAGTGGTTGTCGATTGCCGATTGGGAAGTATTGCCGATGCCGATGGGTATAAAGTACCGATGAGTACATCATGACTTAGCGTTTGATGTCAGCGGAAGGTTACTGGTGGCCAAAGAAGAAAGACGCGGATTGAAGAGATCTGCCGATGAAAAGTTTCCATCGAAGAAAAGTATAAGGAAACTAGTATTTTGTACCAGTATTATTATAGTAGTTTGAGTCCGACTCTTGCATGAGTCGTTTATTTTCCTTTAAAATAGGTGTGTTTGTTTAGGAAAATAAATATTGTTATTCGGCTCCTGCGCGAGTCAGTTTCCTTAACAATAGGAGTTTGTTTTAGGAAGGATATGAGTCGTGTCCTTGTACAACTCTCTATGCGGGAGTATAGATATGTGCCTGAGGGCCATAGGAAAAACAATCAATCCAATTCAAAACAAGCCAATTTTATCTTATTCTATTTTCTATCACAATTTACCTCTTTTCTGCATTAGTTATAGCTATCAACGAGTTCTTCAAGCTTCGACGGGCCGCATCACCTTGATCTCCGTCAAATCCTTGCAAGTTCCGCGTGGGAGTACCTCTGAGCTTTGGCATTCCGGGCGCATTGCTGTTTGCCTCGTTCAGCTCTGCTCTAGTTACCCTTGATCAATCTGAGCCTTGACATCCGGGCGCATCACCGTTGTCTCGTTCAGTTTTGTTCTAGTTATCATCCTTGTCGATTAATTGGTCAAATCGACTAGCACGCCTCCGGAATACCGAGCTTTGGGTAATAGCCCGAGGTGTTCGCAAATCCTGACGCTTTTTGTGTCAACAGTAGGGCTACTCATGTGGAGTCCAACAAAATTGGATTTTCTATTTTATGATTTTGTTGTGATTTACTATAATTTTTGAAAGATTCTGCCGAAATAAATAAAAAGGAAAAAAAATAAAACCATTATCACTGTAGCAAACCACCAGCAAAACCACCTTTGTAACCGTTCAGGGAGGTAATATGAATGTTTTAGAAGTTGGAGGATGTGTTTTGTCCGATTTTAAAGTTAAAGGACGTAAAGTAGACTTTCGCGAAAGTTTATTGAGGTAAAATGTATTTTTTTTCCCTTTAGGAACAGATGGAAGGCGAGAAGTGAGAGCGGGCATGTGCGGAGGTGGGCCATCCACGCAGAAGCGGGCCATACGCAGAACATAATCGAGCGCGGACGATGAAATGAAGAAATTATTTTTTGAGCGCAAAACCTTTGGGAGGAGCGAGGACATGCCCCACCAATGACCTGCTACTGCGGAACGGTGCCGCCAAGGGTTGCTCCGGTTGGGGCTTCGGGCGGCAGACGGTCCTAACCCCGCTCCTATACTCACCGCAGAAGGTGAAGAATAGACTTTCAAATGTGCATGCCCATCTTGCTAGTATCCCTTTCTGCGTTTGGACACCACTATTTGGATAGCACTGAGGTCTCTTGTCAAACATTTGGGAAATATTTTTTAATTTCAGATACCTCCTATATTAAATGCTCTTGGAAGAGGATTACCTTGCAATGTCTCCAACAAATGAGTTTTGAAATATCACTTAATTACCTTTACACTGGACCTTCCCATTTTAGCAACTACTTCCCAAACTTGTTGCATTTTGTCCCAAGCGGTAGAAAAGTTTTTCTATACTAAATCTCCAACATGGAAAGACTTGATTTTTTTTACTAATTTCTTGTTAGAAGTCCAGGCAACTCAAAACTTGTCACCACATCCATATTGTCCATCATCATATCATGATATGTAAAAACAGATAGATCATTTTGCTTGACAATCTATATGGATACAAAATCATTTCAACTGGTAACACAACTTCTTGCCCATATGCGCTCAAAAGTAGTAATTGAGACCTATGAGACCCATGAATGCTATAATAAGATATGAATCCGTGCAATGAAACTTACATTGAGAGAGCCTTGTTTCATATCAAAATTTCACGTGTTGAAAATTGTCATTGAGTGGCCTAACGGTAGGGGCTGCCAACGGTTAACCAAGGCAACAACGACCTAGTGTGTGCAATGTAACAACCCGAGTTTTCAAAACACACAAAAATTCGAACTTTTTAAAATTTTCCTTTGCATAGCTCATGTTGGTGTGTCATGATAGGAAACCCTACCTAGTTGCACAAGTAGAACCCAATAGTACTAGTTATAGTTGCATAGCATGTTAATGTAACCTAACCCTGATTTGCTTATTATGGAGTTTTGGGTGTTAACTAAATTAGCTAATTAACTTGTCTTGGTTTATTAAAAGAGAAAAGGGAAAAAGAGAAAAGAGAGAGAGGGCTTGGCCTGAGAGCATCCAACCTAGGCCAGCAGACCAGCAGGCAGCCCAGCTCCGCCGGCTCAGCCCCGCCCCCGCCTGTGCGCCGACCCAACAGGACGCGGCCCACCCAAGCATCGCACCACAGCACGTCAACCCCGCCCCCTCTCCTTGCCTCGCTGACTGGGCCTAGGGGACCCACCTGTCATCCCCTTCCTGGCCTCCCTTCCTCTGCTTTTCCCCGCTCCTCTGCTTTTCCGCGGCAGAGCAAAAGGGAGCAAGTAGCGCCAACGCCGCCTCCCTCCACCCTACCGGCCCCCCTGGAAGCCACCGAAGCGCCGCACATCGCGCCTCCCCTTGCAACCGCCCCCGCTCGACGCCAAGCCGCGACGTCACGCGGTGACGCCGCCCGCCTGCCATGACGACACCGCGGTAGAGATCTTTTGACCGGCGGCGTTCGAAATTGAGAGCGCCCCGCCATCCGCGTTCGCCCCCGCTCCTCCAAAACCCTAACCAAGCACCCCATATCTGCCATCCATCCGCCTCCACTCCCCATCCGCGCCGTTCACGCCCGCCATAGCCAGGCTAGGCTATAAAAAAGGGGCAGAGCCCTCGCGCCTTCCTCTCCCCATCCACCGCCGCCACCAGTGGCCACAACTGCACCAAACCGCAGAAAGAAGAAGGGAGAAGAGGGAGGAGGAAAAGAGGAAGGAACCGCCCTAGTGTCGCCGTCGGAGCTCGTCGGGACTACCGCGACGTCGACTATGTTGGCGTAGCGGCTCAGCACAGCACGACACCGCACCGACTCGCCACTGCACCACCAGCCTCTCTTCACCGCCACCGACGGTGAGTCGCCCGACCATGCCACACCCCCTCCGCACCGTTCACGCTCGCCATGGTCAGACCCGGCTGTGGCGAGGTCACGTCCACCCTGCGCCATGAACCGAGAGATTCAACCGACCCCACCGAGACTTCCACCGACCCCAGGGCATCCGCGAACACGCACCCACATTCACCAAAAGACCCCGAGCTGAGTCGGCCATGTTTGCCTCGCCGGCGCGGCTGAGCACCGCGACCACAGCCATGTCACGGCCGTTCCACGATGCTCCGGTCACCTCGTTCGCCGAGGATAGGCCGTCGAGCAGCGCCGCAACCTCGCACGCCTAGCCGCGGAGTCGGCAGAACCCGAGGACCCTCCCAGCGCACTAACCACGGTCGTCGTGCCACCGCCGCCATGCCGAGACTTGTTGCAGCTGTTCCGCCACGCTTCGGCCACCTCTCGGGACAAGGACCAGCCGTCAAGCATTGCCACCACCGCACACACCAAGCCACCTAGCCGGTTGAAGCCGATCGGACCCCGACCGCTCTGGTCACCGTGACCCGCCGCTTCACTCAGACCAGCGCGGCAAACCGCGACGCGCACCACCGCGCCGTGCGCGTTCTGCTCTACCGCAGCCACGCCTAGCCGTCCGCAGTTCGCGCGCTTCGCCATGACGCCGTCGTTTGCCGAGAGCACGCCGCACGCCGCAACCCCGGAGCACCGCCGCCGCCACGTGAGCTCAGCCTTGTGTGCCTGCCCGACCAGAAGACCGAGAAGGAGGAGGACGGAGCGGAGCATCCCGTCGCCTGCGGCAGAGCAGCCCACGCTGGCCAGCAAGCAGAAGCAGAGGGAGGAGAGAGCCGCGAGCGCCGCGGGCGTGTCCCCGCATGACGTGCTCGCCCCTGGGACAGAGAGGGAGAGTGGGCTTCAAGCGCCGACCGGTCCAACAGGAGAGAAAGGGGGAAAGGAGGAAGGAGTGGGCCTATGCCAGCAGGCTAGCAGGCCAACAACACCAGCAAGCCCACGACTCTGCCACCGAGCCAAGGAAACAGCCAACCGGCCCAAGTTCCCTCTTGCCACCTTTTTCCTTTAAAAATTGATAAGTTGAAGCTTAGAAAATTCATAGTAAACTCATACCTTTTTGGAAAAATGTAAACTTGGTGTCCAAATCTTTCAAAAACCAAACCCTAGGTTTTAGGCCTGTGTTTGAGAGATTTTGGGTCTTTTCGTTCTCTATTGCATCCTTGTGATTATCCGTAGAAATGTCTAAGTCGTGGATCATGTTGCGGTTTTAGACCCGGAGGAGTCGACCGTTGAGGAGGAGGACCCAGACTACACAGAGGACGCCGACGACAACTGGACAGGTGCCACGTCCCACCCATCTCGTAGCACCCATTAGTCATATCATGATCTTGAGTAGATTGCTAGTGCTTTATTTTTTTTATGCAAATGCTCTAAATAGGTTGCATGGTAGATTGCTTGAAAAGCGGTTACCTTGTCGCAACCTTACCCCTGCACACCCGCTCATAGGATAGACACCGCTTATATTACCATGTCACATGCTATATTCATGCTTTTACCTTGATGCTGTTTAGAGGACTTGCTTGTGTGTGGATTAGGCACGGTGTGCCACTAAATGTTATAATAACAACTGGGGAGATCTTGGCGTGTGTCTTGGGTGTGTGGTGAGGGTCGAGTCGATCGGGCAGGTTCTACGACGAGTTCGGATGACGAGTCTTGCCAGGGGTGTGACCTGGGCATCCCCACGTGAGGTACCTGTGGCGGGTACATGTGATCTGAGGAGATCCTGGGGCGAGCCCCGGGATAGTGGTGCTGTGATGGCACGGGGGAGTACCCCGATTTGAGGAGATGACCTGTCTGATCCCACCTAGGACTTGTTATCAAGTGGACCGGAAACTTGGGAACCTTCGTGCACACCACTCGTCCCTGATGGGCGGGGTATGGATGTCTATCGGTTTGGGTGATGCCATTACTGCCAGGTTATTAGGTGATAGGGTGGGTGGTACCAGTGTTGAGACCCGTACCATCCTAGATGCGCAGTACCACGGTGGCCAGGTGCTGCGTTTCCCAGTCTCAGTCTGCCGGTGCGCCGGGGAGCCCCAGGGCTGAGTGGCAGGATGGTATCGTTCCGGATCGGGAGATAGCCCGTTGTCAGCCTAGACTGCGACCACGGTCGATGATGGTGATCTTGTGGGTACAGGTGCACACACTCTGCAGAGTTGATCGATCTATACGTATAGCCGTGTCCCGGTTATGGACATTCCCTTGACCTACGCTTCTCTTGAGTAGTGAGATGAGTCCTTTCTTCTCTCTCCCCTAGGTTGTGTAGGATCCGGCTGTGAGCCGCTGAGACAAGGACAAGAGGGAGTCGTCTTGTGGCCTAGAGAGTGAGATGTGTGTGGTGAGATGTGTGTGGATGGGATGGATGTGTGGGAAATGTGTTAAAACTTGATATACAACTTATTATTACTTTGTTACTTAATAAACCTGCATAGGAAAACCACAGCCAAATATAGTTCTCTTTTCTACCCCTTGCATACCACTTTCCACAAAGCAAAAGTAAAGCATAGGGTGGGAGCCAGTGGCCAGTACAAATCGTACTGAAAGATTTTGGTTTAGGTGACGAGTCGGAGCACGAGTTCAAGGACGTCGACCCGGAGGAGTAGGGTTTCGTGCTGCGCTCAAGTCGGAGATGCTGAAGATCTACGCTTCCCTTCGCTGTTCTACATGCTGCGTGCTCATGTGATTCCGCCCTGGTGGCGATGTAATAAATAAATAGACTCTTAATGTACTCTTTAAATTCAGAATTCATGTATGACTTTGATTATCGGCTGTAATTTGATAATGCGATGGGATGATCTTCGAGACTATCGTATTATAATTCGCATCTGTGGATTTTCCCTTCGAGGAAAATTAAGATCGTTACATCCACCTTCATTAATCGTTGCCTACTACCTCACAAAATCATTTCTATAGTCGTGAGCACTAGAGTATGGTCCGAGGTATACAAGGGTCGCGTGGTGGAGCGAGTGGAGAGAGCCAACCAGCCATAGTTGTCCAAACGGGCCACCCAAGCACGACACGCCACGACACAGTCAGGCACGACAGCGATGTCGTGCCGTGCTTGATAGTGCCACCATGCCATCACCTCGGCCCAGACATGGCCCTATAACCGGTTAACCGTGTCGTGTCGTGCCTATAGGCACGACTGCCTACCGTGCCCATGCCGGCCTGAGGACACGACATCCACTCCGCCGTCGCTGCTCGTGGTGGTCGTTGGAGCCGTGCCCTCGTGGGGCCACGTCGCGTCGTCGGGTGGTGACGCGCCATTGCCATGGCGTCCGACTGGGTGTGATGCTGCACTGCTGGCCTGCTGCCGTCGCGGGCGCTCGAGCCGTGTCCCTGTAGCAGGTACCAGAGGGAGAACAACGGAAGGGAGAAGGATGCGAGTGGTGCGGCCATGGGAGAGGGGAAAAGAGAGGAGACCGGCGTGGGACTTTTGAAAGGATGTGGGAGCTAGGGGTTGAGTCATATACTCATATGTACATATACACACATCTAACCGTCCAAAATTCCCTAATATCATCTAACGGTGGAAAATAATCAGGTCGTCGGTCGTGCCTGTGTCGGCACTGGCACTACAACCTTCGTGCCAGCCCGTGCTAGCCCATCAGGCATGACTCATTTGGAAATATATCTACCCTACTAATTCACCATCTTTTTATTTCCTACATCCACCAAATAAAACGTCCCCAACTGAGGTGGTCTTTCTCCACACACCCCAGAAAATGTACCCAGAAAAATAATAACATAGAAATGATCTGTCCAGATTGATTGTGGGTCTTCTCTCTCCTTACTCACTTATATCTAACGGATAAAATTAAGTGTGTCAAAAACTCCTCCTTCACATCCCCGCGCCTAGCCCCACGACTGTACACCGCAGCCCTGGTTCGATTCCTCGTCCTGACTTTTTTTCCCCAGGAAAAAAAGAAATAATGCGGGCGGTGTGTGCAGGGAGGAACTCGTCGTGGCGCAGGGGCGGGGCTCGCCGGCCACCAGGGGCGCACGAGCTTGCCGGCCTCCGTGGGCACGCGGAGCGGAGCTCGCCGGCCGCTGCGAGCGCGCGGGCCGGGGCTTGCCGGCCGTCATGGGCGCGTGGAGCGGGCGCGCGGGCCGGGGCTGGCCATCCACTGCGGGATGGGGCGGGGGGCGCGCGGGACAAGGCGGGGGGCTCGACGGCCACCGCGAGCGCACACGGGGCGAGGTACCCCGGCCGCCGCACGCACGGGGCGGGGCTTGCGCCGCAGGACGGGACAGGTGGCCGTCCAGGCGGCGCTGTCACTGGCGGTCCAGGCGTGACCCGCGCTGCTGCTGCCCGTCCAGGCGGCGCTGTCACTGGTCCTGTTGCTGTCGTCGCTCGGGCAGTTCAGCATCCTGGCCGACGCGTGCACCGTGCTGGTCGTGGCCGCCGTGGTGAAGCAGGACCTCCAGCTCCTGGCGGCGCGCGGCGAGACACCGTCCCATGGCCAGGACGCGGTCGCGGGACTCTGGGGGTCGCGTTCGTCGCCGAGCGGGTGGCTGCGGAAGCTCTGCCACGGCGGCGGCATGGAGCGCGCGGCCCTGCACGCGAGCCGCGTCGCGGTGCTGGTGGCGCTGTCGGCGATCGTGCAGGGTCGTTGTGCAGGCGCGGACACCTACGGCGCGCCATCGCGTGGGGCTCACGCCGCCCGCGCGCGCGGGGGTTAGGGAAGGGAAGGGCCGCCTTGCCTCTACTGCGTCGGCGCAGGGACCGCAGCAGGTGCTGGTGCCGGCTCGAGAGGGAAGGAGAGGGAGAGAAATAGAAAGGGGAGATGCCGTGCTGAGAGGGAATTTTGTTTCAGATAGGGAGAGGGAGAGGTTGAAGAAGGGGAAGGGGATCAGGAGATGCTGTGCGGCAGTTTGGGCGTGAGATGAGTGAATGGTGGTAGGATAAGGTTGGGGAGTAAATAAAAGAAAAAAAAAGTAATGTATTACTGATATTTCGTCTTTTGTCTTTTAGAAAAAACCATGTCATTATTGAATCATGTGATAAGCTAGATAGTTCCTATAATAATTAACCATATATTCTAAGCTACTCCCTCCGTCCCTTATTAAGTGTTGTTTTAGGTTTTCGTGTCATAATTTTGACTAGATTTATATAAAATACGTGTAATATTCGTGTCTCTAAATAAATTTATTAAAAAATCACACATATTCCGGGGAGTAAAATTATTAATATTATTAGATAGATCTTTTGAATGGTGATAGGAACGGTGTTATTGATATATTTTGTCTTTTGACTTTCAGAAAAAAAACATGTCATTATTGGAACATGTGATAAGCTAGATAGTTCATATGATAATTAACCATATATATTCTAAGCTATGTAATTATTGGATCAAATAATTAGCTTAGTTATAAACTACATCATGATATGATATGATAATTAAATAAACATTATCCACATTAACCACATTCCATTCTTACGTCCCGAGTTCCGAGTTCGTCTTTTCAATTACCAAATTTTTACAAAAATCATCAAGGGCCCACCTCAAGATTTTCACCTTCTCTAGGGGTGTGACATGTCATTCTACAGCCGTGAAAAAAAATCTAGCCCGATTCCATGTCCGGATGACCAATTTCTAAAGGATTAGATTCACCGCGAAAACGGGATCGGGAGTCCTAGTTCTGGCGGTAGCCAAGGCACTCGAAAAGCGTGGTTGCGTGACATAATCTACATGTCCGTCATCAGAAGACCCCAACCCAGCTTCCTATGTGCCAAATCTTACGCAACCCGCTGTTCCTTGTGGACCGCTGGGCCCACACATCTTCTGTGGATGTGGAGGATTTTGACAAAAAGAACGTTGCTTGCAGGCTATTGGTAAGGAATTTTTGAAAAATTCATCAAGGGCCCACCTCAGGATTTTCGCCTTCTCTAGGGGTGTGGCATGTCATTCTACAGCCGTGAAAAAAAATCCAGCCCGATTCCATGTCCGGATGACCAACTTCTAAAGGATTACATTCACCGCGAAAACGGGATCGGGAGTTCTTGTTGTGGCGGTAGCCAAGGCACTCGAAAAGCGTGGTTACGCGACATAATCTACATGTACGTCATCAGAAGACCCCAACCGAGCTTCCTATGTGCCAAATCTTACGCAACCCGCTGTTCCTTGTGGACCGCTGGTCCCAGACATCTTCTATGGATGTGCAGGATTTTGACAAAAAGAACGTTGCTTGCAGGCTATTGGTAAGGAATTTTTACAAAAATTCATCAAGGGCCCACCTCAAGATTTTCACCTTCTTTAGGGGTGTGGCATGTCATTCTACAGCCGTGAGAAAAAATCCAGCCCGATTCCATGTCCGGATGACCAACTTCTAAAGGATTACATTCACCGCGAAAACGGGATCGGGAGTTCCGGTTGTGGCGGTAGCCAAGGCACTCGAAAAGCGTGGTTACGCGACATAATCTACATGTACGTCATCAGAAGACCCCAACCTAGCTTCCTATGTGCCAAATCTTACGCAACCCGCTGTTCCTTGTGGACCGCTGGTCCCAGACATCTTCTATGGATGTGCAGGATTTTGACAAAAAGAACGTTGCTTGCAGGCTATTGGTAAGGAATTTTTACAAAAATCATCAAGGGCCCACCTCAAGATTTTCACCTTCTCTAGGGGTGTTGCATGTCATTCTACAGCCGTGAAAACAAATCTAGCCCGATTCCATGTCCGGATGACCAATTTCTAAAGGATTACATTCACCGCGAAAACGGGATCGGGAGTCCTAGTTCTGGCGGTAGCCAAGGCACTCGAAAAGCGTGGTTGCGCGACATAATCTACATGTCCGTCATCAGAAGACCCCAACCCAGCTTCCTATGTGCCAAATCTTACGCAACCCGCTGTTCCTTGTGGACCGCCGGGCCCACACATCTTCTGTGGATGTGGAGGATTTTGACAAAAAGAACGTTGCTTGCAGGCTATTGGTAAGGAATTTTGAAAAATTCATCAAGGGCCCACCTCAAGATTTTCCCCTTCTCTAGGGGTGTGGCATGACATTCTACAGCTTTGAAAAAAAATCCAGCCCGATTCCATGTCTGGATGAAAAATTTCTAAAGGATTACATTCACCGCGAAAACGGGATCGGGAGTCCCAGTTCTGGCGGTAGCCAAGGCACTCGAAAAGCGTGGTTGCGCGACATAATCTACATGTACGTCATCAGAAGACCCCAACCCAGCTTCCTATGTGCCAAATCTTACGCAACCCGCTGTTCCTTGTGGACCACTGGGCCCACACATCTTCTCTGGATGTGCAGGATTTTGACAAAAAGAACGTTGCTTGCAGGCTATTGGTAAGGAATTTTTAAAAAATTCATCAAGGGCCCACCTCAAGATTTTCGCCTCCTCTAGGCTTGTGGCATGTCATTCTACAGCCGTGAAAAAAAATCCAGCCCGATTCCATGTCCGGATGACCAATTTCTAAAGGATTACATTAACCGCGAAAACGGGATCGGGAGTCCCGGTTGTGGCGGTAGCCAAGGCAGTCGAAAAGCGTGGTTACGCGACATAATCTACATGTACGTCATCAGAAGACCCCAACCTAGCTTCCTATGTGCCAAATCTTACGCAACCCGCTGTTCCTTGTAGACCGCTTGTCCCAGACATCTTCTATGGATGTGCAGGATTTTGACAAAAAGAACGTTGCTTGCAGGCTGTTGGTAAGGAATTTTTACGTTGATGCTTTAGCTGAAAAAATCTACGATTCCTCCGATGACATTTTAAGTAATCACCCGAACGGATCGCTAGTTTGCGGTAGCCAGGCCGAACGGTGGATATTATTCTCATAAGACCAACCACTTCCTAGTGCAAATCTTACGCAAACCTGTTCTGTGGACCGGGCACACATTGTGGATGTGAGGATTGACAAAGAACGTTGTGCAGGCATTGGTAGGAATTTTTGAAATCATCAGGCCCCAGTTTTCCTTCTAGGTGTGATGATTTACAGCTGAAAAAATCAGCCGATTCCTGTCGGATGACAATTAAGATACATCACCGAAAACGGAGAGTCTTTCGGTGCAGCATGAAGCGTGTGCACTATTACTGTACTCATAGAAACCAACAGTTCTATTGCAATTACACCCGTGTCTTGGGCTGACAACTCTTGGGGCGGATTTGACAAAATGTTGAGCTATGTAAGGATTTAAAATATCAGGCCACTCAAGATTCCTTGTGTGATGTCATTTACAGCCGGAAAAAATCAGCCGATCATGTCCGATGACATTCTAGGATAATACCGAACGTGACGTTGTCGTCGCATCGAAAGTGTCGGACATATTACAGTCGTCTCAGAAGACCACAGCTCCTGTGCCAATCTCGCAACCCGCTGTCCTTGTGCGCTGGCACTTCTGGATTGGTTGACAAAGACGTCTGCAGCTTTGTAAGAATTTAAAATATCAGCCACCTCAATTTCCCTTAGGGGGCATGTATTTACAGCGTAAAAAATCCGATCTTCGACTCTAAGATAATTCACGCAAAGATGGGATTGTTTGCGTAGCCAAGCACTCGAAAAGCTGTGAATATCAGCGTCTCAGAGACCAACGTCTATTCCATCTAGCAACGCTGTTCCTTGTGACGGCCCACATCTCTTGATGTGAGATTGACAAAGAAGTGCTTGCAGATGTAGGTTTTAAATTATCAAGCACTAGATTTTCCTCTAGGGTGGCATGTATTTAAGCTGAAAATCCCGTCCTGTGTGACCAACTCAAAGGTTACATTCACGCGAAGGTCGAGTTCGTGTGGCGTAGCCAGGTCGAAAAGGTTTACGCACATAATCTTCGTCACAAAACCAACAGTCCTAGTGCAATCTTACACCGTTCTGTGACCGTCCAGATTCTGTGCAGATTGACAAAAAAACTCTCGTATGAAGAATTTACAAAAAATCAGGCCACTCATTTCCCTCTTAGGTGATGTCTTTAGTGAAAAAATCTGCCATTCTGTCCGAGACCATTTCAAAGATTATTCACGCGAACGCGGAGTCGTTGGCTGCCAGACGAAAGCTGGTTGGAATATCATGTCGTCCAGAAGACCAACAGTTATTGCAATCTTACGACCCGCTGTTCCTTGTACGTGCCAATTTTGATGTGGATTTGCAAAAGACGTGTGCAGGCTTGGTAAGATTTAAAAAATCATCAAGCACTAGATTTTCCTTCTTAGGGTGGCAGTATTTACAGCGTGAAAAAATCAGCGATCTGCGAGCACTTCTAGGATTCATCACGGAAGGGATGGATTTGTTGGGCGTACAGCATCGAAGCGGTAGCGACATCGTCGTATGAACCAACAGCTCCTATTGCCAATCTTACGCAACCGCGTTCCTTGGACCGCTGTCAGACATCTTCTTGATTGCGGATTGACAAAAGACGTTGTGCAGTATTGGTAGGATTTACAAATCTCAGGGCCACTAGATTCACCTTCTTGGGGTGATGTCATCTACAGCGTGAGAAACCAGCCCTTCTGTCGGATGACAACTCTAAGATTACATCCCGAAGGGATCGGAGTCGTTGGTCCAGGCACTCGAAGCGTACCGAATATATGTGTCACAAGACCAACTAGCTTCCTATGGCCAATTTACGCAACGTTTCTGTGGACGCTGTCAGACATTTTGTGTGCAGGATTTGACAAAAAGTTGCTGCGGTTGGAGGATTCAAATCATCAAGCCACTCAGATTCACCTCTAGGTGTGATTCATTTACAGCGTGAACAAATCTAGCATTCTGTCGTACCATTCTAGTTACTTCAGCGAAACGCGGGTCTAGTTTGCGTGCAGGCACTCGAAAAGGTGGTGCGACATATCTAGTCTCATCGAGACCCAACCAGCTCCTGTGCAATTACCAACGGTCTGTGGACGGGCAATCTTTTGGATGTGGATTTCAAAGAGTTGCTAGGTTTGGTAGATTTGAAATCATAGGCCACTCAGATTCCCTCTCTAGGGGTGTGCATGTTTACAGCTTTGAAAAAATCAGCGATTCCAGTTGATGAAAATTCTAAAGTTAATTCACGCAAGGATCGACAGTTGCGTACAGCACTCGAAAAGGTGGTTGCGCGCATATTAAGTCGTCATCAGAGCCAACCAGTTCTGTGCAATTTAGACCTGTCTGGACGCGGGCCCACAATTTTCGGATTGCAGATTTACAAAAATGTTGCATGGTAGAATTTTAAAATTATCAGCCACTCATTTTCGCTCTCAGTTTGCATGTTTACACGTGAAAAAAAATCAGCATCCATGTCGGATGACATTAATATTACGAACGATCGGAGTCGGTTGCGTAGCCAGCATCGAAGCGGGTGCGAATATCATGAGCACAAAGCCAACTACTCTATGCCAACTTACGCACCGTTCCTAGACGTTCAAATTTGTGTGCGGATTGACAAGATTGTTGAGTGTGTAAGGATTTTACAAATACAGGGCCCACTCAGATTCCTTCTTAGGGTGCATGTATTACAGCGAAAAATCCCGATTCCATGTCGGTCATTAAAGATACTCACGGAACGGATCGAGCTGTGGGGCTAGGCAGTCGAAAGGGGTCCACATAATCTAGTCTCACAGACCAACTAGCTCCTAGTGCATCTTACGCACCCGCTGCTTGTGGACGTGGGCAATCTTCTATATGTGCGATTGACAAAAACTTCTTCGTTGGTAAGAATTTTTACAAAATCTAGCCCCTCATTCACCTTCTCTAGGTGTGGTGTATTCTAACTGAAAAAATCCAGCCCGATTCCATGTCCGATGCCCAATTTCTAAGGATTACGTCACCGCGAAAACGGGATCGGGAGTCCCTGGTTTGGCGGTACCCAAGGGGCTCGAAAAGCGTTTTTACGCAATAATTACATGTACGTATCAGAAGACCCAACCAGTTTCCCTATGTCCCAAAATCTTACGCAACCCTGTTTTTGGGGCCCGCTGGTCCCGACATCTTCTATGGAGGGCAGGTTTTGAAAAAAAAACGTTGTTTTGCGGCTTTTGGTAAGGAATTTTTAAAAAAATCATCAAGGGCCCCCCCTCAAAAAATTTCCCCTTCCCTTTAGGGGTGTGGATGTATTTTACGCCGTAAAAAAAAAATCAGCCGATTCCAGTCCGGATGACCAATTTTCTAAGGTTTTAATTCACGCGAAAAACGGGATGGGAGTTTCCCGTTTTGGCGGTAGCCAAGGCACTAAAAAAAGGGTGGTTGGGGACATAATCTACATGTGTCTTTAAAAGCCCCCAAACCCCAGTTCCTATGTCCAAAATCTTACGCAACCCGGTTCCTTTTTGGACGCGGGGCCAATCTTTTGGGTGGGGAGGATTTTAAACAAAAAAAAGTTGCTTGCAGGCTAAGGGAAAGGGGTTTTTAAAATTAATAAAAAGGCCCCCCTCAAGTTTTTCCCTTCTTGGGGTTTGGTGGATGCATTCTACGTTTAAAAAAAAAACCCAGCCGTTTCCCATGTCCGGTGACAATTTTAAGGTTTAAATTCCCGGGGGAAAACGGGATGGGGTTTTTTTCGGTTTGGGGGGGTACCCAAAGGCACTAAAAAGCGTGGTTGCGACAAAAACTAATGTCTCTCAAAAGACCCCCCCCCAGTTCCTATTCCCCAAATCTTACGCAACCGCTTTTCCTTGTGGACCGTTTTGGCCCAACTCTTCGGGGATGGAGGATTTTGAAAAAAAGAATTTGTTGAAAGCTATTGGTAGGAAATTTTTAAAAAATTCATAAAGGGCCCACTCAAGATTTTCCCTTCTCTGGGGTTGGCATGTCATTCTACACCCGTGAAAAAATCAGCCCGTTCCATGCCCGGTTGCCCAATTTTAAAGGTTAAATTCACCGCAAAAACGGGATCGGGAGTCTTTTTTTTGGCGGTAGCCAAGGCACTCGAAAAGCGTGGTTGGGACAAAATTAATGTCCGTCATCAGAAGACCCCAAGGCTTCTAGGGGGCCAAATCTTACCAACCGCTGTTCCTTGTGGCCCGTGGGCCCAACTCTTCTGTGGAGGGGGGGGATTTTGACAAAAAAAAGTTGCTTGCGGGCTATTGGAAAGGAAAATTTTAAAATTTCAAGGCCACTCAGTTTTTCCCCCTTCTCTAGGGGTGGGGTTGAAATTTACGCTTTGAAAAAAACCCAGCCGTTTCCCTGTCGGATGACAATTTCAAAAGGTTCATTCACGCGAAAACGGGGATCGGGGGTCCCGTTTGGCGGTACCCAGGGCATCAAAAAAAGGTGGTTCGCGACATAATCTACATGTACGTATAAAAAGCCCCAAACCCCAGCCCCTATTTTTTCCCCCAATCTTCGAAACCCCGGTTCCTTGTGCCGGGGGCCCAAAATTTCTAGGGATGTGAGGATTTTGACAAAAGAAGTTGCTTGAGGCTTGGTAGGTTTTTTTAAAAAATTCATAAAGGGCCCCCCTCAAGTTTTCCCTTCTCTTAGGGGTGTGGCATGTCATTCTACACCCGTGGAAAAAAATCCAGCCGATTCCATGTCGGATGACCAACTTCTAAAGGATTACATTCACCGCGAAAACGGGGATGGGAGGTTCGGTTGTGGCGGTAGCCAAGGCACTCGAAAAGCGTGGTTGGGCGCGACATAATCTACATGTACGTCATCAGAAAAACCCCAACCCCAGCTTCCTATGTCCCAAATCTTACGCAACCCGTTTGTTCCTTGTGGACCGCTGGGCCCAACATCTTCTTGGATGTGAGGATTTTGACAAAAAAGAACGTTGCTTGCAGGTATTGGTAAGGAATTTTTAAAAAATTCATCAAGGCCCACCTCAAGATTTTCCCTTCTTTGGGGGGTGGCATGTCATTCACAGCGTGAAAAAAAATCCAGCCCGATTCCATGTCCGGAGGGCCCAATTCTAAAGGATTACATTCCCCGCGAAAACGGGATCGGGAGTTCCCGGTTGTGGCGGTAGCCACCCAACCAGCTTCTTGGCCAAATTTAGAAAAACCGTTTTCCCTTTGTGGCCCGCTGGGCCCCAAAATTTTTGGTGTGGGGATTTTACAAAAAAAACGTTGCTTGCAGGTATTGGTAAGGAATTTTTAAAAAATTCATAAGGCCCACCTCAAGATTTTCCCTTCTCTGTTTGGGGCTGTTTTTTTAAGCGTTGAAAAAAATCAGCGGTTTCCCCATGCCCCGATGCCCAATTTCTAAAGGTTTAAATTTAAACCGCGAAAACGGGGGATCGGGAGTGGTTTGGCGGTACCCAAGGCCCGAAAAAGCGTGGTTCCGACATAATCTACTGTCGTATAGAAGACCCAACCCGTTTTCCCTTTGTCCCAAATCTTCGAAACCCGGTGTTCCTTGTGGTTTGGGCCCAAATCTTCTTGGATGTGGGATTTTACAAAAAAACGTTGTTGGGTATGGTAAGGGATTTTTAAAAAATATCAGGGCCCACCTAAAGATTTTCCCTTCTTTGGGGGTGGGCATGATTCTCGGGGGAAAAAAAAATCCAGCCCGATTCTGCCCGGGTGACCAACTTCTAAAGGATTACTTTCCCCCGGGGGAAAACGGATCGGGGTTTTTTTGGGGGCGGTCCCAGGCACAAAAAAGGTGGTTGGGACATAATTATTTTCGTCATCAAAAGACCCCAACCCGTTTCCCTATGTGCCAAATTTACGAAAACCGCTTTTCCCTTGTGGCCCCTTTGGGGTCCCAGACTTTCTATGGATGGCGGATTTTGAAAAAAAGAACGTTGTTGCAGGTATTGGAAGGAATTTTTAAAAAAATTCATCAAGGGCCCACCTAAAAGTTTTTTTCCTTTTTTAGGGGTGTGGCATGTATTTACAGCGTGAAAAAAATCAGCCGTTTCCTGTCCGGATGCCCAATTCTAAAGGATTACATTCCCCGCGAAAAACGGGATGGGAGTTATTTTTCTTGGGCGGTAGCCAGGCATCGAAAAGCGTGGTTGGAATAATCAAATTTGCGTATCAAAAAAGCCCCCAACCAGTTCCCTAGTCCCAAAATCTTACGCAACCCGCTGTTCCTTTTGGAGTGGCCCAACATCTTCATGGTGTGAGGTTTTTGACAAAAAAAAGTTGTTGCGGGCTATTGGTAAGGAATTTTTAAAATCATAAAGGGCCCCCCTAAAGATTTTCCCTTCTTGGGGTGTGCATGCATTCTACGGTTTGAAAAAAATCGCCGTTCCATGTGGTGCCCCAATTTCTAAAGGTTTACATTCACGCAAAAAAGGGGGTGGGGGTAGCCCTAGTTCTGGCGGTACCCAAGGCACTCGAAAAAGCGGGTTGCGCGAAAAATCAAATGTCGTCTGAAGCCCCCAAACCCCGGGTTCCTATGTCCCAAATTTCTTAGAACCCCGTGTTCCTGTGGCCCCGGGCCCCCACAATTTTTGGATTGGGGGATTTTGAAAAAAAGAACGTTGCTTGCAGCTATTGGTAAGGAATTTTTGAAAAAATTCTCAAGGGCCCACCTCAAGATTTTCCCCTTTCTAGGGGTGGATGAATTCTACAGCTTTAAAAAAAAACCCACCCCGTTCCCATGTTGGATAAAAAATTTCAAAAAGGTTAATTCACCGCGAAAACGGGTTCGGGAGTCCAGTTTGGGGTACCCAAAGGGCACTCGAAAAGGTGGTTGCGCGACATAATCTAAGTAGTCATCAAAAAGACCCCAACCCCAGCTTCCTATGTGCAAATTTTTCGAAACCCCGCTGTTCCTTTGGCCCGTGGGCCCACACTTTTCTTGGAGTGCGGATTTTGACAAAAAGAAGTTGTTGCAGGCTATTGGAAAGGGAAATTTTTTAAAAATTCATAAAGGGCCCCCCTCAAAGTTTTCCCCCTTCTCTGGGGGTTGTGGCATGTTTTCAAAGCGAAAAAAAATCCAGCCGTTTCCCCAGTCGGATGAAAAATTTCAAAGGTTTACATTACCGCAAAAAGGGATCGGGGCCCCGGTTTGGCGGAGCCAGGCATCAAAAAAGGTGGTTGCGGAATAATCTCATGTAGATCAAAAGACCCAAACCCCAGCTTCCTATGTGCCAAATTTTACGCAACCGTGTCTTGTGGACCGTTTGGGGCCCAAATCTTTAGGGATGTGCAGGTTTTGACAAAAGAAGTGTTTGAGGTATTGGTAAGGGAAATTTTTTAAAAAATCATAAAGGGGCCCACTCAGTTTTCCCCCCTTTTTTGGGGGTGTGGCATGTATTTAACCCGGGGGAAAAAAATCAGCCGTTTCCCATGCCCGGTGACCAATTTCTAAAGGATTAATTAACGCGAAAACGGATGGGAAGTCCGGTTGTGGCGGTAGCCAAGGCCTCGAAAAGCGTGGTTACGCGAATAATCTACATGTCGTCTTTAGAAGACCCAACCAGCTTCCTATGTGCAAATTTTACGCAACCCGTGTTCCTTGTGACCGTTTGCCAAAATCTTTTGGATGTGGAGGATTTTAACAAAAGAACGTTGCTTGCAGGTATTGGTAAGGAATTTTTACAAAAATCATCAAGGGCCCACTCAGATTTTCACCTTCTTTGGGGGTTTGTGGCTGTCATTCTACAGCCGGGGAAAAAAATCAGCCCGATTCCTGCCCGGAAATGACCAACTTCTAAAGGATTACATTCACCGCGGGAAAAGGGAGATCGGGAGTTTGTTGTGGCGGTAGCCAAGGCACTCGAAAACGTGGTTCGCGACATAATCTAATGTCCGTCATTAGAAGACCCAACCAGCTTTATGTGCCAATTTTACGCAACCCGCTGTTCCTTGTGGACGCGGGCCCAAAATCTTCTTGGATGTGGAGGATTTTAAAAAAAAGAACGTTGCTTGCAGGCTATGGTAAGGAATTTTTACAAAATCATAAAGGGGCCCCACCTCAAAAATTTCACCTTCTCTAGGGTGTGGCATGTCATTCTACAGCGTGAAAAAAATCAGCCGATTCCATGTCGGATGACCAATTTCTAAAGGATTAATTCACCGCGAAAACGGGATCGGGATGTCCGTTTGGCGGTAGCCAAGGCACTCGAAAAGGTGGTTGACGACTAATCTACATGTCCGTCATTAGAAGACCCAACCCAGCTTCCTATGTGCCAAATCTTACGCAACCCGCTGTTCCTTTGTGGACGTGGGCCCACATCTTCTTGGATGTGGAGGATTTTAAAAAAAAAGGAACGTTGCTTGGCAAATTTGGTAAGGATTTTTGAAAAATTAATCAAGGGCCCACCTCAAGATTTTCCCTTCTCTAGGCGTGTGGCATGACATTTCACGTTGAAAAAAAATCCAGCCCGATTCCATGTCGGATGACACAATTCTAAAGGATTACATTCACCGGGGAAAACGGGATGGGATTCGGTTTGGCGGTAGCCAAGGCACTCAAAAAAGCGGGTTGCGCGACATAATCTACATGTCCGTCATCAGAGACCCAACCTAGTTTCCCTATGTGCCAAATTACGAAACCCGCTGTTCCTTGTGGACCGCGGGGCCCAACATCTTCTTGGATGTGGAGGGATTTTGACAAAAAGAACGTTGCTTGCAGGCTATGGAAAGGGGAAATTTTTGAAAAAAAATCTAAGGGCCACCTCAAGATTTTCCTTCTCTAGGCGTTTTGGCATGTCATTCTACAGCTTTGAAAAAAAATACCCCGTTTCCCATGTCGGTTTGCCCAATTTCTAAAGGATTACATTACCGCGAAAACGGGATCGGAAAAATTGAGTCCGGTTTGGGGGTTTAGCCAAGGAAATCGAAAAGCGTGGTTCGCGACAAAATCTACATGTCGTCATCAAAAGACCCAACCAGCTTCCTATGTCCCAAATCTTACGAAAACCCCGGGGTTCCTTGTGGACGTTTGGCCCAAATCTTTTGGATGGGGAGGATTTTTGACAAAAAGAACGTTGCTTGCAGCTATTGGTAAGAATTTTTTAAAAATTTCATCAAGGGCCCCCCTCAAGATTTTCCCTTCTTAGGTGGTGTGGCATGCATTCTACAGCTTGAAAAAAACCCAGCCGATTCCATGTCGGATGACAATTTCTAAAGGATTACATTCACCGCGAAAAGGGATCGGGAGTCCTGTTTGGCGGTAGCCAGGCACTCGAAAAGCGTGGTTGCGCGACATAATTTACATGTCGTCATCAGAAGCCCCCAACCCAGCTTCTATGTGCCAAATCTTACGCAACCGTGTTCCTTGTGGACGCTGGGCCCACACATCTTCTATGGATGTGCGGATTTTAACAAAAAGAACGTTGCTTGTAGGCAATGGAAAGGGTTTTTTGAAAATTATCAAGGGCCCCCTCAAGTTTTTCGCCTTCTCTGGCGTGTGGCAAAAATTCTACAATTTAAAAAAAAAATCCACCCCGATTCCTGCCCGGATGACCAACTTCTAAGGATTCATTCCCCGCAAAAAGGGGTCGGATTTCCGGTTTGGCGGTACCCAAAGGGCACCGAAAAAGCGTGGTCGCGACATACTACAGTCGTCATCAGAGACACCAAACCCTGTTCCCTATTGCCAAATCTTCCCAAACCCCGCTGTTCCTTGGACGTGGCCCCAGACATCTTCATGGATGTGCGGTTTTTGAAAAAAAAAAGAACGTTGCTTGCAAGCTTTTGGAAAGGGAATTTTTTCAAAAACATAAGGGGCCCCCTCAAGATTTTCACCTTCTCTGGGGGGTTGTGGCTGTCATTTCAGCCTGAAAAAAAATCTACCCCCGATTCCATGTCCGGTGACCAATTTCTAAGGATTAGATTCACCGCAAAAACGGGATCGGGAGTCCTAGTTCGGCGGTACCCAAGGCACTCGAAAAGGGGGTTGGGCGGACAAAATTACATGCCGCCCCATTAGAAGACCCCAACCAGTTCCTAGGGCCCAAAATTTTTCGCAACCCCGTTTCCTTTGGCCCGCTGGGCCCACACATCTTCTTGGATGTGGAGGATTTTAAAAAAAAAGAACTTTTTCTTGAGGCTAAGGTAAGGGTTTTTTTAAAAAATTTAATCAAGGGCCCACCTCAGATTTTGTTCTTGGGCTGTGGCATGAATTCACAGATTAAAAAAAAATCCAGCCCGTTTCCCTTGTGGGATGACCAATTCTAAAGGATTACATTCCCCGCAAAAAAGGGGATCGGGATTTCCGGTTGGGCGGTAGAAAAGGACTCGAAAAGCGTGGTAGGGACAATCTACATGACGTCATCAAGACCCAAAACCTAGTTTCCCTATGTGCCAAATCTTCCCAAACCCGCTGTTCCTTGTGGCCGCTGGCCCAGACATCTTTAGGGATGTGCGTTTTGACAAAAGAACGTTGCTTGAAGTTTGAAAGGAATTTTTACAAAAATTAAAGGGGCCCCCCCCAATTTTTTCACCTTCTCTAGGGGTGTGCATGCTTTTACAGTGTGAAAAAAAACTACCCCGTTTCCCATGCCGGATGACCAATTTCAAAAGGGGATTACTTCCCGAAAAGGGATCGGGGGGGGCCTATTTTTGGGGGTACCAAGGCACTCAAAAAAGCGTGGTTGCGCGACATAATTAATGTCCGCTCAGAAGACCCAACCCCCGCTTTATGTCCCAAAATTTTACGCAACCCCTTTCCTTGTGGACCGGGCCCACACATTTTCTGTGGTGTGGGGGGTTTTGAAAAAAAAAACTTTGCTTGCAGGCTTTGGGAAAGGAATTTTTAAAAAAATTCATCAAGTGCCCCCCTCAATTTTCCCCTTCTCTAGGCTTTGGCATGACATTTACATTTTGAAAAAAAATCCGCCTTTCCCATGTTGGATGACAAATTTTAAAGGATTACTTTCCCCGCGAAACGGGAGGGGTAAAGCCCCAGTTCGGCGGTAGCCAAGGCATCGAAAAGGTGGTTCCGCGACAAAATTACATGTACGCATAGAAGCCCCCAACCCAGTTCCTATGTGCCAAATCTTACGAAACCCCGCTTTTCCCTTATGGACCGGGGGGCCAACCACTTTAGGGTGTCAGGATTTTGCAAAAAAACGTTGCGCAGGTATTGGTAAGGAATTTAAAAAAAAATTCATCAAGGGCCCACCTCAAGATTTTCCCCTTTTCTCTGGGGGTGTGGCATGCTTCTACACCCCTGAAAAAAATCCACCCGATCCCTGTGGATGACCAACTTCAAAAGGGATTACTTACAGCAAAAAACGGGTCGGGAGTTCCGGTTGTGGGGGTACCCAAGGCATCGAAAAGCGGGTTGGGCATAAATCTACATGTCGTCATCAGAAGCCCCCAACCCAGCTTCCTAGTGCCAAACTTACGAACCCGCTGTTCCTTGGGACCGGGTCCCAGACATCTTTATGGAGTGCGGGATTTTGACAAAAAGAACGTTGTTGGGGGCATTGGAAAGGGAATTTTTAAAAAAAATCATAAAGGGGCCCACCTCAAGATTTTACCTTCTTAGGGGGGGTGGCAGTCTTTCTACGCGTGAAAAAAATTACCGTTCCCATGTCCGGTTGCCCAATTTTTTAAAAGGGGATTCTTTTTTCACCGCGAAAGGGGGATGGGGAGCCCTGTTCTGGCGGTACCCAAAGGGGACTCGAAAAGCGTGGTTGCCGCAAAATTTTTAAAACCATGTCCGTCATCAGGAGCCCCCAAACCCAGTTTCCCATGTCCAAAAATCTTACAAAAACCCGTGTTCCTTTGGACCGGGGGCCCAACATTTCTTGGTGTGGGGATTTTGAAAAAAAGAACGTTGTTTGCAGGTATTGGAAGGGAATTTTTAAAAAATTCATCAAGGCCCACCTAAAGATTTTCCCTTCTCTGGGCGGTGGCATGAATTCTACGTTTTTGAAAAAAAACCAGCCCGATTCATGCCCGGATGCCAATTTAAAGGGATTACATTCACCGCGAAAACGGGATGGGAGCCGGTTGTGGCGGTACCCAAGCACCGAAAAGCGTGGTTGCCGACATAATCTACATGTACGTCATCAAAAGCCCCCAACCCAGTTTCCTATGTGCCAAATCTTACGAAAACCCGTGTTCCTTGTGGCCCGCTGGGCCCCAAATTTCTCTGGATGTGCAGGATTTTGAAAAAAAGAACGTTGCTTGCGGGGCTTTTGGTAAGGAATTTTTAAAAAAAATCATAAGGCCCCCACCTCAAGATTTTCGCCTTCGTAGGGGTGGGCATGTCATTGTACCCCGTGAAAAAAAACCCAGCCCGATTCCTGTGGGGATGACCTTTTCAAAAGGATTCTTTCCCCGCAAAAAACGAGATGGGGATTTCCCGGTTGTGGCGGACCCAAGGCCCCAAAAAAAGCGGGGTTAGCGACATATTTACATGTACGTATCAGAAGCCCCAAACCCTAGCTCCTATGTGCCAAATCACGAAACCCCGCTTTTCCCTTGGGGGCCCGTTTGGCCCCAGAATTTCTAGGGATGTGCGGATTTTGACAAAAAGACGTTGTTGCAGGCTATTGAAAGGGAATTTTTTACAAAAATCATCAAGGGCCCACCTCAAGAATTTCACCTTCTCGGGGGGGTGTGGCATGTCATTCTACGCCGTAAAAAAAAATCTGCCCATTCCATTTCCGGAGAAAAATTTTAAAGGATTAGATTCCCGCAAAAAACGGGATGGGAAAAAGTTAGTCTGGGGGGTACCCAAAAGGCACTCGAAAAGGGGGTTGCCAAAAATCTACATGTCCGTCATTAGAAGACCCCAACCCCAGCTTCCTATTGCCAAATCTTAGAACCCTGTTCCTTTTGGACCGTGGGCCCACACATCTTCTTGGAGGGGGGGATTTTAAAAAAAAGAACGTTGTTTGAGGTAAGGAAAGGGGTTTTTTGAAAAATAATCAAGGCCCCCCTAAGATTTTCCCCTTCTCTACGTGTGGCATGACATTCTACAGATTTAAAAAAAAATCCAGCCCGTTTCCCATGTCCGGATAAAAAAATTCTAAAGGATTACTTTCAGCGAAACGGGAGGGGGTTTCCCGGTTGTGGCGGTAGCCGGGGCCTCGAAAACTTTGGTTCCCGGACATAATTCATGTACGTCATAAAAAGCCCCCAACCAGTTCCATGTGCCAAATCTTACGCAACCCGCTTTTCCCTTGGGGCCCGCTGGTCCCGACATTTTATGGATGTGCAGGTTTTTGACAAAAGAACGTTGCTTGAAAGCTTTGGTAAGGAATTTTTCAAAAATCATCAAGGGCCCCACTAAAAGTTTTTCCCCTTTCTCTAGGGGTGGGGCATGTCTTTACAGGTAAAAAAAAAATCTAGCCGTTTCCCATGTCGGATGCCCAATTTCAAAGGGTTTACATCCCGCGAAAACGGGTGGGAGTCCTAGTTCTGGCGGTGCCAAGGCACTCGAAAAGCGTGGTTGCGCGACATAAACATGTCCGTCATCAGAAGCCCCCAAACCCATTTTCCATGTCCCAAATCTACGGAAACCCCCTTTTCCCTTGTGGACCGCGGGGCCCCACATCTTTTGGAGTGGAGGATTTTGAAAAAAAAGAACTTTTCTTGCAGGCTATTGGAAGGGAAATTTTTTTAAAAAAATTATCAAGTGCCCCTAAGTTTTTCCCCTTCTCTAGGCGTGTGGCTACATTCTACGCTTTAAAAAAAAAATCCCCCCCGTTCCATGTTGGATGACAAATTTCTAAGGATTACTTCACCGCGAAAACGGGATGGGGGAGTCCCAGTTCTGGCGGTAGAAGGCACTCAAAAAGCGGGGGTTGCGCGAATAATCTAAGTCGTCACAAAAGACCCAACCCAGCTTCCTTGTCCCAAATCTTAGCAACCCGCTTTTTCCCTTTGGCCCGTGGGCCACAATTTTCTATGGAGTGCAGGATTTTGAAAAAAAGAACGTTGCTTGCAGGTATTGGTATAAATTTTTTAAAAAATTCATCAAGGGGCCCACCTCAAGTTTTGCCTTCTCTAGGGGTGTGGCAGTCATTTACACCGTGAAAAAAAACCCAGCCCGTTTCCCATGTCCGATGCCCAAACTTCTAAGTTTACATTCACCGCAAAACGGGATCGGGAGTTCCGGTTGTGGGGTACCAAGGCCCCAAAAAGCGTGGTTGCGCGACAAAATTACAGGGCGTTCAAAAGCCCCCACCCAGCTTCCTATGTCCCAAATCTTACGAAACCCGCTGTTCCTTGTGGCCCGCGGGCCCACAATTTTCTCTGGAGGGCAGATTTGACAAAAAGAAGTGCTTGCAGGCTTTTGGGTAAGGAATTTTTAAAAAATTCACAGGCCCACCTCAGATTTTCGCTTCTTAGGGGTGTGGATGTCATTCTACAGCCGGAAAAAAAATCCACCCCGTTTCCCAGCCCGGATGCCCAACTTTAAAGGATTACATTCCCGGGGAAAAACAATCGGGAGTTCTTTTTGTGGCGGTACCCAAAGGGCACTCGAAAAAGCGGGTTACGCGAAAACCTACATGTACGTCATCGAAGATCCCAACCTACTTCTATGCCCCCAAATCTTACGCAACCCGCGTTCCTTGTGGACGCTGGCCCGACTTTCTATGGATGTGATGATTTTTGACAAAAAGAACGTTGTTGCAGGCTTTGGAAAGGGAATTTTTAAAAAATTTCATAAAGGGCCCCACCCAAAAATTTTCCCCTTCTCTGGGGGTTTTGGTGGATGTCTTTTCTAAGCTTTGAAAAAAAAATCCAGCCCATTCCATTTTTGGATGACAAATTTCTAAAGATTAGATTCACCGCGAAAACGGGTCGGGGGGGCCCCAGTTCTGGCGGTACCCAAGGCACTCGAAAAGCGGGGGTTGCGGACATAACTACAGTCGTCATCAGAAGCCCAACCGCTTCTATTGAAAATCTTAGAAACCCCGTGTTCCTTGGGCCGGGGCCCCACACTCTTCTAGGGGATGGCGGTTTTGACAAAAAGAATTTGTTGCGGGTATTGGTAGGAAATTTTTAAAAAAAAATCATCAAGGGCCCCCCCAAATTTTTCGCCTTCTCTAGGGTGTGGATGACATTCTACAGTTTTAAAAAAAAATCCACCCGTTTCCCATGTCCGGATGACCAACTTCTAAAGGTTTAATTCCCCGCGAAAACGGGATCGGGATTTCTTTGTGGCGGACCCAAGGGCACTCGAAAAGCGTTTTTACCGACTAATCTACATGTACTCATCAGAAGCCCCAACCTACTTCTATGTTGCCAAATCTTACGAAAACCCGTGTTCCTTGTGGCCCGTGGCCCCAGACATTTTATGGATGTGAATTTTTGACAAAAAGAAGTTGTTCAATTATGGAAAGGGAATTTTTACAAAAATCAAAAGGCCCCCCTAAAGATTTTCACCTTCTCTGGGGGTGTGGCATGTATTTACACCCGTGAAAAAAATCTGCCGATTCCTTTCCCCGGATGCCCAATTTTAAAGGATTACTTCACCGCAAAAAAGGGGATGGGGGAGTCCGTTTGGGGGTACCCAAAGGCACTCAAAAAAGCGGGGTTTGCTGACATAATTACATGCCCGTACAAAAGCCCAACCAGTTCCATTCCAAATCTTAGAAACCCCGCTGTTCCTTTGGGGGACGTGGGCCCACACATCTTCTGTGGATGTGGGGGTTTTTGACAAAAAAAACGTTGCTTCCCGGCTATTGGAAAGGGAAATTTTTAAAAAATTCATCAGTCCCCACCTCAAGTTTCCCCCTTCTTGGGTGGGGCTTTTACATTCACAGCTTGAAAAAAAATCCAGCCCGTTTCCATGTCTGGATGAAAAATTTTTTTAAAAGGGGATTACATTCACCGCAAAAAACGGTGGGGGGACCCCAGTTCTGGCGGTACCCAAAGGGCCCCTCGAAAAAGCGTGGTTGCGCGAATAATTACATGTACTCAAAAAAGCCCCCAACCAGTTTCCTAGGCCCAAATCTTACGAAAAACCGCGTTCCTTGGCCCGCGGGCCCCCACAATTTCTGTGGATGTGGAGGATTTTGAAAAAAAGAATTTGCTTGAGGCTTTTGGGTATGGATTTTTTAAAAATTCATAAAGGGGCCCCCCTCAAGTTTTTCCCCTTCTTAGGTGTGGGCTGAAATTTACAGTTTGAAAAAAAAATCCAGCCCGTTTCCCATTTTCCGGTGACCAACTTCTAAAGGTTAAATTCACGGGGGGAAAAACGGGTCGGTGGCGGTAGCCAAGGCACTCGAAAAGCGTGGTTTACGCGACATAATCTACATGTACGTCATCAGAAGACCCCAACCTAGCTTCCTATGTGCCAAATCTTACGCAACCCGCTGTTCCTTGTGGACCGCTGGTCCCAGACATCTTCTATGGATGTGCAGGATTTTGACAAAAAGAACGTTGCTTGCAGGCTATTGGTAAGGAATTTTACAAAAATCATCAAGGGCCCACCTCAAGAATTTCACCTTCTCTAGGGCTGTGGCATGTCATTCTACAGCCATGAAAAAAAATCTAGCCCGATTTCATGTCCGGATGACCAATTTCTAAAGGATTACATCACCGCGAAAACGGGATCGGGAGTCCGGTTGTGGCGGTATCCAAGGCACTCGAAAAGCGTGGTTGCGCGACATAATCTACATGTACGTCATCAGAAGACCCAACCCAGCTTCCTATGTGCCAAATCTTACGCAACCCGCAGTTCCTTGTGGACCGCTGGGCCCACACATCTTCTGTGGATGTGGAGGATTTTGACAAAAAGAACGTTGCTTGCAGGCTATTGGTAAGGAATTTTAAAAAAATTCATCAAGGGCCCACCTCAAGATTTTCGCCTCCTCTAGGCTTGTGGCATGTCATTCTACAGCCGTGAAAAAAAATCCCCCCCGATTCCATGTCCGGATGACCAATTTCTAAAGGTTTACATTCACCGCGAAAAAAGGGGATCGGAGTCCGGTTGTGGCGGTACCAAAGGCACTCGAAAAGCGGGGTCCGCGACATAATCTACATGTACGTCATCAGAAACCCAACCCAGCTTCCTAGGGTGCCAAATTTTTTAACCAACCCGCTGTTCCTTTGTGGACCGCTGGCCCACACATCTTTTTGGATGGGGAGATTTTGACAAAAAGAACGTTGCTTGCAGGCTTTTGGGTAAGGAATTTTAAAAAAATTCATCAAGGGGGCCCACCTCAAGATTTCGCCTCCTCTGGGCTTGTGGCATGTCATTCTACAGCCTTTGAAAAAAATCCGCCCGATTCCATTCCGGATGACCAATTTCTAAAGGATTACATTCACCGCGAAAACGGATCGGGATCCCGGTTTGGGCGGTAGCCAAGGCACTCGAAAAGCGTGGTTCGCGACATAATCTACATGTACGTCATCAGAAGACCCCAACCAGCTTCCTATGTGCCAAATCTTTACGCAACCCGCTTTTCCCTTTGGGTGGACCCCGGGGCCACACTTTCTGTGGAGTGGGGATTTTTGACAAAAGAACGTTGCTTGCAGTTTTTTTGAAAGGGAATTTTTTGAAAAATTCTCAAGGGCCCCCCCAAAGTTTTCCCCTTCTCTAGGGGTGGGGCCCATCATTCTACAGCTTTGAAAAAAAATCCAGCCCGATTTCCTTTTTGATGCCCAATTTAAAGGTTTAAAAGGGA